>CM053510.1:8033154-8074083 GCA_028627145.1 Eidolon dupreanum | reverse complement strand
GTGGTGAGTGTATTGAGTTACTAGGAGTAAGAAGGGCACTGAAAAGGAGATGGAACTACTAAAAATATTATATTCACCATTTACATCATGTTAGCATTAAAAAGCATTTTTTTAAAAATAGTTTTAAGTTAATTGTCTTGTAGCTTAAAAGATGCTTCAGGTAAGAAACTGAAGAAGCTCATGATATGTATTTCCTTCCATGTAATTATTTTTATTAAGCTCAAATTCATGCAAATAGTTAGAGTTCGCCATGAAGTCAGCTGCTTATATTATATTATTTGAAATAAAGCACGGTCTACTCTGTTTCTTTTCTTTTTGTATTAACTTTGTTTTTCATTACTCAACTCCACAAAATCCTTGTTCACTGTTTAATTGTTATGTGAATAAATAATAATTTTATATATAATGCAACACTGAAAGTCTAGCTTTTCAGTAATGCTCTTAAAAGAAACCCACTGAGCCTCTGAATATCTCTTCTCCTACCTATTTCAAATTTTGGTTTTTACTTCTCTGAATCAACTTCCTATTTTGTCCACAGGGACCATGAAAACCAGAGTGGTGAAGTCACTTTCATTCTCTTGGGCTTCTCCGAATATCCAGAACTCCAGGGGCCCCTGTTCCTGGTATTCCTGACCATCTACACGGTCACCGTACTGGGGAACCTGGGCATGATCACGGTCATCCATGTCAATCCTAAACTCCACACTCCCATGTACTTTTTTCTCAGCCACCTATCCTTCGTTGATTTCTGTTACTCAACAGCAGTTACACCCAAACTGTTAGAAAACTTGGTTGTGGAAGACAGAACCATCTCCTTCACAGGATGCATCATGCAATTTTTTGTTGCCTGCACTTTTGTGGTGACAGAAACATTACTGTTGGCAGTGATGGCATATGACCGATTCGTGGCAGTCTGTAACCCTCTTCTCTACACAGTAGTCATGTCTCAGAAGCTTTGTTTCCTGTTGGTGTGTGCATCATACTTGTGTGCTCTAGGCTATTCTTTAACATTCACATACTTTTTGTTGAATTTATCATTTTGTGGGACTAACTTTATAAATAACTTTGTCTGTGAGCATGGTGCTATTGTTGCTGTTTCTTGTTCTGACTCCTACATCAGCCAGAAGATTATTTTAGTCTGTGCCACATTCAATGAAATAGGCACCCTGATGATTATTCTTACTTCTTATGTTTTCATTTTTATCACTGTCATGAAGATGCCTTCAACTGAGGGGCGTCAAAAAGTCTTTTCCACGTGTTCCTCCCACCTGACTGCCATCACCATCTTCCATGGGACCATCCTTTTTCTCTACTGTGTTCCTAAGAACAAAAGTTCCTGGCTCATGGTTAAGGTGGCCTCTGTCTTTTACACAGTGGTCATCCCCATGCTGAACCCACTAATCTACAGCCTCAGAAACAAGGATGTGAAGGAGATAGTTAAAAAATTAATCAATACTAAATATTTCTCTGATAAAATGTAAAACTAGAAATATGAGTTACTTCTCTTTGAGTGTACTGGCAAGGGTTGTTTGATAGCAAATCAAAACATTAATTTGTGATAACCTTGCATTTGATAGTCCACGATCTGTTCACTGTAATATTTAATAAGATAACTAAAATTACAAATAATATTAGAGATAAAATCTCAGATTATTTAAAATAAGTTTTTGATTCAGAAATTGGAATATAAAGGTTTCTGTGCTATTATTCATGATTGAGTGATTGCCCAGGTCAACTTTCAGTTCAGGTGAAATCATGTGAATTTTGAGTTTTTGAGATGATCTGAAGAGTTATAGTTTACAATGTAGTAATTTTATAACTTATTTGTAGATTATTTTGGATATTCAACATGCATATTATACAATATTTAATTAATTATTTTCTGATTTTGTTCTTTCCAGTATTATACTTTTCAATTGTTCTGTTAGTTTTGGTTAACTAACTGGGAACTTCAGTGTAAATTTGAAGAAAGAATTAAAGTGGGCATTCCTGATTTCCTGATCTCACAAGGAATGCATTGAATATTTTATATTTAAAGTGTTGTTTTGCTATTGGTTTTTGTAGGTTCCTTGTTTCCCAAGTTTAGCAAATTAATCTTTATTTGTAATTTTTATGTTCTTTTTTCGTAGTGTTAAATTTCATCAAGGTATTTTTCTTCATTTTTATGCTCCTTAAGATTTTAATATGACAACTTACATTTTTGAATTTTCTAATATCAAACTAATTTTTTTCTGAGAAAACTAATTTAAATGTTATAAAGTAGAATTTCTTATTAGTTGATTAGTTTGATGTATCAATATTTATTTAGAATTTTAAATTCTAAATTCATAAATGATTTTTCTGTAATTTTCTTTTATTGCACTCTCCTTGTTAGTTTTTGGCATCAAAGTTATACTAGCCTCCTAAAACAAAATGGTAAGAGTGTCCTCTTATTCAATTCAGAGAGAAATAGCATAGTTTTTCATTGCAGAGAAAAGTTTCCAGTTATGAATTCACTTTACTTAATAGCGGCAAGAAAATTATGATCTCAATTTCTTGAGTCAGTTTTATTGTTTTATTTTTCTTAAAGTTTCTCTACTATCACCAAGTTTTCAAAGTTGTTGCACAACTATTTTCATGTTAGTTTCTTTTTAAAGTTGGTGGGTTCTATAGTTATAACTTTTCAATGCTGATATTAGTTATTTTTGCTTTCTTCTTTTTCCTCATTTAGATGTGTATGAGTTTAATCATTTTATTGCTTTTTTTTAAAAAAAACAAATTTTGGATTTGTTAATCTTCTTTATTTTATGTTTGCTATTTATTAATTTCCTCTGTTTTCTCATTTCATTTTTTTTCCTTATTTCAGATGGTTTCTTATTGAAAATATGTGTGACTATCTGTCTGATTTTTTTTTCTTAGTGTACATTAAAATTTTTTTAATTGATTTATTGAGATGATATTGGTTAATAAAATTATATAGGCTTTCCATGCTATCATTTATCATTGATTGACAGAGATTCCTGAAGGTGTTAACTGCCTGGCACTTTTAAGATGTCCTAGGCATGGACTGAGAGTAAAAACTCTTGTTTTTTCCTGGTTTTAGAAATGCCCTCAGTCCATGCCTAGGCCATCTTAAAAATGCCGGACAGTTAACACCTTCAGGAAAAGTTCACAATCAGCAATGTATGGTAGTAGGTACATAACTATCCTAACGTCCTCCCTCCTTGGACAAATCTGAATTAGGTTCTACACAGTTGTCCGGTGAGACTAAGTCTTAGTTTTAAGCAAAAATAAACTGTTCATTGTCCTGTTGTTTCTCTTACTGACTTAGCTACTGGTGCTTCCTTGCATCATCTTCCAAATTAACTACTTGCATCCACATCCTTGTCTCCGGTCTGCTACTGAGGAAGCCAAACTTGGAAGGGTGGAAAACATCTTTGGAACATACATTAGTGATGTTCCAATAACTATTAAACTGTTAAATAGAAAGAGCTCTTATTAACTGTAAAGTACCAAAATCCAATAAATATTAATAAACAATCTAAAAAACAAAAAATTAGGTTATTTTTATATATAGTTATATTTTTTATATACTTATATCACAAAAATAGAAAGTCCCAGAAAAATTGAGCATGAATCACACACAGTAGTTACAATTTGAGACCATTTATATAAGGGACTATGTGTGCTTCAATATGTATGAGCATATAAATGCATTTTTATTTCTTAATCATTCAAAACAAACAAACAAACAGATGACAATGGTTACCTTAGGTGGAAAAAATTGATGGGTTAGGGTGAGAACCAAGTGGGAGCCTTTTTTAAACCTCTTTTTGGAATCATATTAGGTAAATGTATTACCTAATAAAAGACCATTACATTTAATTTATCATAAATGGCTTTAATACAGAAATTAGTGATTAAAAATTTTGGCGTGGCCTCCAAATTTTGTGATTATCTAAGTATGTCTCATTCTTTCTTTGTATGTTGACTGGTAGACACATATATTTATGTATTTGTATTTTGTGTTCTTATATATTTAAATACATGCATGTGCCATAGATTACATATATATTATATTATAAATATCAGTATACTACTTCAGTTGAAGACTACGTTGAACCTGTGAAAAATAAACTGATATATGGATATCCATCCCCACTCTTTTATTCCATAATTTTGGAAGACTTGATTTCTTTGAATCACTACTTTAGCTTTAATAATTATTTTATCCATTTCTAGCAATGTTAACATTTTAGACTTTTAGCTTGTTTTATAAAGTTAGAAAATTTCAATCTATTTTCAGGCTTTGGTTATAGTCAGTCTTTCTTGCTTATAACTTGCTTCAATTTCCAAAAAGTTTTTATTGCACTAACTTGTGTAGCGAGTTATAGGGAGTTACAAATACTACATGGAATTGATGGTATGAGAAATGGTTTCTAATTAGCAATGTGGGCTTGGAATACTTTTAATAACTCCCAGAGTGTTGATATCCAGAATGGAATTTTTTAATGAAAACCACAATCACATTTTATGACAAAGTAGACATTAGAATCTCATGCTAATTCTATTATTATTAATTCAAGAAACAAGTGAGATAAAATGTACAGAGTTGCTTTGTAAATTACAATTATAATTTGCATATAAAAAAGGCTACTATTGTGTAAGGTATTGCTTTTCTTTAATCCAGTTCACAAATATTCTTTGAACATGTAGCTTGACATTAAGTTAGACAGTAGCTAAGTGAAATATGAGAGTGGGGCTTTGAGAGTGTGGTAGGGAGATACACACCGGTAACAATCAAATCAAAGAACATCCTTTAGATAATTACTGTGACTGAAGTGTGTCCTCAGGCTGCTGTGGTTTTGTAGTTTCACTTTATGTGAAGAGGATGGTATTTGAATCCTGACTCCTCCACCAATTTGTGGCCTGAGAATTAGATTTTTTATGTCTTGTTTTCTTCTTTGTCAAACATATGCATTATTAGGAAATATTAAATAAGTTTACATGCACTCAATGAGTTCTTATTTAGTTCATAATTAATAATTAATAATTAAAAAATGTTAATACTACCTCCAACTCCTGTCCCTGTCCTCCCAATCCCCAACATACCCACAACCACAGACACTAAAAAAAACAAAGTCTGGTAAATGGGGGAGCAAAATGTTTCAAAGGTGAAGGCCAAAGTGGATATTGAGAAGCTACTTTTTCTACATTTACATTAATTCAGGCAGAAGTGTTGATGCCTTGGGATAAAGCAGAGATGGTTGTGGTGGTAGAGATTCAATTAAATGGGCCTGTTAAGGTGAATGATGACATTTTAAGAATATGTTTTAAATTTAATAATTTCTGATTTACAAAGTAAGTTGCAAAGTTATTTTAGAGAGATTCCATGCACATCTCATTTAATTACCCACATTTTAAATGTCCTACACACTTATCATTGTAATTTGCTAAGAGCTTCTGAACAGCAAGGGAAATAATAAATAGAATAAAAAGAAAAACTACAGAATGGAAAAAATATTTGCAAACTATATATCTGAAAAAGGGTTAATCTCCAAAACATATATAAGGAACTCATAGAACTCAATAGCAAAAAATAAAAACTAATAACCCAATTAAAAGTTGACTAAGGATTGATATAGCATTTCTTTCAGGAAGATATAAAAGTGATCAATAAATATATGAAAAAAAAATGCTCAGCGTCATCATCGTCAGGGAAATGCAAATCAAAACCACAATGAGATATTACCTCACGCCTCTCAGGATGGCTGTTATCAAAAAATGAAAACAAAACAAAACAAAAAACAAAAGACAGGTGTTGGGGAGGATATGGAGAAGTTGGAACCCTTGCATGCTATTGGTAGAAATGCAAAATTGTGCAGCTGCTGTGGCTCTTCACAGAATTAAAAATTGAACTACTATATGAGCCAGTAATTCCACTTCTGGGTATTTATCCAAAAGAATTTAAATCAAGATTTCAAAGAGATATTAGCATTCCTGTGTTCATTGCAGAACTATCTGCAAGAGTCAAGATGGACAGATAAATAAGTAAAGAAGATGCGGTATATACATACAATGGAATACAATTTAGCCTAAATTAAGAAAGAAGTTCTGCAGTATGTGACCACATGGGTGAACTTTGATGACTTTATGCTAAGTTAAAGAAGCCAGCCACAGCAATACAAATACTGCATGATTCCACTTATGTGTGATATATAAAATAATCTAATTCATAGAATAGAAGAGTGGAATGATAGTTTTCGGGGTTTGGGGAGAGAAAAATGAGGAGTTACAAATCAGTGGACATAGAATTTCAGCCGTGAAAGTTGAATAAATGCTAGAGATCTGCTGTATAGTTGTTATCTGTAATCAAAACACTGTCTTGCACTCTTAAAAATCTTATAGGAGTGTAGACCCCATATTAAGTGTTCTTACTACAATAAAAATATGATAAAAATCATTAGTAAATTATGATCACTGAAATCCAAACTTTATTTGTTTTTTATTAGTTTTTTTTTTTTTTGCATTAATTCCCTCTTTTTTTTTTTCTGGGATCCAGTCTAGAGTACCATATTGCATTTATTTGTCACACTTCCCTGGTTTTCTCTAGCCTGTGACAATTTTTCACTCTTTTCTTGTTTTTCTTGATTTTGGCAATCCTAAGGAGTACTGCATAGGAATCTTGTAAAATGCTTCCAAATATAGGTTTCTGTGATGATTTTCTCAATTAAGATGGGATTATAGATTTGGGGGGAAAGAATATCACAGAGTCAAAGCTTTTTTCATCACATCCTATCAGGGAGTAAATAACATCTACACTGTATCACTAAAGAGGATCACCTTCATCATTTGCTTAAGTATTGGCCAAATTACTCTACTCTCAACTTGAATGTGGAATTTGAAATGCAGTAGAGTTAATAACAGCTGTTTCCAGATTGTTCTGTCTAGTTTCTTATTCAAAACTCTATAGTTCTTGTTTTCTTCAATGAATATGTATTATTTCAATAATTCAGTATCTAAGAGCAATTTATGGAATAGATGCAGGTGATATAATTATCCCTAATGATTTAGAAGAAAATGCATCTGTCACAATGGCACAAGGGACAGTGTTTCAAATAATTGTATGGCTTGTGGTTTACTGAGTAATACTACAATTAAAATTCTCTGTAGTCTACATCTTTATAGTCATGGAGGCAAATATAAGACCTTGAGCATGGCAGAGCATAGACTGTGGATTCAGCTTTCAGTTTTTTTCTTCATGTTCTCTGAGATTTCTTATATCCTAGAAATAAAATGCCATTTTACCAAAGTACTCATAAAAATATACCACAACTTCCATACAAACCTTAAGTCTATTGTTACCTTAAAGAATGTTTGATGACTGAGAAGAAAAATGCCTGCGTTTCATCAATCATAGAAAGAAATTCTCAGTAAATTAATCAAGAGCTTCTGGTTTCAGGTCAGTTCATTTCTCTTTTGATATCTTTCAACTTATGTAGAAAACATGGAGCTTCAGCTCATATAGACTATTCCAAAGATTATAGATGAGCCTTTTTTTATGGTGAGAGACATTTTAATTTTCACTAACAGGGCACGAAGTATTTTTGAGAATTCAGTATTTTTAAATACAGAAACTGGAAGCAGTGACCAATGGGAAAAGTTGCAGAAAATTTATGAGATATTTGTTGATTTTTGAAATCTCATGGGCCTATTTTCAATTTGAGTATAACCACATCCAAGCTCAATTTTCACCAAAATCATTTTCAATTTTAAGCCTTTTTCTAAGTATTTTTTAATTGACCTAATGAGTGTGCCAATAAGCCAGAGAGTAGTAGCAATCTCCCTAATATGCCAGAATTTTGCTAATATGTTCAAATATAGAAGGAAACTCATTTACTAAAATAGCATAAAAATTAACACACTTTTTCAATGTATTCGCCAAACCACTCTTTCTATCAGAAAGAATGTGGTGATGACGAATGTTTTACAACTGGGGTTGCTTATAGTGTATGTAAAGGTAGGCACTCATGAAGTTGAGTCCAGAGCCTGATACATGTTCCAGTCAAAGGTAAAAAGATAGAACAGATCATTGATAGAATTCTGCTGCAGCCTCCTGTCTATATCTTGGATCCATTCATTTTATAGTCTTATTGCTGTCAACCCCTTATCTTCCCCAAGTTTGCCTCATCTTAAGAGAGATCTTACTTCTTATTAGTTAAGAAAATCTGTAATGTTCATTGTATCATAGAACATATTTTGTATGAAACTATAGTTAGTAAATATAAGACATTTGTTTCTCAAAATATTATATATATAATATTATATGTTTAATTATATATTTAAAATTCTGTTTTATATATATATAAAACAGAATTTTATATATTATATATATATATAAATCAGAATGCAAAACCTAAAAGTACATTAATAAATAATAAAATTCAATTAACTTGAATAAAAAATAATAACTTAAACAAAATGATTAAAAGACCTACAAATTTAACCCAGGAGGCAGTGTACCATTAGTGGAGGTTTAGATAGAGGCTACATGATCATTTCATGGATAAGATTCTTAGTGAGTTTTCAAGCATTAGGTGGAATGCACAGACTAAATACATTTTAAGATTTATTCCAAATCATAAATTTAATGAGTATTTACTTCTGTGTTTTACCTAGAAATGGTTGAAAATGTAAAAACAAATAATACTAAGATTTATGTGGCATCATGTGCAATGTCAAGCAGTCTCCTTGATCCTTAGTGTAATTCTTAAGACCATAACAAGGTACTCTGTGCTTCTGTTGTGCTTCTCCTGCTTCTGTTTTTCACAGTTTTTATGTACCCTAAATTTATATTTCAGTTCTATATTAACAACATGAACAAGAGCTGAATTTTAGTCCATATGATTACTACATGTTTTCTAAACCAGTGTTTTTCTCCATTTAGCATGCATCAAAGTCACCTGGAGGGCTGGCTAAACCCCAAATTGTGGGCCTCACCCCAGAGTTTTTGATTCAGGAAGTTGGTGATGGAGCTAGAGAATTTGTGCTCCTGCTATTCTACATAAACTTCACAGGAACACATAACTTCTTTCTTCTTTCTGTTTCTCCTTTCTAATCAATTCTACTTTTCAGGAATAACTTTTGGCTCTTTATTTAACAGGAATCATAATGTTATCTGAAGGAAATCAAAGTATCATAAACACATTTATTCTCCTGGGTTTTTCAGAATATCCAGAAATCCAGGTTCTACTCTTCTTGGTTTTCTTGTCTGTCTACATAATTACTGCAGTGGGAAATTTAGGCATGATAATAATCATCAAGATCAATCCAAAACTTCACACGATCATGTACTTTTTCCTTAGTCACTTATCTTTTGTAGATTTCTGTTATGCCACCGTCATTACACCTAAACTTTTGGAGAACTTGATTGTGGAAGACAGAACCATCTCTTTCTCTGGTTGCATTACGCAATTTTGTTTTGCTTGCATATTTGGAATAACAGAAACTTTCATGTTAGCAGCAATGGCCTATGATCGTTTTGTGGCAGTTTGTAACCCTTTGCTATATACCACAACTATATCTCAGAAGCTTTGTGCTCTGCTGGTGGCTGGGTCTTACTCATGGGGTATAGTGTGTTCCTTGACACTCACATATTTTCTTCTTGGATTATCCTACTGTGAGCCTGGCATTATAAATAATTTTCTCTGTGACCACTCTGTACTTGTTTCAATCTCCTGCTCAGACCCCTACATCAGCCAGATGCTGTGTTTTATTATTGCCATATTCAATGAGGTGAGTAGCCTGTTGATTATTCTGACATCCTATATATTCATTTTTATCACTGTTATGAGGATGCCTTCTGCAAGTGGGCGCTGGAAAGCCTTCTCTACCTGTGCCTCCCACCTGTCAGCCATCTCCATCTTCCATGGAACCATTCTTTTCCTTTACTGTATTCCTAATTCTGAAACTTCTTGGTTCATAGTTAAAGTGGCTTGTGTGTTCTACACAGTGGTGACTCCCATGCTGAACCCCTTGATCTACAGTCTTAGGAACAAAGATGTGAAAGACACATTGAGAAAATTTGTTGTCATAAAAGTTCTTTGTCAGTCAATATAATATTGTTAGAGTAATTTTATTTCCAAAAGTAATTGATTTACTATGATACAAATTGTTCAACTCTTGTAGTACAATTGTGATTCAAATCGTTTAATAAATAAGCTATTAGTTAACACATCTATGGCAGCACACTTTTCGATTATTGAGTTTTGTATATATTAGGTTTTAGTGAAATAACTAAACCACATGTAAAACAAAATTTTAAAAAAATTGTAGAAGATATTTTGCAATATTGTTCAATTATTTTTAAATGCATTATCTCGTAGTGTAATTTTATATGTGTGTTTCCAGAGTAAAATTAATTCCCAGTCAGTCAAATACATGCAGATCTAGGATGGTTCCTTAGACTTTAGAACTGTAATCAAGAAGCTCACACTCCAGACACGGCTTTAATAAATGCTTTAGCTTACAGTATCTTGTACAATAACCAACCTTTTGTTATTTTTGTGCTGAATGGCAGCAGTTGACTTTTATTCATAAAAATTATAGCCAGTTGACTAACAAATAAAATTAAATAAAGTATTGTTCTCCTTTCCATAAATTTATATCTTATTTAATTTTAAAAGTTTGAATAATCCAGGTAGTGGGATATTAGTGCAAGAGTCTCAAAATGGATTCAAACATATGGTCACTTAAGTTTCAATAAACATGTCATTATAATTTAGTGAAAAAAAAAAGAGGAGAAATTTCAACAAATGATACTGAGATAATTGGATATCCATAGGGATAAATGAGACTTACCTTTTACTTCACACCATAGACAACCATTAACTTGAATTAATTGAAATGGATCATAGATCTAAGTATGCAAATTAAAACTACAAAATTCTAGCACAAAACATAGGAAAATCTTCTAAAATTTAGGGTGGGAATTTAGATAAAACACAAAAGGAATGGACCACCAAAAATTGATGAAAAGAACTACATCAACATCAAAAACTTATGGTATAAGTTTCTTAATGATGAAAGACATCATTAAGAAAATGAAAATATAAGCCACAGACAGTGAGTAAATATTTTCAATATGTATGTTTAGCAAAAGACAAGTATGTAAAAACATATAAATAACTCTTTATATTCAAAAGAATAAGATGATCTAATAAAAGAATGGTGAAATATTTGAGCAGACACTTGACCAGATACATAAATCATATAAACACATGAAAAGTTACCAGACATCATTACTCATCAATAAAATTCTTATTAAAACTACGTGATACCACTGCACACCTATTAGAATTGCTAAGCATTAATAAGATTTAAATACAAAGTATTGGTGAAAACGTGGAGCAAACACTTCTCATACAACTCAGAATTCCTTTCTTAGGTATTCACCCATGTTATATAGCATAGAAAACTCATATACCAGGTGACACAGAAGGTTGCTAGCTTTGAGTGACTGGTGCAGAAATTTGGTCCAGAGCTTGTTCAGGGTGCAGAGGTGTCAGCAGTGGGGAACAGATGCAGGGTGGAACTCTAGCCAATCTCAATGGGAGAAAAACAATGCAGATTCCTAAGATTCTGGAACAAGGCCATTTCATCTACAATAAATAATTTTATGCTACGTGATAAATAGCTTCTGTCATGTTAGGGCTTCCTGATAAAGTCTAGTGAGGGATAGTTAGGTGGTCAGGGTCCCAGGGAAAGCATAAGTGGATCTAATGGGGTGGTATTTGGGGGTAGTGAAACCTATGAATTGGTTGACACCAATAGTTTTAGAGAGTTAAACAAGCTTCCAAAACACACTTGTCATTTTTAGGAAGGTATAGACACAAAGAGATAATATTATTCAATGCATTAATATAAACTTGGAAGAGTAGATTGCCCGTATTTGGAAGAAAACACAAATTAGTTTTAATGAAGTGAATCAATATCTCCGAGAACAATAATAATTATGTAATGTTAAATGAAAAGTCAGAATCCAAGTTTTATTGTTTATTTGTCTCAAGACACAGAAATAATACACATACTCATAATACATAGATAAAGACAGAAAAATCATACGACAAATGCCAACAGTAGATATCTCTAAATGGTTACATTTAAGCTGATTTATCTTTCCTTTTGCTGTTTACTAGGTCACCATGTTTTCTGAGTCAATTTGTTTATTTTCCATAATTACATTTTAAAAATAAATTTATGCAGTAAGTTTGATGAAGCATTGTCTCCAGTGATTTAGAAGACATTGTCTTCTAGTTAAAAGACACATAAGAGAGCATTCAATCTAATTTTTGAGTTTATGATATGAAAAAAATATATGCTTAAGATTCTCTAGGGTCTAAATCCCTGGGGTCATGGAGACATATAAATAAGCCCTACATTTTTCTCCTAGTGGTCAGATTTAGCTCCCGACTCAATCTCTCTCTCTCTCTCTCTCTCTCTCTCTCTCTCACCTTTCTTCGAGTTTTCCTTTATATTAAGAAAGAAATATATTGCCATCACATTAATTAAAATTTGTTGTAAATTCCTGCTATACTTACTAGCTCCTTAATAATTTTAATAATTTTGAATTCTGAGCGGGAACTTCCTTGGAGGTTGTTAATAACAGGAACAGGATTTTCAGGTGAGTTGGCTTCAGGTTGGGTGATCTAGCTTGTGTTATCGCTCACTTATATGGGGACCATTGCAGTCCCGCAACCTTTTAGGCAGAGAGTACTCTGTTAGTCTAACTACCCTAATACCTCCTGAGTCCATCTTCCTGAAGGCTCACATTCCTGAACTATAATCTCTTCTCCTTTCCTTAGGGTATCATCCTTAGTTTTGCTTTTATCATAAATTCTGAGACTTTCCTCCTCATCATAAAATTTTATGGAAAGAAAATGAGAATAGTTATGTATAAATTAATAGCAAACACAATAGATCATGAAATCTTGATTTCATGAAAGTAAAGTCTGTAGGAATACTCAGAATATGGAAAATATTGGTACAGTGAAAAGGGAAAGTTTTTTTGTGAGAGTAGGTTTCATTTAACACTTGGTGTGTTATAAAGTATATACCACTACACTGCAAAAGGGGGAATATTCCAGGCAAAAGACAAGAAAAATCAAATCAGCTAAGGTATAAATGAACATGTGTTATTTATTGTAAGCTGAAAATTATTGGCATGATTAAAGAAAGTTGAATACTGGAGGCTTAGGGTAAAACAACAGGGAAATTTGGATTTGAAAAATTAGCAAATAGGGAGAAATTAAAGTTTACAGAGCCAAAGGCTATTGTAATAACCACAGTAATCAAGGGAAGAAGAAACTAACATTCTCACAGTGCTGGCTAGCAGCACCACAGGGAAGCTGTCTGGGCCTCAGCTATGATCATACACCTGAGTAATGATTGCAGTTTGCTAAGTGTCCCAAAGGGACTAACTGAGATTCGAAAGGGAGGACAAGAAAGAGCCAGATAATAATAAGAAAGTGCAAGGGAAAACAGACAATTCGCCGAAGCACTGCATTTGGTGAGTTAAGACAAACAGGGTCAAGAGGAGACCCAGGAAAGAGAGCTGTGCTAGCCTTTGGTGTTCTCAATTGTGCCCACATGTCCATTGCTGTCCATTTTGGTTCATAATATGTTTCCTAGGTTTTTAAAAATAATATAAGGGTTTTAAAAAATACCAATTAATCATAGCATTCAGATTGAAAAGGGCGGAGGGTAGGGGAACCTGGACTCCATGATCATCAAATTCTGTACTAAGTTTATCAACATCATTTCCTAACTTAATTCTTATATACCTATGACATATGTATTATCATGTCAATATTATTGATAAGGAAATTGAGGTTTAGGAAATTCAAGTAGTTCACCAAAGATCACACTATCAATGATAAAACCTGGAAATGATGCTGATCTCTCATTAGCTCTTTGTCACTTTCCTGCTGATTCCCTTTTCCTCATGTAGGAAATGCATATTTTTAAGTGTCAAAAAATGGCATTTAGCTAAAAAATGGCATTTAGCTATGAAGAAGATAATAGTTTCTTTCTATCCTGATCAGGTCAGATAAAACCGAAAAGATGTCTTTGTTTATGAGATTTATAATAATTGCCTTTTATTAACTTGAACATTTCAGACATGTGCTTATTATTGGCTAGTTTACTTTTAAAATCATTATTAAATGATTAAGGCTATTTCTGTGGTTATGAATTGCTTATAAATATGAGATGTTTTCGTTTTCTCAAAATGACATCTACAAATATAACGAAGATTGCGTGACTCCAACGAAATAATCATATGTGTAGCTTTAATCAAAATCCTTCTTTAGGACTTAAGATAGCATAGTTGGTAGTGGCTGTGCATACCTTCTCTAGCGACTACTCCCAAATTACAACAAAACTACAGAGCAACCAGTACATGAAATCATCAGAGGTCTGGCTGAACAGAAGTCCTACAACTAGGTCACCTCAAATAACAGGTCATCTCAAAACAGTAGGAAGGGTGAAGATTCAAAATGTCCTAGTCCCACAACCATGGGTGGCAATTGAGAATTGGGAGAGCTATCTTGGCTGCAGAGCTACCTCCTCCACCTGAGGATTGAGGGGTCCTGACCACACACTGGGATCCTGTCCACACACTGGAATCCCCGGCTCAGGGTTCCAGTGCTGGGAAGAGAAGTCTTCATAATCTCTGGCTGTGAAACCAGCAGAGGTTGTGGCTGAGTAAACCGGAGGCTATGGGAAGTGGAGACCATTCCTCTTAAACTGCCCGGCCCAGCCTTGCTTGCTGACAGACTCTATTGTTCAGAACTTCAGAGCTGGCACACTTGCTTGAGGAGACCCAGGGACATACAAGGAGGCACTGAGCTGTCAGGCTTCAGGGCAAGGGCTGTAGGGGTGGCCTGCTCAGGGGCAGAGGTGCAGGCAGAAGCCATTATTCCTTTGTTGAGTCGGATCCTCTCCCAGCCTGCAGATGCAGGAGCCATCAACCTGGATAACACAGGTCGTTCCACCCAGGGAATTCCCTGAGACTTCACCCCTCCCAATCTGTGGGCACACCCAAGCTGCTTTCAGTGATTTATTCCATGCAAATGGCCTGTCTTGGCTCCTGCTGTGAAATTTCATAAAATCTCTCAAAGGCTCACAAAACTCAAAGAAGCAGCATCTGGCCTCAGCTTGTCCTGTATCTTTTGCTAAGCAGCCCCAAGCCTCGCAGCAGTGGCAGCCTGTCTTGGTTTCTGACTTGGCTTCTTGAGGAACCTCTAAGCCCAACATGGGTGGCAGCCATATGTAGATCATTTGGTGACTCTTACCAGGTGACCCCAGAGGTGCACAGGCTGAAGGTGAACTTGGCCTGCAGTTAAACCCCTCTCAGGTCTGTGCCAAGGGGCCTCATAGCACACCTATTACATAAAGCCACTCTACTAAGACCGGGAGACTAAGGAGCCCTACCTAATATGTAGAAACAGACACCAGGAGGCAGACAAAATGGGAAGACAAAGAAGCATGTCTCACATGAAAGAACAAAACAAAGTTCCAGAAAAAGAATTCACCAAAATGGAGACAAGCAATATACCAGATGCAGAGTTCAAGACACTGGTTATAAGGATGTTTGAGGTAATTATGAGAAGAGTAGATTAGCTCAGTGAGAACTTGAACAAAAAGATTAAAAAAACTCATAAAAAGGGAGATGGAAAACATAATAGGGAGCCACTCAGAAATAAAGAATATAATAATGAAATGAAGAGTACATTAGAGGGAATCAATAGAGTGGATGAAACGAAGGATTGAATCAGTGATATAGAGGATGGGGTAGCAGTGGATTCTCAATCAGAACAGCAACAATAAAAAAGAATCTAAAAAAATGAAAATAGTTTCCTCTGGGACAACATCAAGCGTAACAACATTCACATCATAGAAGGAGAAGAGAGGAATCAAGGAACTGAAAACCTTTTTGAAGAAATGATAGAAAACTTCTCTACTTGGTGAGAGGAATAGATATGCAATCCCAGGAAGTTCAGAGAGTCCCAAATAAGATGAACCGAAACAGGCCCACACCAAGACACATCATAATTAAAATGTCTAAGGTTAAATTCAAAAGCAACAAGAGAAAAACAATTAGTTACCTATGAGGGAACACCCATAAGACTGGCAGTCGATTTCTCAACAGAAACTTTAGAGGCCAGAATGGCTTGGCACAAAATATCCAAAGTGAAGAAAACCCAGGACCTACAACCAAGATTAGTTTACCCAGCAAAATGATCATTTTGACTGGAAGGACAGATTACTAGCTTCCTAGATAAGAAAAGGCTAAAGATATTCATCATCACCAAACCAGTATTACAGGATGTGTTAGAGGGACTTCTTTAAGAAGAAGAAAAAGCTATGTATGAAAAGTCTAAATAAAGAATGACAATAACTACATGTCTGTTCAAGAGTACTTCAAATGAAAGTTAAGTGTTCCAATCAAAAGATAGGGTGGCTGAATGGATAAGAAAATGAGACCCTTACATATGCTGCCTTCAAGAGACTGACTTCAGATTAAAAGACACACACAGGCTAAAAGTAATGGGATGGAAAAAGATATTTCATAATGGACCTAGAGGGTATTGTGCTGAGTGGGGTAAGTCAGATAGAGGAAGACAAATGCCACATATGATTGCATGTATACGTGGAATCTAAAGAACACAACAAACAAAAAAAAACAGAAACAAACTCATAGATACATAGAACATTTTTCAGGTTACCAAATGGGTGGAGTGCTGGGAGGGATGGTGAAAAAGGGGGAAGGAATTAAGAAGTACAAACTGGTAGTTACAAAATAGTCATGGAGATAGAAAATATAGCATAAGGAATATAGCCAATAATATTGTAATAACTATGTACAGTGTCAGAGGGGCACTCGATTTATTGGGCCAATCACTTTGTGAGTTATATGTCTAATCACTATGCTATATACCTGAAACTAATATAGTATTGTATTCCAACTATAACTGAAAAATAAAAAAAATATTAATAAAAAATCCCTTCTATAATAATATTTAAAGTGATAATGTTCCCATTACTGGAAATTTTGAGGATGGTTATGTATCATTGATATTATTACCATATTCTCGAGACTTTATCTAAAAAATACAGAGGACTGAGGAAAATACATTTTAAGTTACTCTTTAATGAAGAGATGCTTTGAGTATTTAATGTTATAATATACTTAGTAAAGTTATTGGATTAAAAAATAATAATAGAAAGTTAAAAGATAATGGTCAAGAAACCTAGATGAGTATGTTGAGAGTATCAGTGACACTTAATGAGAAAACATTTAAGTAGGAAAGAAAACAGAGGAGCAAGGGAATGACTTGTCAAAAATGCAGCCTCATTGTTTTACCAGTTTCCTACATTGCTTTTAGAACACTAAGGCAATTATTGTGGCATCAGGATGGAATCCATGGAAAGCTTAAAGATATATAGGGCTATATTTCTTTCATATCCACATATTTTTTCAAAACTTGAAAGTTCTTGAGGTGACACAAATGCCACCTTTCTTATGATCTTCACTTTGAACAGCATTAACTATAGAAGTATTATTGCCTCTAATGCTTTACTTCTCCTGACCCTTCCTTGATAACTTTTAGTGCTAAATTTATATTCATTGTTATATTGGTGCTATTAAAAAGCACAGATATTCAAGATGAAGAATGGTGAAAGACAAATGTTTTTCTACATTGGTTTTCTATATACCCTAAACTTAATTCAAATTCTGACGCTCAGGATCAACTTCAAAACCCAGCTCCTCACTAACAAGCTGCATAACCTAAAAGAAGTTCCTTCACTCACATATACCTGTTTTTTTTTTTGTGAAATACAGAGCTATTGTTTTATAATTCATAATGTTATATAAGATTGAAGTTAATATATCTTAATATTTCAGCACAATGCCTACTATAGGGTCAATGCTATATAAATGTACTATCATCATTATCATTGTTGTTATTTTTATCATTATTTCAGATTTTCTCCCACAAGAACCATGTTTATAACTAAAGAAAATCAGAGTACTGGAGCCACATTCACTCTCTTGGGCTTCTCAGAATTTCCAGAACTCCAAGGACCTCTGTTCCTGGTATTCCTGACCATCTACACAGTCACTGTGCTGGGGAACCTAGGCATGATCATGGTCATCTGGATCAGTCCCAAACTCCACATCCCCATGTACTTTTTTCTCAGCCACCTGTCCTTCATTGATTTCTGTTATTCCACTATAGTCACACCCAAACTGCTGGAGAATTTGGTTGTGGAAGACAGAACTATCTCTTTCACAGGTTGCATCATGCAATTCTTCTTAGCTTGTATATTTGCAGTGACAGAAACATTCATGTTAGCAGTGATGGCCTATGATCGATTTGTGGCAGTTTGTAACCCTTTGCTCTACACAATAGTCATGTCCAAAAAGCTCTATGCATTACTGGTGGCCGGGCCCTACACGTGGGGTATAGTCTCTTCCCTGACACTCACCTGTTTTCTCCTGGAATTATCCTTCTGTGGGTCTAACATCATAAATAATTTTGTCTGTGAGCACTCTGTCATTGTTTCTGTCTCTTGCTCTGACCCCTACATCAGCCATGTGCTTTGCTTTGTCATCGCCATATTCAATGAGGTGAGCAGCCTAATAATCATTCTCACTACTTATATTTTCATCTTTGTCACTGTCATAAAAATGCCTTCTGCTCGTGGGCGTCAAAAAGCCTTCTCCACTTGTGCCTCCCATCTGACTGCTATCACCATTTTCCATGGGACTGTCCTGTTTCTTTATTGTGTACCTAACTCCAAAAACTCATGGCTCATGGTAAAAGTAGGTTCTGTATTTTATACAGTGGTCATCCCCATGCTAAACCCTCTGATCTACAGCCTCAGGAATAAAGATGTGAAGGAGTGTGTCAGGAAATTGATGAATCACTCAATACAATTTTGTTGAAGATTTGTATTTTAAAAAGGAATTTGATTTATTATATTGAAGATTGTTCAATGATTCTAGTAGTAATCATAATTCAAATTATTTAATCAATTGACCAGATTTTTTAATCTATTGTAATAAACAAGTTATTTGATCAGGTGGTTTCTATTCACTTCAATGTTTAGTAAAATAGCTATGAACTATGAGTGAAGTAACTAACCTAAGTGCTGTGGTTTGAATAGTGCCCCCAAAATATCTATGCCCACCCAGAACCTCAGAATGTAATATTATTTAGGAATAGGATCTTTACAGGTATAATTAAGGATTGTGATGAGATTATACTGGATTAAGGTGGACCCCAAATCCAAAGAGCATGTTTTATAAGAGACAAAAAAGGATGCACAGAGACACACAGGGAAGAAGACTTTGTGAACATGGAAGCAGAGATTGGCAGAGATTATCAACCAGGGGTTGAGAATCTGAAGGATGCAAAAAAAAAAAAAAAAAAAAAACCAACAAAAAAACCTCTCCATTAGCCTCTTCAGAGGAAGCATGCCCTGTCAGTACCATGATTTCAGGCAACTGGTCTTGAGAATAAGGAGAGAATAAAGTTCCATTGTTTTAAGCAACCAAGTTTGTGGTAATTTACTTGCAGCAATCTTAGGAAATTTAACAGTAAATATCATATCACAAAATACTATATCTCTTAACTCATAAGTTGGTATGAGTTATTTTTTAAAACATTCTTCAATTCAGTTTAAGCAATAAAAATGTCAGGGTCTAGAAGAATTCTGAAAAGCTATCAGTGACTAAGAGTGTAAATATGGAGAGTAACAGTGAGAGACTGGAGGCATTATGTCTAAGATCTGGCCAAGCTCTTGGCTTCTTTCTCCCCAAAGCCTTGCTTTAATTATAGTACAAGAAGTGATCTTAAACATGATAACTTTGAATATCAAGTAAAAATCTAACTTTATATAAATTTTTGGAAGGATTGCCAAAGGGTACTAAAAATGGAAAAATTGTGGTTATTTCTATGCTCTCAATTCTGTTCCATTGGTCTGTGTGTCTATTCTTCTGCCATTACCATGTTGTTTTGGTACCCATTCAATATGGACAACTTGCTGGGTGACCTTGTAAAGATGTTGGTAACTTGCTTAAAATTGGTATATGCTTCCTGTGAAATTAAGAGATTTGCTGAATATTTGGTGATGGAAGGAAATTTAACTGTGGGTGGTGAACACACAATGCAATATTTATGATGTATTTTTGAATTTTATACTGGAAATCTATTTGATTTTCTTAGCCAATGTCACCCCAATAATTTTAATTAAAAAGAGCCCCACTGAATATTTGCATAGATAAGGCAGGATTTGAGAAATACTTCTTTACCTTAGTTTTATTTTAGTTGTATTAATTCCAGAGGGCTTTTTAGTTATGTGCACACAAAGCCTGGTAAGGAATTTCAAGCTGCAGTTTTTCTGTGCAATTTCAAAGAAATTTCAGTCATTAAAAATGGCACAAGAGACTTGACATTTTTATTAATTACCTGTGTTGATGCTCGTGAGGAATTATTTGATAGTGATTCTCCAGAGTTTGAGTCCCTAGGGCTACAGAGATAGATGTAAGAGCTTTGGTGTCCCAGTTATACTCAGCTTACAGAAAAACAGGAGGGTGGTGGCCTGTTTCTCTGTAGCAGGTAAGTTTATTTAGGTTTTCTTTGAAACAATGAACATATTTTCCTGATGTGATAACTGTTTTTTTTTTCTTTTTCTATGTCAGGTAACTGTAAATGCTGTCCAATTCTGAGTTTAACTATATGTTAAAGAAATTAACTCATGGAAATATTTGGCTTCCAGTCCATTGATGAGCATTTCACAAAAAAATAAAAGAAAGTTTCCACCTGGAATTTGAAATTTATCCGTATTTTCTTTGTATCACCTCAAATGGGCATATGAACTCTCACAAGTGTGAGAATTAGTTACTTCTGAGAGAACTCTACCTGGTAAATCTTGAGACCCTTAAGAAGTATCTATAGGATGTCTTGGCTTTTATAGAAGTTAGACTATTAACCCTAATAAGGTGGACACTAGATTTAGAGGTCAAAAGGAGCCATTGTCTTCCTCAGCCCTTGAGCAACTAAGGTATTCTTTGGTGAACAAAGGTGCTAAAATGGGATTGATATACTTTTTTCCCCTAGATTTCTTCAATATTTTACTTTATCCTTAGAATAGAAACATATTCTGTTGAGGATTTTCATTAATTTATATATAAAGGCAAAATACTGTTAGCGGCATATATTCTTTGAGGCAAACATTTCACATTTTCATAGACTTTCATTATAATTTATGTGCTAACATTTTTTAACAGTTATGTGCATGTTATGCTATTAGCTAATGTAATGAGTGTACACCTTATAATAGAAGTATTTCTTACGAAAACACAAATTGCAACAGAAATGTGATGACATTTTAGCGATTCAGTTCGCTTGGTTTATCCATAGTAGTTATTTGCATGAGACATGCTCAGTCTTGAAGAAATGAAGACCCATAACTCTTTTGTCTGCCCTAAAAAGTCATGGCATGTTTGTCACTCACTGCCATAAATCTTGCTTTTGACAGGAGTAACTCTCTTCCCTCAGCTGTCCTTCAAAGATATTGTGATGGCCGCAAAAAATCTGAGTGTGGAGACAATCTTTGTCCTCTTGGGCTTCACAGACTACCCAGAGCTGCAGATTCCTCTCTTCCTTGTGTTTCTGATTATGTACATGATCACAGTGGTAGGGAATCTTGGAATGATAGTAATCATCAAGATTAACCCCAAGTTACACACCCCTATGTACTTTTTCCTTAGTCACCTTTCTCTTGTTGATTTTTGTTACTCTTCCATCGTTACTCCCAAGCTACTTGAGAACTTGGTCATGGCTGATAAAAGCATCTTCTACTCTAGCTGCATGTTGCAGTACTTCTTGTCCTGCACTGCTGTGGTGACTGAGTCCTTCTTGCTAGCAGTGATGGCCTATGACCGCTTTGTGGCCATCTGTAATCCTCTGCTTTATACGGTGGCCATGTCACAGAGGCTCTGCACTCTGCTGGTGGCTGGGTCATATCTCTGGGGTATGTTTGGCCCCTTAGTACTTCTTTGCTACGCTTTGCAACTAAACTTTTTTGGATATAATGTAATCAACCACTTTTTCTGTGAATACACTGCTCTTATTGCTGTCTCAAGCTCTGATATACGCATCCCCCACCTGCTGCTCTTTGGTTTTGCCACCTTTAATGAAGTAAGTACACTACTGATCATCCTCGCTTCGTACATGTTTATCTTTGTGACCGTACTGAACATCCGTTCTGCCAGTGGGCGTCGCAAAGCCTTCTCCACCTGTGCTTCTCACCTAACTGCCATCACCATCTTCCATGGAACCATCCTTTCTCTCTACTGTGTGCCAAACTCCAAAAACTCTCGGCAAACTGTCAAAGTGGCCTCTGTCTTTTACACAGTAGTCAATCCCATGCTGAACCCTCTGATCTACAGCCTGAGGAACAAAGATGTGAAGGATGCTTTCTGGAAATTCATAGACACAAAAGTCCCCTCTCACTGAACTGACCTCAAAAGATTCTTTCATTCCCAGTGAACAACAGGCACAGAGCCTAAAATACTTCTAAAACCTATAGCATATATTTGTTTGTAGTTTTTGTAGATGACGGTGAAGTTAAAGTATTGTGAATTGGTTAGCTCAAACCCCTTGAAGATGCCAAAGAAGTTAATTCTGAGATTAATTCCACAGGATTTTAAACTATAAATAAAGCATTTATGTCTTCAAATTCTATAAAAAAAAAACTCACATAAAAATACTACATGCACAATAGGTGATTCACGGGGAGAATAAAGTTATTCAGAGGAAGATCTTTACTCACCTTAGAAAAGCTTTTCTGATATGTTACTGCATGTGAGCATGAGTTACTTGCCTTTAAATTTATTTGTGTTGTGTGTCACTGATGCATTATGCCTTTGTTGGGAGATCCAAGTGGAAAGGCTATGTGATAAAAAGGGGAATGATTCTGTTCTGACACCTTTCCTTGGCTTGTGTGAGTTCTATGAATAAAGAGTCAGCTTTTGTTGGGCTAAGACACATACTGTTGTGTAGACGAGGACCCAGAAGTTCAAGAAACTAGTCTAGAAATGACTAAAATAATTGATTTCAGACAGGAATTTAACCATTAATTTCAAATCTAGTGTCTATTCACTATAATACCTCTGACGCTATTAGTTTGAGAGGTCCTTGAAATTAAATTTGTCCTTTGGAAATGACAACCTCTAGAGTCATTTCAGTATTCTTAGATTATGCTTGGATATTATTTCTCAAAAGGCCGTATTCCCAGTATTATCAGGTCTGAAAATTTCTATAAGCATTATTTATTCTAGTTTGTTTGTTTTAAGACCAGGATGAATGTAATATACATTTTATCTGGTAATACTGAGGAACCATATTTAAAATTTTCTGTTCTAATGTTTATATGAATGACTAAATAAGCATCAATATCCAGTAACAAGCATTCTAAAAATTAATGCAAATTATAATAGGAAGACTAATCCTATGGAATTTAAAATACAATATTATTAAAACAGTGTCACATTGGAACAAATATATGGCCCCATGAGAAAAAAGATAAAATTAGATGTCTTTCTTATTTCACATACCATAAAAGAGTCAGCAAATTTGATGAACATATGAAACTTCTTGGCGAGAACAACAGAAAAGAAATTAAAATGACAAGTGGGTGTAATAATATACCCAGTAAGTGAATCTACAGGGAAACAGATATTTTCATATGTTGGGACAGAAAAGTAGCATATTACATGTGATTCAAAATAGTAGCAACATTACATATAAATTTATCCTCTTTCAAAGCATTTATAGTTTTAGGAATCTAGCTCAAAGATGCATTAGTAAAAGGTATAAATAACATATTCACAAGCATTCTTTATAATAATGACAGACTAGATAAAATCAATATGAAGGTGATCAAATAACCTATGTGTCACCATAAAGAAGTATACAGTGAAAATGAAAAAAAGGTTTCTGTACATTGCTATGGAGTGCACTGCAGAACACCTTTCCTACACAAAGTAGGAAAGTTTTTATAGTATGATAAGTCATGTAAAAATTAGGGAAAGGTAAAAGGAAAACTGATAAAGATAGAAAGAGATGAAAGAAAACTTTTAGAAATGTGCCTTATAATATAGTTTTGATTTGATGGAAATGTAATATTTAATGTATTTTGAAAAGCATACATTTATATTAAAAAGTATAGAAAAAACTTAAGATAGTCATGCTAAGTAAAATAAATCAGACAGAAAGGGTTGAGACCATATGATTTCAGTTATATGTGGGATATAACCTGAAAGCAACAAATGAACTGGACAAACAAAAACTTATAGACACAGACAACAGTTTAGTGGTTACCAGAAGTAAAGGGGGAAAGGGGGAGGTAAATAAAGGTAAAAGAGTCAAATATATGGTGACAGAAGGAAATATAACTTTGGGTGGTGAGCACACAATGCAATATACAGATGATATGTTATTTAATTATACATTCAAAACCTATATAATTTTACTAACCAACATCACCCCATTAAATTTAATAAAAAGTATATAAAATTTTCTAAAAATTGAAAAAAGGTAAAAAACAAATGAATCTGTATAATGGAACATGGTCACACAGGATAAAACATTTTCTAAAAAAGACTTTAAATATAACATTTTGAGTGTACTTCCCTATTATGCAATGTTTATTTTAATATAAAGTAAATAATTATTGAAATGTCACTGAAACTGAGATTATTGGCATAAGAGAAGAGTTATACCTCTAAGAGAGCTAAATAAAAAATTTTCATCTTAATTTAAATCTAGTTTGAAATGCTTATTTTTTCTTAGAACAAATGCCATTAATAATGAAACCCTGGTAGTAATGAACATCCATATTCCCCAAATTTTCTCTGAAAGGAAATCTTTGTCCTCTAAACAGAACCAGAGCTTCTGGGAGAAATAGCTGATTCGAAGTCTGAGTTGCCTTGGGCAACTTAATTTTCCAGAAAGCAAGAATACTATTAATAACTAGCTGAATCATTTCAAAGAGACATAAGAGGCAATTTAAAATGGATCCCATTGGCTTATGATTAACATCAGAATATTGACAGTAATTAATTTAAAGGCATCATCGATGCTTAATTCTAAAAATTTAAATCTAGATACTAAAGGAGGAAATTAATATTAATTACTATTAAAGGTTGCTGGGGGTATCAAATAATTACTCTGAAAACTGATCAAAGAGATAAATATTTATTCTGTTTTTTTCCTTATGAATTGTATCTCAGGGTTACCTAACAGTTAATAAGGGGAAAGTCAAAAGAAATAAAAGCAAAAAAAGGGTAGAATTAGAACATCACAATTGTAGAACTCCTAATTAAACATAGGTCAAGGATATAATTTGATAAGTATTAAAATCATTAGCAAAGAGTTGGTAAGAAATTTTTCAATGAAATAATCATGTTGACACTACCTAAATTCACAGATCAGGTGAGCATCACTGAAAGTCAGACAACCAGTTAACATGCTTCACAGTTGGATACAAATTGCTGTTGCCAGAACCACATGGATTCTTGCCTAAAAGAATGTAGTTAGCATTAATATGATGGTTAGGTGGAGGGCGAGGGGAGGGAGGGAGCAGTTGGGGGAACCATTTTATAAACTATATAGATGAAACCGAAAGAACAAAACTGAACTAATTAAGATTTTTTGACGCATCAATTTAAAAGAATTTGTAAAGGAACAGGTTAAATGACACCAAAAGAAACAATTAGCCAAAAAGAATATGCAGTATTCTATGAATGGTTTAATTTTTCCAAGTTACCTGAATACATACATGTGTACACACACACACACACACACACACACACACACACATGCACACACATGGAGAACAGTTTCATAATAAAGGAAACATAGTTGTAACAATTTTATTATTACGTTTATTTGAGTCTTGATTCAAACTAACTATAAAAATATATCTGAGATAATTGGGGAAATTTAAACATGGATTTGGTATGAAATGACATTAGAACTCTAATATTACTCCTGTTAGGTGTAATTTTGGCATGAGTGTTTAATCAAATGTCTATTTTACTGGTTACACTATTTACAAACCTCCATTAATGATTTATAATTTTCTTAGCTATTGGATGGATAACTATTTTACAAATACAATTATGTTTTAAATGACTCCAGTTTATAGAATTGGAGGTCAAGGACTCATGTCCTTAAAATGCTCTGACTTTTCAGGATCAGGAACATGCCACATGGTCCCATTTTCTAAGGTGTACACAGAAATGCCTGGCCAAAAATACGTTTGGGACAGGAAAAATGTCAGCGTGGTAAGCAGTTCTTGTAATTACTTGTTTTGAAGCTTGTAATATTGGCCGAAATATGGGTTGTTTCTTTGCAAATCTTCAAAAGACTTGAAGAGTTAAAACGACATTGATAAACCTTTTGGTTTTCTAATTCCAGATTATTTCTGCAGACCTGGAATTATTTAACAGTAGTTTCTTAATGAAAGTGTACTGGAATAGCATTTTACTAACATCAGCTCATGTTTTGTTACTTTTCTAAAGAATATCAACTTAATGGCATAAATACATCTTGAAAGGATACATATATATACACCCAGATAGGCTTCCTTCTTTTTCTTTCAGTCATAAATAATGTCACTCTGAAGTATTCATGATATGTTTTTCCAAACTGATTTAGAAAGTGCAGAATATCACCAGAAACTGCAGAGTTGTTGGGATCTGTAGAAAGCTGTCTATTTGAAAATAAGTTGTACTTGTTGTTCCCTTTTCCCTGAACTCAACACTCTTCCCCCAATTATCTGCAAAACTTCATAACGATGCATGCTCAGATAGCACCTTACTGTGTTTTTGTCTAACCTCCCTATTTAAAATAATACCTTTATATATATTTAGCATTATTATTGACAGAAAACAATTACATATTTGTTTTTGTAATCTCCGTTAAATATAAATTTGTTGAAAGAGGGACATTTTTTTCTCTTTTACCCCAATACTTAAGATAGTACCTGGCTCAGGATAAACCTGTAATAAATATTTGTTTAAGGAATGCATAAATGAATGAATGAGGCATCATGTGCCCTTAATATATACTTGACCACCTTTCCCTGATTCCTGTACCAGAAAGCTAAATTCACAAAATAGTCACCATTTAAATTCTGATCAGTGAAAACACATCCTTCAACCAATCTATACTTGATGTCATTATTTGCTACTACAGAGAGATTATATATCTTTTGAGATAAAAGTTTTAATGTGATTGATAGCTGTATTATTTTTTAAGTGTTTTATTTGATGTAATTGCATATTCACATGCAGTTATATGAAATAATACAGAAAGGTCCTGTGTACCCTTTACATAGTTTTCTTCAATAGTAATATCTTTGAGGAACTGTAACAATAATATTGTATATTATTCTTTTATCAATATTCTTTTCTAAATTTTTTATTTTTCAATTGCAGTTGGAACACATTATATTAGTTTCAGCTACAATATTTATATAACTAACAAAGTGATCACTCCAATAAATCTAGTACCCATCTGATACCATATATAGTTATTACAATATTATTTACTATTTATTATATTCCTTTTGCTATACCTTACATCCCCATGACTATTTTGTAGCTACCAATTTGTACTTCTTAATCACTTCCCTTTTTCAACCATCTCCCAACCCTTTCCTATCTGGCAACCCTCAAAAAATTCTCTGTATCCATGAGTTTGTTTCTGTTTTGTGTTTTTTTTTTCTTTAGATTCCACATGTAAGTGAAGTCATGAGGTATTTGTCTTTCTCTAGGATCCTCTTGGTCCATCCACGTTGTTTCAGATAGCAAGATTTTACTCTTTAAATTTTTTTTTTTTGCTGAGCAATATTTCATTGTATATATGTACCACTTGATTCATTCATTCATTCATTCATTCACTGAGGGACAACCAAATTGCTTCCATGTCTTGACTATTGTAAATAATGCTGTCATGAAGATATGAATGTGCATGTCCTTTCAAAGTAGTATTTTGGGTTTCATCAGGTAAATACCCAGAAGTGAGATTACTAGGTCTTTCTTTGTCTCTTCTTCTAGCTTTTGTTTTAAAGTCTATTTTGTCTGGTATAAGTATCACTACCCTAGATTTTTTTTTCACTTCTATTTTCATGAATTATATCAATATTCTTATAAGCATAGCCTTGTATATAATGAATATGTAAAAATGTTTGTTGAGTGAAGGGACATTATAAAACTTTGGGAAAGCTACTTTTAAGATATTTCTGAAGGAGAATATTTGATATACTCTTTTCCATTAAAAAATTACCTGCAGGAAATTTTACCATGCTGTATTTGATTTTGAAAATTCTAGATTTCTATTATAATAAACCTGACAAGTGATAGGAAATTCAGCACAGCAGACATTAGTTTTTATTTTATTTATTTTATATTATATTTTATTTTGTTTTATTTTATTTTACTGTTCAATTTCAATAATCACTTCTTTTCAATAAAAACATCCTTATCTCTCTTTGTGAACTATCTCCTCCCTGCATTCAAATTCCTCATAGTTCTGGTACATTTGGCTCTATTCACAGTTCCATGGAAGGTTATATATTTATCATTCAGTAAAGATTCATGGAACTTTGTGCTAGTCACAGATCTAGGATCTTGAAATATAACAGTAAACAAAGAAATAAAAAAAAATCCTTGTTTTCCTGGAATTTTTATTATAGCAGGGGGAACAAGCAATACAATCAGTGCAATAAACAAGCATTGTAATGTATTCGAACCATGATAAGTACTTTAAGCACTAAATTGGGTGGTAGAGTAGCTCTGAAGCATAATAGCATGATCATTGACGGTTTCCCAAAAAAGCTGCATTTGAACAAAAACTTCAGGGAATGGATTTCGGTGTAAAGGAAACACTAGCAAAAAAAAAAAAAAAAAAAAAAAAAAAGCAAGAAGGTAAGATTAGCTGGAGAAGACAGAGAAGACATAATAGATGATATTTGAAAAGGATTAGATCATTTTCTTAATTGAAAATTTAACTTTGTAAATATTTTTGCTTTAACTCTCAATGTACCATGATGACCTAACTTATGGATCTCACATTTCCCCAATATGATAAAGAGTGGGTAGTATGAAGGAAGAGGATTATTCTGGCATATAGTAGTCACTTGATTAATATTTGACATGAAGACTTTTAAAATTATATAATTTTGATAATTGAAGGAAGGTATGAGAGTGATCAGGGGGCTAGGGAAAGTGATTTTAACATATAAATTTTCATATGAAGTACCTACCCCTCATGCTGCTCCAGGTTTCCAGTACACAGGAATTACATCAGAGCAAGAAGATTAATTTTAATTGTTTATTTCATGACCTCAAGAGCATGAGGCAACAGAGAGTCTCTAGGGTTCATATCCCAAAGGTTGTGACTATAAATATAAGAATATATGCATCACACCCAACCAGGAGAGGTCCTACCTTTGCCATCATCAGGTTTGTTTTAAGATTCTAAAGACAGACTGACATTAACTTCAATAAAGGGTTTCTAAAAATCTATGTGGGAGAGGAAAGTTAGCCTTTAGATCTAGGCAGTTCTTGAGAAACATTTAGTCATTTTGGAAGTTATATATCTGAACATATAAGGAAGAGCTTTGCATTAGAGGGCCTGGCTCAGCTGAGCTGCATAGTAACAGCTCCACGAGCAGCAGGACCTAGCCTGGGGAAAAGAGGAGCTTGGAGAATTTGGGAAATTTGTATTGTCTTGCTTCTTTACATTTTTAAAATGGTAGTCAAAGTAGAATAGACAAGAGTTTAAACAAAATGAAATGAGAGATTGAATAGATCCTCTTATGAAAGAAATTAAAAGAGACCAGCTTTATTGAAGATTATAAAGCAAGATACGTGGCACTGGAGAGCAAAAATTACAACAAAATGGGGGAAATTGTAAGGAAGATTTCAGGTGTTAAATTTCCTGGATTCAAAGATATAAAAATTTTTATGAGTGATTTAATAATAGAATTTGGGACACAAAAACCATTACATTAAAAATAACATTAATTTAAAATGAATTGTTAAATAACTTAGACAAAGTAAATATTATGTGAAAATTAGAATGTCCAGCTTTGTGATGGATTGTTTTTTGAGGTTGTCTTTAATACTCAAATTTATGAGAATAGGAGCAAATAGGACCCTTGACTGTCTCGGTCTCACATATGCTCTGACATCTTTACTGATGGTCCACCTAAAACTATTATTATTAATAATTAATATTACTAATATTAATTAATATTTATTAATTAGGATTTCTTGAGTTGAGGCATATAGCTTCTGAAAAAAATTAAGATTTATTTTCATATCAGTTGTATTAAATCAGAAAGAAAACAAAGATGGAAACGTTACATAAAATTAACAATAAAAGCACAAATTTAAAGTGTTAGGGAGTGTTAATTCTTATTGTCACAATATGAACATACGATGCAAAAATTAAATAGTTTAGAAATTTCTCATTTTTGTTACTGATTATAGGGCTGTTATAATTAGTCATTGTATTAAGCTAGGCTTATCTTTTATGAACTTGTGATGTTCAGTGAAGCTGAGTGTTATGGGAGGATTTAATTAAAACCATAAATCACTTGATCTCATAGTCTTATTTATAAAGATTAAAAATTATAATTGAGAACTTAAAAATATTAAGTAATTGTATTCCTTTATGCAAGGAAAAAAATTTTTAATAGTTATGTTTAAAAATATTAGACATTTAGAATATCTTGCATAATAAACAGAAAAATTCTGAGATATTTTGCTTCATCACCCGGTATTGGGAAGGGGCATTAACAGAACTTCTTATACCCTCACTCTCTTTAATACTTTTTTCAGGACTCATTCAAATTCTGACCAACAGAAACCATGTTACTGCTAAAGAGAAATAAAAGTGAAGCCACATTCACTCTCTTGGGCTTCTCAGATTACCCAGAACTGCAAGTCCCCTTGTTTTTTATTTTTCTGGCTATCTACAGTGTCACTGTTGTAGGAAATATTGGGATGATCGTAATAATCAAAATTAACCCCAAACTGCACACTCCCATGTACTTTTTTCTCAGCCATCTCTCATTTGTGGATTTCTGCTATTCCTCCATCATTGCTCCCAAGACCTTGGTAAATCTAGTCATAGAGGACAGAACCATTTCATTTCTAGGATGTGTAGTACAATTCTTTTTCTTCTGTACCTTTGTGGTAACTGAATCCTTTTTATTGGCTGTGATGGCCTATGACCGCTTCGTGGCTATTTGCAACCCTCTGCTCTACACAGTCACCATGTCCCAGAAACTCTGTGCCTTGCTCGTGGTTGGGTCATATGCATGGGGAGTAGCATGCTCCTTAATGCTCACATGTTCTGCTATCAAATTATCATTTCAGGGTTTCAACATAATTAATCACTTCTTCTGTGAGTTCTCCGCATTGCTCTCTCTTTCTTGTTCTAATACTTATGTCAATCACTTGCTACTTTTCATTTTTGCCACTTTTAATGAAGTCAGCACACTACTCATCATTCTCCTGTCTTATGTGTTTATCCTTGTGACTGTCCTCAAGATGCGTTCAGCCAATGGTCGCCGCAAAGCCTTCTCCACTTGTGCCTCACACCTGACGGCCATCATCATCTTCCATGGCACCATTCTCTTCCTCTACTGTGTGCCCAACTCCAAAAACTCCAGGCACACAGTAAAAGTGGCATCTGTGTTTTACACAGTAGTGATTCCCATGTTGAATCCCCTTATCTACAGTCTAAGAAATAAAGATGTCAAGGACACAGTCAGCAAGTTATTGGACACTAAAGTCTTTTCCTTTTGAGCATATGATTTAGTGGAGTTTACCCTTACATGTATGTAAGTGTGTTCATAAAGTTCGATTTAAAAAATAACTTTAAAAGTATTGAAGAGTTAATATATAATGAAAAGGACAAGGATATTGATTCAAAGAGAATACACTTAACTCTGTCTCTTACTTACTGAAAAAATCAGAAATCTCTTTCATCTTTAATTTTTCATCTACAAAATTGAGACAACATAAGCTAGCTCCTAATCTGATTGTAAAGATTAAAAGATAATATAGATATCATGTGGAATTCCTTATATAATCTGTTATTAAAATTAATAAATGTTAATTTTATCCCTCTTTTTGATAACGTACCTGGAACAGACTAAGCTCTCAATAAACACATGAATATCTCTTATAAAATTATAAATAGCAATTAAGATAAGATACAGTTTTTGTCCTTTGAGAAATGCAAAATCTGGTGTTGACAGTAGAGCCATAAAGAAAGTGGCCATTGTTCAAGGTAGAAAATAAATATAATAAAGGATTTGATAGAAAGAAATTCAAAACTATTTAGGGCCTTTAGAGAGATGGTTTCATAAAATAAATATAGTTTGCACTTGGCCTTCTGATTTCGGAAGTTTCAGAAGATGTGTATCAACAAGGTAGAGATTTTATTCAGAAGACAAAGGCCTGACAAAAATGAGGAGGTCAGAATGTAATGCTGAGTGAATTCAGCAAAATTTTAATTGAGCAAATACTGTATAATATGTGTGTGTGTGTGTGTGTGTGTGTGTGTGTGTGTGTGTGTGTGTGTGTGTTGTGTATATACATAACTTGGCATGAATGGAAGGTTGATAAGATATGGTTGTTTTCAAAGAAGCTCCAGTGTGGCAGTATGATAAGCTGTGATAGGCTCCACCAGAGGGTCAAAAATGGTAGGCTGGATCTCAGAAAATCTTATATGCAAAAAGTAAAAATGATTAGAGCCTGTTCTATCTGTATTGCATGCTATTATTCTATCTATGAAGACATCCGAAACATTATCAGTCCTTTATTAAATTAATTTTTTTCTCAACATAAGCCTAATCTCTGAATCCTTCTCAATGGAACTTCTACCTTAAAAAAAGTGCTTGGAATTGCCCTAAGTGTTGAAAACCATTCGCCGACATAACCTCATTCAAAATAAAATGAGAACCACATAGTTGCTAGCATAAAAACCTGCTTAATCTGGCAAATTAAAAATATCTGATCACTTTAATATTATCATTTTTGCTTGAATAACTTGTACACCTTTCTCCTTTTCTCCCTCAAATCATCAGCATATTAGAAGTAAATTTCCAAGTGTTTTGGTAAAAAAGAAAAATAACCTGGGGGAAAATTGTATTTGGGCTTAATAAAGTTATTTGAAATGTTTGTATTATTTTGATCTTATCATAATTATTAAAATTTTTTATTCATATGCAGTATTTGATAGTGAATCAATTAAATAACCATGGTATATGGGTTGATAAAATATGTAAGAAACAGTTTTTCAGATATTGGATGTCTTATGTATCTCACACCATATCTGGCATGTATATAATTTCTAATTTCCTTGACATTAGGAAATTATTTATATTAATCTTACAGAATTTTATTTTACTTCTGTCCTATGTGGACCAAGGATGATCACATTTTATGGCAGAAGTAATACAACCCATCCAGCTCTTATCCTAAGGAAACCATGGCCTATATTATTTAAATGACCTGGCCAAGTATGTAAAAGCAAATGTTAACAGAATTAAAGGCATCATTTAAGTCCCCAGACACATAGGCAAGCATATTTTCCACTAAATACTGGCACACTCATATATTTTTTATTTTCAAGTTATGGCATTTCAGATTCTTCATAGTAGATTCTGTTTCTTCTATACAAACGTGACATTAATAGTCTTCACATTTGTTGGTCATGTGCCTCTCATTTAGTTTTGAAAAGGTTTTTATACCAAAAATTTAATTTTACATATAAAATATTTCATTGTAAATTTAAATAGCAGCAGAAGGTGTAATTTCCATTATATAGCATAATTTCACTTAAAATACATATATAAAAACATCCGAAACAGTCAGATTTATGTTTTTCCTTCTTCTGAACTCATTTAATTCTATACCCCACTGAACATTATAATTTTATTAATAACGTTTATACCTTATATTTCTTGTGATCATAACACTTTTGGCAATATCAAAAGTTTTTCTTTCTGGATTAAATTAACCTTGTAATGATACAATAATAATTACATCACTAATTAAAAACATAATTGAATCACAAATTTGGGTAAAATATAATTAATTAAAATGAAAAATGCTTTTGGAAATATTTCTTTTTATGAGAAATATAAATATGTGTTTGGATTCTTTATTTTAAATAATTACTGTATCTCTGAGAATATATCACTTAAAGATAGAAAGCAAGTATCATTCAGTATCATTTCTATTTCTACTTTTTAATATGTGAGAATACAGAGAATATCTGGTCATATTAAAGGTGACTAGGAATAGAAACTCTGCTAGAAATTGTGCTGTAGTAGAAATATCATTCAGCTCTTTCAATTCCATTCAAGTTATGTGCTACGTTCTCACAATGATCTTTCATCAAAATTTTTAAAAATAATGCATTGTACAAAATCAGATTGTCTTCTAATTCTGTTGAAGGCCAAAGTTTTGGAAATTACATCTTTCAAAAGGATTTATTACCCAATGTGGTGAATTGCAAATATGGCCCAAATTCATCAGTCTTCCCAGGATCTCTGCCACTCCCATCGTCTCTGATCAAATGGTGGAATCAATTTCTTCATCCCTGGAATGTAGGCTGTTTTGTGACTAGCTTTGACTAACAGAAGATAGCTAAATTGACATTGTGTCAGTTTCAAGCCTTTGAGAGGTCTTGTGGCTTTTTCACAATTTCTTGGAATTTACAAAATCTCTTTAAAAAGCTGCCATGTAAATAAGCACAGATTAGCGTATTGGATAATGAGAAACAAAGCTCACATCCTCATCACGTGAACTGGCATCTAGCCAACCACCATACCTGAGCTCGAAGCCATTGTAGATCACCTAACCTACCAAGCTGATGTTATCTACATGAACAAACCAGGCCAAGATCAGCTGTGTTGAGATCAGAGCAGCAGAACCACCTTACTGACTCATGCAGTAGCAACCCATGAAATAAGTAGTTACTGTTTCTAAATAATATTTTTTTAGTGGTTTGTTATCCAATCATTAAAACCACTCACTTTCTTAATTTCTGAGGTTACCACAAAGACCTTCCCAAGTCTTGTATAACAATTAAGCATATCTGTTATTCTTCCACATAGAGGCATCCTGATTGAAACAATGCAATTAAAACATTTAGAAAATTTAACATATTTTTGATTTCCTATTGAGACCCAGAAACACTCGTCAAACTTAGGATATTATCAAATGAATCAATTTTAGGAAAACACACACAGTTTGTTGAGAATTTGAAAACCAATTACCTGTAACAAGTTACGTGCATGGAAATTTTGAAATGTTTGGTATATCCAAGGGCATAAGCCACAAACAGTGGTTTAAACACTATTGATTTAGGAGTTCTTACACAGTCAGATAAGGAGCAGACCTGAGAGAGATCCCTGATGCAAATCCATTTAATGGACTCTGGCATTGAGTAAGGAGTGTGCCATGCCAGCAGCGTTCAGTAAGTCTGCTCTTCCTCACACAGTCATACTGGTGACACAATGAAAAAGCCGCATTGGCCTTATTCTATCAGTTATTCCACATGTGACTCTGGGCAAGTTACACTTGCCTGTGCCTCAGTCACCTCATTTGTAACTACTGATCTCACTTATTTTTATGAAGATGAAATGTCTTAAAAGCTGTGTTCACAGCAGTACCTAGCACATAGGAAGTGTTCAGTAATCATAAGTAATTACTGTTTTCAGTCAGTACATTGATTATTTCCACTTCTTTCTGGTATTTAATAGAACTCTGGTGTGATTTCAGACCCTGTGACTTTCAGGATGGAGCTTTTACATGTAAGACAGGCAAAGGTTATAAAACCTATTCATATGTTTTGTAATGTCAGTGTGATCTCTGGATCACAGAGCAATTGCTTGGGTGTAGCATACAATGCTCTGCAATTCATCATGAATTCTGAAGGAATCGTGTTGGACTGTAATAAAATGTACCAAGTTGGAATAGTTTTCCCCTCTGTTTTACGCTCATAGAAGTCATTAATTGTTCAAGTCCCAAGATAGTGCTGTTTTCTTGATATCTTGTTGGTGTCCCACAGAGATCAATGATTGTTTTGAGAAGCTTAATAAACATGGGCCCTGGGGATAAACACACATACAAAAACATAAAACCTATAACATTTTCTATCATAGAACCTTCAAAAACAGGGGAAGCAATGTCTATCATACAGGTTGGTTGGTTGGATTACACTCTGTTTTGTTGGGGGGTGGGAATGGACATGAATATTTTCTGAGATCTGGAAGCTTTTTCTCTCTTTTTTTTCTCCTAGGGGTAATTTATTATAGCCACATGTAAGATAAAGAAGAATTGAAAAGTAGTAGCCATATTTAAAAAAAAATGTGTAGTTAGCCTTTTGTTAATTATAGAATGTTTTAAGAAATGTCATGTTTGAACACTCCTTTATGAAAATATTTTCTCTTTATGTATTGAGAAACCAACTCAGTGGGAAATGGAAACAATTTAATCTGCAGAACCAAATATTTTGTAGCAGCTTTTAATGTCAAAGGGAAGAGAGTAAACAAATTGGAAAGAATGTTTGATTTCACTCTCCTTCCCTCTCCTACTATTGCATGGAGGTTCTCCTGATGATGAGTCACTCTGATACTTAGAGTAGCAGTAATGTACCCTGAGAACTGTTCATGGAGGGACACAAACATGTGAACCGCCTCTGAAGCAGAAAGGAGAGGGTTATTTTGGCCTTGAGCAAAATACTGTACATTGCCTCTTCATAGCAGATTTCTCAGCCTTGGTTGTATTGACATTTTGTGCCAGATTACATTTTGGTGTTTGCATGTGTTGGTATGGGGAGGGGAGGCTGTCATGTGCATTGTAGAGTAGTTAGCAGCAACCCTAGTCACTACCTACTAGATGTTAGTAGCACCCCTCCTTATTGTGATGACAAATATGTCTCCAGACATAGCAACATGTCCTGTGGGAATCAGAATCACTCCTGGTTAAGTTCTATGAGTAATCGGCAGCTTGAATTTCTATTTTTAGACTTGAAAATAGGAAAAAGCTTTTTGAAATTATGTACTACTTTGAACTCATAAAAAGACCAATAACTCACTTTTAGTGGCTGTTGAAGAGAGAAAACCATATCATCAGAATAAATATTAGTTTTTAAACTATGATTCTTTTATTCCCATATCCTTCACCTCTTTGAAATTATGTGAAGAATGAGGTAAATGCCTGGCCATGTTAGATTTTAGTCCATATTCTCTTTCTGTCAGAAGTAACCAATTGGTGCCTCTTCAATCACGTATATATTGACAAAGGGTCAGGCGGGAAAGAATAAGCAAGGGTGTCCTTCCCTTCTGTTGGTATTTTCTATAGGTCAAAGGCCTTGAATATATTCAGCCCTTATTTAAAAAAATAACACACTTTCCCCAGTTCGCTCCATAACACTTATATTTTGTGACAATTCAGGCAAGTTTCAACATTGCTTTTTTAAAAAAATGATCGGAATAAAATAGTTATGTTTCATATATGTTGCGAGGATTAAATATATAATTCAACTTATGTATACAGACATAATATCCTATCTGTGCAATCTTACTATTTTTTAACTTGTCATTTTATCATAGTCAATTTTAGGTCATTAAAATTTATTCAGAAGTATCATTTTAATATCTGTATAGTTTACTATAATATATATATATATAATATATATATTATAGTTTTCTATGATATATATATATATAAAATGCATACATACATACATACATACACCATAACTGATCATTTTAATATCTGTGTAGTTTTCTATAAAATATATATATATTTTATATATACATACATACATACATACACCATAACTGATCATTTCCCTCCTGTTTGACACTTTATTTCTGTTTTACTATCATACATCATGCTGCAATGTGGTAGCAAACATTTTTCGTTACTAGTTTCATATTTACATCTTTGATTAGTTCTTCAAATAGATTTAAAACAATGAATTTATTTGACGAATAGGTTATTATAATGCTTCAGGAAGTTTGAACCCTAGAGACCAATTTACTGAATAATGGCTTGCATTAAATACTAATTAACAAAATCACTATGATAATTTTATAGAAATAAATGAAGATAAGAGGCTTTCTCCATCTAAAAAGTATTGATAAAAAATAAACATTTGTGGATAACAATCTTACATAAGCACACTTCTCATCATTTCAGTGGAAAACAGTAAAGGGTAGTATATATTTTTAAACATTATTTCCTAGGATCCCAATATTTCTGATACTAACTAAAAAGTCAGCAAGAAAAAAGGGATTTAAATTTCATAAAACAATATGGCTAATGAAATAAAATTTGAGGTCTTTCTAATGATTCACTTTCAGGCTCCAAGTGGTATAGGAGTAGGTTAGGGAAACACATAGGCTCTTATCTATGTGAGTGCTTTGTGTGATCTGTGAAATAAAATGAGCTCTTTGTATTTGTGTGCTACAATGTTTGGACTTGTCCTAAACATCACAAGAGCAACGTCTTACTTGTTGAAAAAATTAACTATTCTACCAATTTCTCATGTCTTTTAGGAGATGATCAAAACTGAATTTGGGATAATATAATGATAATAATAAACAATCCTGTTATTATTCTCCAACTCCAAGGAAGTGGAGACATGGGCGAGGAGAACTGCACTGCTGTGACAGAGTTCATTCTCCTTGGGTTAACAGATGCTCCTGAGCTCAGGATCTTTCTTTTCATGCTGTTCTTTCTGATCTATGGAGTCACAGTTTTGGGTAACCTGGGCATGATTGCCCTAATTCAGGCCAGCGCTAGACTCCACACTCCCATGTACTTTTTCCTCAGCCACCTGTCCTTTGTGGATTTCTGCTACTCCACGATCATTGTGCCAAAGATGCTGGGTAATATTTTGAAAGAAGATGAAGCCATCTCCTTTATGGGATGTGCTGTGCAGTTCTACCTATTTTGCACATGTCTGGTAACTGAAGTCTTTCTGCTAGCAGTGATGGCCTATGACCGCTTTGTGGCCATCTGTAACCCCTTGCTGTACGTGGTCACCATGTCCCAGGAGCTCTGTGTGGTGTTTGTGTCTGGTTGCTACCTCTGTGGGACTGTGTGTTCTCTGACGCACCTGTGTTTAGCTCTTGAGATCACATCCTATAGGTCAAACGTAATGAACCACTTCTTTTGTGATCTGTCCCCTCTCTTATCTCTTGCTTGCTCTGATGTCACTCTGAATGAACTGCTGCTATACATTGTGGCCACATTCAACGAGCTCATCACCATTGTTATCATCCTCACCTCCTATTTGTTTATTCTCATCACCATCCTGAGGATGCGCTCTGCGGAGGGGAGGCGCAAAGCCTTTTCCACCTGTGCCTCCCACCTCACAGCCATTCTTGTCTTCCATGGAACAGTCCTTTTCATTTATTGCCGGCCCAGTACTAGCAACAGCGCCGATACAGACAAGGTGGCCACAGTGTTCTACACTGTGGTGATCCCCATGCTGAACCCCTTGATCTACAGCTTGAGGAACAAGGACGTGAAGGAAGCTCTAACAAAAGTGTTGAGCTCCAGAATATTTTCTCAGAGAATATTTTCTTAGCAATACTTGAGGTCCCAATGTGGTGACTGGTGGAGGAGTGAATGTGTAAGCTCTAGTGTTGGAGTAGAGAGAACAGCCAGGTGGTAGGTCTCTACGAGTGTGTCATTTTGATTCCATTATCTTTGTGTCTCTGCAATTGTCAAGGGTAGGATTGAGCATATTTCAAGTGTGAAGCTTTCCACTTTGCTTTTATTCAACTGAAATGTTTTAATTGGGTATGGGTAATGGACTGTTCAGATTCAAATGATTAGTTTCCTGTAAAACTTTCATAAGGTTAATAAGAATTTTAAAAATCACACTTTCACTATCTATTATGAAAACTGTGATACTTTTTAAAATTAAATTTCTGTTATTTTACAAAGAGGAACAAATCTTTATCAAACACTTTATACACAGAATGAGATTTTCATGTGCATATGCATCTTGTTTATATTTTGTTCTTTTATTGTTATTTTATATTCATTGGTTATTTCTTGTTTTAGTAATTATTATTATTTTTGTGTTGCTGTTGCTTTACATCATGACCACTTTCAATGAGATCACCATTGTGACCATCTTCACCTCCTCCTTGTTTTTTCTCATCACCATCTGGAGGATACACTCTGCAGAGGGAGTGCATGAAGTCTTTTTCACTTGTGCCTCCCACCTCATAGACATCATTGCCTCCCAGGGAAAAAGCCTTTCATTTATTGCCAGCCACGTTTAAATTTAGTAAATGAATGACAGGCAAAGATATAGTCTCACATTCAAGAAACTTACAGTACCAAGGTGTTAGGATATAGCTTAAAATGGTTGGTGAAGAGAGACAGTGCATAATCATTTGTAGATAGCAGAGGGATTGCTTCATAATTATGCTTTTTTTTCTTTAACTTGGACAAGAAAGATAGATAATTTTTAAAGAACAACATAAGAGAAATACACAAATTTTATTCAGAAATAAAGAACGTAAACCATGTACAAAAGATAAGTATGTATAAATAAGTCAATGATTCAACAAATATTTTTGAGCTACTATTTCTACCATATGCTTACAAGGTATTCTGTTAGGTGCTTGAATAAATGAAAAATTGCATAAGATGTTTCTACTGGTCTAAATTATTTCAGGGAAGTTCCAGAGTGGAGGATGAGAATACTGATAAGAGGTTCAGAAATATTAGCTTGTTTCTCAGAATAGTGA
>CM053510.1:8013628-8032654 GCA_028627145.1 Eidolon dupreanum | reverse complement strand
GTCACAGAAAAAGTGATTGATGATATTGGAATAGCAGAATGACAATCGGAATGTGCAACAGGTGTGGATTGCTGAATCTACCAAACCCACGATGTAGGCAATGGCCACCAGCTGTGTGCAGACACTCTTGGACATGGTAATGGTATAAAGAAGTGGATTGCAAATGGCTACGTAGCGATCATATGCCATGACAGACAACATGACACATTCCACATCTGCAAAGGCACCAAAAGAATACATCTGTATTGCACATAAATTATATGGAATCCTCTTTTGCTGGGATAAGAAATCAGCCAGCATCTTGGGAGAGACAGTGGAGGAGTAGCAGACATCGCAGAAAGACAGATTGCTCAAGAAATAATACATGGGCGTGTGGAGTCTGGGGTCCGTGCTGATCATCAGGATCATTCCCATGTTGGCAATCACAGTGATGCCATAAACCAGCAGAAAGAGCACAAAGAGCCCCAGCTGCACGTCCCGTCTGCCAGAAAGTCCTACGAATACAAAGTCAGTAAACATAGTGCAGTTCTCAACAGCCATCGCCCAGGTCTGGACGCCCTATTTGTGAAAGGAGAAATGGAAGTAGGGTTTAACATGGTCTTACTGTCTTGATAGTTAAACTGCTGATTCTCTTTTTCAGTAATTAGGAAAAGAAATAAACAATGATAAATCTACTTAAGGGAAAATGCCTCTTCTGGCATATATTTAATTTAGTATAAATTGATGAAATAGTAATTTTAACATTGCTTACATTTGTATAACATTTTGCAGAGTTTGTAGTGAACTTTCATCCAAAATAAATCATGTTCTTTTCACACCTACCTATGATACCTATGATATTTTCCGCTACTTTTATCTTATATTAAGAAATTGATGTCTTCAGTGTTCCAGGCGATAGTAGTTATAATTATTTGGTCACAGTAACTCACATGTTCTGACAAGATTTTTTTTTTATTTTCATTGTTGTGGAAATGTTGTTACACCCTGTGATAGAAAAGCAGAGTTAATGAGAGGTGCAGGTAATAAATATATCTCTTTATTTTTCCCTCCTTACCAACAATTGTGGAGCAGGCAGAGATATTGCAGGCTCTTAGGTATAACATTTCCTCACTGCCATATTGACCCCTCACGTCCTATCCTGCCTTCGTGAACAAGAGATAGAGATAATCTGTGATACAGGACCTACTTGAGCAGAGAGGGTGGTGGTTGCCAGAGAGGTTTGAAAGGTCTCCATGAAGGATATGCTAGAGTGCACAGTCAAAAATATACCAGGATCACCACACTCCCTCTGATAGCTGCTGTGCTCAGGGGAGGCTCTGAAAAATGTTTGGGACTTAATGGTAGGGATGCTATTATCACAGGTGACAGAGAGGGATTACTTATGTATTAATGCGTGAGTCCACCAACTCTAATCTACTAGAATCCGCATGATCTGTAACAACAAAAGCAATCTGTAAGACACATGTAAAAGTTCTCAGGGGTCGACAGTCTCATTACCACAGAAAGGTTCGTGTCTAAACCATGCCCTCATCCCACGATCCTTGAAATTATAATATTGCTTTACTGTTTTGACAGATCCCCATTTCTTTTGAATATCACTGAATTCTGCCTCTCTTTGGTCATGTTGGTCGTCTTGAGAGGTGAATGAAATTCTATGTCCCACTGCCATATCTTACCCAACCAGTTATGTACAGAAAATCACACGTGACCTCCTTCGATCTGTGAGAATACAGGGAAAGTGAGTAGAAGGTAGATGAAGATGGAAAGAGGGTATGTAAATAATGACTTAGTGTTCAATATGCAGGCTACCAAAGCCTTGGTCTAAACTCATTTAAATATCTGTTCATGTAGACACATCATCAAAAAATATGTTTTTCTCTAAAAATGAATACATTTTAAAAAGTACAAAGAGTACAGTTTAAATTTTAAAATAATAAAAGATGTCTGACCACCTCCACAATCTATACTTTCACTTTACTGTAATTCCTGCTACCTGTGTATATGTGTTCAAATTAAATAAATAAAAATATCTGCATCTACATGGCTTTCCTGGTATCACTGGTGCCTCTAGCATAATAAAAAGTAAACAATGTCTACTTATACTCTCCTTCCTTCAGACAATAGTTGTTTGAGCTTGAGGCCTGGACCATTATCATATAAGGGCATGACAATGCTACCTAAGAAAACCATATTTAGTAAGTCTCCCAGTTGTAGGAAACAAGACAAGGATGGAATGTGGGCTGCTAAAATTATCTCTGTTCTAAAAGTAAGGTAGTGTTTTAGCAAAATAAAAGATCATTTAACTGAATATTCTATGAAAGTTGTATGCTTTATTGATTTTATAAGCATATCTTGAAAATATATAGTATAAAATAAACTGCTAAAGATTGAAAAATTAATAATGAAATCCTGTAGTTCTTTATAATCTGATAATAAATAATTGTTGATTTTAGAAAACCTTTTAAGTTTTATTATATGAAAACTTTTCAAAGTTATACAAGTATATTTATTATTTTTTTTAAAAAACAATTAAACTCTAAGAATGAAAACATCCCTGCACTAAAACCCTGAACAAAAGCAACATAACAAGCATTTCAGAGACAGTCCTTGAGCCTTAAGACAAATAGATATCCAATATGATAGTTTTGTATGTTTTTACTAAGCAGAATATTTTTTCCATAGGTAGTGGTAATGTGTATGTTAGTTAATGCAAGATTTTATGGTGCTGTTTCACTGTATGTTGTCTTTAGTGTTTCCTGAAACATGAAATATGTTTTATAGAACTATTCTCTCACTCATCCTCATTGGTTTGTGGGCCCCTTTGTAACCCATTTATGTAACTGACTGTTGCTGAAGATAAATCCTTTCTCAAGCGACATAAAGCATGATCAAAAAAATAGAAAACAACAGACTACATTGCCCCAATTTGCGTGTATTTTTACTTTCAGCTGTCTATTCCATTGAAATGAGAATGCATATCAGAAATATAAATGTTCTTGAGATATAGAGAATTCTCTCTTGTTTCTGCGTCTGCATGATATTATGTGCGTGTGTCTGTTATATATGAAAATTTGAATGTGGGAAGTGATATTTATTTTTTTAGACTTAAAAATATTATGACTTGTGGTCCATATAGATTTGGATTAATATATATTGATATTTGTAACATTTTATATTTATTATTATTTAAAAAATACAAACCTTAAATTTACATGTGCAATGATATCATTTGCACAATAATAAAAAAGGAATGATTTACTTGTTAAGCTTGATTAAAATATAAATACGTTAGATCTTTAATATGCTTATACTAATGACAAATGAAGTCAGACAAATTCACTCAAGTCTAACAAAGAAATGTCATTGTTTGGCCATCAGATTGAAGAGTTTATTCAATTGAGTAAGCAGACAGAAAACGCTTCACTTACAGAATTCTCAAGACGCGGTTCATTTTTCCAAAAAGTAAGGTTTTTCTTCCCCTTACCATTTTAAAGTTTGGCCATTTAGAAACCTACCTGAAACGAGCAAGTTGTTCTGTCATTATCTCTTGTACATGAACAACAGGCAGATTGCATTTTATTCCTTCCTAGGGACAGCTGGGACTTAAATCTCTAAAGCCTCTGCCTTCACTCTTCTGTATTTTGAAAGCAGAATTAATGAGATTTCTGGTTCTGAATTTTCCCCTGTGAACACTGCAATGACTTTAGCAAAAGCCAAACTTTTAATTCTTCACTTTTTTTTTTTACTGAATTGATGATCAATGTCAAAAATACCAGAATTTATTTTAATGCTATGCTTTATGGCTACCTGAATCTACATCCTCCTCCAATGAAACCAGATGTCTAATGAAATTCAAATAGATCCTCTACTTAATGATTATCATCTCCTTTTCATTGTTCACTTGTTTCTTCCACTTCTGAAACATCTCCTTCACCTCTTATTTAGAAGTATGCTAATCTTACACATTGTTTTTTTTCATTAGTCACGTCTGATTCCTTTTGTATAAGTACATGTCAACCATTCTCATAGCGATGATTTTTTGACGGTGTAGGGTGGGGAAAATTTTCCTTCTTTCCTTTTATTTTCCATGACTTGCTTAATAAATTTACATAAGACAGATTAACAGAAGAACAACAAATTGAATTTTGCACATGCAGAGCCCCATAATGAGTGTGATACTCTAAGAAGTCACAAAAGGAGACAGTTTTTATACCACTCTGAAGATGCATTCAGCCAGTGGGCACCGTCAAGTCTTCTCACGTGTTCCTCACACCTAATGGTCATCATCATCTTCCACGTCGTCATCTTCTTCCACTACTGTATGCCCAACTCTAGAAACTCCAGGCACACAGTCAAAGAGGCATCTGTGTTTTACACAGTGGTGATTTCCATGTTGATTCCCCTGATCTGCAGTCTAAGAAATAAAGATGTCAAGGATACAGTCAACAAAGTAATGACAATAAAATGTTTTTTCATATTGATGCATCTACCTGTAAATATTTACTTCTGTTTTTACAGAACATCTTCTGATTTTTAATGCTCTATGTATCAAGAGTCATTTTGAAAAATCACTTTAAATGTTCAAAAAGAAAACACATATTTAAAATGGAAAAATATGAGTTTTAGGTCAGTGAGAGTATACCTAGCTCTGACTGTATAAACTAGAGATCATCAGTTTTCTTCATTCAGTCTCTACCTACAAAAAAAGATATTATATGATTTAAGTAATAAATGGTGTGTGAAAGAAAAGAAAATGTATCTGACATATTACATATATTCAATAAATTCTAGTTGTGTTATCTTTTCTTCCGTGGTAGTTGATATGTTGTAGGTGTTAAACAAGTAACCGATTTGGTTTAAATTTAGAGCAATAGATAATAGCAGAATATATAATCTTACTCCTATCTTTGGTAACACTTATTGCTCCTATATAGAATGATTGATACTAGTGTTATACAATTTTTTTTTAAATTCATATGCTTCTTAAATTCACTAAAAATCTTTACATCTATGCAATTTATTATTAACTTCAAAAACAATACATCATCAATTTAATGGAACAAATGAAACCTGAAATTTAGTTCATGCCATTTTTTTTATGTCCACAATGATTAATTTGAAATATGTAAATCACCAGATTCTGTAACATTTCTTTTGTTCTTTAATTTATATTTAAATTCAACTACTTTCCAGAATTGTATACTAGATATTGCTTTGCGAGAAAAATGTATGTAACTGACCTTTTATTTCCTGTGTTAATAAAGTTCCACATAAACTTTGTCTACACTGAATTGTCATTGTAATCATCATTACTTTACTCCTATGCAATAATTAAATATATTACACAATTTGTAAAATTTTCAAAGAGAAATAGTCATGTCTTTAAAAATGCATGTCTTAATAATATTGAATGGAATGAATTTTATATATCTTAATTTCCATTAATAAAACTATCTATGGATAAATATTTTTATTGCTAGAATAATACAGATTTCAGCACACTTATTTGGTAGATTATGCTAGGGTAGCGGGATAATCAAGAGAGCGGTCCTCTCCCTAGGTTACATGTGCAAAGGGCAGATCTAAAGCTTAAGGTGGATTAGACATTAAAAATATCTGGCAAGTCAACCACCATCCTAAATATAATGTAATGCCAGAGAAACGTGACTTCTGCGGTGCAGTGAGGTAGCCATAGTAGCAAAAAAAAATGAAGCTCAGTTCAAGTTCCATATTTAATATCAAGCCAAAGGAGTGAATTGATTTCCAGGCAAGATACAGTTTACTTCAGTCTCTGTTGTTCAACAAATGATATCCATTCTTAAGCAACATCACATGGGTTAAAAAGGTGAAGAGAAAAAGAAGTGTAAGTTAGTAGTTACAAGACAGCCATGGAGATTTAGAGTATAGCACAGGGCATATAGTCAATATTATTATAATGGTTGTGTGTAGAGTTAGAAAAATCAGGGGGATCATTTAATAAATTATATAAATGTCTAAGCAAAATGAAAAAAAAGACAAAATTGTATAGCAGAGAAATAAAGAGAAGAAAAATCCACTACAAAATGTTAATGATATTAACAGAACTAGATTCAAATACATCCTAGATATAGAAATAGCAGACAGGCAACTTAAAATATATATGATTCCTATGGGTTCTAGGGATCAAGGTAGACAATATGAAGGATTTCAGCAAATTCATGGAAAGTGAGTGAAATAAAAGTGCTGGAAAAACTACCGAGGTTTAGAGTATTTTTAAGAGGAAAATGGTAGGTTCAACATAGGTGAGAATTAGTAAAATTAAAGATTAAAGAATTAGTAAAATTATATATAGGTCAGTAGAAAACATGAGAATTATACAAGGAGAAATAAAACAGTGAATGAAACCAAAGAAAATACCCAACGCTGGATAACAATATCAAATAGTAAAAATAACTATCATAGTGAAACTTGCAAATAAAAGAGTATTTGCTCACAGTGGAGGAAGTACATGTAAATGTACTGGCTACAAATATTCTGAAATTAATGGAAGACACAAAACTCAGATCCAAGAAACTCAGAGAACAGAAAGTAGGATGAAATCACACACACACACACACACACACACACACACACACACACACACATGCACACACACACACCCAGAAGGAAAGTAAAAGAAAAAATATTGACTATTTAAGAAACATTATAGAGTTGACCCTTGAACAACGTAAGTGTTAAGGGCCTGACACCCATTCAGTCAAAAATTGCACACAGCTTTTGAGTTCTCCAAAACTTAACTACTATTGGTAACTGCAAGTTTCAGGACCCCCATGGGTACCAAATTTGCAGATGCTCAAGTCCCCTAAATAACATGGCATATATCAATGCAGAGAGTCATCCCTCCACATCCACTCTGAACTGTGATTTAAAAACATTACAGGTATTTCGGAGAAAAAAATCTATAAGTTGAGCTGCGCTGTTCAAGCCCATGCTCTTCAAGGATTAACTGAATACTGAATAGGGTATTCCAACTTCAACTCTATAAACATTCTGTATTGGATAATTTTTTCATGGGCCAGTAGCCTGTGCATTACAGGCTGTTTAGCAGTATCCATGGCCTCTATACACTAGGTGCCCAAAGCATTACTTTGTAGTTGTGATAATCAAAAATATTCCATGTATTGTGCATCTTCAATTGTTCCCTGAATGTTTGTTCGTGGGGATTGGGGGAGAGCAGTGTGTGGATTTAGGTATAAAATCAACTCTACATTAGAACTGATGTAAAAGAAAAAAGGTAAGCACATGTCTGATAAAGGATTTGTATCCAGAATAAATACAGGCAGAATTCTCAAAATTAACACACTTTTAAAGAAGTTGAAGGTCAAAGGAGAAAGCATAAGAGAAATTATAAAATATTCTGAACTGAATAAAAATAAAAACACAATCAATAATATTTTACAAGATACTTCTAAATGGCTCAGAGGGAAATTTAGATATTTAAAAGAAAAGGAAGAAAAACTCAAAACTAGAACCTTAGCTTCCTCTTTAGAAACTGGGGAAAAAATGATGAACCAATGCCAAACAAACAAACAAACAAAAAAACAAATTAAAAATAAATCTAAAATAAAGACTAGCGCATAATTTAATAATACTGTGATGAAAAACAATACAGCAAATCAATGCATTTGAATTTTGGAAAGATACATCAAATAGACGTAATTTGATCTAGAATTCTTAAGACATATTCGTATTATTTCATTACAGTGATTTGAGCTATGACCCACTTATATGAGACGAAGATGGAATGTCATATGGCATCACAAAATCAGGAAGAATATATGTGTGGTACATATATTAAATACCCCAGTTTGTGAAACAACTCTTTCACAAACTGGGGTATTTAAAAAATGTTTGTGATGATAATCCACAGAGAGTAATTATTATCTGTGTTTTCTTCCTTTGTAGTATTAGTTTAATTTAACTTGTTTTTATATTATTAGGGCTTAATGATTGATTTGGAACTTAAGAGACCCATTCCCCCAGGGCTTAAATGACAGTATAAGTCTCTAACTGTACTGGTACTAATGTATTCAGCACCTGGGAGGAAATGTCTGTTCTTCAGGTTTGTTAGCTACAACCAGGCTATGATTACTTGAAAAGGAAATGGATATCTTTGCCCAGCAAGCAATAATTGAAAAGATATAGCTAATTCATCTCTCTCCTATTAGAGAGCTTTTAACAGAAACCATATTCCTGTGCCCTCACTGTTTTAAATGTGTTGTCTTTAATATTGAGAGACACTTTTGGTAAAATCAGAATAATTTCTTTTGCAATATCAAACTATGAAATATATGAAAGAATATGAAAAAATATAGCCCAATCCTCTTTCTGTCTCTCTCTGTCTCTGGCTCTGTCTCTTTATCTCTGCCTCTGTCTCTCTCTCTCTCTCACTCTCTCTGTCTTTCTCCACAACAATTTTGTCATGGCATCTGGAAATTATGACCGTGGAGGTGCTCCCTAGTTGTCACTCTAATACTGAAGGTTGGATTTATGTGCCTGAAATATGGTGATTGAGAGATGGAGAGTCAGGACATGTGAACTATTTCTGCTCAGTAGAGGAGGTGAATTTTCTTAAGAATTATTTTGGGTTTGTCATAAATCAATTTCTTATTATTAGCCTAGAACTTTAGGAAGATAGTTTTCCAAGTTGATTTTCCTGTTTTAACTCTGAAGTGGACAAATAATTCAAGGTTTTTTTCTTTCCTAGTCAGGTAATGAGAGAACCATGACCTCAGGAAGATGATTTGTTTCCACTTCTTTGCTCAATCATGGAGAAAATACTAGCTTATGATTCCAGTCTATAATCTCATTGCTATACATATTGTGTAACATCATGTGTATACTCCTCCTGTCTAAGAGACTGGGCAGAGAATAAAATTTCTCAACCTCTTTATGTCTTTTCTTTAGGGACAGGCTTGAAAGGTAGATCTCACTTACATACAACATACAATATAACCACCGCCCCCAAACAACTACCCGAGAGAGCTTGGGAAAGTTTTTACTTACCTCGTTTTCAATATGGGTAAAGGATTTATCTTTACAGAGGTGTAGCCAAAGCAAAGTGGTAACGTGATATTTCTGTCATCTGTATTTACCGTCAATATTTTATTTAAATCTACATATACATACCAGGGGTACTAGGCATTTAAAAAAAATAACCATCTTCAAAATGTCATTTTAAAGAATATGATAACTTTCTACTTTAGAAACAATATATAGTTTAAAATTGCTCTATTTTTGACAAATTATTTTTCCAATTGTAAATATATAAACAATGTGCAATGTAACTTAGGATATAGTTTTCACGGTTTTAAATGTAAACATTTCTTATAACAGCTTCCTAAAATCAAAGTCTCTTGTAAAAAGTATCAGATTGATTTTATTGTTATCAAGGTTAAGACTTTGTCTATATGCTGCCTAATTGATCTCCAAAATGGTTTATACAAGAATTATATATTTCTGAGTCATTATTGTTATTAGTCACTATCATTATAACTAATTAAATCACTTTGTTAATTTGATAAGTAAAAGTATGATGAAATTGAGAATATATTTTAAATATCTTTCTTCATTCTGCTTAATATCAAATTTCAGGAGTCCTCATGAGCCACCATTTTCAAAGAAATTTGTCATACTACCTAACGAGAAAATTGTATGTGACTTCACATGTGGCAAATTTATGCTACTAATAGAAATTTTAAAAATAGCATATATTGTATAGCATCACAATCGTTGTTATCCTACTTGAATAGAGCTTATTACATAGTTCAGGGAACATGAGGCGATCTCATATCGTTTTACTGTATACAGTTGAATCTATTCCAAAGTCCATCAAAACACCTAATTCTATTCATCAGCTCAATTTAATGTGGTAGATAACAGTTGGGAATCATAGATTTCCTCTGATACATAGGTTAGTTTTGATCAGTAGGATCCGCTGAGATGTCGAACATCTTGAATCATGTGACAATTACATTTAAAATACATACACCATTTGATACCAATGTTACATTTGTCTTAAGTTTATATAAAGGTGTGTTTTCTTTCTTATTCTCGTTTCAGAAGAAACACGGAATTTATCATTTGGTTACCAACTTGAAACATGGTGGAAACGGGAGAGGAGAATTGTACCATTGTGACGGAGTTCATTCTTGTAGGGTTATCAGATGTCCCTGAGCTGAGAGTCTTCCTCTCCCTGCTGTTCCTTCTGATCTATGGAGTCACAGTTTTGGCCAACCTGGGTATGGTTGCGCTGATTCAGGTCAGCTCTCGACTCCACACTCCCATGTACTTTTTCCTCAGCCACCTGTCCTTTGTGGATTTTTGCTATTCCACCATCATCGTGCCAAAGATGCTGTTCAATAGCTTAAACAAGGATAAAACCATCTCCTTCCTTGCATGCATGGTACAGTTCTACTTCTTTGGTATATGTGCCATCACTGATGTCTTCCTGCTGGCCGTGATGGCGTATGATCACTTCTTGGCCATCTGTAGCCCACTCCTGTACATGGTCACCATGTCCCAGAAACTGCGGGTGGTGTTGGTGTCTAGCTGCTACCTCTGTGGGACTATGTGTTCTCTGATTCACTTGTGTTTAGCTCTTGAGATCACATCCTATAAGTCAAATGTGATAAACCACTTCTTTTGTGATCTGCCTCCGATCTTTAATCTTGCCTGTTCTGATGTCACTCTGAATGAACTCATGGTGTTCATCGTGGCCACTTTCAATGAGATCATCACCATCGTGATCATCCTCACCTCCTACTTGTTTATTCTCATCACCATCCTGAGGATGCGCTCTGCAGAGGGGAGGCGCAAAGCCTTTTCCACTTGTGCCTCCCACCTCACAGCCATCATCGTCTTACAGGGAACAATCCTTTTCACTTATTGCCACCCCAGTTCAGGCAACAGTGAGGATACAGATAAGGTGGCCACAGTGCTCTACACTGTGGTGATCCCCATGCTGAACCCCCTGATTTACAGCTTGAGGAACAAGGACGTGAAGGAGGCTTTCAAAAAAGTATTGAGCTCCCACATATTTTTCCAGAGAATATTGTTTTAGCATGACTCGGGGTTCCAAAGTGGAGTCTGGTGAAGGGGTAAATGGGCAAGCTGCAGTGTTGGAGTAGAGAGAACAGCCAGGAGGCAGGCCTCTATGACTGAATAGTTTTGGTTCAGTTATCTTCTTGTCTCTGCAATTGACAGAGTAGGATTTAGTATATTTCAAATGTGAAGCCAATCACTTTGCTTTTATTCAACTGAAATATTTTAATTGGGTACGGGTAATTGACCGTTAAAACACACACTTTTAGATTGCTGTAAAAACTTTGTAAGCTTAATAAAGAACTTAGGAAGATCACAGTCTCTCATGCATTATGGAAACTATGATTCATTTCAAAATTGAATTCCTCTTATTTAACAATGAAGAACACACCTTTGCCAACTTCTTCACAGAATGAGAATTCCATGTATGTAAGTATCTTGCTGGTTGCTTCCTTTATTATTATTATTATTATTTTTTATCTCAATGTTCAGTGTCTTTGGAACTTCATATACTATTATATCTGAAAAATGGAGACATTAATAAAAATTATTTCACAGAAATTTTGAGATACTAAATTACAGGTCATGTGCACAGAACTTAAGATAATTCATGGCCCTTAATTAGTTCTCTGTCTCTGACTTTGTCTCTTCTGTCATTCTGTCTTTCTGTCTCTGTGTGTGTGTGTGTGTGCATATATGTGTAGTATATGTATACTATACATTATGTATATATACATTTAATAATTGGTACTATGAAGGCAGCATTTCTGACTTTGGCCTTTTTCCTCGCTTCATCTCTTCCTTTTTCTCAGCACACTTATTTTATAATTTGTGGATCAAATGTTTATTGTGACATAAAGGTGGTCTTCCAGCCCCTGTTTATATGCTTTGTTGTGTTTTTGCCCTTGATGAAATGGCCTGTTTTTCCTCCTTCCTCTATGTGTCTAAACCACATTTCTTTACTCCATCTTGTGTCATATGCACCGTTGATAACTCTTTTGTGCTTTTTTTTTTTTGCCAATTTCTATATCACATTCACTTGTTCAGTAGAGCTTTTCTCCTTGTAGCTATAAAAATGTCAGCAACTCTACGTCTGAGTTTATGAAAACCAGGTTTGATGATTTGACCCTGATTTTTTCATTTGACATTTAATTTAAAGTCTTTTATTCCTCAGTTTCTTCAATTTTAACCACTGACCAATACTGATAATCTCTCAACATTATATTGAAATTAAATTTTGACGACATACATGTACTCACTGAGACCAGAAGAGTACTCAGTTAATGTGTGTTTAAATGAAGTCTTTGAAGACTAGGGTTATTTACCCTTTTCTCTTTCACTATCACTGGCATATTGAAAGTTATTTTTATTAACCTTTTTATTCAATGGTCGAATGAATAAAATGGTGAATAAATGGTTTACATGTTGGGCTTAACACATGAACCTAGAGCACTATGTTGACCTTCAAGAATTGTGAATTGGCTCAAAATCGTCCCATGTTTTTGTCTTGAGTATTATATCAGTCAGGGCCCATTAGGGAATAAACCTCAGTGGGATGGATATAATAGATAGTGTTAAATTTTGGAAGCCTGAAAGAGAGAAAAGTGGATAGGTAAAAGGTGTTAATTTATTGATTATTAACTGCAGGAATCAGCCATTATTCTTGATATTGGGGCATAGTGTATATGAGGGAATATTCTGTGCCAAATGCCCTTGGTCAGGTCACAATGCAATAGCTGAGGACTCTGAAGGCAGGGTCTTTCCACTTCCTTAGTGAGGTTAGTATAATCATAGGGCAATTATGCCTCAAGTGGACCAGGGACATGTTAGAAACTTAATAAATATTTGTTGAAAGACAAATACTATACAATGTTCATTTTAGGTGTGATCTACCATAGTCAGAGCCACAGAAGCAGAGAATAGAATGTAGTTGCCAGGGTTGGAGGAGGGGGGGAAAGTGGTGATGTAAGTTTTGGGGTACAAAGTTCAATTAGGCAAAGTGAATAAATCTTGCAGGTAAAATGTATTGCAATGTGAAGAACATTGTTTTCTATACTTGAGTTTGCTAAGAGAGCAAAACATTAATTTTTCCAAATTTAAAAAATAAAGGAAAATGGTATCTTTGTGAAGTGATGGTTATGTTAATTAGATTGATGGAACTTTTTTTCACAATGTATTTGTATATTGAAACACCTTAAATGTATACAATTTTTATTTGTTAATTAGACCTCAATAAATTTACAAAATTAATTTTAAAAGAACAAAACAATGTACTTAAAAAGAGAAATAGTTGTTGAGTAAATAACAAAAACTTTTCCTATGGCTTATTATTCAAAAAATTTTGGATACTATAAGAATGGTCATGAAGAATGGGAAGCAGACATTTAAACTTTTGGTGACTTCCATATAAAATGTTTTAAAGCTGCGATTGCTTTTCCTTCAGGGTTTCCAAAAAATGAGAACTACATCAGTAAGCAATAACTAATTTTAACTGCTCGTTTTGAAGCCACTGTTGAAATAGGCACAGGGAGTTGAAGTGGATATGAAAGTCTTAGCATCTGCCTCAAACTAGTTCTCCAGAGGCAGGAGGGGGCTGCTTTTCTACTAGCAGATTTGTTCACAGATTTGAGAACATATGGATATTCTTTTTCATGAGAGATAACTAGAAAATGTCCTGGGTTCAGTCATTTTTTTTTTGTAGGAAAAATCATTTGAGGAAATTTTGAACTCCTGAGAACGCTATCTGGAACCGGAAGTGTGCAGTTTCCACAGAGCTTTTTGCAGAGGGCCCAGCTTAGCTGACTTCTTCAGATTAGCGTTTCCCAGATTCAAAGATAGTGAAAATTCGAGAGATAAGAAACCATGACATTTAATTGTACATTAGTTTTAGGAAAAACAGAACAAACACGAAAATCTGCCAGAATGAAGGAAATAAAGCAGTAGTTCTCAATACTGGCGGTTATGCAATCCCACCCCTCCCACACTGCCACACTCCCGCAAGGGGACATTTGACAATGTCTGGAAACACTTTTGATGGTCACTGTGGAGGGAACAAGGGTGCAGGTGATACTGTTATCTAGCAGCTAGAGGCCAGAGATTCTTCTATACAGGGTACAATGCATAGGTTAGCTCTCTAAAACAAAAAATAATCAGCACCAAATATCAAATGTGCTGAGTTTGAGAAACTCTGTAAAAGGACATTAAGAAGAATTTTATATTAGTGAGAGTGGACCAAAAAAGATTACCTTCTGATGGATCTGTAAATCCTTAGGTATCTGAACATATAGGGCCATTAAGAGTTGCCCGTGTCTTATGGGACCTGAAATCTTTGGTGCTGGAATATCTAGAACCATCCGGTTCTAAGGTTGCAGAACTGGAGATGACTTTATTAGAAATGTTAGTCTGTGAAAGGCATCATCACTATAAGGGAATATAATGGAGGGAATTCCTGGAATGTGTGACCGATACAGTACTATAACAAGGAAAGTTCTAGGTGAACTGGGGTATGATGATTACCATAATATTCTGAGTCCTTCTAGATATGGTGTTGCCATATATTGGAAACAAAAATACAGAACACTGACGTTGATAAGGATTCCAGATAAACAATACATATTTCATAGTGTGAATATGTCCATACAATATTTTGAACACACTTATAGCAAAAATTTGTTATCTCTCTGAGGTTCAAATTTAACTGGAGTCTTACTTGGATACCAATTCAAGAAATCCCACCATTTTTCCTTTTTTAAAAGCCCTTTTATCATAAATGTCTTCAGAGCATGGAGACATCTTAATTATCATTTGTATTCTTCACAGGTAATAGAGAAATGTACAAGTCTTATAGGGTTCTTCCAGGAGAGGAGAGAGGGTCCTAGAAAAGGGATGTGTCTTTCGGAGTGCTTAGCAAAATCATTCCTTAACAGAGACTTTTCTCTGTTTCTCCATATTTCAGCTTGTTGCAGATATTCAGAGCATGTCTGTGGCCCTGAACACATTCTCTGGACTAGTTCTCATAATTTCGTAGTGTGAAATATGTCTTTACCGTAGTCAAAAGAATTAGAAATGAAGTGTGAAAACTTGGTCTTTAAAAAATAAATATACTAATATGTCCATCTGTAATGTGGATCAGACCTGGTCTAAAGAGTTGTGTGCATGATTAGAAATGTAGGTATCTGGGTTCTGGTTGTAGGTTGATTATCTAACATCTATAAGTCATTAGACAAGTCATGGCCTTTATAGGTCTCTCTGTGCTCATCTTAGAGTAGAACAGTTCAGTTCAGTAGACATGTTTCATTAAAATGTAAGTCATTAGTTACTTTGATATCAGACCTATTTTGTCAAAAAGAGAAATGATGATTAAATTGCTAGATTTATAGCTAAAATATAGACATAAGTAAGAATGCAGACGATTTTTCCTTTAGGTCACAATACATGCAGATATGTTTATACAGAAATTAGCTCTAATTATAGAAGTTATTTCACATGCTTCCACTTTTCATGAGTAGTTGTAGAACCAATAATATATTATTTCACTTTTCTAGATGTTTCCTTGCAGAACTTAAGAATTCAATGAGATTAGAATGTCTTACATGAGGATTTGATTACATACTACCACCTAAATCACTCAAGTTCATAACTACTACATTTGTAAGTTTTGAAATGATATTCGAGAACAAGAACAGAATTTCTAATTTTTTGAGAAAGTAAAATTAACTATTAATCATTGTATGCAACTTTAGATGTTCCTGGATCCTTAACATCTATCAAGATTTAACCCAGTATATTATGTTTTACCTCTCACTCGATACAGAAGAGAATTAGGCATGCTTCATGCGTCAATCATTCTGCATAATATATAATTTCCAAGTCTGATTTTCAGATCCTATCATGGAGAAATATGTTTCTGGAAGGGAGAAATGCAACTGCTGGGGCCATATTCACCCTGTTGGGCTTCTCAGATTACCAGGAACTACAGGTTCCAGTTGTCCTGGTATTTCTAGCCTTCTACGGCTTCTGTGTGATAGGAAATCTTAGAATGATTGTGATCATCAAAATTAACTCCACACCACACAATCACATGTACTTTGTTCTCAGCCACCTGTCGTTTGTGGATTTCTGCTATTCCTCCATCCTTGCTCCCAAGATGCTGGTGAATGTACTAGTAGAAGACAGAACTATTTCATTTTCAGGTTGTATGGTGCAATTCTTTTTCTTTTGTACCTTTGTGGTGACTGAAATAATTCTATTTGCTGTGATAGCCTATGACCACTTAGTGTCCATTTGCAACCCTCTCCTCTACACAGTCGCCATGTCTTAAAGACTCTGTGCTTTGCCGGTGGTTGTATCCTATGCATGGGGAGTACCATGTTCTTTGGTACTCATGTGTTCTGCTATCAAACTATCTTTTGGGGTGTCAATACAATAATTCTTTTCTGTTGTGAGTTGTCCTCCCTGATCTCACTCTCCTGCTCTGATTCTTATATTGCCCAGTTGCTTCTTTTCACTGTTGCCACCTATAATGAGGTAAGAACACTGCTCATAATTCTCATTGTATTGATTATTACTTTATTCCTACGCACTAATTAAACATATTACACAATTTGTAAAATTTTCAAAGAGAAACTGCAATGTTTTTGGAAATGCATCTCTTAATGATATTGGTTGGGATGAATTTTATATACTTTTAATTTCAATTACTAAAGCTATCTATGGATAAATGTTTTTATTGCTAGAATAATAGGATTTCAGCACAGTTACATTTGGTCCTATTAAGAAAAGAAGAATGGGAACACAATGTGATTTCTTTTGTAATAGGGTTACAGCTCAATACTTTTCAACATGACACACATTTAATTCAAAACTTTTAAGTGCTACTATCATTAATGATTATTTTGATAATTTCATAAATATAGTTATATCTATTTTTTTGTTGTTTTAGATGTATTTGGCAATCTTGTTTTGAAATAGATTTGTTGTGCAGTTATTGGAGAAATTCACTTTCTTAGTTTTTGAGAAGTTTGTAAAAAAGTTTAGGTATGAATTATTAAATGACAATTTCATAACACGTTATAATACATATTATAATTTCACTTAGTTTTATGTTCTTTAAACAGCTATTTTCACTCCTCTGGCCTAAGTGTAGGATGTAGTAAAGTAAAAAGAGATTAACTCCTAATATTACAGCACAAAAGGGTAAATATTCTGCAAACTTAAGACATTTGCGGAACCTACTAACTGAAGTCACTGGGCAATGGACAAACACAGGCATGGTGTTACCAGTAATAGCATTCCACTGCTAGGGCAGCGGGAGAATCACGAGAGGTCCTCTCCCTAGGTTACATGTTAAAAGGGCAGATCTAAAGCTTAAGGTGGATTAGACGTTGAAAATATCTGGCAACCAACCCTCATTCTAAATATAAGGTAATGCTAGAGGAACGTGAATTCTGCAGTGCACTGAGGTAGTCATAGTAGCAGCAAAAATGAAGCTCAGTTCAAGTTCCATATTTAATATCAAGGAAAAAGAGTGGATTAATTTCCAGGTAAGATACCATTTACTTCTGTCTATGGCCATGCAACCCTGAACAAGCCCAATCTTGTCTGATGTCGACCCTAAGCAGGGTCGGGCCTGGGTAGACTTGAATAGGAGACCGCCTAGGAAGACCAATCAGGTGCTGCATGCATAAAATAATAAAAAATAATGGATTTTAAGCTGACAAGGTCCTTACAATTTGTGAGATCAATCAAGTGTTACCTCGCCTAAAATATACATATACACACACACAGCAGTATCCGTGGCCTCTATACACTAATACATATGTGTGTGTGTGTGTGTGTGTGTGTGTGTATACACACACACATATATAGGTACCATTTACTTCAGTCTCTATGGTTTAATAAATGATATCCATTCTTAAGCAAAAATTACATGAGTTAAAAATGTGAAGAGTGGATGAAGTACAAATTAGAAGTTACTAAACAGCCATGAAGATTTAGAGTGTAGCACAGGGTATATAGTCAATATTATTGTAATGCTTATGTGAAGATCGAGAGTAATCGGAGTTATCACTTCATAAATTATATAAATGTCTAAGCAAAATTAAAAAAAGAAAAAATTAGCATAAAATAAAAAAAGAAATATCTACTTCTAAAAGATAATGATATTAACAGGACTAGATCCAAATATGTCATAGCAAACAAGAAAACTAAAATATATATATTCTTATGTGCTCTAGAGGACAAGATAGACAGTCTGAGGGATTTCAGCAAACTCATGGAAACTGAATGAAATAAAAGTACTGAAAAAACAACTGAGATAAAGAATATTTTTAAGAGGCAAATAGTAAGCTCAACAAGGAAAAGAATTAGTAAGATTAAAGATTAAAGAATTAGTAAAATTAAATATAGATCCATAGAGAACATCAAAATTATACCTAAAGAAAAAAAAACAGTGAATAAAACCAAAGAAAATACCCAAGAGCTAGATAAGAATATCAAATAGTAAAAATAACTATCATAGTGAAACTCACAAATAAAAGAGAAGTAGCTCAAAGTAGAGGAAATACATGTGAATATACTGGCTACAAATATTCTGAAGCTAATGGAAGACAAAAAGCAGATCCAAGAAACTAAGAGAACACATAGCAGAACAAAATCACACACACACACACACACACACACACACACACACACACACAAACACAGAAGGAAAGTAAAAGAAAAAAATATTGACTATTTAAGAACCATTATACAGTTGACCTTGAACAACATAGAGGTTAGGAGCCTGATACCCATTCAGTCAAATCTTGCATATAACTTTTGACTTGCCCAAAACTTAAATACTATTGGTAACTGCTAGTTTCAGGACCCCCATGGGTACCAAATTCGCAGATGTTCAATTCCCCTATATAACATGGCATAGATCAATGCAGAGAGTCAGCCCTC
>CM053510.1:7956875-8013128 GCA_028627145.1 Eidolon dupreanum | reverse complement strand
AACAAAGAAATGTCATTGTTTGGCCATTAGATTGAAGAGTTTATTTAACTGAGTAAACAGATAGAAAGTGCTTCACTTACAGAATTCTCAAGACTTGGCTCATTTTTCCAAAAAGTAAGGCTTTTCTTCCACCTATATTTTTAAATTTTGGCCATTTAGAAACCTACCTGAAATGAGCAAGTCTTTCTGTCATTAACTCTTGTACATGAACAACAGGCAGATTGCATTTTATCTTTTCCTGGGACTTTAATTTCTAAAGTCTCTGCCTTCGTTCTTCTGTATTTTAAAAACAGAATTAATTAGCAAAGGCCGAACTTTTAGTTCTACACTTTTTTTTACTGAATTGATGATCCATGTCAAAAATTTACCAAAATTTATTTTAATGTTATTCTTTATGGATACCTGAATCTACATCCTCCTTCAATGAAACCAGATGTCTAACAAAATTCAAATAGATCTTCTACTTAATGATTATTATCCTCTTTTCATTATTCACCTATTTCTTCCATCACTGAAACATCTCTTTTGCAGAAATATTGTAATCTTACACATTGCTTTTTTCATTAGTTGTGTCCGATTCCTTTCCCACAAGTACATATGAACCACCCTCATTGTGATGGTTTTTTAACTGTATGTGTTGGGGTCAAACTTTGCCCTTCTGCCTTTCTAAGTTCTTTGGCTGCACTAATAATTAACCTGACATAAGACAAATTAACAGGAGAAGAACAAATTTAATTTTGCATGTGTGGTAACCCTATAAAAAATGTGAAACTTAAAGCAACGAGTAAAGCTGGCAGTTTTTCTAAGTTTTAGATTTATGAGGAACTGACACGAGAAAGGCATTTGGACTTGGGGTAGTGAATTAGTGAAGTAACAATGTTTGTTTATACAGCCTTCCCTGCTCTGAATTCCCTATCTCTGTATTAAGGATGCCTTCTGCCCTTGTGGCATGTTTTACATGAAATAGTACCTTACTCATGGGAGATATTCCCTGATTTTAGGGATAATAAAAGAAGCTCAGCATGTCCTCCTTACACCCATTTTTTCAAGTTAATTTATTTCAAATAATTAATATGGCATAACTGTTTTTGCAACTATATAACATCCATCCATGACCCCTAGTATACTCTTTATTAAATTTTGTGCATTTTAAATCTATCTATATACATTATCTATCTATCTATCTATCTATCTATCTATCTATCTAATCTATCTATCATCTATCATTATCTATCATCTATCATCATATGTCATCTATCTATCTCTACATAGATATAGATATGTTTTTCTACATTCTCACAATCTTTACCATGTAATTTTGATTAACTAATAATCAATAATGTTTTTAAATATTTTTCTATTGTTAGGTTAGTGAATGTTCAACAACGAGTAGAAATAAACAGACTTCAAAGGCTGTTTCTACTAATGTAGTTACATTCACAAAGATGATTGTTTATAAAAAATATATGTTGTGATAATACTTAAAAAAAAACATGTTTTCTACCTGGCTGTTGCTCATAAGTAACCATTTTAAAAAATACATGTTAATTGAGAAGATATGGTTCAGGTGGAAACCCTTGAAGTCTTTTATATATAAAAAATATTCTTCATAGGTATTTTCCCAGCATGGTAGCATGTGGGAGGTCATGGTATCCAACCAATGTCCCCTTGAAAGCCAGAGAATCTTCTTGGGCTTTACTTCTAATCTGAAATGTTTCACAAAAATGAATTTAAAGTTGGCAGCTAAAAATATCTAAGAAATCTAGTGTCTTTTAGCTTTGACAATTGCAATGAAAAATTAAGAGTGCCCTTGAATTACAGTCCTTCAAATACTTGGCCATTTCTATATTATCTCAACTGAGTCAGTGCTTTAATGATCAGAGACTAGAGCAGAGACAGAAGAATGCTCTTTACTTCTAGTATAATTAATATGTAGGTCATTTCAGATTTATTATCTTAGTGTCCACAACCATTTTATGTACTTTGTGAAGAGTTACATATATTACCAAGCCTCATACAATGCGTTCAGTTAATTTTGTGTTAGTGACATTTAATAGAAACTTAAGTGTTATCTACTGTTTCATTTATTTATGTAATTTGTTTTGCCATTTTGTGTCTCCCAAATTATGCAGGTCTTTGGGAAAACAAAGCTGGAATGCACACTCCTAGAGCTAAGAATTCTCACAACCTTATATTGGAAACTGAGATTTAGGAAACAGAGTGCTATTTAAACAATGTTTAAATGAGATAGTTGTCTGGGATATTAAAAAGGGACATTTAACCAGAGATAAGAAATGGGAAGACAGGAAGGAAAGCTTCCTGGGGGAATGGACAGAGAAGTTGATGGTTTAAAATTACAATACAATAATATAATTTACCAAGACACTTTTCATTGTTCTTTGTAACCTAATCATGTTGTATTTCTTTAATTCTAAAAAAGTATAGAACTATTCATCTCAAGATGCTGTAACTGTCAGACCCTCTACCTTGAATTTTTCTCCAACTTGCATTTTTTTTTTTTTTTAGATCTGAGTATAAACATCTTCATCTGGAAAGTATTTCTTCTGCACACTGCATTTTAACTTTTTTTTCTGATTCTTAACCTCTACTTTTTTTTAATGAAAAATTTGAAGCTTTTAATGAAGTATGTGCATGCTTACTCAATTAGCATTTTATTCTTCTATATTTAGGATTCACTATTATGGAAACTACTGGATTGAGTATAAAATCCAAAGCACATTATTCATGGTGGCTAAGACATGGAAACAACCAAAGTATCCTTCGATAGATGATTGGATAAAGAAGATGTGGTACATTTATATGATGGAATATTACTCTACCATAAGAGATGAAATACTGTCATTTGAGACAACAAGAAAGAATCTTGAGATTATCATGGGGAGTTACACTACATAAATTTTTAAAAAGTATACTCATAACTAGGACCCAGAACATAAAACAGTATATTATCAGAATTACCAAAGCTTTCTACATGTTCCCTCTTAAATCACTAATTACCCTAAAGGAGTAATTACACTCTTGGTTATTATCATAGAATATTATTTTTGTATTTTTGGTACTACACATGAGTAGGTACCTATAGCATGTATTGTTTTATTCAATAGCACACTTGTACAATCCATTCATGTTGTTGCATAGAGTTGCGGTACATTCATTCTCATTGTAAAATTTTTTGTACAGATATATCATTTATTTACTTTAATGTTGATAGACTGTTGAGTTAGTTTCTCTTTTTTTATTACCAATAATGTTAATGTGAACGTTCTTGCCCATGTTTTTGGTAGAGATAGAGTCATTTATCTTGTATATAAAACCAGGAGTTGAAAATTTATTTATGTGTGTATGTGTGTAAAATTTAGATTTAGTACTATCATTATGTGGTTTTCTATAAAAGTCTGCAAATCCATACTTCCACTATCACTATTAGTAAAGTGGATCTAATTTGATGATATTGGGGCTCCTGCAACCTGTGAAATCATCTTTGTCATCATTGCCACTTCCATTCCAGGTCAAATTTGCCTAGAGATGTAATGTACTCCTTTGTTACAAGTAATTTTGCAAATGTCTGCAATTTTTAAAAATCTCCCCAAAGATAGGAGTGAGTCAATGCATTGATAGAATCATATCAATATAGGTTCAGAATGATGAATTCCTGCAAGTACTTGATTTTCTTTATACTAATAAGTTGGATATCTACTTTTATGAAGCATCTCTTAAGTAAAGATGCAGACTAGAAGGCCAGTTAAATGGGTCCAGCTTGATGGTAATGGAAGTCCTTTAATATATGCTATCTATCATTATTGCCACTTCCATTTCAAGTAAAATTGCCCTATAGATGTAATGTATTTCATTGGTATGAATGTATTCTCAACCACCTGCCATTTTTTCAATTACTTCAAATAGAAGTAAGCCTATGCATTAATAGATTCATATCAACACATACATAGAATATGGTAGCTGGAATACACCATGAAGATTATTTAGTTTAAGCCCCTCTTTTGACAGTGTATATGAGCTCAAAGAGGAAAAGTGATATGTTGAAAGTCACAGGTATAATGAGTTGGGAGTAGATGGAGACTCAACATTGTTATTTCTACTCCAGGTCATAACATGTTTTGATAAGGGATTTAAAGCTAAGTTAAATTTGTTATTCTTAAGATGGAACCATATTATTATCACTATAGTGAGAATTATTACAGTTTTTATTTAACAAATTTTGCTAGCTAGCTTTTCACCAGTATGGAGCTCACTGCTTGTATCATTAGTCATAGACCACAACTGTCATCTCTAGTTGTAATTATGCTTAGGGATACCTATCCTTCAGCAAAAAATAAGAAACTATGAAAAAGGAATTGGCCTATGACACTGACTCGTTACACACAATTCCTGAAGGAACCTGAGTCCTGGGAGCCAGAGATGGGAACTGGAGCCTATGAATGGTGGGATGACAGTGTGGCTAGATTCTGCAGAATGGACACTATAGAAGGTAAGGCTGGAAAGTCTAAAGAAAGCATTAAATCCACTGGTGCAGCTGAGTTGTGAGAGGATAAACTCATGAAGAAAGCCTTCCGATAGTGAAAACGTATATTGGTTTATGAATCTAGGTCACAGTTCTATGTACTGCACTGAAACTAACTTTCCAAGAAGAATTTTGTCCAACAGATCAGGGGTAACTTAGGACTCTGGCCAACGTGGTTTCCACAGTGAAGAATGAAATGGCAGGATAATGAGAGACAAGATTTTTGTCCTAAATACTGAGCAGTAAATGTTGAAAGTGTTGCGTTCATCATAATAGATCAATATAGGTTCTTTTGCAGCTAAGTGTGCCATTACAGCCACGGCACTTGGGATAGGGACAAACAGAATAACATGAAATGAGGTACTCTGGGATTAATCATTTAAATTCTATTTTGGGGGCAATGTGGGGTCTGGGACTTAGATCAGTAGGAAGTTTCAGGTATCCGGCCTGGACGTGGAAATGGTGTGGCCAGTATGGGTAGCTGTCAAGAAACCTCTGTTCAGCTGTAACCAAGAGCAAAGGCAGGGTCAGGAAAAACAAGTTCTAAGGTGGATGGCAGAGAGCTCCAACATCACCTGATCAGCAACTGGAATCTGACAGACTGGGGAGCAGGCTCTAATGTAGATGAAGATGGATCCTGGAGACTCCATTTCATACCATAATGCCATGAAGGATATACCATATTTTCTTTTAGCACCAAGGTTTTTATCCTTGAAAGGGGGTTAGTTGGCTCTGTATGGTCTTAGAAACTGTCTTGAACAATCATATATGCCTGATTTCATATATATAAGTGAATATATTAAACCCATGATAAAGAGATGAGGATACTGAGGCTTAAAAAGATTAAGTAACTTTTTAAAAAATAATGTTTTATTTTTTAATTATAGCTGACATACAATATTATATTAGTTTCAGATGTACGACATAGTGATTAAACATTAATACAACTTACGAAGTGATCACCCCAGTGAATCCAGTAGTCAAAGATCACACAACTAACAAGGAAATAATAGTCAACAAATTTGAACTCAAGTTCAGTTTTTGTCTTAACTTGTCTCCCATCTTTAACTTTTAAAATTTTTATTATTAATTTTTAAATTAAATTTATTGGGGTGGCATTGGTTAATAAAATAACATAGGTTTCAAGTGTATAGTTCAACAATACATCATGTGTATATTGCATTGTGTGTTCATCACCCAAAGCTGAATTTCCTTCCATCACCACATGTTTGCCCCCGTTTTTTTAATCTACCACCCCTTTCCCCTTTCTCTCTGGTAACCATTAAACTGGGAGTGTTACTTACAAAGTAACATTGGAAAGAAAATAGAAATCTGACATCTTATGTTTTTGTGAAGCTAAATATAATGCAGACTTCCTTTTTGCTAATAAAACAATCAGCCTTTAGATATAAAAAGTATGACTAAATCTTAGTAGGATATGGAGACCAATAGTTATCCATGCTAAGATAAGAGTAATTCGGTGTCCCTAAAACCCTAAAATCAAAGATCTCTGGGACATTATAGATTCTGGAGAGAGATAAATTAGTAACTGGCTAAAATGTGAGTGCCTGGGTGGTTATAAAGCCTTCTTAAACACAGGGAAGTTCAATATTAAAGGTTTCTCTGAGTACATTAGAGCTCTAGTATATTGACATACTCTAGTTAAGCAACTTTCAGCTCAATTTTGATCAAATTGGGGCAGAATGATGAGAAATAGAGGGTCTGAGACTTTTGCTACATCAAATGATCCCTGTCCTTGAAATTTATACAGCTTAGGGCAAAGGACAAGAAGTACACATGAAGTTAGTCTAAGATGTACTTACTAGAATAAAATAAATAAAATAAAATAAAATAAAATAAAATAAAATAAAATAAATAGGGAATTTTTTTGTAAATTTTCAAAAATTCTTTATTGTATCAATTTTGAAGAAGACACTCATTCATTCAATAAATGTTTATGAAAGGCATCCTGGAGCTGAGCATTGTAAAACTCAGAGAAGAAATGATGGTTAACAAGGCAGGAAAGGTCTGCAATTGTGGAAATTTGAGTTAGGACTGGAGTTTTTATGGTTTAATTATTATTGACTTAATTACTACTTATATACTTCTAAGCGTTATGATGGAACACTTACAGGAGGGAAACTAGTACATAGGAAAGATTCAAACAAACCTATTTTAATCCACTAACACTCCATTCTGGCTGAGGAAATTTATTAAACCCATCGCTTTAAAAAAATGGAACCTTAAAAGGGTAAGTTAAGTTGACATGGGTGGAGCAGCTGCTCTGCATATATCTCTCTGGGACGTACTATGAACAGAGCAGGAAGATATATAAAAAGATCCTTTTTGAGAAACAGCAAAGTGAACCTATTAGCAGTCTTTCTTAGTTTAGAGAGAAGATTAAGATCAATAATAACTGCTCTCTACATTCAATTTTTACACAATAAGCAAAATATCTAAAAGGGGCACCAATAAGACTACAGCAAACTATGTCACAGTACATGAACTGTAACTCTCAGAATCTTCCAGTAAATACTTTGGGATAACAACAGAGTTTCACTCAGAACATAATTTAGCGCTGATTGATTTTTTCAAGGCACCTTTCACATCCTTATTTCTTAAGCTGTAGATCAGTGGGTTTAACATGGGGATGACAACTGTGTAGAAAACAGAGGCCATTTTGTCCGTGTCCATGGAGTAACTCGAGCTGGGTCGGAAATACATGAACAAGAGTGTTCCATAAAATATAGCCACAGCGGTTAAGTGGGAGGCACAGGTAGAGAAGGCCTTGCGTCTCCCCTCTGCTGATTTCATTCTAAGGATGGTAGTTATGATGTAGCTGTAGGAAAGGAGGACGGTGACAATACTGAACCCCAGAACACAGCTACTGTAAGTGAACATCACTATCTCATTGATAGATGTATCTGAGGAGGAGAGGGCTAGTAAGGGTGGAAAGTCACAGAAAAAGTGATTGATAATATTGGAATTGCAGAATGACAATCGAATTGTGCAATAGGTGAAGATTGCTGAATATACCAAACCTTGAATGTACACAATGGTCACCAGCTGTGTGCAGACGCTCCTAGACATAGTAATTGTATAAAGAAGTGGAATGCAAATGGCTACATAGCGGTCATATGCCATGACAGACAACATGACACATTCCACATCTGCAAAGGCACCAAAAAGAAACATCTGAATGGCACATAAGTCATATGGAATCTTCTTTTGCTCAGATAAGAAATCGACCAGCATCTTGGGAGAGACAGTGGAGGAGTAGCAGACATCGCAGAAAGACAGATTGCTCAGGAAATAATACATGGGCATGTGGAGTCTGGGATCCGTGCTGATCAGCAGGATCATCCCCACGTTGGCAATCACAGTGATGCCATAAACCAGCAGAAAGAGCACAAAGAGCCCCAGCTGCACGTCCCGTCTGCCAGAAAGTCCTACGAATACAAAGTCAGTAAACACAGTGCAGTTCTCAGCAGCCATCACTCAGGTCTGGAAGCCTTGGTTGTGAAAGGAGAAATGAAAGTGGGGTTTAACATGGTCTTACTGTCTTAATAGTTAAACCGCTGGTGCTTTCTCTTTTTCAGTAATTAGAAGTAAACAATGTTAGGACTACATGAGGAAGCTTGACTCCTTGGAAATACACGCTATGTGATATAAATTGATAAATGATAATGATAAATATATTGCTTACATTTGCATAACATTGTATAGAGTTTACAGCACATTTTTATCCAAAATAATCATGCTATTTCCACACCAGCTTATGTAGTATTTATATTTTTCGTAAGTTCTTTCTTATAGCTTAAGAGATTGATGCTTTCAGAGTTGAGGCAATAGTTCTTTAATTTGTATCATAATCCACATCTTCTGACAAAGTTGTTGTTTTTCAAGCTTGTGGAAACATGGTTATATCCAATAATAAAGAAACATAATTAAGTGAGAGGTGCAAGTAAAAAATACATTTCTTTACTTTTCCCTTCTCATCCATAATTATGGAGTGGGCAGAGATATGGCAGGTTCCTGGATATAACATTTCCCCCACTTCCCTATTAACTCCTCATGTCCTTTTCAATCTCAATTAACAGAGTTGGAAATAGTCTGTGATTGAAGACCCACGGGAGCAGGAAGGGTGTGGGGTGCTGCAGAGGAGCATAGAGAGGTCTCCATGAACGATAAGTTAGAGTGCACAGATGGTAATATGCCAGAGCCACCATGCTCCCTCTGACAGCTGCTGTGCTCGGGTGAGATTGTGAAGAATGAGACCTAACTGTAGGCATGCTGGTAGCACAAGTGACAGAGAGGGGAAAAAGTAGTTTATGTATTTCTATGTGAATCACTTTCCTCTAATCAAGTAGAATCCTCATGTCTATTCACTAACAGAACAGCTGTGTAAGACACATGACAAAAGTCCTCATCTGCCCACAGTCCTATAATCTCAGAGAGAATCATATGAGAACCATGCCCCATCTCACTTTTCTAGAAATTGAGATATTGCTTGTGGTTTTCTTTGATCTTTATTTTCCTTGACTGTCTCTGAAATCCATCTCCTTTACTTTAACAGAATTGGTCTTTGGGAGGTCAATTGACTCTTACGTCCCACCGCTTTATTTTATACAAACCAATTATGTATGTATAATATTGTGCATGACCTCCTTTGTCCTGTGAGAAATTAATAAAAGTGAAGTTGAAGGTGGATAAAAAACAGAAAAATAAAAACTGAATAATAATAACCCTTGGCAGAAACTCATTTAAATATCTGCCCCTGTAGACACAGTTTTAAGAAACTGCTTTCCTTAAAAAAAAAAAAAAAAGAAAGAAAAAAAAGAAAATATCTTCAAAAAATATAAAAGGTCAAGTAAGACACAAAAAAACAAACAAATCAAATGTCCTACCACCTCCATAATTCATACTTGCATTCTGTTGCATTTCCTGCCATTTATATATATATGTCTTTGAAATGTATTGATAAAAGAAATTAAAATAAATGTTTGTATAATATTCCATGTTATTCCTTTGGTTTTATATCATGCTATCTGTCATATTAAAATAAAAAACTGAAGTAATCTAAAATATAAAGCAGAAAAACACCAAATACCTATACCTGTTCCAGGGCATTGACCTGTCTGTTGCATCTAGTCTGCCTGCAGGAAGGATCAGCACTGTCTCCCGACTGACCTGGATTATATAACCATCTCTGTGTCTGGTCCCTGGGGGTTGAATACTAGATCTCTCAGGAATAAGTGATAGATATAATAATAGCCTTTATTATCTGGTATATCCTACGGGCTGGGTGATTGGGGAAGAAATTCAGATCTTTCAAAAATTGTTAGGTGGTTTAAAAAGCCACCTAAACAATTCTCCACCAGGTAAACTCAAGAAAATGCTACATTTGTGGCACCTAAGAGCTTTCCTACTCTTCGCTGCTTCTGTGGTGCCTACCCAGAGGAGGCAGAGTCACCATTGTCACCTGATTCCTTTCCATACTCATTTTTCCCTCAGGTGCTCCCTGTCCCCAGGGATGCCAATTTCCTGAGGTCACACTCCCGTTAGGCAGATCAAACTTTACCTTCATAAACACCGAAGCCCCTCCAGGCCATGCAGTCTAACTCCCATTCCACATTAAATTGGAGCATGAGTAGCCATATACTACTGAAAATTGGATCATCTAAATTCCTCCCCAAGGGTTTGAATTTTAATAGGATGGCTTTTTCAAACTATGAGTCAAAGGAAAGGTTTAAGGCAGAGTTTAAGACATAAAAGACAAACAAATGAGAAAAAGAAATTGTGTCTTCATGGCTTTCCAGATATTGCTGGTGCCCCTAAACATTATGTAAACAACTCTCTACTCATAAACTTCTTCTAGATAATGGTCACCTGGCCCTGAGGTCTGGACTATTATCATACAAGTTCAGTGCATGATAGTGCCACCAAGGAAAAACAGGTTTAGTAAGTCTCCCTGTTGTAGAAAACAATAAAAGTAGGAACTGTGAGTTGCTAACACATATCTAATATCTGAGCAAGATAGTTTCTGGTGATAAAAGATAATCATTTAATTAAATATTCTATGAAAGTTGTATGCTTTATTAATTTTATAAGAATATCTTAAAAATGTATTGTGTACAGGAAAATGCTAGAGACCTAAAATTAAAATTCTACTATTGTCTACAATCTGATAGTAAGTCATCTTTATTATTTTTTTTGTTTAAAAGTTTTTTATAATTAAATTTATTGGGCTGATATTGGTTAATAAAATCATATGTTTTAAGTATACAAGTTAGTAACATGTTACTTGTATACTGCATTGTGTGTTTACCACTCAAAGTTAAATTTTCTTCTATCAGCATGTATTTGATCTCCTTTACCCTTATCTACTTTTCCTCTCCTCTCTTTCCCTCTGGTAACCACTAAACTGTTGTCTGTGTCTATGAATTTTTGTTTGTCTTGTTTGTAGCTTTTAGTTTTATATCCCACATGTAAGTAAAACCATATGGTTCTCACCTTCTTCTGTCTGACTTATTTTTGCTTAGCATGATAATCTCAAGATCCATCCATGTTGTCACAAACTGTTGGCAGTATTTCATCTTTTCTTATGGCAGAGTAATATTCCATTGTTTATATGTACCACATGTTCTTTATCCATCATCTGTAAAGGCACTTTGGTTGTTTCCATGTCCTGGCCACCATGACGAATGCTGCAATGAACATTGGGGTGCATATATCTGTTACCACTTGGTTGATGCAAAACCCCATGTAGCTCCATCAGCATGGGGGAAGGAGAGGGATAATGGTGCAGGAGCATAGTTAGCATTTTTCTTCAGTTCTTCCTCATTGACACAGTGAAGAATCACAGGTCAGTGAGATTTAGAAAAGATTTATTAAGAGTATATTTTAGAAAGACAAAGTATAACCCAAGGAGGCACATGGTTTCAGTGATGAGCTGTAACAACAAACAACAACCACAAAAAAAGAGCCCCAAAGTGGGAATATCTGCAGTATATTTGGGCTGCGATGGGTGGTTCCAAAGGCATTCCTAGGTGATTGGCAAGTGAAGTTATTTTGATTGACACTTGGCTGCTCTATAACTCTTTGCCTAGTATCCATGTGCATACCCAGAATTCTACTACCATTGAGGTGTTCTTTGGATGGTCTCTAGGCTGGGCCCCTATTCCTTTGTTCCCCCTGTCGCTCATGTCTGACTAGCTACCTAATATTTCTTTATGTATAAATATTTTCAAATTTTGAAGGTAGGCATACAAAAGAATGATTTTTGGTCCTATGGCAATTTTATTCTTAATTTTTAGAGGAAACTCCATTCTGTTTTCCCTAGTGTCTGTAGCAATTTACTTTCACACCAGCAGTGTATGAGGGCTCCTTTCCCTGCTACAACCTTTGCAACACTTGTAATTACTTGTCTTGTTGATAATTGTCATTGTAACTGGATGTGAGGTGGTATCTCACTGTGGTTTTGATTTGCATTTCCCTAATAGCTAGTGAAGTTAAGTATCTTTTCATATATCTGTTGGCCGTTTGTATGTCCTCTTTAGAGAAGTGTCTGTTCAGGTCTTCTGCCCATTTTTTAATTGAATTGTTTTTAATGTTGTTATTGTTGAGTTGTATGAGTATAAATTTGTTATTAGCCTCTTATCAGTTGTGTTGTTTGCAAATATCTTCTCCTATTCATATGGTCGCCTCTTTGTTTTGTTGATGGCTTCTTTTGCTGTGCAGAAGCTTTTTTTTTTTAATTTTAATTTTTTTTAAATTTTTTAATCTATTTACTTAAATTAGTTTCAAGTATACAGTACATTGGTTTTGCTTCATAAAATGATCTCCCCAATTGCAGAAGCTTTTGAGTTTGATATAGTCCCATTCATTTATTTTTGCTTTTACTTCCTTTGCCTTTGAAGTCAAATTCAATAAGTTCTCTCTAAATCCAAAGTCCATCAGTTAGTACCTATGTTTTCTTCTTTGTTATTTGTTGTTTTGGGTCCTGTATTTAGGTCTTTGATTCATTTTGGGTTAATTTTGGTGTATGATGACAGATAACAGTCTAGATTCATTCTTTTGCATGGGGCCTTCCAGTTTTCTCATAAACCATTTATTGAAGAGGTTTCCTTTCTCCACTATATGTTTTTGGATCTTTTGTCAAAAATTATTTGCCCATATATATATGTGGGTTTATTTCCAGGCTCTGAATTCTGTTCCATTGGTCTGTGTGTCTGTTTTTCTGCCAATACCATGCTGTTTTGATTATTGTTGCTTTGTAGTATAATTTGAAATCAGGGAATATGATGCTTCTGGCCTTGTTTTTTTTTCTCAGGATTGCTTTGGCTATTTGAGGTCTTATGTGATACCATATGAAACTAATGATTTCTTTTTTGTTCTATTTATTTAAAAAATGCTATTGGGATTTTTATAGGGATTGCATTAAATTTGTATAGTGCTTTGGGTAATAAGGCTATTTTAACTATATCGATTCTTCCAATCCATGAACATGGAATATTTTTAAATTTTTTTGTGTGTCTTAAGTTTCTCTTAATAATGTCTTGTAGTTTTCAGAGTATAGGTCCTTCACATGCTTTGTTAAGTTTATTCTTAAGTATTTTATTCCTTTTGTTACAATTGCAAAGGAATTTTTTTTTCATTTCTTTTTCTGAAATTTATTAAGGTATAGGAACACAACGTATTTTTGTATAATAATTTTGTATCCTGCAACTTTATTCTTTTTATTGTTTCTAACAGTTTTTTGTTGTTGTTGTTGCTATTGGAGTCTTTAGAGTTTCTATATAGAGAAGTCATATCATCTGAAAAAAATGACAATTTGCCTTCTTCATTCCTAATTTGGATGACTTTTATTTCTTTCTCCTGCCTGATTGCTCTGGCCAGAAATTCCGACACTATATTGAATAAGAGTGGTGAGAGTGAGCATCCTTGTTCTGTTCCTGATGTTAGAGTGAAAGGTCTCAGTTTTTCACTATTAAGTATGACATTAGCTGAGGGTTTGTCATTTATGACCTTTACTATGTTGAGGTGTTTTCTATCTATATACATTTTATTGTGTTTTAATAATAAATGAATGCTGTATCTTGTCAAATACTTTTTCTGTATCTATTGATGTGATTATATGGTTTTTATCTTAAATTTTGTTTACGTAGTATATCATATTGATCAATTTTTGTATGTTGAACCATCATTATATCCCTGGAATGAAGCCCATTTGATTGTGATGTAGAATCTTTTTAATGTATTGTTGTATTTGATTTGCTAGTATTTTAAGATTTTTGTATTTATAGTCATCAGAAATATTGGTCTGTAGTTTTCTTTTTTGTATGTTATCCTTACCAGGTTGTGTTATCAAGGTAATGCTGGCCTCATAAATTGAGTTAGGAAGTATTGCCTCTTCTTTGATTTTTTTTTTTGTAAGAGTTTGAGAAGAATAGGTATTAAATCATTTTTGAATGTTTGGTAGAATTCACTAGTGAAGCCTCTGGTCTTGGACATTTTTTACCTTTTGGGAGGTTTTCAATGATTGTTTCAATTTCCTTACTGTTGATCAATCTATTTAGATTTTATAATTCTTATTCAATCTAGGAAGATTTAAGAACTTGTCCATTTCTTCTAAGTTATTGAATTTGATGGCATATAATCTTTCATAGTATTCATGTTTGATTCTTTTATTGTAGTATCGGTCATAAGTTTTCTTTCATTTCTGATTTTGTTTATTTGTATATTTTATCTTTTTTCCTTAGTGAGTCTAATGAGGGACTGCTCTTTTAAAAGAACCAGCTCTTTGTTACATTAATTTTTTTCTTTTGCCTTTTTATTCTCAGTTTCATTGAATTCTGCTTTAATTTTTATTATTTCCTTCCTTCTGCTGACTTTGGGTTTCATGTGTTCTTCTTTTCTAGTTATTTAAGATGCAATGTTAGGTTGTTTGTTTGTTTGTTATTTTTCTTGTTTCCTGACATAGGCCTGTAATAATATAAACTTTCCTTTTACTACCGCTTTTGATGTATCTCAGAATTCTTGATATGTTGTAGTCTCATTCTCATTTGTTTCTATGTATCTTTTGATTTCTCATTTTATTTCATCTTTGACTCATTCATTCTTAAGCAGCATATTTTTAAATCTCTACTTATTTGTAGGTTTTACAACTTTCTTTTTACAGTTGTTCTCCATTTGCAAAGCATTGTGCTTGGTATGATTTCAATCTTCTTGAATTTGTTGAGGCTAGTTTCATGTCCAAATATATGATCTATGCTTGAGAATGTTTCATGTGCACTAGAGAACTATTTATAATCTGGTGTTTTGGAATGAAAGGCTCTGTAAATGTCAATGATGTTCAATTGGTTAATTGGTCATTTAAGGCTGATATTTCCTTATTGATTTTGTGTTTGGATGATCTATCCATAACTGACATTAGGGTATTTAGGTCTCCTACTATAATTGTGTTTTTGCTTTTTGTCAGTTTCTTCCTTTAGTTCTGTTAGTAGTTGTTTTATGTATTTTGGTGCTTTTATGTTTTCAATTTTATACTATAACAAATAATTCAATGGTGAATATTTTTGTTCATGTCTTTTGGTGAACCTATTCATTCATTTCTCTTGGGTATAATTCTAGAATTTTTGGGGGGGTGGTCATAGTATACACACCACACACACACACACACACACTTATATAATTAACACCTATGAAGTGCTTAATGATATTGGCAGTAATATCAGCATTTACTAGTTAATATGTAGCAATGATGTAGGTACTACATTCTTCCCATTATACAGAAAGATTAACTGAAGCATAGAAAATTTAAGTAACTTGCTAAAAGTGCCATTCACTAGATGAATACAGAGCTGCAATACGAACCAAGGAAATCTGGCTTCTTCTGTCATCCTGTAATCTATACTTGTCAATAGATATTCTACACATAAACACACATACCCACACACATATATACTTTTCTGAAGTATTTACTACAACCCTTAAGACAATCTGATACAACCCATTTTATCATTAACTGCAAACTAGTGATCATTGAACAGTAGTATATTATTTAGCAGTAATTTTGAAAAAATGTTTTCTTATATTTTGGGGTTATAAGATTCATTTGACTGTGTGAAGAATAAATGTTTGACAAAGTCTCCTGTGTGAGAAGTGGTGTATGTGGTAAGGTTGTTGCGGATTCCCAGTTAGAGCTCGTAATTTGGGAATTAGCTGAATCTTGGACCATCATATCTCATGAGGCATCTACCTTAGATCTTATGGCTTTCTTAGCAGCATCTTTTACATCTTTGTTTCGCAAACTGTAAATCAGTGGGTTCAGTACTGGGATGATAATAGTGTAGAACACAGAGATAAATTTATCAATGTTGGGTGAATACAGGTAACTCGGCCGTGAGTAAATGAAGAGAAGAGTCCCCTGATAGATGGACACAGAAATCAGGTGAGACACACATGTAGAGAAGGACTTCTTCCTTCCACTGGAAGAGCGGATCTTGAAGATTGAGTGAAGAATGAAAGCATAGGAGGTGATGATAATGATGAAACAGATAATTTCCACCGAGCTGCCGTACGTGGAGAGGAGCCACTCATTAACTGATGTGTCTGTGCAAGATAGCTTAAGCAGGGGAAGGAGGTCACAGAAGAAATGATTAATGACATTTTTATCACAGTATTTGAGGATAAACGCAAAGATTGTGTGAACCAGGGAACTCATGTTGCCTCCAATGTATGACAATACAATCAACCATATGCAGATTCCCCGAGACATCACAACCATGTACAGTAAAGGGTTACAGATGGCGACATAGCGATCGTATGCCATGGCAGCCAAGATAAAGGATTCCGTATCTGCAAAGGCACAGAAGAAGTAAAACTGCAGGGCACAGCCATAATAGGAAATAGATTTGTTCTCTGAGAGGAAATTGACCAGCATTTTGGGAACAATGGCTGAAGAATAGCAAAGGTCTACAAAGGATAAGTTGCTAAGGAAAAAATACATGGGGGTTTGAAGGCGCGGATCGATTTTGATTAACATCATTAATCCAATGTTTGCCATCAAAATTATACCATACAATGTCAGAAATGCGAGGAAGAGGACAATCTGCAGTTCAGGGCGCGTTGAAAACCCTAATAGAATAAACTCAGTCACCAAGGTGCTATTTCCATCTATAAATTCCATATTCTGTGTTTCCTTTTTATGAGAATTCTACCATCCTAAAATGTTATATTGATGGAAAGAGAAAAATAATTTGACAAAATTATTATTTCATTGTTTCAACAAATATACAAAAAAGCAATCTAATAAAGAACCCCAGCCCAAACTACCTTTTAAACACAAACTCTGAGAAATGTATTTCAGAATTTAGTAGCTATGAGATTTGAAGATTGCTAGTTTTTATTTTATTTGTTTGATTAATGACCACTTCTTCCCCTGGACAGTTGTCTCTCTGCATGCAGGGGTCATATCTGAGTCTGCTTACTTATTTGTACGCCAAATATTGCACAATAGTTGGCCCAGAAGATTAGAGGAAATAATTAATTCATTAATGGGCTGATGATGTCACAAGGAGAAAAAAATATATATAATTAAAAATAAATTGACTTATAGAATATACCTTGGAATGATAATTACAGAACAATTTGCTTTATCTGTCCAGAATTTAATAGATAGTGGTATGCTGTATTCTTGACGGAGTAGATGAGTGGTGTAATAAAAGATACACCAGTTATTTTTTTAAATATAAAGTAAAAGTGATCTAAGTGAAATGAAAACAAATGTTAGTAAATGTTAGTTGTGAGTACATATTTTTCATTGGAAAGAGTTTAAGGTAATTCCATAAATCCTGTCAAGGATTGATTAAATTGATTAATTGTTTCTTCACATGTATTATAATTCTTGGCCTCTAAGAAGTGCTCAATAAATATTAGTTGACTGAGTAAAGCGGGCAAAAAAAATGTAGTCATAAAGTGACTTGTAATTAAATAAAATTACTCTATATGGCCTTCCCATTGATTATATGCTATGAGCAAAAGAAAATAGTTAGTTGCCATTGATTTTTAATGCTAATATGATTTAGGTTGTTGAGTCTAAGCATTCTGCCAATTCTTCCTTCTGTGGTCTCAGAATTTTTCCAGGAATGGGAGGAATTTGGACCTAATTTTGAAGTACAAGAAATTTTATCTTAACATTGAATGATGGACTTGAAAATATATAAAACAAAACCAATAAAGCATCTCATAGGCTATGTTAGTGCAGCCATAATGGGCAGGAGGAGAACAAAATGATTTGGATTCATTCTATCATTTATGTAAAAACATTTGAACAGTGACAGTGCTAAAAACTTTATTTATTTATATGATGTAACCATTAAAACCATCTTATGATACAGGTACAGAGGAGAATCCTGAGAGAATCAGAAGGATTAATGTTTTGTGTTATGTTTGCATTATGTTTTGGCTTCAGAGAGTGTGAAGGATATATAATACTACATTAGGAGAGTGGTTAATTAATTCTTATTTTGCTTGCTTTCAAAGTAACCAAGGTATTTAGGAAAGATAAGACCTTACTATACAGTTGGTTTTAATTTTGTTAGACTCTTCTCTTGGCTGCATATAGGCTTTTGCATCTCTCTCTCTCTCTCTCTCTCTCTCTCTCTCTCTCTCTCTCTCTCTCTCTCACACACACACACACACACACACACACACACACACACACAGATTATAAGAATGAAAACAAATATCTCAAAATGTTGTTGTATGGGTTAAATTAGAAAAATTATCTATCATCTCTCTCTCACTCTCTCTCTCTATCTATCATCTATCTATCTATCTATCTATCTATCTATCTATCTATCTATCTATCATCTATCATCTATCTACCTACTTATCTTCATATTTATTCTTTCATATGGTCACACTTACTGACACATTGTAGGTAAACAGCAAATACTAGTTTAAATTGCTCCACTACTCTCTTCTTCTTAGCTTATCACTAGTGCTATATGGCAAGGTTTTATTAATAATGACTATCATGTATATAATGGTTTTATGTACAATGCAATATTCTAAGTACTTTACATATAATTAATTTAATTGTCACAAAAAACTAACAAAATTACAATGTGGTTATTATTACTATCTTTTTTTTTTTTTTTTTTTTTTTTTTTTTTTTACAGATGAGAGTACTAAAGAACAGCAAGTTTGAGAGCTAAGATGTGATAGAAACAGGAATGGAATCCAAGCTCCTGACCCCAAAGCTTTATAATACATTTGGCTCTGTATAAGTTAGATTTTTATTATTAATTCTATATTTTGGATAAGAACATTGAGGCTTGGAGGAATATCCCAAGTTATTCAGGTGGTAGTTGACAGCTACAATTTAATACAGATGTATCCAAAACCAGAGAGAAACCATGAGGGTGTTAGAATACCAATAGTGTGGCCACTGTGAGACAGGCTGAGGTGCAAAAAATTGTTGAAGGAAGGAAGAAATGGCTCATTTACTCACCAAAAAAGCAGGGCATATATTCTTAGGAACTTCACATTGATTATCCTTTTTAATAGTCTGAGAATTCCATTTAGAGAAATGTAAAAGGAAAGAGAAGAGATATGAAGGTGAAGATGGGAAAAGATAGTGAATCTTGGATACTTACATTAAAAGGGAATGAACGAAAAGGTCCAGTGAGAATACTATGATTCACTAAAATTTTCCCAAATATGTAACAAAAACAATCTTAAGATAGAAAGTAAACTAATTCAAATGATCTGGTAGCCAACCATGCTTCAGTTCTCTTACCTGTAGCAGAAAAATTTATTTAAACAAAAAGTGTTTTAGATGTTTTAGATTCCTGTAGAAGTTATATGAGAAAGAGTGACACAACATAGATCACTTTGTGGGTATGATACTAACTGAAAAATGTGGTTTATCTCGACTACTTAGACATAAATCAATAGTTCTTGCTCTCAGATCCATAAAAGCCTACTTTTACGCCATTAAAGCCAGTCTAGTAAACACAGAATCTATTTACCAAGGAAGGAACTGTTTTCCGCTTACCTAGATGAATAATTTCACCAATACAACCAATGACTTTTACATGCATTCTCATGTCTTTGGGGACATACCTAATAACTGAAGGATTCCAAACATGCTCATTTATAAAAGATACCTAGGGAATAATTAGAAGAGTTTTTGCCCTTGTAATTTTTTCCCATAAAAACACATTGGTAATTATAAAAGAAATGCTGTTTTTGAATAGGCAATTTTCACTCTCAGAAATGTTGGGATTTTTTTTAAATGATGCTTGGAATCCTGCAAGGATCCCCTTTATTGTGGAAGTTCCTTGCACATAGTTCAAATATTTAAAAATTTAACTATTGCCATTTAAATTATTTTAAAAAACCACATGGAAGATAAAAAAAATGTTACTTCTGTACTGAAAATTGTTTTTTTTTTTCATGGCATTGAAAGATTTACCCAGTAAAGTTTTCTGTAAGACTTGGTATCAAAAAGTGCTGCTGAGGAAATGGAAGGACTTATGGATGAGCGTCTCATGCTAGAGAGAATCAAGAGAATGTTACAGTTATCCCAGTTAGTGAAAACAAGTTCTCATCATCACCTCAATTAGTCCTATATATATTGCGGATGACAGTTTCACCAAAAAAATAGTATTTAAGGGCTAGTTATGATTAGCAGAAGTCCTTTGGTTATATTTTAGACTTTACATTTTTTCCTCACAGCATAAAATTAATGACTCCTATATCTGCAGAATCTGAGAGTAAATCTTGTTAAAATTTATATCCAATACAAAGGTTCATTTCTAAATCAAGGCTGAAAATTTGGTCAGACAACTTTAGTTTACTAATTTCCAAAGGCGAGAATTTCACTTTAATCCACTGTGAAAGTTCTAACTATTGAAAAAAAAAATCCACATTATGATGCATTTCAATCTGAACTTATTTTACCTCTTTATTTGCCATGTGATCCTTCTACCTACATGCACACAAGATTGAACTTACTTTGTCAGTTGGGACAGTTTAGTGACAGAATTGGTGAACTGCAAGTTAACTCTTTAAACAAAACTGAAAATCATTTTAGTATAATGGGACTATATTGAGAGTTCAACACATTTTTTACTTACTGTGGTAATAATAATGACAATAAAATAATTTGAGAAATGTTTTAAAAATCTTTTGACTATGTTCTCTTTGCAAATTTACATTTCAAAAATTCATTTACTTAGCATTTTTCTCACTCAATGCTCAAAATACTCATTCATGTTACTCTTTTCTACTCTTCAGAAAGGCGATTAATAATCTAACATTAATTGGGTGATCTGTTAGAACTTGTGGGTAGAGGGGTCCAAGCCTCTAAGACTGTTGTAAACAGAGACCATTCTCCCCAGTAACAGCATTGCTTTTGTAGAAAATTACTTAGAATCTCTGCATAATCCTCAGGACTTGCATTCTTCTTAAGTGTGATGCAAAATGTTCCTGCAAGTATCTAGGAGAGTTGGAGGGCAAGGTAGGGTAAAGGGGATTTTTCTTATAAAAGTAAGCTAATTATACTCACTGTATATACAAGTGTTCTAGAAAAGCACAGTTGTTAGGCATACGGATATAGCTAAAATTTAACTTTTGACATTATATCAGCTGGATCATAACAAGTATGATATTGGCTGGTTGTTTTAGATTTGAGTTTATAATGTTGGCACTGCAGATGATATTGCTTTACTGCATGTGATTTTATATTATCTGATACTAGAAAAATGTCAAAGATTTTGTAGGCAACTGGTCAGATATCCCCCATGTATGGTTTATTGAGAGAAGGTTATATATATATATATATATATATATATATATATATATATATATATATATCAAAAATGAAAAAGTCTTCTATTTGAAGTAAAATTTGGTGATTTATAGTAGTATTTTTGTTCCCATTGAGAACTTTTAAATAAAAAGAAATATAAATTACAGATATAACATAGAAGAGAAACTGTCAACTTCCATACTTAACCAGGAAACTAAACTAAAACCTCACCTTGCTATCTACATTAACATGACTTTGCTATTCCTCTGTTTCCATTAATATGACTTAAGTTATTCCAGGAGTTTCCTCCCTGACCCCCACTCCTCCAGGGAAATATTTTCATTGCTCCTTACAAAAATTTCTAAACAATTCATGGATTATTCTACAGAAAACATCAACCTGTAGGTTACTTCTTAATTTTTTTTAAATCTCTCACCACCAAATCCTTTTATTACTGTTTCCACAATACTGAACTGTTGTCTCTTGATCTCTAGTTAATCTTAATCAAACCCTTGCTTTGAAAGAACCACCTAAACCAAACTTCCAATTTTTACATTCTTTACTTGCTTTCCTATCTCCCTAGAAACAGCCTAAGCTCTGTGAGGTGGTATTCTCCCTTACTAAGGTAAGCAATAAACTCAGCTTTGTCTTATCAACTGGTTGTGTTGGTGATATTTGGAGAATAGTCTTTTTCATCATATGTATAAACTCATTAATATGGACTAGAGTGAGTACAATTCAAGAAGGCATAACTATTTAGATGTGAGCTAAATATCTGAATGTATAAAAAGGTTTATTACTTTCTGGGGACAGAGGGTGCCTTACAAAGAAGCTCAAAAATAGCTTTAGAGCAAAGGAAAGAGACTGGCTTGTGGTTTTCATAGGAGTTAGGGGGCAGAGCTGGAATGAGGGTTACCATATACATTAGTTTCCCATGGCTGCTGTAAGAAATTAGCAGAAACTTAATGGCTTATAGCAACAGAGATTTTTATTCCCTTATGTGTCTGGAGGCTGGAAGTGGAAAATCAGTTTTACTGGGCTGCAGTCAAGTTTCTGGCAGGGCTGTGTAGTTTTCAGAGGCTCCAGGAAAGGATTTATTCATTGCTTCTTCCAGATTCTTCTGACTGCTGGCATTCCTTGGCTTGCATCTGTAGCATTTCCAATTCTGCCTCCATAATTACATGCATTCTCCTCTTCTATGTGTGTCACATCTCCCTCCACTTATCTCATATAAGGATGTTTATAATTACATTTAGAGCCCACCCTGAAAATCCAGGATAATCTCCCCATCTCAGGATCTTAATTTAATAATATCTGCAAAGAAACTTTTCTTATAAGGTAACATTTATATGTTCAAAAAATTAGAACTTATATCTTTGGTGGCTGTTATTCAGGACACTGCACTCTACACGTGGATCAAAAGGAGAGCATTTTTGTTCTTTTTTTCTATCACTTGCCCAGATGGGTGGAAATAGAAGAGGGATTCATGGGACCCTGATCAGTCAAATATTGAAAATGAAGTCAGACTCATTACTATAATTCACGCCTAATGGGTGACTGGTGACTGAAATGAAGCATATTTCACTTATTTAAATTTGAAATTGTTTAAGTTAATTGCTAGAGTGCACTTTGAGGCCTGTACCTCAATATTGGTAACGCATATGGAAGTTTTACTGAATGCCTTTTTAGAGCCCCATGCTCTAAGAAGTAAAAGCATGGCTTTTTTATTGTCGATAATATCTGACAGAGATAAGAATCATCTTGGTGAGCTCTTGTATCTTCAGTGTGCTCAGAGTCATGTGCGATCTTGAGTTAGACTTTGGGAATTTGTGAAGCAACAATGAGTTCATTTTACTTCAATGGGGCCACCTTAGATAAGGAGTTATTGTCACTGTCATTGTGCCCACAAGGCAGGCCATTGGCAAAGGCCTGAGAATCTATAGACAGGTGAAGATGGGGTTGATTATTGGCCACACAATCCAGCATGAAGATGGTTTCTTGAAGTGTGAGTAGTGAGGGAGATGGGGTTAATAGTCTAGAACTTTCAAAATAATGACATTGGAGAGCCAAGATTTTTACATCTTCTTACTTTTCCGTTTTTAGATATGATTTCTGTAACCTTTCAGGAATGAAAGAAAATAAAAGCAAAAGACACAGCACTTATCACCCATAATTATATCATTAGCAAGAACTGAGTTATCTACTCACATTTAGCTGAAAGGGAAGCTGAGAAATTATTTCAAATCCCCAAACTCTAAAGTTAATTGGATATGAGATCAAAGATGTAGATTGGTTCATCCTGAGCTGGTTTACATTTCTCTCATTCTTTTATGTGTATCTATGTATTACTTTTTTATTGCTGTTTTAATTAATTGCCACAAATTGAATGGCTTAAAATAGCACATATTCTTTGTCTTATAACTCTCTAGGTCATAGGTCCAACATGGGTCTCACTGAGCAAAAATCAAGGTGTTGCCAGGGCTGCATTTCTCTCTGGGGATTCCATTATTCTTGCTCAATGATATTGGCAGAATTCACTTCCTTGAAGTTGTAGGACTGAAGAACCTGTTTTCCTGCTGTTATCAGCTAAATGTCCTTCTCAGCTTTTAGAGGTCATCATATTCCTTGGCTCATAGCTCCATCAATTTTCAAAGTGAACAGTGGCAAACTGAGTCCTCCTCTCCCCTACTTTTTCTGTCATAACATATCTTTAAATTACTCTTTTTATCCCCCTCTTCCTCTTTTTAGGGCTCATTAATGTAGCATAGTCAAGGGTCCCAGGAATTAGGATTTTGTCATCTCTGGGGGATCATTTTTCTGTATATTATAATTTTTTAATGAAGTAGAAAGATTAATTTTTGTGGTTTGTATTTGATTGGATTCCTCATTACCATAAATTATTCACCTTTGCACCATTTGACATTACATTTCAGAATAAAGTCAGTTAAGTCACTTAGAAGTCAAACTCTATTGTAGTCACGTTAATTGGTGGGTTTTGTACATTAAGTTTAAAGTTTAAATCTCAAGAGTGGATCACTGAGAGTAGATGCCCTGTGACTTCTCCAAGCACTCAAGACATTGGCTCTTATCCAGGTTTTCAAGTTACTTATTTAGAAGTGTGTTTAGATTTTATATACCTAATGTATTTAGATTGGCATCATACCTTTATTTACTTGTCATTCTTATATTTTAACTCTAGATACTGTTCTGTACTGCTAACTACATCTTGTGTAATTTATTGCATACTAACCAACTTTATTGTCCTCATATCTAACTTTTGACAAAATTTCTCTTTGATCATTAAGTAAAGAATTAAAGATTGAAACTCATGAGATAAAACTACTTAGCTGGTAACCCTCCTTCTATCAATAAAAATTACCCTATTGACCTGTCACATCTGATAGTCAACTCTCTTTCCTGAGAGAGTTAGTCTACCTCATGATTATGGATTGCCATAAGATTTTTCTTGCCAGAATTCAGATGACTCTTGATCTTTGATTTCTACTAAAAGAAATTAAATATGTACAGCAGAGAAAATTTTGTCTTTTAATATGAGCACATGCTTGCCTGGATTTATTTGCAAAATGACTGTTTTTAAGTGTTGTTTTGGATTGTTCTCCTGGTTGTTACCACTATGATTGTACATTTACTGAAAAACTGTTGAGTAAAGATTTTGTAAAAGTCACAGAGAGAGTAAAAGTTTAAAATGTTTGAATCGGGTTCAAAATTATATTTCAAATCTTGGATTGGATTATAGAATTATATGTCCTATTAGATCTTGGAAGAAAAGGACAGTAGAGGCAAATAGTTTATGTGTAGTATTTGCTTTTTAGGTGGGAAACTGATGCGAAGTTTTATAATACAATTTATACATGTAATTGTAATGTAAATATATATAATTGTGCATCTAAAGCTGTGGCCATTACAACTTTTTAGCCTAAATGATATTTTTTATTTTTACTTAAGAATCAGTCTTCCTTTGGAAGTTTATTTAATGTGTCCTTCTTCCAATGCACTCTGGTAAGAAGTCTAAAAAAATAGGAATATATTTACCTCAAATTAAATTCTTATCACTAAAATTTACGGCACTTTTGGCAGAGAGTGATTTTTTAAATGAAGCAATCATCTTATAGAAGGTGTTAGGAATTGTCTTTCAGAGAGAATAGCTCACATGTTATTTTGTGGTTTACTGTCACTAACATAAATTTTTTTCTGTATCTTCTAAGGACATATTTTTCATGTGTCATAAAGTTTTTGATGAAAGAATTTTGTAAAATATAATCACTGTGACATTCTTACAGATAATTATGGTTAGTTTTCACAAGAACACTTTTCCAGAATAAAACCAGACAACAATGCTTACATTAAATATATAATTTGATGATATATGTATTGAAGCCATTACTTTGACATAACAGAGAATTCAACTATTCAATAAGAACTCATCAATGCCTTTATTGGATCCCAATATATTTGGTGGTTAGAAGTTAGTAAATGCTACTATCCAAAATACTGTGGTAATTAAAATAAGAAAAAAAATAGATGAAAATAATTTTTAATTTTTATTTCATGAAATGTCTGGAGACCTAGGTGACAATCATGTGCCAGCCAAAAATTCTATGTAAAGTCAGACGACTACTTTTGTAAACTACATCGTATATTTTTTTCCAATCAGCCTCAATTAATTATATAGCTGGTTATAGACAGCACATAAATAATTAAATGAGTCTAGAGTAATTTCTAGCAGCTGCTTTATTGTGAATTAAAAGATTGGGAAGACAAGGGGTAGAGAAATAAAAAAAGAAAAATACAAAGATCTCAAGGAAATTTGTAAAAATAAAAAAAGTCCATCCTCACACTTGTTAATTGGCATGGATTTCATAATGAAATAAGTGTTATAATATTTTCTTTTAATATTAGCAAAGATTTTACTCTGTTTTATAGTTCATATTTAAATGAACAAAGATTTGAGTAGCACATTAAAAAAATAAACATAATATATGAGCGAAAGGAAAATAATTCTGTCAGTTTTTTTCTGTAGGTAATTGATATTGTGAAATGTCTTACTTCAAAAATAGCACTATAATGATTATTTCTATAAATTTGAATATAAAATACAACAGACCCAGTGATTACACCAAGAATTACACTGAAATATAGCCAACACTTCAATTTTTGGTGCTTTAAACTTTTCCAAATGTTTCTTCATACTAGGTGGATATTAAGCCTAAAGTTCAAAGGAAAAAGAGTGCTTTCACCATTTATTAATTGCAAATCATTAAAGAAAACAGACCTCAACTCAAGTCACTATGCTAATGCCCAAGTAACCAAATTAAAACTTGTTTAGTTGCAGCTCTGGGTTTCCCAGAAATGAAATCTTAAACCAGTCAATCATGAATCTCTTGATGACTCATATGTGGGGTATAAAATGGAAAAAATCAAATGAACAAGATAAACAAGCAGAGACTCATAGACATGAACAACAGTTTAGTGTTTAGTTTAGAGAAAAAAGGGCTTGAGGAGACACAAATAAGGGTAAATAGGTCAAATATATTTTAAAAAAGAAAATTTAACTTCAAGTGGTAAACACACAGTGTAACATACAGATGATGCATTATTGAATTGTACACTTGAAAGGAATACAATTTTATTTACCAATGTTACTCCCAATTAATTTAATAATAATTAAATAAATTGTAAAAAAACAGAATCACATGATCAGTGTCAGTTAGGTAATTCTGCCTGATAACTGTCCCCTGCCTCATCGTCTATGAGGAAAGTAACTAAAAGACTTGCTTAAGATTTTAATAAAAGATTAAAAATCAGTTATCTGAACTCATGGGACAGACTATTTTTATAGCTTTGTGATGCCTCCTTTACTAAATTTCAAAAACAAAAACTACCAGCACTACTATCTCTATAAAAATCAATATATTTATTATTACTTTTACCATCATCAAGATGGTTTTCATCACAGACCATGTCTAAAAGTCTTACAAGTTAAAACATTAAAAGAGAAGAAATGTACACATGTATACTTTCATGAATAAAATACATGTTATTAAAAATAGAATATCATGTTAGATAAAAGAGAATGGAATGAGTTGATGAAGTAAAATATAATGCCTTTAGGGCAGAAACTAACATTGTGTTATACACAGGTGTACAACTGTACCTAAAACTACAGAACAATGTAACTGTCAAAGGAATTGCTAACAGAAGTTGGCAGAGACTGATACGCTAGCTAATCTCCTGATGTGAGTTTTGATTTGACAATCTGGAGTTGGGAGGATGTACATTACTGATTCTGTTCATAGTCATTCATTTTCCTTGATGATATCAGTTCAGAGGCGTAATAATTTCAAAATTATACTAAGGATTAAAGACATGGAAAATTAAGTACAGTAATATAAATGCAACTGTGGATTTTGGGTAATCCTGTAAATAACTTTTAACACTACACTTTGAAACTCATAGATATTTTCTTTTAAAAATGTGAATGGGAATAGAGGTAGCTGTCTGGTGTACAGATATGAAAGTGATAAAACAACTGAAAGCAAATTACTTTGAGGTCATATTGCTTAATAGAACAAAGATATGTGCAAAGCAAAGTGGCTGAGACAGATAGGAGTATTCTCTTGTATCATGTGCTTTTGTACGAAGTTATTAGTTGAGAACTAAGCTAATTAATATAAACTTTTCCTTTAGTATCATGATTCGAGTGATTCCATGGATGCATAGTAGTATGCTCCAAATGTTTATTGATCCTCTAAAAATGTCCAGATTTTGCCAGGAATTTGAGGTATGTCATAGAAATATTCATTTATTCATTAACTCACTGAATCACTCATTCAAACATTGATTATTCAACTGCTATTGGCCAGCTCTGTGCTATAGAATGAAAGAACACTAAGAAATACAAGTGTGAAGATATAGAAAATTATTTAGGCAAATGATCTATACTCTTTTAGTATATTTCAGCCCAAAATTTTAATGAATTGAATTCTGTTTTTAGTTTTTATATGGAATATGTGATGCACATTACTATTTTATTAACAAGGCAGGATTTTTCTGTAGGCATAAAACACTGAATGAAGATAGATTAATTTGCCTAGTATATACCAAGTGCAGTAAGTTTCAGGTTAGTATTTAAAAGTATCTAAAAGTACATCATAAGCTGGAAGCGATTAACTTCTTAAAAGGGAATATAGAGAATTGAAATGCTTCTCAGATAACTATGCGGCAAGCAGTTAAAACATTTGAAACTATAATCATCACACTGTTTTTTTAAGTAATAATTTTCTGAGTGCTGTGATGACATCCTTGTTCCTGAGGCTGTATATCATGGGGTTAAACATGGGTGTCACTATGGTATAGAAAAGTGAGAGCAGTTTGTCCATTCCTGCAGTTTGATTGGATTTTGGCCTTAGGTAGGCAATGGTAACAGTCCCATAAAATAAAACCACCACTACCAGGTGAGAAGAACACGTGGAGAAGGCTTTCATCCGTCCTGTGGCTGTTGGCAACTGCAGAATGGTGGAGATGATTTTGCTGTAAGAGGCAAGTATCATCATAAAAGGGATTGCGGCAAATAGCACAGCTACTACATAGACCAAAAACTCATGTATGAAAGTGTTCCCACAGGCTAGCTTGAGGATAGGGGGTATGTCACAAAAGAAGTGATTAATTTGATTGGAATTACAGAAACGCAGAGAGAAAATTTGGCATGTTTGTCCTACCTGGACCGGAATTCCACTGATCCAGGCACCAACGGCCAATTGAATACACATCTTTTGGTTCATGACTAGAGGATAGTGCAGGGGGTTACAAATGGCCATGTAGCGGTCATATGCCATCACTGCCAGGAAGAAACTTTCAGTGGCTCCCAGTATAAGGAAAAAGCACATTTGGGTGGCACAATCCAGCATAGAAATGCTTCTATCCTGAGTCCAAAGGTCCATCAGCATCCTAGGAAGAGTGACAGACACATAACAGATTTCCAACGAGGAAAAGTTTGCCAAGAAAAAATACATGGGTTTCTGCAGTGCAGGGTCGAGCCTGGTTAGTATTATTATGAGGCTATTTCCAATTAAGATTATTATGTAAACAATAATGAACACCCAAAATAGTAACCCTTGGAGCTGCGGAAGCTCATAAAATCCTAGGAGTACAAACTGCGTCACTGTGGAAACATTGTCTTCTGCTTTCATGTCTTCATCTCTCATCTGTGGGAATGATTTAATGATAAAGACAGGTTATTTCTCTTTCTTTGGCTTTTATTTTCTTATTTATAAAATGAGTATGTCATGTCTTCTGATTTTTCCAATTGTCTATGAAAACAAACTTATCACTGCCAAGGACTCTAAAAAGAGTGTCATAGTGTATTTTTCATGATTATTTAATGTGTCTGTGAGAAATAAATCCCTTTTTCTTTTTTTTTCTGCTACATGTTATTATATGTCTTTGATTCTGTTGATGAGATAATGTGATTTTAGTTTTGCCATTCATCTGAACACCCCAAAATGCAAAATGTAAATTCATGTTCAATTGTAACGATTGTAACATTTCTTTAGCTGACTAGTTTTTCTTCTCACCTTTGACATCTGTTTTCTAGAACATTATGAATTTAATATAAATTTCATTATAGAAACAATATATCGAAAGGGATCTAAAATAGTTGTTAGAAATGAATGAAGTGAATTTTTTAAATTGATGGCTTTCCTGTGGTATTTCTAAAGTCTTGTGTAACTTTGACAGTGTGCTTCTTTAGGCTGTTTTATTAAACAAAAATTGATAAATCGACCATTAAATATTATTGGATGTTATTTAGTCTTTATTACTGTGTATTTCAATGTAAGATCTATGAAATCAGCAGTCATAATTTTTATGCATGCTTTGCAGCATGAAGAAAAAAGAACTCTAAGTCTTTCTCTCAAGGAAAGTTCAAGAGGTAGGAGGCAGGCTCATCTGGAATTAATCTTCAAATAATCAATTCTAACTAAAGTGCTCACCTCTAACATTCTTATTGTAGGAAAGAGACATCAGCCCCAACTCATCTTTGAAGTTTTCTTAAATCACCCACATTCTCACTCATTACTACAGTTCTGCTGAACCTTTAAATCCAGTCAGTCTTTTTTTGTACTCACGTTCATGCATATGAGTGTTAGGTATGATTGTCATTGTTTATTATGTGCTTTTCTTATTGTTATAATAATATTCTAATCTTCTTTTAATATTCTGTACACCTTTCTAAAGAATGCTTAGTGTTTTTATTTCACAAAAACTTTTTTTTTTCTCTCATTACGAGTCATGATCTTATAGAGGTATATGGGGACTTAGGTGAAAAATTTACTAACTTCTTGAGTAAATTACATTTGGGTCAAATTACTTGCTTCTTTGGAATGATACCCAAAGTGTAAACATAGGTACCTAATCAGATGCTGAATCTCCCTGGTATAGGTCAAGCATACACCTCTCTCCCTAGCCCCCCCCCCCTCAGAAGTTCAGAATTATACTTTTTCATTCATTTTTACTCAGTAGCATGTTGCATCATTGTTTTTACTATGTGCTAAAGAACTTCCATTTTATGTGTTAATTAATTTAAAAACCAATAGGGACTCTCTGCAAAGTGGAGACACACTTTGAACTATATTTTAAGGTGTTCAGTGCAGACAGTAGTTAAGATTTCAGCAAGAGAAATGTAAACACAAGCGGGTCAGGTGTAACAGTCCAGGCAAATCTTGGGCATTCTGAAGATTTTCCATGCCTGGGAAAAGGAGAGTTAAATAATTTATTTCACCATCTGCAATAGTCCAGATAACATATTAAGGTACTTAAGATATTTAACCCTTCCCCACATAATCATACAATTCTCCTGATGAAAATTTGATTGTGGGAAATGTAGAGTGCTATAATGGAGTCTCCAAGATGGTCAGAAGCTAGTAGCTGATCAGTGACTTTACCAAGATGATTTCATGTCTGTAAGACTATACCAACATGATTCTTTTTTTTCATTACAGCATTCTACACACCTTTAAATATGCTTTATTTACAGGTTAAATTCTATGTAAGGTCTAATACTTGGTCAGTGATGAACCTGTTGAATGAATTAATATAATACATCTTCTAGATTAGCATGCAAAATGCACCCCAAATTGATGAGTTAACCGTTGCTCCTAGAAGCTCTCACCCATTTTACCTTCTTTATGTGACCCTTTTTCTCAATCACCTCTCTACATTATTGTATACTTTTCAAGTAGGGGAGTACATTTTAAGAGCAAACTGAAACTAAGGTGCCAAAAAACAATTAGCAAGAAGAAATAACAATAGCACTTGCAATAAAAAAAAGTGTTCTACATCTACTAAAACTTTTTTGCCTTAACTTTCAATTTGTAAAAGAGTGACAATTTCATGGATATTGAATGGATTTATCGATGTAAAATCATTTATAAAAAGAGACATAATTATTTAAGTATTCTCTTAATCATACTATCTTCTAAACACATTCACAGCAAAAAAAAAAAAAAGTCCCTCAAATCTTGTAATACAGAGTATTTTTTCAGATTCCTGGAAACCTTTAGATGCTTTTATTTATATGGCTCCAAAAGAAACCCAGTGTAAAATGCAATTAAACATAGTCACTCTTATTTTTATTCAAACATTTTCTGATTATTTCTCTGGTCTTCCCACTATTATAGTGACTTTTTTTTGAGGAGGAGATTGTGATATCAACTACACAAACCATCATCCCAATGTGTATAATTCTTACATTCAGAACAGGTTTATAAAATCATAATGAAGATAGAAAAATCAGAAATTGATGAATGCAATTGATTCAGAAGGTTTTTTCCTCTAAGAAAAGTCTCTAGAGGTGAATATGAAAACATGTCAATATCTCTTTAATATTTTCAGGTTCATGTATCCTGAAACTTAACAAAGAAGAAATCCTTTTGATAATAGCAGGAATCAAATCCATTTCAAAGAAGTTCATTCACTAACTTTATCCTCTTTATTTATAGACAATTAAATTTTCATGAGATGTGATCTCCAGATTTACTTCACGCAAAATACTTAATTAATGCTTAATACAGAGTAATTGATAAATGCTAGCACTTGAGTTGATGATAACAATAATGGTTACGATGATAATAAGGACAATGAAGGTAATACTTGATATATTGGCCCATTATAGTAAATGTACTTTGTATTTTCCCATTTGATGGTATAATAATGAGTCAGACAAGTACAAAGTTTTTGTGAAACAGTATTTTAGAGTTAACCAACGACAGAAACAACAAAATATTCTTTTAAAATTTTCTGTAAATAAATGTTTTTTGCTGATACTAAAATAGATCCAGATGAATGTCGACACAAATTTGTTATTAGACAAAAATAATTCATGCTTACCTTTTTGGACTGAGGTTAAATATAATGCTTACCTTTATTGATTAAATTTTAAAATAAACTGTGAGATAAAAAGTGTTTTGGGTTCTATGTTTTGAAAGATTAGATAATTCACTTTTTTTTGAAATAGAAATTAACCACCTTCAAAACTATGTCGTATTGTCGTAACAAACAGCGCTCCTTAAGTAGAAAATATTCTTTACTCTTGAGATTAGCTCTTTCCAAGGTTACTTTCTAATTGAACAAAAACATTCTGTCTGCCACTAGGAAAGTTTGATACAACAATCAAACAATATCTTGCCATACCACTCCCCTAAATTTTTTAACTCTCTTACTTTGTGATTATTAAGAAATACAGCCTTGAAAGTCAGAAAGTTATAGTTACATATTAGTTATGGTAGACACAGAGAAGTTCTAAAACTGTCAATCTATAGTGTGTTAATTAGAGAGAAGTTTATTTCTCTGTCATTAAAAATTCAGAAGAAAGAAGTCTAATGTCACCTTCAACATGAGTCTCTCGTCTGCACATTCACGTTAGCCAGGTCTCATCATCTCCAGACTACAAAAAGAAGCGAAGAAGTGTTCCACAGGCAATAAAATAAAAGAAATAACATTTCGACTACGTCAAAACCTAAAACCTTTGTAATCTAAATGAAACCATTAAGAAAGTGAAAGACATGCCACAAGCAAAACATTTGTATATCATATCTTTGGTAATGAATTTGTATGTAGAGTATATAAAAAATCCATTAGACTCGGTAAAAGACAAATAACCCCATTTAAAATATACAAAATATTTGAAGAGATATTACACCAAGAAAGATCATAATCATACCCAAAATTAGAAAAAGAACAACTCATTGTGGAAAATCAAATCAAAACCACAACTTCATACCTATTGGAATGACTGTAATAAAAAGACAGACAATAACAAGAGTTAGGAAGATGCCATACTTGAGAACATGTGGAAATATATTTTAATGAATCTATTTCTACTTTTAATTTCTTTTAATCTATCCATCATTGAGCATCTAAACTGTTCTTTCTGTCAGTTTCTCTATCTATGTAATAATACTTCCTAACATTAATTATGTCCCAGCAATATTGTAAAAATATAATTATGATCTTAAATCCAAAGAATATTGTTGGAAAATGCAAGAATATTAAAGAAGGATGCCTTTGACAAAATTCAGTTTCTGTAGAATAAAGACTATTGTTTTAAACAATGACATTAACTTTATTTAAACAATGTTAATGGAAATCCATTTACATATGTATATATATGTGATGTATATATTTGTGATAGATATATCTTAGTATATGTGTATACTGATATATATGCAGTCATTATAAATATAATTAGTTGAATGAAAACATCTAGAAATAAAAGTCCATCTATGTGTTGTCATACATATGCATACACACAAAATTCATCTACTTATTAATGCATCTGTTGTCATCTATGTGTATATCTTAGACATAAAATGTAAACACACATTTGACGTCTGTCCAGGAAAACAATATTCTCCTCCTGAAGTGTGTATCCATTTATGCAAACCCACAAGCACACACACACACATACACAGATTAAAATGAGTTCCCATGTAAATATATGTGTTTGTAATTCTAAAGAATAAAATTCAGTTTCTCAGCACTATAAGAGAATTGTTCTGGGAAAAGTACAACTCAAAACAATTAGAAACAAAAGATCATTTTGCTAATAAAGATATTTATAATGTACAAAGCATTGATTACAGATGCACGTATTCATTATGTTTAAAAAACTAGTGATGCACATACATTTCCACCACATTATCAACCCTGAATGTAGTGGCTACTTTAGATATATTAGTTGCCTAGGTTAGTGAGAAAATAATTTTTGAAATTGCCCACTAATTTTTTAGTATGTAGATCTTCATTATTTATGAAAAAATTAATCATAGTCTCTAAGTACATAGCTTTATTTTATCTTCTGTATAAAAACAATAGATTTATTCACATCCGTTAGAGATATTAATACTTTTAAATGTTTTTCCCTTTTGGTAGTTATCTCTTTTCTCTCAAACTTTTTTTTCTGTATGAATCTGGAAGGTCAGTGAGAATGAAAGGACTATATTTCTGTCTTATGGTGCCACAGGGATCTGTTGCCTGTCTATACAAAGTGTTTATTTGTTAAACATAAAATTTTGAAAATAGTATAAATAGAGAAATCACACACAACTAACCATTATGATTTCCTTATACGCGATGAATGCAAATTTATTGTTTGCTTTGTGCAATTATATGAATGACACAGGTTTATTGAAGTAAATTGTAAAATTTTAGTAAAACAAAAGAAAAAATAATAGAATTATTTTTACTTTGGGATTCCATAATTAACATTGATGATCATATCTATATTGATTATTTCTAGTGTGTATAAGTAATGTGGAAGCTATGTGTGTGACATCTGTCCATTTATAGCAGACATTTTATAAAATGTATTTTTTCTAAATTTCCTATTCCAACTATCATCTCTAGAAAAATAAAAAATATATTTATAAACAATAACTTGTAAATATCCCCATAACTATTCCAAGCTCTACTTATTATATGCAAATATTTTAATAGTAATATTATACCTAATCAATGCATTATATTACACAGAAACATTTAGTTTGATGCACAAAAATCATGACTAACATTCACTAATGTCATTGTACTATCATCATTTATAAAACCACATTTTCAATAACAGGTACATTTTTCTCTAAGAAATTATTTTTTTCTAGATTCACCACTAGGTTCATATATATATATATATATATATATATATATATATATGTATACATGTAATTATTGTCCTTACAAAACTGGTTTTAAAATGTTTGTGACAACTCTAATGAAATGAATGATATGGTTTCCAAAATGTAATATAACAGAGACTGTATTACAACTGAACATATTACATTTATCCTTGTCAAAAGTTCTTCCTGAGAAAGGACAATTCACAATAAAAATATAGAATTCCCAAAAGAGTCATTTGCTATTTGTTGACACATAGGTAACTGTATATCTGGAGACAGAAAATTCTCTAAACATTCTAACTAATTATAAATTTGGAAAAACTACCAATGCACAGACAGATAAATTGATTTTAAGATAAATGGCAGTTGAAATTTTGTTAAAATATTAAGAAATTAATTTTCGTAAATAAATGCAATTTTTGAGGATTCTGGGAAACATGGTGGAGTGAGAGATGGGTTCAGATCTCTTTCCTTGAAACAATAATAAGCTGAATATCTAAAACTCAACAAAAAACACCCAAACTGCGCACCAGTATGTCTGAGCATGGAATCTGCATATAAGAGCTACCACAGGTCAGAACCCTGGTCGGGCGGTGGACTGGGAGAAATAAAGAAGCTGCCTTTCATAGCTGTAGGAACTCCCTGCAGAAGGAGGGGGAGGGGAGAAAGTGCAGCAATTTCCTTGAACAGTCCTGCCTGGGAGTGCTGTGAGTTCCATACAGCCAGCGTCAGAACCCAGTCATCAGGGCAGAAAGCAGAAAAGGATCCCTTAATCTGGAGCCCCAGAGTAATCTGAGAAAATGCTACCAAAACTGTTGCTAACACTGACAGGGATTGAAACTGAGTGTAGCGAGCATGATTAAATATCTATGAGAAAATTAAAAAAGGCATTATTTAGGCTTTATATAAAGCAGGGATCCAAGAGCTTAGATGTCATCTACTGGAAACCAAAAGAAAAGTGCCTTCTTTGCAGAAGACTAAATAGAAACTTTTATATAATAAATCTTCTTTCTGGAAAAACAACAGAATATATTTTCATTAATGTCCAGGTGGAGAAATAGTCCATTAAACACGATGAACGACAAAGGTGACAAGGCATCTCAGAAAGAAAGAGAAAAATCTCCAGAATATAAGCTTACAGACATAGAAATATGCAACTTAAATAACAGAATTCAGGATGGCACTTCTGAAAAAACTCAACGAGTTTCAAAATGAGTCATATCAACAATTTCAGGAACTGAAAAAACAACAAAATGAGCAGAGCAAGAAGATTAAAACCCTCAAAAAGAACAAAATAAAACTCATGGAGATAAACAACAAAAACAAAAACATTAATAGAGTTGAAAAAAGAAATAGCAAGCTTGGGAAATAGAGTTGACCAAATGGAGGACAGGATCAGTGATATCGAAGACAGAAATCTAGAAATATCAGAAGGAACAGGAGAGAAAGTGAAGAATGAAAAATAATGAAAAAGAAATTCAAGAACTAGCTGATACCATCAGGAGAGGAAACATAACAATAATGGGCATTATCAAAGGTGAGAAAAAATAGCAGGGGCTAGAAAACATTTTCAGACAAATAGTTAATGAGAATTTCCCAAATCTAAGGAATGAGCTGGAGCTGGGAATTAAAGCAGTCAACAGAAACCCCAATTATCTCAATCCAGAAGTCCTTTACCAAGACATATTGTATTAAGGTTATTAAAAATCAATGACAGAGATAGAATTCTCAGAGCAGCCAGGGAGAAAAAAGTGGTAACTTATATAGGAAAACCCATTAGATTATCATTGGACTTCTCAGCACAGACCTTACAAGCCAGAAAAAAAAAATGGAATCAAATATTTAAACTATTAAGTAAAAGGAACTACCAGTATAGAATAATGTATCCAGCTAAGCTCTCCTTTAGATATGAAGAAGAAATTAAGACTTTTCCAGACATACAAAAATTGAGGGAATTCTCCACTATGGGGACTGCACTACAGGAAATACTGAAAGGGGTCAGCTCACATAAAACAAAATAACAATAACAACAACAACAACAACAACAACAACAACAAAACATAATTAGGAGTAAAGTGGCTATTCGACAAATAGAAGCAGAGGAGTGCAATCTTTACTAAGAACAAGGCATTAAAAGCTTAAATAATAAGAGAATTGCTATAGCAAGATAGTAATGAATTTTCAGCATACATAGGGACAAATTAAGACAACAAGGACTGAAAAGGAGAAGATTCAAATATCTAAATTCACAAAGGGGAATGGAGATAAGGCATGCACAGAAGAAAATGTACGACTGTATATATAAAACTATACTTTACATATTCATAATAGTAATCACACACCAAAGATTCAGACATATTTCAATAATCACCTTAAATGTAAATGGAGTGAATTCAACAATAAAAAGCCACAGAATTGCAGAATGGATCAAAAGACAAAATCCAACCAAATACTTCCTTCAGGAGGCACATCTTAGCTCCAAAGACAAATATAGATTCAAAGTGAAAGGGTGGAAAATATTTTAAGCAAATGGCATTCAGCGGAAAGCAGAAGTAGCAGTACTAATATCAGATGAAATAGACTTCAAAATAAAAAAGGTAAAGAAAGATACCGAGGGACGCTTCATAATGATAAAGGGAATCATACACCAAGAAGACATGACACTTCTTAATATCTGTGTTCCCAATCAAGGAGCCCAGAAATATGTAAAGCAATTACTAACACAACTAAAGGGAGAAACAGACCAAAACACTGTTGTAGTAGAGGGCCTAAATACCCCACTGTCGGATATGGACAAATCATCCAAACAGAAAATCGATAAGGAAATAACAACCTTAAATGACACTTTAGTCCAACTGGACATAATTGTCATTTACAGAGCCTTCCATCCCAAAACAGCTGCTTATACATTGTTCTCTAGGGCACATGAAACATTCTCAAGGATCAGCCACATACTAGGACACAAATATAAGAGATAGCCTCAACAAATATAAGAGGGTTGAAATCATACCAACCATATTCTCTGACCATAATACCTTGAAACTAGAGATTAACTGCAAAATGATATCAGGAAGAACTACAAATACATGGAGATTAAACAACATGCTACTTAAGAATAACTGGGTCACAGAAGAAATAAAAAGAGAGATCAAGAAATACATAGAAACAAATGAAAACAATAGTACAACTTATCAAAATTTTTCAGACATGGCAAAAGCGGTTATAAGAGGTAAGTTCATACCATTACAAGCTTATCTCCAAAAACAAGAATGAGCCCAAATAAACAATATAACACTTCATCTTAAAAAAAAACTAGAAAATGAAGAACAAATGAAGCCTAAAGTTAGCAGAAGGAAAGAAATCATCAAAATTAGAGCAGAAATAAATGAAATTGAAAACAAAAAACAATAGAAAAGAAAATGCAACAAAGAGATGGTTCTTTAAGAAGGTTGACAAACCCCTGGCTAGACTCACTAAAGAAAGAAGAGAAAGAACACAAATAAAGAAAATTAGCGATGATAGGGGGGAAATTACAACTGACATTGCAGAAATATAAAGAATCATACAAGAATACTATGAAAAAGTATATCACACCAAATTTAATTACCTAGAAGAAATGGACTGGTACTTAGAAAAATACAACCTTGTTATAGTAAAAAAAGAACTGGAAAATCAAAATAGACTGATCAGCAGTACGGAAATTAAAACAATCATTAAAAACCTACCAAAAAGTAAAAGTCCAAGACCACATGGTTTTACCAGTGAATTCTACCAATCATTCAAAGAAGATTTAGTACATATTGTCCTCAAACTCTTCCAAAAATTCAGAGGAGGCAATACTTCCCAACACATATTATGAGATTAATATTACTCTGATACCAAAACCTGGTAAAGATAACACACAAAAGAGAACTATAGACCAATATCTCTCATGAACACAAATGCAAAAATCCTAAGTAAGATACTAGCAAACCAAATACAGCAACCTATTAAAAAGATTATACACCATGATCAAGTGGGCTTTATCCCATGGGCACAGGGATGGCAAATCAATTAATGTGATACACCACATACACAAATTAAAAAATAAGAATCATATGATCATACCAATAGATGCAGAAAAAGCCTTCGACAAGATACAGCATCCATTTATGATCAAAACACTTAACAAAATCGGTATAGAAGAAAAGTACTTTAACCTAATAAAGTCCATATATGACAAACCCTCAGCCAACATTATACTTAATAGTGAAAAACTAAAAACCTTCCCTCTAAGATCAGGAACAAGGCAAGGCTGTCCACTATCGCCACTCTTATTCAACATAACATTGGAGGATCTAGCAAGTGCAATCAGGCAAGAGAATGATATAAAAGACATTCCAAATAGGAAAAGAAGAAGTCAAATTGTCACTTTTTCAGATGACACAATTCTCTATATAGGATACCCTAAAGCCTCCACAAGAACACTACTAGAAACAATAAGCAAATACAATAAAGTGTCTGGATACAAAATCAACATTAAAAAATTTATAGCCTTCCTATACTCTAATTATGAAGTGTCAGAAAAAGAAGTGGGAAAAATAATTCCTTTTTCAATTGCACCAAAAAGAATCAAATATCTAGGAATAAATTTAATGAAACATGTGAAGGACCTATATGATGAAAACTACAAGACCCTATTAAGAAAATCGAAGAAGATACACATTAATGGAAAGATATTCTGTGTTCTTGGATTGGAAAACTCAACAAAGTTAAAATAGCCATATTACCTAAAACATTAAACAGATTTAATGCAATCTGCATCAAAATCCCATTGGCATTTTTTAAAAAAATAGAACAAAAAATCGTCAGTTTCGTATGGAAGCACAAAAGACCCTGAATTGCCAAAGCCAATCTGAGAAAAAAAGAATGAGGCTGGAGGCATCACTCTGCCTAACTTCAATATATACTACAAAGCAACAGTAATCAAACAGCATGGTCGAAAGTCAGACTTACAGACCAGGAGAACAGAATCAAGAGTCCAGAAGCAATCCCATTTTTATGTGGGCAAATAATTTTGCCAAAAAAAAAAAAGCCAGAACATACAGGGAAGAATGGAAATCCTCTTCAATAAATGGTGCTGGGAAAACTGAAAAGCCACCTGCAAAAGAATGAAATCAGACTGTTGTCTATCACCACACACCAAAATTTACTTAAAATGGATTAAGGACCTGAATATAAGACCTGAAACAATAACATACATAAAGGAAAACATAGAAACAAAACTCAAGAACCTTGGAATTAAAGAGGATTTTATGAATTGGACCTCAACAACAAAGGAAGTAAAAGCTGAAATAAATGAATGGGACTACATCAAACTAAAAAGCTTCTGTTCAGTAAAAGAATCTGTCAACAAGGTAAAGAGACAACCATCTAAATGGGAAAATATATTTGCAAGTAACGCCTCCGATAAGCACCTAATATCCAAAATATACAAAGAACTCATACAACTAAATTACAACAACAAATAAATACACAACAGATCCAATCGAAAAATGGGTGGAAGACCTGAACAGGCACTTTTCCATAGAGGACATACAAATGGCCAAAATATTTGAAAAAAATGCTCAACTCATATCCGAAAAGATATTTGCACACTAATGTTCATAGCAACACTATTCATAGTGTCCAGGACATGGAAGCAACTGAAATGTCCTACAATAGATGATTGGCTAAAGAAGATGTGGTACATATATACAATGGAATGTTAGTCATAAAAAGAGTTGAAATACTGCCATTTGCTACAACATGGATAGACCTTGAGATTATCGTGCTAAGAGAAGTAAACAAGACAGAAAAAGTTGAAAATCACATGATATCACTTATATGTGGGATATAAACCTAAAAGCAACAAATGAACAGGACAAACAAACAGAGCCTCATGAACATGAACTATAGACTAGTGGTTACCAGAGAATAAGGGGTGGGGGAGAGGAGGTAGGTAAATGTAGTAAAGAGGGTCAAATATTGGGGGTTAGAGGGAGGATGAAGTGTGAAAAGGGTATCAAACATATGGTAGCTAAAGGAAACTGGACTTTTGGTGGTAAACACACAATAGAATATATAGATGCCAAATTATAATATTCAACTGAAAATTATATAATTGTATTAACCAATGTTACCCCAATAAACTTAAAAAAATTCAAATTTTAAGTACTATAAATTATTTACATAGCAATTTTCTCAGTGCCATAAGACATCCTTATTTTTCAGACTGTATATAATGGGATTAAACAAGGGAGTCACAATAGTGTAGAAAAGAGAGAGCACTTGGTCAGTTCCTGCTGAGCCCTGGGTCTTGAGTCTTAGATATGTGATAATGACTGACTCAAAGAACAGTGCCACGACTATAAGAGGAGATGAACCAGTGAAAAAGGCTTTGGCCTATCCTGTAGGTGATTGGATTTTAAGGATCATAGAGATCATTTTACCATAGGAGACAAGTATCAACAGAAATGGATCTGTGACAAACACAGGAATTATGTAGACCATCATTTCATTAACAAAGATGTCCTCACAGGCTAGCTTGAGGATTGGGAAGATGTCACAGAAGTGGTTGAAGAGATTGAACCACAAAAATCAAGACCTAATAGTAGTTTTTATTTTGTAGAATTGAAGGGTTCTAGGAATATGTGTTTTTATTGTTTGTTAATGAACAGGGAAGTGAGTCATTTTTCTCCACATATTAACAAACAGATTTCTACAATAGAAACATTTATATCTGTCACAGTTCTCAGGGGGATGCTCAGCATGTAATTTTCAAGTGTTTTTTGGTAACTCAACTCTTCCATGTAATCTTTTGAAAGTACAGCATGTGTCTTTCCTTAGCTACGGTGTTGCTGTAACTGTTCCTCATTCTGCATGAACCGTGCTTTGAAATTTCATTCCTGTTTAATTGAGCTAAAAAGATCAAGGAACATTATCACCAAGCATTTTATTTCAAGATCTTTCATTTACCACTTCCTATCTTGTAGCAGATATTTGATACTTTTTTTAATATTGATTAGTTGGATAATTATTAACGTTGTTTTGGAGGAAATTGCATAGATGATATGATTTCAGAAACTCTGCCTAGTCCTTATAGCCTTAAGTATCTCATTACCTGTAATTAGTTGTTCTCATTAAAAAAAAATGCTCCTTTTATTATCCTAGATGACCTAGATAGGAAATCAATTTGAAAAGCATTAATTATTATATAATATAATTATCACACTTTTGCCTTAAAGATGAAATACTGAAGTTTTGGCTTCAAGATTTTAGTTCTCTTTTCACAATATAAAGAACCATGAAAAATAATATAGATGGAATGATTTCAAAATGGAGTCAGAGCCACCATCCCAGAGGAATTGCTTTGAACACTTACTCCTGAAACATTTGGAATGTGTGAACGGGATAAAATAACCTTTTAATTGGAGTAAAGTAATACTGTGTAACAAACAACTGTTTTCAGAGCTAATGGAAAGCAGACATCTGACTTAGGACTGAAAATTAAACATTTCTTAGAATTAGCAGCACCACGTGTGGCTAAAGAATAACTTAGGTTACTTGCACCTATAGAAATTCCTTTCATCTGCTCATGCAATTAATTCCCTTCACTTTCCCATGGATACTTATGCCTTTACCTTATAACCAAGATACTATTTAGGTTTCTGCCTGAATCAGTGTTTCCCAAACAGCTATTCTTTGATGTCAAATAAATGCTATTGTGTCTCACTTTGGCTTTTTATTTTTAAGGTTAACAGAACCATCCCATGAGGGAAAAAATAAAAAATAAATAAGGAATGAGAAGTCACATATTTGCATATTATTATTTTAATTCTACCCTTTTTAATAGAAAAAAATTGCTCCTAGAAAATGATATGTTTTAGGAAATAAATCATAGATTTAATATTCCTTGATGCAGCATACACGTTTTCCTCAGTGAGTCAGAAGCATATATAAAGACAACCAGTATTTTGCTTATTTAAAAAGATTTGATCCAAATAAGTTTCATTTATTTTCCTATAGATTATTAATACAAACATGCTGTACTTATGTAGGGTTCTATGATCTTCAAAGTGTTTTATTATCATTTTGTTTTCAATTTCCTCTATTACAATGAAAGAAATCTGAAATTTCAGGTTTGTTTTTTATGCAGATTTTGAGCTTAAAAACTTCTTCTTTACTTGTTGAATATCTTTTGAATCTTGATTCTCAGGGTTCTATAATGTTCTCAAATAAACAAAAAAAAGTTAATACAAAATCATAATGACACAAAATATTTATTTACTGCATTTAGCTATAGTTGCTTTTTTACCTGCTCAGTAGAACAGTTTATGTGCATGTGTTCTTGCATTTATATATAAGAAACTTTTGTCTTAATGAGAAATGGATATATTTTTCTCATAATAGAAACTCATATCTTTTGGCTAAAATAAGACCAGTGGGAGTTATGACAGGCTCTGTAAGGTCTAACACTACTCTAGAGATCCTAGTCAGTTTCTTTACTGATGGTCTTCAGTTGTCCTAATGGGTTTGACAATCCCGGCTTGAACAGATGAGCAAGAGGAATCACGACCCCACTCCAACTCCCTGTCTCTCTCAACTCTCCAGTAGCATAGATTCTGTATACAGTTCCGACTTCAAGGATGCGTGCAGTCTTGCATGGAGGGGAAAATAAGGGTGCTGGGAGGTTCCTGCTGCTGAGTATGTCTCAGGCCTCCAATGCTGACCTGTGTTAGAGGTAAGGACACATGCAGATAGGCTCCATGGCTTAATGTGATTCCTGAAGGTCCCTCTTCTTGTGTGCTTGCTAGGTCTGATAATAACATTTATGGAGAGGAAATATTTGTTTAATGAGTTCACATATTCAGTGAAAATATTGTTGGGTTTATGTGAGATTGCAGAAAAATTTAACATATCAATTTTATTGTCATTAAATTGATCAGATTGAAATGATCTTAATTTATTTCATGTAATCTTTATTTAGTAAATGGTTTAATTTTCTCCATTTTTAAGATTTTAAAGATTTAAAAATTTTCTTCTTTTATGTTGTTATTTTTGAATTTGTTAAAATTATTTTTGTCAGCAAGTACATGTAAAAATTTTTATACATTTTTTGGTACTGAAAAAGAGAGATAAGCCCAATGTATATGTATAAATCTACCATGAACATCATCTCTGATAATCATGCACATTCAATTTTTTTTAGCACAAGTAAACAAAGAAATGTTACCTTTCTTGGTTAAATGCCCATAAGCATTCTTGGTATAGAGACTGTTACATAACGATTTCTAAAAAAGAACATTGTTAAGTAGAAGAAACACGAGGGTCTAGAGAACAGGGTCAATTGTTATCAATATTGATACATTTCACATCAGGATAGTCAGATAGATGACTAATGCCTTTAAATCCATTGGATATTGTGAATATCAGAAGCACCCTAATGAACAAATTCCATCATTATAATTGTATTTGATTTTTTTAACTTGTTCTCCATCTGCAAATATGGTAAATTCAAGAAAGTTAATTCATTAATGTTCTTGAATCACATTTTCCTCTTTGTTAACTGGATTAGATGCACAAATGCATTTTTTTTACTTTAATTTTATTATTAGTTTCAATTACACAGTACATTGGTTAGACATTTATATGGTTTATGAAATGACCCCCCAATTGCTCTTTTTCTCCTATGGTTCTACACCTAGCTAATACATTACTCTGAGTATACTCCCTATGTCATGCTCCCTGTTCCCATGACCATCTATCAACCAGGAATGTATACTTCATCAACCCTTCACCCATTTCTGCCTGATTCCAAAACCCCCTCCCCTGTGGCCATCACCAGATTATCCTCTATATTTGTGAGTCTGTTTTTGATTAGTTTGTTTCTTAGATTCCACATATAAGTGAAATCATAGTTTTTATCTTTCTCTGTCTGACTTGTTTCATTCTGCATAATAACCTCTAGATCCATCTATGTCATTGTGAATGGTAGGACTTTTTTTTTTAATGGCTGAGTAATATTCCATCGTGTATATGAACCTAAACTTCTTAACACAATCATCTATCAATGACCATTTAGGTTGCTTTCATATCTTGACTACTGTAAATTGTGCTGAAATGAATATAAGGATGCATAGATATTTATGAATTATCATTTTGTGGGTTTTTTTTTTTTTTGGATAAATTCCCAGAAATTGCAGTTGCTGGGTCATAAGGTAGATCCACTATTAATTTTTTGAGGAATCTCTAGATTGTGTTCCATAGTGGCTATACCAATTTGCCATCTTACCAGTAGTATATGAGAATTCCCTTTTCTCCACATCCTCACCAACACCCGTTCTTCGATTTATTGGTGATAGCTATTCTGACAGGTGTGAGGTGTATCTCATTGTGGTTTTAATGTGCACATTTCTGATGATTAGCGACCTTGAGCATCTTTTCATATATCTATTGGTCATCTGTCTTTCTTTGTTGGAAAAATATCTACTCAGGTCTTCTGTCTTTTTTTTTTTAATTTGAATTGTTTTGTTGTTGTTGTTATTGTTGAGTTGTATGAGTTCTTTATATATCTTTATCAGATGTATCATAAGTGAATATCTTCTCCCATTCAGTCAGTTTTCTTTGCATTTTGTTGATTGTTTCCTTTGCTGTGCAAACATTTTTTAGTTTGATGTAGTCCCAATTGTTTATTTTTATTTTTTTTCCCTTTACCTAGGATATACATCTGAAAATAAATTACTAGTAGCAATATCAGAGAGATTATTGCCTTTGTTTTCTTCTAGAAGTTTTATGGTTTCGGGTCTTACATTGAAATCTTTAATCCATTTTAAGTCTGTTATTGTATGTGGTGTAAAAAGGTGGTCCAGTTTCTTTTTTCTGCATGTATCTACTATTTTCCAACACAATTTATTGGTCTTTGCCCCATTGTATATTGTTGCCTACTTTGTCATATACTAAATGAGTGTATAGGCGTGGATTTTTTTCTGGGCTCTCTTTTCTGTTCCATTGATCAATGTATCCATTTTTATGTCAGTACCATGCTGTTTTAATTACTGTAGTCTTGTAGTATAGTTTGATATTAGGTAGTGTGATATATCCAACTTTGTTCTTCTTTTTCAAGATTGCCATGGCTGTTTGGGGTCTTTTATGATTTCATATAAATTTTAGGATTATTTGTTTTAGCTCTCTGAAAAATGCCATTGATATTTTGATAGAGATTGCATTGAATCTATAGATTGCTTTGGGTAATATGGCCATTTTAATAATGTTGATTCTTCCTCTCCTTGAACCAGATATATGCTTCCATTTATTTGTATCTTTTTCAATTTCTTTTTTCAATGACATAATTTGCTGAGAATAGGTCTTTTACCTCCTTGGTTAATTGATTTCCAGGTATTTTATTGTTTTCAATGCAATCGTAAATGGGATTGTTTCCTGAAAGTTCTTCATCGGTGTATAAAAAATGCCACTGACTTCTGAATATTAATTTTGTATCCTGTGACTTTACTGAATTCATTGATCAGTTCTAACAGATTTTTGGGTGGAATCTTTAGGGTTCCCTACATATAGTATCATGTTATCTGCAAATAACGACAGTTTACTTCTTCCTTTCTAATTCAAACACATTTATTGCTCTTTCTTGTCTGACTGCTATGGCTAAGACTTCCAATACAATATTGAACAGGAATAATGAAAGTGGGCATCCTGTCCTTTTTCTGATATTAAGAAAAATGATTTTAGCCTTTCCCCATTGAATATGATGTTAGCTAATATGATGTAGGTTTGTCATATATGGCCTTCATTACATTGAGGTATGTTCCCTCTATTCCCACTTTGCTGAGAGTTTTTATCATAAATGGATGCTGGATTTTGTCGAACACTTTTTTGTATCTATTGACATGATCCTATGATTTTTATCTTTCAATTTGTTAATGCGATGTATCACACTTAGTGATTTATGGATAATGTACCAACCTTGCATCCCAGGATTAAATCCAGTTTGATTATGGTTTATGATATCTTTAATATATTGTTGAATTCACTTTGCTAATATTTTGTTGAGGATTTTTGCATCACTGTTCATAAGAGATATCAGCCTATCATTTTCTTTTTTTTATGTCTTTGTCTGGTTTTGGAATCAAGGTAATGGTGGCCTCATAAAAGGAGTTAAGGAGACTTCCTTCTCGAACTTTTTGGAATTGTTTGAAAAAAATAGGTGTTAATTCTTCTTTGAATATTTGGTAAAATTTGCCTATGAAGCCGTCAGGACTTTTGTTTTTTAGGAGGTTTTTGATTATTGATTCGATTTCACTGGTGGTCATCAGTTACTTCAAATTTTCTGTTTTTTCTTGAATTGGTCTTTGGAGATTGTATGTTTCTAGGAATGTGTCCATTTCTTCCAGATTGTTCAATAATTGCTAGTCGTATTTTCTTATGATCCTTTGTATTTCTGTGGAGTCCATAGTTATTTCTCCTTTTTCAATTCTAATTTTATTTATTTGAGTCCTCTCTCTTTTTCCTTGATGAGTCTATTTAAATGTTTATCAATTTTGTTTATCCTTTAAAAAGAACACCTCTTGGTTTTATTAATCTTTTGTATTGTTTTTCTAGACTCTTTCATTTGTTTCCTCTCTGATCTTTATTATTCCCTTCCTTCTACTCATGTTGGGCTTTGTTTGCTATTCTTCTTCTAGTTCTTTAAAGTATAAGTTTAGATTGTTTATCTGAGCTTTTCCTGTTCCTGTATTCTAGGAATTTCTCTCATAGGACTGCTTTCTGTGTCCCATAGATTTTGAGTCATTGTGTTTTCATTTTCACTTGTCTCTAGGTTTCTTTTGATTTCTTCCTTGATCTCATTGTTAGCCTATTCATTGTTTAGTAGCATGCTATTTATCCTCGATGTGTTTGTGTATTTTCCAGTTTTTTCCTTGTAGTTGATTTCTAGTTTCATACCATTATAATCAGAGAAGACAATTGATATGATTTCAATCTTCTTAAATGTATTGAAACTTGCTTTGTTTCATAACATGGGTCTATCCTGGAAAATGTTCCATGTGCACTTGAGAAGAATGTATATTTTGCTACTTTGGGGTGAAATGCGCTGAAAGTATCTTTTAAATCCATCTGTTCTAGTGTGACATTTAGGCTTATTGTGCTTTTTATTTTTGGAGGAGTGATACTAGAGAAAGTGAAAATTATGTATTGTTATTTAGAGTTTATTGTGCAGAATTAGTATCTAATTATTTACTTATATAGAGTGAGATTTCATACAGGATTTATGATACAGACTTTTGCTATTGCATTTGACAGGGTTCACCAAATTTTTTTTTCTGAATCAATTGATTAATTTAGCTTTTTTTATTTAAAGATTTTCCCTTCTGTTTTTTGTTTAATTTTCATTCAAAATGAGTTTTAAGTCCTTTTTTATATTCTGATGAGACTCAATTTTCTTAAACCAATCCTTTGTTACTGAAGGAATAAATATATGGAATGTTATCATTCTACTTTATGTACATGTTCCCTCATCAATGCTAAATATGGAGAGCATTAATCTCATCATACTATAAAAAGTTGTGATAATATAGGAATTCATAATCCTAACACATTAATTGGCATGGATTTCACACTGATATAAGTATACTTTATATATATATTTAAGATTTTGCTCTGTTTCATAGTTCATGCTTAGATGAGCAAAAATTTAAGTAGCACATTTTTAAAAACTAAACATAATACAATAGTGAAAGGAAAATTATTCCACTGTAGTTTTTTCATCGGCGTTGTTTATATTGTGAGACATGAAAAATTCAAAACTAGCACTATAATGATTTTTTCCATTAAGTTGAATATAAAATACAACAGAGCCAGTGATTTCACAAGAATTATACTGAAAGAGAGGCAACACTTCAATTTTGAGTGCTTTAAACTTTTTAAAATACTTTTCCATACTAGGTGGATATTGAGTGCTGAAATAACCCCAGATTTCATAGGATAAGTATATTTTAACCATTTTATTAATTATGAATTGTTAAAGACAATGGGATCCAAATGGAATTGCTAATGCTAATCCCCAGGTAATCAAACTGAAACTTAACTTAGTTACAATTTTAGGTCCTCCATAAATGGAATCTTAAACCAGTCAATCAAGAATCACCTGATCAGTATCAATTAGGTTATCTGCATGATAGACCCCTATCATCCCTTATGAGGAAAGGAATTCAAAAACTTGCTCAAGATTTTTGTAAACAGATTAAAAATCAGAAATCTGAACTCGTGGACAGTTTTTATAACATTGTGACTCCTGCTTTACTAAATTATCTCTATAGTAATCATAATCTTTATCACCACTTTTATCATCATCAGGATGGTTTTCATCATAGACCATGTCTAAAAGTCTTATAAGTTAAAACATTAAAGGAAAAAATATATACATATATGCTTTCATGAATAAAATGTTATTAATATATAATATCATGTTAGATAATAGAGAATGGAAGGGGTTCATGAAGTAAAATATTACTACCAATAGAGCAGAAGCTAACATTGTGTTATAGACAGGTGTACCTAAAACTGCGAAGAGTATAATTGTCAAAGGAACTGCTAACAGGAGTTGGCAGAGACTGATGCACTAACTAATATGCTGATGTGAGTTTTGACTTGAGAATCTGGAGTTGGGAGAACGGACATTACTGGCTCTGTTCACAGATGCTCTATTTCCTTGATAGTAACAGTTCAGAGGGTTAATAATTTCAAAACTTTAGAAATGGTGAAAGACATGAAAGGTTAGGCACAACAATAGAAATGCAACTGTGTGGATTTGGGGTAATACTGAAAATAACGTTTACATTGTTTTCTTCAGTATCATAATGTACAGTTTAAAAAAAATATTAATTGGCATAGTAGTAGCAGTATGAAATACAGTTATGAAAGAGCTAAATATATTGCTTAGAGCAAATTACTTAGGGGAAAAATTGCTAAGTGGAACATAGAAACACATGCTATCAAACGGAGACAGGTAGGAGGGAGGGTTCTGCTGTATGTGTGTGTGTGTGTGTGTGTGTGTGTGTGTGTGTGTGTATGTGTAAAGTTATTAGGAAAAGAAATAAATTCGTGTAAGCTTTTCTTCAGTATCATGATTGGAGAAATTCCACATGGATGCAAAGTAGGTTAAATAAATATACTCGCAATTTTATTGATGCTTAAAATCTGCAGATTTTGCCAGGAGTCTGAAGTAGATCATACCATTATTCATTTACCTATTCACTCATTTAATTAATCAATATTTAACTGCTATTGGCCAGTCTCAATGCTATACAATGAAAGAACACTAATAAGTAAAGATGTAAAGATTTAGAAAATCATCTGGTATACATTTCATATAGTTAAACATAAAAATTTTAACAATCGAATTCTGTTTTTAGTTTTTATATGGGATATGTGAAGCACATTACTATTTTATCAAGAGGCAGAATTTTTCTGTAGGCATAAAGCACTTAAGGTAGATTAATTTCCTTTGCGTATATCCAAGCACAGTACATTGCAGGTTAAAGAATCTAAATGTACATCGTAAGCTGAAAGCATTTAACTCCTTCATAGGTTTATAGAGATTTGAAATGTTCATCTGATAACCGTGTGGCAAGCAGTGAGAACATTTACAACCAGACTTATCACACTGTTTTTTTAAGTAATAATTTTCTCAGTGCTGCAATGACATCTTTGTTCCTGAGGCTGTATATCATGGGGTTAAACATGGGTGTCACTATGGTATAGAAAAGTGAGAGCAGTTTGTCCATTCCTGCAGTTTGATTGGATTTTGGCCTTAAGTAGGTAATGGAAGCAGTTCCAAAGAATAAAATCACCACTAGCAGGTGGGAAGAACATGTGGAGAAGGCTTTGGCCCGTCCTCGGGCTGTTGACAACCTCAGAATAGTGGAGACGATTTTGCAATAAGAGGCAAGTATCAACATAAAAGGGATTGCAGCAAACAGCACAACTACTACATAGACTGATAACTCATGTATGAAAGTGTTCCCACAGGCTAGCTTGAAAATGGGGGGTATGTCACAAAAGAAGTGGTTAATTTGGTTGGATTTGCAGAAATGCAGAGAGAAAATCTGGCATGTTTGTGCTATCTGTATCGGGATTCCACTAATCCAGGCACAAATGGCCAATAGAATACACATATTTTGGTTCATGACTAGAGGATAGTGCAGGGGGTTACAAATGGCCACGTAGCGGTCATACGCCATCACCGCCAGGAGCAAACATTCAGTGGTTCCCAGTATAAGGAAAAAACACATTTGGATGGCACAGTCTAGCACAGAAATGCTTCTATCCTGAGTCCAAAGGTCCATCAGAATCCTAGGGAGAGTGACAGACACATAACAGATTTCTAATGAGGAAAAGTTTGCCAGGAAAAAATACATGGGCTTATGCAGTGTAGGGTCAAGCCTGGTTAGTACTATTATGAGGCTATTTCCAATTAAGATAACCATGTAAATGATGAAGAACACCCCAAAGAGTAACTTTTGAAGCTGTGGAAGCTCATAAAATCCTAAGAGTACAAATTGCATCACTGTTGAAACGTTTTCTTCTGCTTTCATGTCTTCATCTTTTATCTGTGGGAATGATTTAATAAGAAGGATAGGTTACTTCTCTTTCTTTGGCTTTTGTGTTCTTATTTATAAAATGAGAATCTCATGTCTTCTGATTTTTCCAATCACCTATAAAAATGAAACCAATAACTGCCATGTGCTCTAAAATGTACCATATATTTGCAGATTCGCAAACATTTATGTACAGTGATAACCAGTCTGTTGATATCAGTTGTTAATATACTATTCTAATAATGAATAAAACTAAGATAAGATAGTGACAAGAGGTCTTAAATAGATGCTTGCTATTGAAGGAACCAACTGAAATAAAAAGAATAAACAGGGATTGAAGTCATCAATGTTGTCTTACAGTTAATAATCTTAATTATATATAGTACAGACATCACATGCTGTTTGAATAAAGCCTTGGAGTTTATAAAAGTCAAAAAATATATATAAAAAAGTATGCCATAGAGTATTTTTTATGATTACTTAATATATCTGTGAGAAAAAAAATTCCCTTTTTTCTTTTTATTTCTGCCATGTGTTATTATATGTTTTTGATTCTGTTGATGAGATAGTATGGTTATAGTTTTGGCATTCATCTGAACACCTCAAAATACAAAATCGAAATTCATGTTCCATTGTAACAAGAAATATTTCTTCAGCTGATCAGTTTTTCTTCTCACCTTTGACATCTGTTTTCTAGAATATTATAAATTTAATATTAATTTCATTAAAGAAACAATATATTAGAAGCCATCTAAAAGAGTTGTTAGGAATGAATGTAGTTAATTTTTAAAACTGCTGGCTTTCCTGTGGTATTTCTAAAGTCTTGTGTGCTTTGACAGTCTGCATATTTAGGCTATTTCATTACACAGAAATTGATAAGCCAACTATTAAATATTATGGGATGTTATTTAATCTTTATTACTATGTATTTCAATGTAAGATCTATGAAATCAGCAGTCATAATTTTTATGCATGCTTTGCAGCATGAAGAAAAGGAACTCTAAGTCTTTCTCTCCAGAAAAGTTAAAGAGGTAGGAAGGAGGTAGATGCATCTAAAATTAATCTTCAGATAAAGGTGAGTAAAATGTGCACCCCTTACATTCTTATTGTAGGAAAGAGACATCAGCCTCAACTCATCCTTGAGGTTTTCCTAAATCACCCACATTCTCACTCATTGCTACCGTTGTGTTGAGCTCATGGAATCTATTCAGCATTTTTTTTTTTTTTTGCACTTGCACTCATGCACATGAATGTGTTGGATGTGACTGTCTATCATGTTATGTACTTTTCTTGTTGCCATAACTAGATTATCAGCTTTCTGATATTCTATACATCTTGCTGTGCAATGCATCATATTTTTGTTCCACAAAACACTTTTATTTCTTTTTCTCATTAACCATTTATTACAAGTCATGTTGTTATAGAAATATAAATGAAGTTAAGTGAAAAATTTACCAATATAAGGAATGACTTGCAAGTGAGTCAAACTGGGCGCTTCTTTGTAAGCATGGGCTCCTAATTAGATGACGAAATTCCACGGCCCTCTCCTCTGGTGTAGATCGAGCATACACCTTTTTCTCTGTCTCTGTCTCAGTCTCTTTCTCTGTCTGTCTCTTTCTGTTTCTCTCTCTCTCTCTCTTTGAATTTCAGAATTATACTCTTTTCATTAACTTTGGCTCAGTAACATATTACTTCATTGTTTTTAGTATGTGCTAGAGAATTTCCATTTTATGCATTAATTAATTTGAAAACCAATACAGATCAATTCTCTGCAAGGTGGAGACACATTTAGAACCATATTCTAAGGTGTTAAGTGTGGACAGTAGTTAAGATTTCAGCTAAAGAAATGTAAATACAAGTTGAGGAGATGCAACATTCATGAAAAACTTGGGCATTCTGAGGCCTTTCTATGCCTGGGAAAAGAAAAGTTAAATAATTTGTTTTACCTTCTGCTATATTCCAGTTTATCTATTAAAGTACTTATGATATTTAACTTTCTCTATAATTGTATAATTTTCCAATGAAAATTGGATTGTAGGAAATGTAGAATGCACTGTAACTGAGTCTCTAAGATTGTCAGAAAATTATAGCTGATCGGTGACTTTACTAAGATAGTTTCATGTGTGTAAGACTACACTACAGTGAATTTTTTTTCATTACATCATTCTACACATTGGATTAATTTAATGTAGAGTCTAATACTTGGTCAATGATGAAACCATTCAATGAATCAATGCTTCTTCAAGGTTAGCATGCATCATGTACCCCATTTGATGAGTTAACCATTGCTCCTAGGATCTCTCATCCATTTTACCTTCTTTATGTGACCCCTTTTCTCATTCAATCACCTCTGTACATTACTGTCTATTTTTTAAGTAGGGGAGTGCATTTTATGAGCAAACTGAAACTAAGGTGCTAAAAAACAATTAGCAAGAAGAAATAGCAACAGCACTCAAAATTAAAAATAGAGTTACTAAAGCTTTTTTGATTTAACTTTCAATTTGTAAAAGAGTGATAATTTTATGACTATTCAATGGATTTATCAATGTAAAACCACTTGTAAAAAAAGAACTATAATTATTTAAATCCTCTCCAAATCATATTTATCTTCTAAACACATTCTCACCAAAACAATTTCCTCAAATTTTGCAATGTAGAGCATTTTTTCAGATTCCTGGAAACCTTTAGATGCTTCTATTTATACAACTCAGAAAGAAAACCAGTGTAAAATGCTACTAAACATAGTCATTCCTGTTTTTATTCAAATATTTTCTAGTTATTTTTCTGGTCTTCCCACTGTAATAGTGACTTTTCTTGAGATGGAGATTGAGATATCAATTACACATACTGTCATTTCAATATATATAATTCTTACACTCAGAATAAGATTATAAAATCAAAATGAAGATAGAAAAGAAAAATCAGAATTTGGTGAATGCAGTTCAAAAGGCTTTTTCCTCCAGGAGAAGTCTCTAAAGATAAATATGAAAAAAGGCAATATCTCTTTTATATTTTCAGATTCATGTATTCTGGAACTTAAATTTTAAGAAAGAAATCCTTTTGATAATAGCAGGATGCAAATCCATTTCAATGAAGTACATTCACTATCTTGCTCTTTCTTAGTTATATATAATTAAATTTTCATGAGATATGATCTCCAGATTTCATGCTAAATACTTAAATTGTGCTTAACACATAGTAATCGATAAATGCTAGCACTTAAGATGACGATTCTGATGATAATAAGGACAAAAACAGTAATACCTGATATATTAGTCTGTTATGTTAAACATACTTTGTATTTTCTCTTTTGTTGTTATGAGTCAGAAAAGTACAAACTCTATCTGAAACAAACAGTGTTTCAGAAGTTAAAGAACAACAAAACAATGAAAGATTCTTTTAAAATTTTCAGTAAATAAGTGTGGTTTGCTGAGGCTAAAATAGATCCAGCTAAAGTAGATTTAAATTAGGTATTGGACAAAAATAATTCAGGCTTACCTTTTTTGGACTGAGGTTAAATATAATGCTTACGCTTATTGATTAATTTTTAAAAAATAGAACATGAGAAAAAAGTATTTTGTGTTCTATTTTTTTGAAGATTAGATAATTCACTTATTTTTTGAAATAGAGGTTAATCATCTTCTAAAATAAGTCCTATTGTTGTAACAAACAGTGCTCCTTAAGTAGGATATATTCTTTACCCTTGAGATCAGCTCTTTTCCCAAGTCACTTTCTAATTGAACTAAACCATTCTGCCTGCCACTCAAAAAGTGTGGTACAACTGCCAAAAACATATCTTGCCATACCTCTCCTCTAAATTTAAGGCTGTAAGAAATACAGCCTTAAAAGTCAGAAATTTATAGTTACATATTAGTTATAGTGAACACAAAGAAGTTCTAAAAATGCCAGCTGATAGTGTTTCAAATTAGAGAGATGTATATTTCTGTCATTAAAAATTCAGATGAAAGAAGTCTAGGGTTGTTGGGGCAGTTAATGTCACCTTCAACGAGAGTCTCTCATCTCCACATTCATGTTAGCCAGGAAGGTCTCATCATCTCCTAGACTACAGAGGTG
>CM053510.1:7921054-7956375 GCA_028627145.1 Eidolon dupreanum | reverse complement strand
TTAGTTAAAAGCATATGTTTGGCACTCTCTGAATTGTTATATTTTGCTTTTCTCTGACAGTGCTCAGTCTACCCAGAATTCTCTTTTTTCCTCTCCTCCATGGAATTGAACGCACAGGGTATCTTATTTCTTAAACATGAGTTGGGTGTTGGGCAACACTATTTGAGATCATCCCAAATCGACACACATCCAATTTTTACCTTGTCTACTATGAATGCTCCATGTGGAACCTGTGTTCCTGTTAGAATGAGATCTTAAACTTGTTTTTCTTCTATTCTCCAGGCCTGTGAAACAGTTGTAATAGATGTTCTGATGACAAACATAATTTTTACATAATAAACTAATATGTTATCTGTTTCTTCATGATTACCTGGGCAATTCTGAGTAGCTGTTGAATGTATTAACCATGTTCCTAACAATTAAACCTTTAACCCGAGATTAATCTTAATAGGGGGATACTTTTCCTGTTTTATGCATCATAGCACCACATTTTTTCATTTTCACTTTACAACTTTAAGATGTGACTTTCAAACTTTACTTATAATAAAAATGGGAATCTTGGAGAAGTCCAGCTGCGATCATGGAAGAGATGCCAAGCAAATAGGCTTCAATTCTGGGAAAGACATTTTTTTTCAGCACTTAAATTATGTAATAATCTTGGATTGGGGGTCAATGTCTCATGACAAAAATTGGATATTGCATTCTATCACTTAGCAAATAGTGATTTTTAAGGATTTATGATTAAGAAGAGAAAATATTTCCAAGAGAAGGAACTTTTACAGTCATGTGATGTTAAAGCGAGTGACTAGGAAAGTTCTATCACAAAGTGTCTGGAGCCATGTGCCATCACAGAAAGCCAGTGAGGAACAGTGGGTGGTGAGAGGCTTTACAGGGGAACCAGATGAGACAGAGCACTCAGCAAAGGAGTGAGAGGCCAGCCAGAGCTGAGCTACTGCGGAAGCACATCTGAGAAGTAGCTCAGCGGAAAGGGAATTCTAAAGCCTCATAATTAGCACAGCGTAGTATTATGCATGGTTAGAGAGACCTTCTGATGTCACAGAGTAGAAATTCCAGAAAAAGATAAAATGCCAGTGACAACTTATCATATAGTAAGGATAGCCTACCAAATTGGCACAGTACGAACATACAAAAGAAATGCTATTGGAAAAACTTGGCAGCCTTACAGGAAAAATAATAATCTCTTCTTGGTTCCTTCTACAATAGCAGAAAAAAGTCCAAATGATACACTGGTTTAAATATGTTAGAGAGTGAAATGGCATCAGTATTCTAAAGAACAGGTTTTTATAACTTTGGAGTAAGGAAAATTTAACTCAAAGTTTAGAATGTTGAAAAACAGAAAAACCTTTGTGAAAATATATAATTCTGCATGATACTAAGAAACAAATCTCTAAAGTGAAGTCAAACAGAATTGATATACAAGAAAAAATAATTACAAATAACATCTCAAATAAGTGCCCTTGGCTTATTCTTAAATATTGAATATAATAGAAAATATAAATAGAAGTAGAAAACATAAATAGAAAAATGGACTAAACAGATGAAGTAACAGTTCACAGAAAAGACAGGAAAATCATCCCTTAAACATATAGACAGATACTCAACTTCATGTCTCTGTCCATCTCTTTCTCTCTGTCTCTATCATCTATCATCTATGTATGTATGTATGTATGTATGTATGTATGTATGTATGTATGTATGTATCTATCTATCTATCTATCTATCTATCTATCTATCTATCTATCATCTATCTATGTATCATCTATCTATCAACTGTCATTTATCTATCATCTATCATCTATCGTCATCTATCTATCTAACATCTATCAATTATCTATTATCTATCTATATATGACATAGGAAATTGCTCAGATTTTGTTTTGAGAGAGAGAAACAGGCATCATTGACCAATGTCACAATTGTTTGCTCTTTGAATCAACCAAAGATACATGAACATATGCTGTTATGCAGTAACATGACATCACAACGAGTTTGTACTTGCAAAAGATTATAAGCTACTCTGAGTAATCATGAGGGTTTTCCCTCTCCAACTAAACCTTAATTTTAATACTGTTATATATTCTTTTTAATTCCACAACTATATAATGCTTCTAAAATATAACTTTTTAAATTTATCCAAGTTTTTCTAGTGTTTGCAACAAGAAGACTGTCTCTCTGAGAACTGTAAATCTTAACCAGAAATGGACGCTATTTCTTTATCTGTTTTAAGTGTTGGAAATTATATGAGGCTTGGTTTTAAGTAAGTCCTTACACAGAAGTTTTAATTCATTTCTCCAAACCAATTCAGTAGTATCACCAATCCTGAATATATTTTTGTAGTTGATCATTATTTTTCAAAGTACAAGGCAAATACATTTTTCTGAAATACTTTCAGGAACAATATTAGTATGGCACAGAAATAATAAAGGATATTAATTTTTTAAATTATAAACATATGTTCATTAAAAAAATTTGCAAAATAGAGAAAAAATAGAAAAAAATATAATTACTGAGTGTTCTAAATACTACCTTTCCATTTTAAGTACAATACACACAGTATGATATGGCTTGTTTTGCTCAACAGTATGCTTCATCCATGTTGGATTTAATTGCATTTTATTCACTTTTGTCACTCTCTGGTGTTGCTCTGTGTGAAGTTATCACAATCATTTTCCATTCTAATTCGATAAGGATTTGACATTAAGAATAATGCAAAGGTGAACATTTTGGGACGTGTCCCTGGCACACACACACAGGCACTTCTGAGGGTGTGTGTTGAGGAGTAAGAGTCTTGAGATGAAGGCAGGCTGCCTGCTAGAGCAGTGTCCCAAAACACATGCCAACATCAGAGGAGAGTGCCATTGCTTCACATCCTTTCCACGTGTAATGGTTAGACTTCATTTATTTATTTAAACATTTTTTTTGTCTTTCAAGTGAGTGTATCAATGATCTCATTTGGTTTTAATTTGCATTTTACTGGTTACTAATGAGCTATTTTCATTTCCCTTGCCATTTGGGTTGCCCCCTTCTGCGAAATGCTCTTCAATTATCCTGTCACATTTGCCTTTGATGTTTCTGTGCCTTAGACTGAGATCTCTTCTTTATAAATGGTGTATTAAACATCTTGTGTTGAAAAAAAATCACTCCAGATGGCTTCTTTAGACAAAGAGTACATTTTCATCAATATAGTTCAATAGATCATTGTTTTCCACTATGGCTAATAATTTTATTAAAAATATTTGACTAACACCAAGGTCAGGAAATATATATTACTTTTGAAAATATTCATTATATCGCATTTCATATTTCAGTGTACAAATAATCTGGATTTTTTCTAAGTTATATAAAGTAGGGACAAGTTTTCTTTTTTTACACATTTAAATCTATTTAAATTTATGAAATTTATTAAAGATCCTCTCATCTACACTATTCTGCAGTATGAGCCCTTAAATATTTAAGTGTGTCTACACTCTCTAGTCATTAAACAAATATGCTCATAAGGCTTGCAAAACATGGTACTCTTTATGAGCTAATATCTTTTTAAAATAAATCATAAAAATAGAGGAACTAGAATATATATATATATATACATATATACATACACTATTTTTTTAGAAAAAATATTGGGATGTGAATTACTAGGTACATGAGACAATGCTGACAGAGACTATTTCAAAATATATATTATTTGCTAAAAAAAATTAGTTTTTTATTATAAATCTAACTAGGTGGGATAAACCCTGACATCACAAAATCCAGAATAAAATGGAAGTTTAAGAATGAGTAAGAATTATTAAACCATATTAAGGCAGGAAAGTAAACTGCAAGGCAACTTCTGATTAGACAACAGCAGAATTTAGTGTGAGAATAGATAATGAGTTCAAATCAATGACTAAGACATTAAACATCAAGGTAGCTATTTTTTCAAGGGCATCATGATATTTTTCTTTCTCGGGGTGTATACCATGGTGTTAACATCAGGGTGACAATGGTATAGAAAAGAGAGAGAAATTTGTCTACTTTGGAAAAATATAGTTGGAATGGTTCCAAATCTGCAGAATAAAGCCAAAACTATGATGTGAGATGGGCAAATGAAGAAAGCTTTGACTCATCCTGTCACTGATGACGATTTCAGGGGGGTAGGGATGGTGTTACTGTAGGAGCCAAGTATCACCACGAAAGGGATCTTAAGAAACAGCACAGCAACTGTAAAGACTAACATCTAATTTAGAAAAGTGTCCCCACAGGCCAGATTGAGTATTGCAGAGATGTCACAGAAGAAGTGGTTGATGAGGTTAGAACCACAAAATGACAGACAGAAAGAAGATCTGACATGTCAGTCATATCCTGATTGGAATTCTACTGATCCATGAGCCAGTCACTCTCAGCTAGACTTGGAGCTCGTGGTTTCTAACTACAGGATATTGCAGAACACGACAAATGGTCATGTAGCAGTTATAGGCCATCGCTGTCAGGAGAAAGCATTCTGGGTTTCCAGGAACACAGATAAAACATATTTTTGTAGTATAGTCGAAGAAAACAATATTTCTTTTCAGTGTCCAAAGTTTTATGAGTATTCTAGACAGAGCTACAGATACATAACAGATTTCCCGGAAGGACAAATTACTGGGAAAAAAATACATTAAAGTTTGGAAAACCTGGTCAAGTCTACTCATGAGTGTAACGATGACATTTTCCATCAGGATTATCACACACACAAGAAAAATATCATAAAAAGAAACATTCTGAGGTTGAGAATACAAGAAAATCCCCAAAGACTAAATTTCATCATTGAAGTAGAATTTGCTTCTGGTTGTTTTTGCTTGGTGTTCCATCTGTAAAAATAGTGAAATTAGTCATTTATCCTTTTAGTTTATTTCCTATTGATAAGAGAAGATTGAAAAATAATCATATACATTTTCTTCTTATTTGTATTTAAATTCTATCATTTTGCAACCCAACATTAAAGAGCAAACTTGAATGCAATAGTGAAGATATGCTAAATTCTAACCATATCAACCAATTAACACATAATAGTGGATTGTATTTTATTGGAATTGAAGGGTTCCCAAAATGTGCATTTTTATTTATTTACTTATTTATTTTTTTGTGTACAGAGCAAAGTGAGTCATTTTACTCCACATATTAACAAACAGATTCCCAGAACAGAATGATTTATATCTGTCACAGTTCTCAGGGGAATGCTCCGCATATAATTTTAAAGTATACTTTTTGGTAACTCTACTCTTCCAGGTAACCTTTTCCAAGTGCAGTGTGTGCCTCTCCTTAACTAGGGTGCTGCTATAACTCTCCCTCATTCTGCATGGACTTTGCTTTGAAATTGTATTCCTATTTAATTGAGCTATCAAGATCAAGGAACATTATCAGGCATTTTAATTCAAGAACTTTCATTTGTCATATCCCATTTTGCAGCAGTATTTGATACCTTTCTTTATACCAATTGATTGGCTAATTAATAAAAACCTTATGAAGTGAATTGCACAGATGATATGATTTTGGGAACTCTGCCTAGTTCTTATAGCCTGATGTGACTCATTATCTGTGAGAATAGTTGTTCTCATTAAAAAATTCTCATTTTAATACATGAAATGACACATACAGGAAGATAAATTGAACAGAATAAGTTATTATAAAATACAATAATCACACTTCTGCCTAAAAGATGATATAATGAAGTGCTGGCTTCAAGTTCTTAGTTCTCATTTTAAGATATAAAGAACTGTAAAAAATAATATAGATGGAGTGACTTTGAAATGGAGTCACAGCCTCCATCCTAGAGGAACTGCCTTGGATGCTTACTCCTGAAACCTTGGAATATTTGACTTGGGCAAAATAACCTTTTAATTGGTGCAAAGCAATATTGTATTCCAAATAACTGTTCTCAGAGCTAACAGGAAAGCAGACATCTGACTACAGGACTGAAAAATTAAACATTCCTTAGAATTAGCACCACCACACGTGGCTAAAGAATAACTTAGGTTATTTGCCCCCATAGACATTCCTTTCATCTATTCTTGAAACTATTTCCTTTCCCTTTCTCATGAACACCCTTTGCCTTTACCTCATAACTGGAAACTATTTGTGTTTCTGCCTGAATCTGTGTTTCCCAAACAGCTATTCTTTGATCTCAAATAAACACTATTGTATCTCACTTTGGCTCTTTATTTTTAAGGTCAACAGAACTATTTCATGAGAGAAAAAATAAAAAAGATGAAGGAATGAGAAGATCCACATTTACATATTATTATTTTAATTCTTCCCTTCTCAGTAAGGATCGCTTCTAAGAAATGATACGTTTCAGGAAAAAAAAAATGATAGATTTATTCTTCCTTGACACAGCATACATCTGTTTTCTACAATGAGTCATAGAAGTGTATATAAAGATAAATCAGTATTTTGCTTATTTAAAAAGGTTTGGTACAAATAAGTTTTAGATATTTACATGATGGATTATTAATGTAAACAGCTATACTTATGTAGGCTTTAATGATCTTCCAAGAATTTTCGTATCAGTTTTGTTTTCAATTCCTTTATCACAATGAAAGTAAGAAATCCAAAATTCCAGTTCTGTTTTGAGTGCCAATTTTGAGCTTGAAATCTTTTTTACTTGGTGAGTATCTGCTGAATCTTGATTCTTAGAATTCTATGATGTTCTAAAATAAATGAAAAATGTCAATTCAAAAACATATTGATATAAAATAATTCATGTTTGCTAGTCTAGACTTAGTTTTAGCTGCTTATTTTTTGTTCAGTAGTTTATGTACACTTGTTTTTGCATTTATATGTAAGAAACCTTTGTTTTAATAAGAAATGGATGCATTTTTCCTCCTAATAGAAACTCATATCTCTTGGCTGAATAAGACCAGTGTGTGTACGACAGGCTCTGTAAGTCTAACACTACTCTGGAGACCACAGTCAGTTTACTGATGGTCTGCAACTGTCCTAATGGGTTTGACAATCCTAGCTTGATTAAATGACCAAGAGGAATGACAGCCCCACCCCAACTCCCCTGGCTCTCTCAGCTCTCCAGAAGCCTAGATTCCTTACATAGTTCTGACAGTTCAAGGAAGCCTGCAGTCTAATGTGGAGGAGGAATAAGGGTGCTGGGAAGTCCTGTTGCTGAGTATGTCTCAGGCCTCCAATGCTGGCCTGTAATAGAGGTAAGGGCATGTGCAGAGAGGCTCAGTGGCTTCACGTGTTTCCTGAAGCTCTCTCTCCTTGTGTGCTTGTTAGTGCAGGTTTGATAATAACATTTTATGGAAAGATGATATTTGTTCAATTAAGGATTTGACATATTCAACACATATTTTTCCAATTGACTTAACATGGTAATATCTCAATACATTTAAGATACCTATTTTATTGTCATTAAGTTTGACTAGATTTAAATGATATTAATTTCAACAATTTTAGTGAAGTATTTAAAATTTTTCTTGCTTTACATAGTTATTTTTGAAATTTAAAAAATTCAAAATATTTTTCATCAACTACATACAAGTTTTATACTTTTTTCAGTACTGAAAAACAGACATATGTCCAATTTATAAATTTACCACTAATGTAATTTCTGAAAATCACTCATGTTTAATTTTTTTTCTTTTGATTTGTCAAAGACCAAAAAAAATGTATTTGTAAATATTTGGAAAATTTTATAATCGTGTATTATTATTCTGGCTTGTCAAATATTGAAGACTTCTTCATTGATTAAATACTGTTGACTTTTTTCCCCTTATTTTTTTAATTAAAAATTACTGGACTGACATCTATTAATAAAATCAAATAAATCTCAAGTGTAAAATTGAACAGCGTGTCATATATATATATGTGTGTGTGTGTGTGTGTGTGTGTATATATATATATATATATATATATATATATATATATATATATATATATACATATATATATGTTTACCACCCCATCAAGACCAAGAACAACTTTCAGTTCGTGGACTGGTACCCCACGGGCTTCAGGGTTGGTATCAACTACCAGCTACCCACTGTGGTGTCTATGGGTGACCTGGCCAAGGTGCAGCATGCCATGTGTATGCTGAGCAACAAGACTGCCATCGCCGAGTCCTGGGCCTACCTGGACCACAAGTTCAACCTGATATATGCCACCAGGGCATTTGTGCACTGGTATGTGGGTGAGGGCATGGAGGAGGGTGAGTTCTCTGAGGCCTGGGAGGATATGGCTGCCCTGGACGAGGATGAAGGAGAATAGAACAGCTGCCTGGAGCACACTCACTATGTTTATTGCAAAATCCTTTAGAAATAAACAGTCTCCTTGAAAAAATAAAGGGGGGGGGAATTCTTTCACCAAACATTTGATTCTTTTTACCCCAATTTCCTCCTCACTCCCCCCTTCCCTCTGGTTAACACTAATCCACTGTCTGTGTCATGTTTGGTTGTTGTTTTCGGTTTTATATACAATATATGAGTGAAATTATATGGTTTTCAACTTTTTCTGTCATACTTATCTCACTTAGCATGATTAGCTCAAGATCCATTTGTCCATGTTGTCACAAATGACAATATTTCATCTTTTCTTATGGCTGAGAGCTATCCCACTGTATACTTATATGACAACCTCTTTATTCTTTTTTGATTTGAGGATTCATTTATTATTATTCAGGGCCCACTGGCAGTCATTAATTTTTACTATGTCCATTTTTACAATCTTAAATTTGTTCATCTCTGTATCTATTGTTAAGCCCTCTTAGTTATTTTTAAATAAATGACTCTGTTATATATTCTGATTCCTTTCTGTTCATAAAAACCTATTGTTTCTTTCCGGGTCAAAGATGATTTGGCTGATTCTCATATTTCTCTGCTGGATGCTAAATATTCCTTCAGACATTCAGTAATAATAAACAAGGGTAAAAAGCTATGAAGTTTTACATTTAGTGAATATAAGATTATACTTTGTGGTTTAGATATCACATTCTCTTTAAAATATATCTAAACTATATATAAAATATAATAAATAAATGAGAAATTATTTGAAATGCTGCCAATATTTTCAGTAATTTTGTTTACATTATTATTTATTTCCTAACATGGAGAACAATCTGATGATTGCCAGAGGTAGGGCGTTGAGGGGGAGAAAAAATGGGTGAAAATGGGCAAAAGGTACAAGCTGACAGTTACAAAATAAATAAGTCATAAGGACAAAATATACACCAGGATGACTCTATTTATTAATAGAGTCATATCTGAAAGTTCATATCTGAAAGTTGTTAAGATAGTAGACTTTCAAAGTCCTCATCATAAGAAAATAATTTTTGTAACATATATGGTAATGGATGTTAAGTAGCCTTATCATGGTGATCATTTCACAATATGTAGAAATATTAACTCATCTTATATATCTGAAACTAATATAATGTTACATGTCTATTATACCTCCATTAAAAATATAGAAAAATAATTCTCTGTAATAAATATAAACAATAAATAAAAATATGATAAATAAGTCAGAAATCATTTGAAATCCTATCACTGTGAAGAAATCAGTATTTTCTTCTAATCCACATCTTGTCAGATATTGCTGCTATGAATAAACATTCACTGCCATCATGTACATGCAAAATATTATGTAAAATTATGGAGTGCTATTCTTTTTTTTTGTGGTGCATTACAATTTATACACACACACATATATTTTTTCTCACATGTCAGGAAAGCTTGGAAAGCCTTCAGTGATGCAGATCTAAAATATTGCTTTAGGTCTCTGTAGGGTTGTACGGTGCAGATGTTCTCCAGTGTCTTAATAAGTTTCAACTGAGAGTGCCTTCTTTTCACTTTTAGTTTTCTTCTGCTCCAGAAAAAAACCTTTCATAAACTGTTGAAGAAACACATGTAAAACTCCTTCTTAAGCAAATATAAATATGCCACATGAGTTTACATTGACACAGTTTTTTAAAACAAAAGAATAAGTATTTTGTTTTTATTTTTAAAAATAAAAAGATGTCTAATTATTGTCCAAAAGAATACAGAATTCATTTCACATGATTTAAATAAAAGGATTCCAATAAAAAGACTATTTATATGTTTTATTATTTTCTTTGATCTACTGTAATAATACTACAAATTGAGCAGCCTAAAACAATAAAAATTTATTTTCTCACATTTCTAAAATGCAGAGTCCAAATCACAGTGCTGGCCAGGATCTAGGAGAATCATCCTTTGCTTCTTTCAGTGTTTGGTGGCTCTTGATCTTCCTTGATTCTTGGCTGCATCACTCCAAACTCTGCCTGTGTCTTCACAGTTTCTTTTCTGTGTGTCTGTAACTGCTTTTCTAAATGCCCTGTGCTTTCTGTCTCATAAAAACACTGGTTATATAATTTAACAACCACTTTAGGCCAGGAGGATCTCATTTCTTTAATTTAATACATCTGCAAGGGGCTTTTTTTTTTTCTCAAATAAATCCACATCTACAGGTCTAGATGAACATACACTTAAGAGGGAAACATTCATACCAATACACATTGATATGGATGGTTTAGAGTGAAAACTGGAAGCTTTAACACTAAATAGATATTACCTAAGTGAAACCTGAAGCTACACAGGGAAGGAATGACATTATCAGAGGACAGTGAGATTTGGGATAATAGAGGAAGGGGTTTGTAGCCTTAAAGCATCATGGACAGCGACCTAAGAGCTACAAAAGGAAAAATGCAAAGAAAATACTAGGATTACCCTGCTTCCACCATCTCAGCTGCTGCTGATTTCTTATATTGGCTAAATCCAATGAGAGTACAGAGAAGGTTAGTAAGGATATCTGAAAGGAGGGGAGGTTAAAGAAATTTTATTGCAGAGCATGACTCTAATCCTTGGTTATATAACTCACATGGTTAACCAAAATTGTATTGCTCTGACAATCTCTTAACTCAATAGTTCACAGTGAGAGGAAACAGAGATGTTCAAATTAGATGGTTACAATCGAGGTAATTTCTGCTTTGATTACAAAGAAGAATTTTACTTAACCCTATGAAACTAAGGTTCCTTAACATAACGTGAGGTTGCTGTTATGATATTCATCATCATTTATTTAGAAACATAGGCATAAAATTAGACTTTTTCTGTTGTGTCTACATGGCAAACCTACAAGAATGTCTTTTTCTGTAATGCAAGTCTTTGCATCATCGTAATAACTTCCTTAGTAGTTTTCTCAGTGCCATCGTGATGTCTTTATTCCTCAGAGTGTATATAATAGGATTCAATGTTGGGATCAAAACAGTGTAGAAAAGAGAGATCACTTTCCCATTTCCTTCTGATTGATTTGTTTTGGGTTGCAAATAAGTGATAATAGCTGTTCCATAGAATAAGACCACAATGATCAGGTGAGAAGAACAGGTGGAGAAGACTTTCGCCCTCCCTCTGGCTGATGATATTTTGAGAATGTTGACGATAATTTTGCCATAGGAGACAATGATCAACAGACATGGAACCATGATAAATACCACTGTAACTACATAAACTGTCATCTCATTCAGAAATGTGTCCCCACAAGCAAGCTTGAGAATTGGGGGGAGGTCACAAAAGAAATGATTAATTCTGTTAGAACCACAAAAGGGCAGAGAAAAAGTCTGATATATCTCCCCAATTACGGCTGGAGCTGCACCGACCCAGGATGCAATGGCCAGCTGGACACAGACCTTATGGTTCATGACCAACGGATAATGCAGAGGGTTACAAATAGCCACATAACGGTCATAGGCCATCGCTGTCAGGAGGAGACACTCTGAGCCTCCAAACGTAAGGACAAAGCACATTTGTGCAGCACAAGCAACCAAAGAAATGTTTCCTTTCTGGGTCAAAAGATCCACAAGCATTCTTGGAATAATGACTGTCACATAACAGGTTTCTAAAAAGGAGAAATTGTTAAGAAAAAAATACATGGGGGTCTGGAGGACAGGATCAATTCTTGTTATCAAAATTATAATGCTGTTGCACATCAGGATAGTCATATAGATGACCAAAAATATCCCAAAAAGAATCCAATGGCTATTGGGAATATCAGAAAACCCCAAAAGAACAAATTCTGTTATTGTAGTCATGTTTGATTTTTCTTTTTTTAGTTTGTTCTCCATCTGTAAATATCATAAATTCAAGATAATTAATTCATTAATGTTCTTGAAGGACACTTTCCTCTTCTGTTAACTACATTAGATGTAGGAATTTATTTCTATAATCTCTAAACTTATGTCCAGGTTCATGTTGGTGTTTCTAGAAAAAGAATTTTGAAACCTCAGAAGGGAACTGATGTGCACTTGAGAAAAATCAAAGAAATAAAACTGAATACGTTTTTTTATGCTTTGAGGTAATGATACTGGAGAAAATACAAAGTATGCATTCTTATTTAGAGCTTATTGTGCAGAAGTCATTTCTAATTATTTCACCCCCGTAAAGAGTAGAATTATGATACAGGCTTTTGCTACTGCATTTGTCTGGATTGATCAGTTTTTTGCTGAATTGATTGATCTATTTTACCTTCTTTCAGTTTAAAGCATTTCCTTTAAAGCTTTTGTTTAATATTTACTTGAAATAGGATTTAAGTCATTCCATTTATAGTCTAATGAGAATCAGTTTTCTTAGACCAATCCTTTGTTACTGATATATCTTTGTTACTGATATGATATACAACATATATTTATTCCTACTTTATGTACCTCTCCTCACTTATGTTAAATATGAAAACCATTAATCCCAGTATACTGTTCAATAACTTTCCCTATTAACACCCCTGTACAGTGTATCATAAATATCAAGTAACTTTTAACTCAATCAATACATATGACCCATTCATCTCAATTTTTTTTACATTTCCCTTCCTTTCTAGTTAAGGTTCTAGTGTCATGTAGTTCCATTGAACTAAATATAATTCCTTTTCTCTATTTTCCCTTTGTAATTTTGCCTAATAAAATGTAACTTTGATTAAATACAATTATTATTTACTCTGGGTATACAAATGACTGGAACCTATGAATGAAACTTACACATACACGCACACTATTTTGTTTCACTTCATATTAATTCCTGTCATATGAGGCAGTCAAAACTGCTTGACTATTTCCACTATATTATATTAATATTTGTTCTGTAACTTTCCAAAACAAATATATAACAAAGATTATTTTTTGTATCTCATTACTCTGCCATACACAATCTTCACCTGTTAGTCCCAACACCTGATATTTTTTCATTAATACTTTGGCAAATAAAGCTTCAGACAAATAGTCTCTTACATTCCCCTATTTTCATTAGTACCAGTTCTCAAAATTACCTTAAATGAGTAATGGTGAACATAAATATGTTTATTATTATTATTTGACCTACATCTAACTTTTTATTACTTTATAATAAGAAATTAAGGGACTACATGATTTATCTCAAGTAGTTAACTCATTTTCAAAGAAGGATTTTAGAATTTTAAGTCTTTCTGTTTTATTTTTTGTATCTTGATCCTGCAGTTAAGAAATATCTTTAAAAAAATAGTCTAACAAGACAATTACAGCTTACCTTTATAGATTTGCCTGGAGATATCTATGTGGAGTGGAGGTGTTTATTAACTTGTAAACACTTTAAGTTCTTCTGTCATGTTGAGGAGCCACTGTAAATCTATAATATTCTTGTTGACATCTAACATTTGTTTATATAGAAAGCTGCCACGCTCACCTGAGGGGAATCTTCTCTTGTGTGCCAGTTAAATTCCTGAACACATTTTTTTTTTTTGGTAATCATTTGGATTTATTTTTAAAACCACTTTCCCTGTAGGTGGCTTGCCCTTTTCTTCACCCCTTCTTGGCACGAAGCTTCCCTCAATTGGGGAGTTCCTTGGTGAAGAAACACCACTTAATTGTCAAGTAGAACTTTCAGAAGAAATTTAAAAATTATTCTAGAAAGTGTATTTCAGTCTCTTAATAATCATGTAGATTTATCTCTCTTTCTTTTATTCCCATAACTGATCCAAATCTAAATCATCCACACCATTAGAAAAATGTGTCACATGTTGTATCACATGAACATGGTATGCTTGGTCCCTTCAATACATTGGATAGTCAGTGTATGAAAAAAAAACCTGGATAGTTTTATTCATTTTATGATACTTACTCAGGCATCAGGCTATTTCAAAAACAAGCATTTTTAACAAGAATATTTAAGACAGAAAATAAACAAAATAACTTTACACTAAAGTCCTTATTCCATTTTAGCTACTTCGAAACAATTATCATACATGATAATTCTACTAGTAATTGTATTTGGTTTTTCCTGTTTCAACATTCTTTGAGTATTTGACATGTTTTTAAACACATTTCTTTTTTGTATTTTAAGCCTCCTTCTCTTTACTACAGCATGCCTCTCATACATTGGCCCTCTGTGTTCTTTATTATTATTGATATGGCATTTGTGTGGGGTTTCCATCATGATTATCTACAAATGAGAACTGCACTTGTGATTTGCCTCCAAGAAGTGTGTCACTTCTTAATAGAATGGGACAAATTGAATGTCCATCTTATATTTAAAAGAAGATTTTGAATATTTCCTTATTCATTAAATATCAGCATCATTTGAAAAAATATCTAGAAAGTAAAACAATTCCTTAGCTATGTCAGTGGTTTAACAAAATAAAGAAGCATCTTCCGTTTCACAGAACAATTTTGCGGTCAGAGGTAAGGCAACGCTGGTTCCTCTCATGTCAGAATCCCACGGTTCCCTAGTTCCTTCTTTAGGGTCTCCTTTTAGATGTTCAGCATTCAAAGAGCTGAGACTTACAGAGAGATACAAAATAAGGAAAGAAGTACACCGCTCTTAATAGCCTCAGCACAGAAGTGACACATCACTTCTACCCACATGCCATTGTAGGAACTAATAGAATGTCTGACAAAGACGTAAAAGGGCTAGACAATGTTGTTCACTGTGTGTCAAAATCACAGAAACATATTTGGAGAGCATCAAGCCGGACTCTGCCACCGTCCTCAGTTTTGGTCACTAACAATGTGCTACAGCATGCTGTAACATATGTAAATTTAGATTTAAGTTTTAATACGATATTTACATAAAGGAATAATTATGTATTGTACATAGCTAAGTATTTTGTTTGACTTTTTAGACATAATTGTTTCTAATGCGATGTTTTTATAATTTTAATTTCTAAATTATAATGTTACTGAAACGTAATTTACAGAAATAAAGCAGTACAAACATGCAATTAGATAGTGATATTTCAAATGCAATAAGATTTCACTTGAGAAAACATTCCCACAGTGAAGATACAGAACATTCATGATATTCCGAACATTTCCTCACATAGCTTCGTAATCCATCCTTGTTTACTCTAACCCCAGGGAACTACGGATCAGATATCTGTAGCTATCGAGAATTTATAATCCATCAGAATGTGTTCTTTTATCCCGATGTCTTTGATCTCGGTAAAGGTTTTAAGATTTATCTATGTTTTACCAATGATTAAGTGATTTATTGTCAGCGCAGACTTGAACTTCAAGCTTTATTTTGTTCATTTATTTATCTTGTATGGAATTTGGGTTGTTTCTCGATTTTTGGCTGTCAGAAATAGAGCCGCTATGTATATTGAACATGTTTTATAGTGGGACATCTAGTGTCATTTCTTTTGAATTAATATTTAGAAGTGAAATGGTTAAATCATGTTTAGGTGTATGTTTAGTCCTTTTAGAAACTGTCCACATGTTTTTCAAAGTGGTTATAATATTTTACACTCCCACCAGCTGCGTATGAGTGTAACAAGAGCTTTACGCCTTTGCCAACACTTGACTCGATTAGAATTCTCAATTTTTTCCATCTTCGTGAGTGAGTTGCAAAATTCATGGTTTTAATGTGCATTTCCATAATGACTAAGGATGTGTGTGTGTGTTTATATAGTTATTGACTATTTGCATATTTTTTTAATGATACTTCATTCAGACCATTTCCTCCTTTTTTTACTACTGGATGTTTTAGTATTATTGCTTGGCAAAGAATCTCTGTATGAGTGAAGATTATTTTCTCTCTCTGATTTCTTTTTGATCTCTTAATGTCATCTTTTGAAGAAAAAAGGATGGAAATTTTGGTATAATAAAATATATATTTTTAATAAATTATGTTTTTTACATCCACTTAAGAAATTTTTATTTATTATACATCACAAGGATTTTATCTTATTTCTTGTAGGCCTTTTATGCTTTTGCTTTTACACTGAGTCTGTGACCCATTTTGAGTTAATGTTTGTGTATACTGTGAGGTAAGGTTTGATGTTTATTTTTTACTCATGTAGATATTTAATTAGCTCTTCTGCTATTTGTGGAAAGGCTTTCCATTCCCCATCGATTGCCCCAGCATTTTTGTCGAACTCAGTTCAACATAGATGTATATATCTTTTTCTAGACCCTGTATTCTGTTCCCTTTTCTATCAATTTATTACTTTACAATTCCCCACTGTTTTTATTATAGCAAATTTATAGTAAGTTTTGAAGTCAAGTAGTGTACTTCCTCTAAATTTTTTGGTCTTGTATAAAAGTTGCTTAGGATCCTTTGTGTCCTTGGTCTTTTTACTAATTTTAGAAGAGGTCTATCATTTTCTATAAAATGTCTGCCAGATTTTTTTTAATTGATATCATATTAAATTTGTATAGAAATTCGTACAGAATGGACAGTTTAACAATATTGAGTATTGCAGTCATGAAAATTGTGTCTTCTACTTATTTCTCTTCTGCTTCACTCACCAGGGACATTTTTGAAAAATCTTTGCTTTTGTTTGTCTCCTCCTTTGTCAATTCTCTTTTCTCTCTTTCTCACACTCTTTTGGATGAGAGTTTTTAAAGTTCCATTTTACCTTATGTACTGGCTTTTTCATGCTTGCTTTATAAATTAGTTTATACATTTTTAAACTAAATACTCAATTTAAGTTAATTATGTGCCGTCTTATATACTCTAGAAACTTATTTCAAATGTTCCTTCATGAGAGGTGTTCTAAAAGTAAATAACCACAACTTCCCTCCCTGCCTTCACAGGTTCCACTGTGAAAATTTGAAAAGGCTTTCTCCATTCAAATGCAGCAAATTATGACTGCTCCCTCCCATTGTTCTGTGGAGTCAACAGAGCTTAAAGTGCCAATAAGTTAATGTTTTATGTTTATAAAAACCACTTATTGATATGCAGATCAGTATTCATTTTTTTATTGGACCCACATGTGCCAAACCCACTCTCCTCATCCAGAAAGTTAAGCTGGACCCAGGAAGTCCGTCCTTCATTGTGTTAACATGACTAGGAGAATCTCTTGTACCACACAGGGTTTTACGACCCTTTATGACTATTCTTATTTCTTTCTTCTGCTCAAATTGGATTTACAGTACATAATGTCGAACAAAGAACTTTAAGGTTATACATTTTAAGAGGAAATAAGATGTTCACATGTTGACAGAACATAGAGTTTAGATACAAATACTGTTTACACTAATATACACTCTCTTTCTCACTGCAGCACAGTCTTTCACAGTTTCGGTATTCCATACAGACAGATTGTCTGATCTTAGGGGGAAAAAGCAGCTGTAGAGGTGACATTGCTTAAAAAACATTAAAGAATAATCCCCTCAATATTTTTTTAACACCTTCCACAGGATTTAAGAATATTTTATCTATGATGGGTTCGATAATCTCCTTTATTAAGCTAAAAATACAAAAATACATGGTGCTAAAATTGGATAATATAATGATCTTGATGTCATCAACCTTTAATGACGCCAATATGTTATTTTAAGTATTTCAATACCTTGAATTGAGCCTGGAATTAATTTTGGAATTGATAATTGATAAACTTATTTATTGAGTTTTGAAGTAGTTAATTAAAGATAAGAGCAGAATTTATTTTATGTGAGATAAAAATATGAGACTACCTATGAAGAGTAAATGATTCCTTCCTGTAGAAGTGAAAGACCAAATTAATGTAGGGAGATTGTGATAAACAAGAAACAGATTTTATTGAGTTATGTTTATAGTCCCCAAAAATTCATTTCAGTAGGATTGTTCTCAATGCAACTACAACTTCTTTGTTTCTCAGACAATATATTATGGGGTTAAACACTGGCATCACAGTGGTGTAAAAAAGAGAAAGAAATTACTGTGAAATGACTGGATTTTGATTTCAAATATGCAATGACTCCAGTTCCAAAGAATGAAGCCACAACCATGAGATGGGAAAAGCAAGTGGAGAACGCTTGGCTCGCCTAATTGCTGATGGCAGTTTCAGCATGGTCAAGATTATTTTCACATAAGATCCAAATATTAACATAAAAAGAATTGCAACAACTAAAACAGTAACCACATCAATCAACATCTCCACCATAAAGGTGTCCCCACAGGCAAGCTTAAGAATTGGAGGTACATCACAGGAAAAGTGATTCAACTGGTGAGATCTACAGAAGGGTAGAGAGAAGATCAGGTAGGTGACCCCTACATTACTGAAATTTCAGTCATCCAACAGCCAGCTGCCAATTGAACACACAGCCTGTTGTTCATAATGAGAGGGTAGAGTAATGGGTTGCAAATGGTCACATTCCCTGTCATAAGCCATTATAGTTAGAATAAAGCAGTCTGTGGCTCCCAAGACCAGAAAGAAATATATATGAGTTGCACAGGCCAGAAGAGAAATTTTTCTGTTTTGTTTGCAAAAATCTATTAACAATCTGGGAACAACGACTGACGCAGAACATATTTTCGAGGAAGAAAAGTTCCCAAGGGAAAAATACACGGGGGTCTGAAGGGAAAGATCCACCTTAGTTATTATAATTATGAGGCTATTTCCTATCAGAATAATCACATAGACTATCAGAAACACCCCCAAAGAAATCCTTGGAGTTGAGAACGTCAGAAAATCCAAGCAGGATGAAACCCATCGATACAGTGCAGTTTTCTTGGGGGGATTATTGTCCTGTGTATTCCATATAGGAGCAAAATGACTCCAAGGCTTAGGGGTCACTCCAGTCCACTGGGTCCAGTTGCAGAGCAGGACACATTAAGTACGTTGTTTCAAATCCAGTGACCTAGGAGAGATATCTAGTGTTTTTGTTGGTTTTGCATTTGGGAATATATTTCAAATTCAAAAGCCTAATATGCAATATATAGGAACAAAAGAAAATCTTTAACTGTCTTCTTCCTGTTCACATGAACAATATGGATAAATGAATAACAGCAAACTCGCAGTAATAAAATAAGAGAAAAGCATGCTGGGTGGCCTTGTCTTAGGATCAGAACTGTTCTAGGGACCTTGTGACATTCTCTAAGGAGAAATGTACCTCCTTCCTGATCATTCTGGTCTCTTGCCGGAACCAGCCGGACGGAGTCGAACAGTCCTGAGTGGGGGAGTGAGGGTTAGGAAAAAAGACAGAGAAGAGAAAAAGATCTCGGGAGGGCATATAGTCAAAGCTGCAGCACCAAGTTTATTTAGCACCGTATACTTTTACAGCTTGAGTACGTGACAAACTGCTCGTGACAAACTGCTTGTAAAAAGACCACAGGTCCCCAGAAACAAATGCTGAGATTAACACAAGGCCAAAGAAACCTCCTCCCTTTGAAGTTTCAGGGACTGAGAAACCTCCTCCTTAGGAGTCCCAGGAACTGATAATTCTCCTTCCTTTGAAGATCCAGGAACTGATAACTCCTTATCAGCAGCAATGCTGAGGTAGCTTGCAAAGGGCTCCCAACAGTCTCTATTTGCTTTCTTTTTGTATTTTTTTGCCTAGCTCCTACTTGTTTACAGTCCATTTATGTAATGTTTTCATGTTTGGTTTTTTGTTTCCCTGTGAACTTCATCTCAGATAAGCGAAGGGCAAAGTCATCAGTCATACTCCATTGCAGGCCCGGGTTAGTCCTGCCCTGGCCACTTACTTCCTGGGAAAGACTTGGTCAAAAATCAGAATGATAAGGACTATAGCCTTGCTTCATCATAAAACACTTTTCATTTAATATAGTATAGATACTTATATTAGTAACCATATGTCATTATAAGTCATATGTTCACTTGAATTATAGAATATGAAAAAATATATAAGATTTCATTTTAGTATGTCCTCATCACTCCCATGGTACCCAACCATCTTTGAATTGTTGGCATACTTTAGGAGTAATTAGGTAAGTTTAGGCATTTATGGGGTAATTACACGTAGAAAAGGGAAAATGAAATGTGTAAGAGAATTCGATCATTAAATTCATACCTGAAACCTGAGGAAATATAAAATCAACCTTTTTTTACTTTTGTTTACATCTAAATACGTACATACATTAGAATATGTAATTAATACATAACATACTATGAATATAATATATTAAATCTAATACACATTTAAAATATCTATATTTGAATAACCATTAAAAAACAGGGTGGTGAAAGCAGTGTAGATTTAGCCTAACTAACTCCTTAAATAACTAAGCATTTTAGATCTAGTAAGTTTAGTCTCTCACTCACTATGCTGGGTCCTAGACATCTCTTTTGTGATTTCTGGCCAGCCTTTGTTAACACTAAACAGTGCACTTTGTCACAGATTGGCATACTCCCAAATCCACACTGTCCTGAGTTTTGAAGTTTCTCCTCCATTCCTAACTACAAATTCATCTCCTTTTCCTGCAGAATGCAACCTCCCTTTCTCCTGTGAAGACCCCAGTTCCTCTTCCCTCTCACAAATCCCAAAGGACTGAAACAATTTACAATTTCCACTATGAATTTACTTCTCCTTTTCTTCTCCCTTCTCAGTTTAGTGAATCCTCTATTCTGACATTCATGTTGATTTTTCACAGCATGTCCTAAAGATAAAATTTCCCTCTTAGCTCACCTCTTTTATGGCTCAAAAATATCAAGTAGAGGGATCAAGGGCCTAGGACATTTTGGATTCAAATAATATGTTGCATATACTGAGACTGAGAGCATTTACCGAATCTTCTTCCATCTCTATTTTTGTTTTTCTGGCCTTTCAATATCTTTCTTCTCTTTCACTTTTAGTTTATTTTCTTGTTTTATGTCTTCTAAAACTTCTCAAAATTTCCTACCGCTTCAGAAGTTATCCCTTGTGAAAAACAAATGCAACAAAAGGATAACTGAATTTTCAGTGTTTCAGATCTATTTGATGAATGGATCAGGAAATCAATCAATATATACCTTGTAGTATAGACTGTAGTTTATTATGGATAAATACTATGTATGTACTATATAGAAAATATGTTAAATGCTCAGATGTTGATGGTAAGTGGTATGAGCTCAGTTTCTGTCTTTACAGGCTAAGGGTGAAGTCAGACAGATAAGTCAGGTATCACTCTAGAGTGTGCGGAATCGATGTAGAGAGAATCACAGATGTTACGGGAGCACCAGAGAATCTCTTAAGGAAGCAACAGCTACTCTGAGATTTTGTCAAATCCTATAGTCAGATTACTGAATTGTTTTGTTATTTTTATGTTTAAGTAAAGAAAATAAAACATTTCCCACGACAAAGAAAATGCCCTCCTATCTTTATTTAGTTTTGTATTCCAATAGCTACTTGAGTGCTTAAACAGGTTATTAGTTTATAAATATTTCCATCAGGAAAATTTATGTTGATTTCAGTTGTCACTGACCCAAGAACATGACATTGAGTGACTTCAAATGGAAATTAGTTCCAGTGTGGTAATATGTTCTTATTTAAACCATCAGAGTATAATTTTCCTTGTTTAAAAATAATGCATTAATAATAATATGTACCTCAGAGAATTGTTTTGAGAAGTAGGTTAAATGTTTGTTGTAAAATAGAGAGTTGCAGTTCTATTAATCACTGTTATTATGATCATTATCATACTATCATGCTTATTGTTTTTATTATTACTGTTTTAACAAATCTTTTCTTTTCTTTTTAAACTTTGCTCATCTTTTATCCTGCCCTAGAATTAGCCTTTCTGTCTAGGAGAGAAGACAATGTACGGGGAAATGTTTTGTCAGTAATACTGAGCTTAAAATTATTCTGTGTTGTGTAGATACAAACCTGCAGGAATACCTGGGGAAAAACACTCTAACTTACTGGGCTTTTATTTATTTTTTCTTGCATCTGTTCTGGTCTCTTGTACTTTGGGGACACAGAAAAAGTAGGCTTTGATATAGAGATGTAAACAAAATGAAATTGAAAAATATAACATAAACCTTACTTAATATACATAAGCTTGTCCAGAGATAAGTACGTTTGATTTTTTTTTGAAATCGATCTATACTCTCCATTAACTGTTAATGATATTTTTCATTTGTAATATGGGAACTTCAGTTTCTTTACAATCTTTTTAGTTTATCATAAACTAGCATAATATAAGGAGACCTGATTAATTAAAATTATTTTTTATTTTTGACAATTTTTGAACATTTATTATATATTAACTACTCTGTTAATGACTTTACCTGCATTGTTGCTTTCATTACATTACGAATGAAGTAAATACTATTATTATTCCAATTTTGCATAGAGCTGGAGGAAGAGAGAAACTAAATAAGTTGTCCAACATCAAGAAGATCATGTAACACACTGACTTCAACCTTGGCAGTGCAATGTCAATGTCCATATTCTTCATCAGAATTCATTGGGATTCATATAACATTCAATAGAAAATATTATTTTTAATTTAATATTCTTATAGTATCAATAAAGTTAAGAAATATAAAAGCACAACGTCAAGGTGTTTTCTGTCCATTTTATAGTCTTTCACTGTTATAAAAATGAAAGACTGATCACTTGTGGGTAAAGTCTGTATATTTTAAGTTCAGAAGATTTATCTCTTTAATTAATCTGATTGGGAAAAGATTTTTTTTTTTTGATGACAATTCTTATGTTGAAAAATAACACACTATTGTAAAATGAGTGTCAGAAAATCATTACTGCTTATGTATTTATATTGTGGAGAAACCAGCGAGTATTGCTTCTTTAATAAAGACAATGATCTATATAATAGAAACCTTTAATTTAACTTATTCAAGTATCCAATTCTGCCATTTCTATTTTTCCTGCAGCTCATATTTCACTTTAAATTCAGTGTACCTTTGGTAAAAATATCCCCGTATTCATTGAAAGAGCATCTTTTTTCCACGATGTGTTGCATCCTTAAATAGATCTATTTATCAAGTGGTAATTGAGAAATGAACCAAGGCCCTGTCTGGTTAAATTAGCACTGCATTAAATGGTCTCTGTGGAATACAGTCTGAGGCGCATTAGTCTTTTGGCTACTCTTGTCCACCTTTCTCTCCACCCTCTCCTCATGTGAGAGCAGAGGCAATTCTCCTTTGGGAAAGGCTGTACTAAGACATTCCCAGTGTTTGAGTTGGTCTGTAGCTACATATGAAATCTGTGGATACTAAATGTGAAATTGTTAAACACCGTTTCTTACCCTCAAAGAACGTAACCTTGAAATTATCTAGAGTGCATGCATCATCTATATTGTTTATGTGTTAAGGTTGTCTATTCCTCCTATGATCATTTTTTTTAGTTATAGATATTTACATAAGAAAAAAAAAGTGTGTGGCCAGGAGATATAGTACACCAAGTCTCAAGGTTTCTCTATCAGAAAGTGAGGGTGGGAAAATGACATTAGAAGGCTTTAACATGATAGGAGAGAAAAAGTAGCGACTTTTAATTTTTGTCTATAAAGTTTTGGTAAGATATATAAAATAATTATTGTATGATTTAAATTCATTTTTAATTAAATTTATTAGGGCGACATTGTATAAACAATTATGTAGATTTCAAGTGTGCAATTCTATACTACATCATCTATACATTGCATTGTGTGTTCGTCACCCAAAGTCAAATCTCCTGTCACCATATATTTGAACTCCTTTATCCTTTTCTACCTTCTCCGTACTTTTTTTCCTCTGGTAACCACTAAACTGTTGTCTGTGTCTATGAGATTTTGTTGCTTTGTTATATTCATTTGTTGTTTTCAGTTTTATATCCCACATATGAGTGAAAACATCTGATTCTCGACTTTTTCCATCTGACTAACTTTACTTAGCTTGATATTCTTGAGATCCATCTATGTCAACAAAAATGGCAGAATTTCACCTTTTTATGGCTAAATGATATCCCATTGTATATATGTGCCACATTTTCTTTTTGCTTCCTTGATTTGAGGATTCTTTCATTTATCATATCAGGGCTCACTGGAAATCATTAATTTTTACTATGTGCATGTTTACAATCTTAAATTTGTCTATCTCTGTATCTATTGTTACAGCCATAATTTTAGTTATTTTTCAAGAAATGCCCCTAACTGTTACATATCCTGATTCCTTTTGGTTCATAAAATCTGTTGTTTCTTTCAAGGATCAAAGATGATTTGGCTGATTCTGAAATTTCTCTGCTGATGCTAAATATTCTTAAGACATTTAGTGATAATAAGCAAGGACGAAATGCAAGAATTTTCTTTGCTACGTGGTTTTACGTTTACTAAATAAACAGTTATACCTTGTGATTTACATATCACATTCGCTTTAAAATATATCCAAAATATATATACGACATAATATATAAATCAGAAGTTATTTGTAATGGTGCCACTGTGAAGAAGTCAATATTTTCTTCTAATATGGAGAATACCTGATGATTGACAGCAACAGGCAGTGGGGGATGGGCAAAATATGTAAAGGTGGGCAAAATGCACAAGCTGACAGTTTTATACTACATAAGTCACAGGGATGCAATGTGCACCATGGTGACTCTATTTAATAATACTGTCTTTCATATCTGAAAGTTAAGAGAGTAGATCTTCAGTCATCCTCATAAAGAAATAAATGTTTGTAACTGTGTATGATAATGGATGTTAAGTAGACTTATCATGCTGATCATTTAACAATATGTAGAAACATCAACTTATGCTATACATCAGAGACTAGTATAACGCTATATGTCAATTATACATCAATTATAAAATGATAAGGTATTTTTATGTTTTCCACATTTTTCTTGTAATAACTCCAAACAATACATAAAATTATATTAATTAAATCAGAAATTATTTGAAATCTTACCACTGTGAGGAAGTCAGTATTTTCTTCTAATCCACATCCTCCCAGTTATAGTGCTATGAATGAGCACCAACTACTGACATGTACATGCAAAATATTATGGGAAATTACGGGCTGCTATTTTTGTTTTACAAAAATGGAGGTATAATTTATACATACATATACATTCTTTCTCACATATCAGGAAGCTTGTAATGCCTTCAGTGAAGCAGATTTAAAACATTGTCTTGAGAGGCCCTATAGGGTTGTATGATGTAGGTGTTCTCCGGGGTCTTAATAAATGTCTGCAACAGTGCCTTATTTTTGCTTACGTTTTTCTTTGCTCAATAAAAAAATTTTTTAAAGAAGTTGTGAACGAACATATGTAATACTCATTTTGAAATAAATGTATTTATACCACTTGAGGTTACAGTAACAAAGTTCTTTTTTAACTAAAAGGATATGTGTTTTGATTTTACATTCAAAAGAAAAAAATGTCAAATTACTACCCAGAAAAGGATACAGAATTTAGTTCCATGATTCAAATAAAAGGATTTTAATGAAGAAATCTATTTATGTGGTGTATTACTTTCTTTGATCTACTGTAATAAATTACTATAAATGGGGTGGCTTAAAACAATAATAATTATTATCTCTCAGTTCTTGAACCCAGAGTCCAAAATCATAGTTCTGGCCAGTCTCATTCCCTCCAAGAGAGCATCATTCAATGCTTCTTCCAGCTTTTGGTGGTTTTTGACCTTCCTAGATTCTTGGCCACATCACTCCAATCTCTGTCTCCATCTTCACATGTTCTCTGTGTCTCTGTACCTTTATTCTAAACTTCTTGAGCTTTTCTGCTTTAAAGAACACTGAACATAGTATTTAGTATCCACTTGAACAATGAATGACCTCATTTCTTTAATACATGTACAAAGGTTTTTTTCCCCTCAAATAAGACCACATCTATAGATCTTAGTTTTACATATATTTAGAGGCCAACAGCAACTCAATACATATCAATATGGAGAGTTAATTAAGGAAACTTCTCAAACTAAATAGATATTCACAAAGCAAAAGATACAATGAAAAGGAATGAGATTATCAGAGGACAATGATTGTTGGGATAACAGGGGAGGGGATTTGTAGTCTTAAAGCACCATGGACAGCAACTTAATGAGCCAGAGAAAAATGCAAAAGAATATTAAGATTACCTTGCTTCCATTTTCTCAGCTGCTACTGGTTGCTTGCAAATCAGAGTACAGAGAGTTAACTAAAGAAATCTGAAGGAATGGGAAGGTTAAAGAAAATAAATCGCCGATCATTACTCTAATATCTGTTTATATAACACAGTTGGTTAACGATCATTATGTTGCTCAGGCAATCTCTTAACTCAATAGTTCAAAGTGAGAGTAAACAAGAATGTTCAAATTAGATTGTTACAATCGAGATAATTTGTGCTTTGATTACAAAGAAGCCCCTTACTTAATCCTATGAAACTAAGGTCCCTTAACATAAAGAGAGGTTTCTATGCTGATATTAGTCATTATTATTTAGAAATACAGACATAAAATTAGATGTTCTTCTGTTGGAGCTACATGACCAACAGATAACAATGTCCTTTACTGTAATTTCAAGACTTTGCATCATCGTAATAAGTGACTTAGTAGTTTTCTGAGTGCTACCATGATGTCTTTGTTCCTCAGAGTGTATATAATGGGATTCAGTGCTGGGATCAAAATGGTGTAGAAGAGAGAGATTACTTTCCCAATCCCTTCAGATCTATTTGTTTTGGGTTGCAAATAAGTGATAGTAGCAGTTCCATAGAATAAGACCACAACGATCAGGTGAGAAGAACAGGTGGAGAAGGCTTTTGCTCTCCCGCTGGCTGATGATATTTTGAGAATATTGGCAATAATTTTTCCATAGGAGACAATGATCAATAGAAATGGAAATGTGTCAAACATCAGTGCAGCTAGATAGATTATAATCTCATTCAGAAATGTGTCCCCACAAGCAAGTTTGAGAATTGGGGGGATGTCACAGAAGAAATGATTAATTGTGTTAGACCCACAAAAGGGCAGAGAAAAAATCTGACATGTTTCTCCAATTCCTACTGGAACTAAAGTGACCCAGGAGGCAATGGCCAGCTGGACACAGACCTTGTGGTTCATGACCAGAGGATAGTGCAGAGGGTTACAAATAGCCACATAGCGGTCATAGGCCATTGCTGTCAGGAGGAGACACTCCGAGCCTCCAAACAGAAGGAAAAAACACATTTGTGCAGCACAAGCAACCAAAGAAATGTTTCCTTTTTGGGTCAAAAGATCCATGAGCATTCTTGGGACAGTGACTGTTATATAACAGATTTCTAAAAAGGAAAAATTGTTAAGAAAAAAATACATGGGGGTCTGGAGGACAGGGTCAATTCTTGTTATCAAAATTATGAGGCTATTGCACATTATGATAGTCAGATAGATGACCAAAAATATCCCAAAAAAAAATCCATTGGCTATTCGGAATGTCAGAAAACCCCAAGAGAACAAACTCCGTTACCATAGTCATATTTGATTTTTCTGTTTTTAATTGTTTCTCTATCTGCAAATATGGTAATTTCAAGTTGGTTATTCATTTATGTTCTTGAACCTCATTTCCCCCTTCTGTGAACTGGATTAGTTGCATGAATATATTTCTGCAATTTTTAAACTCATATGCACTGTCACCATGTTTTGTTTCTAGAAAATGAATTTTGATACATCAGAAAGGAGGTGATGTGCAATTGAAATCAATCTGAGAAATAAAAGCTAGCATGTTTTTTATACTTGTAGATAATGATACAGAGAAAGTGAGAAGTGTTCATTGTTATTTAGGGCTTATTGTGCAGAAGTATTTTTTAATTATTTCACCCCCATAAAGAGTGGAATTATGGTACAGATTTTTGCTATTGTATTTGTTTGAATTTGTTGTTTTTTTTTTTCTGAATTGATTGATTTATTCCTCTTTCAAATTGAAGTATTTCTTTTAAAGCTTTTGTTTAATACTTATATAAAATAAGTTTTAAGTCCTTTCATTAATCGTCTAAGGAGAATCAATTTTCTTAGACTAACCCTTTGTTACTGAGGGAATAAATATATGCAATATTATTATGTTACTTTATGTACCCCTTTCTTTATTTACATTAAATATGGAAATCATTAATCCCAGCATACTGTTCAATAATTTTCTCTATAAAGACCCCCATACAGTGTATGACAAATATCAATTAACCATTAACTCATGTAATAAATATGACCCATTCATCCCAATATTTTTTACATTACCCTCCTTCCGAGATAAGATACTTGTTTCATATAGTTCCACTGAACAAAATAAATTCCCCTTCTCTATTTTCCCCTCATAATGTTGCCTAATAAAATGTAACTTTGTAAATACAATTAATATTTACTCTGGGTATACAAATGGCTGGAGCCTATGCATGAAACTTAAACACACACACATATACACATACAATCTTGTTTTACTTCATATTAATTCCATACAATATCAGGCAGTTGATACTGCTTGACTATTTCAACTACAGTTTATTAATATTTGTTCTCTAACTTTCCAAATCGAATATGCAACAAAGATTATGTTTTCTACCTCATCATTCTGCTATACACGTCTTCACCTGTTAGCCCCAACACCTGATATTTTTTCATTAATATTTTGGTAAATAAACTCAGACAAATAGTCTCTTACATTTCCCCATTTTACTAGTACTGGTTCTCAAAATTACCTTAATGAAAAATGCTGAACATCAATGACTTTACTATAATTATTTGACCTACATCTAATTTTATTACTTTATAATTAAGAAAGTAAGGAACTATCTTGAGTAGTTAACTCATTTTCAAAGAAAGAGTTTACAATTTCATGTTTTTTGTTTTATTTTTTTGCATCTTGATACTGCAATTAAGAACTATCTTTAAATAAGATAATCTAACAAAACAAATACAGCTTACCTTCATAAGTTTGCATGAAGATGTCTATGTGAGTAGAGGTGATTTTTAACCTATAAACCTGTTAAGTTCTTCTGTCATGTTGAGGAGCCTCTGTAATTCTATGACATTCTTGCTAGTGTCAAAAGTTGGCTGCTCTTAAATAGGAAGCAGCCATGCTCACCTGGGGGGAAGTTTTCTCTAGTGTGTCAATTAAATTCCCAAACACAGCTTTTTTTGGCAATCATCAGGGTTTATTTTTTAAAACCACTTACCTTGGAGGTGGCTTGCCCTTCCCTTCACCCCTTCTTTGCATGAAGCTCCCCTCAATCAGGAAGTCCCTTGATGTAGAAACACCACCTAACTGTCAAGTAGTACTTTCAGGAGAAAGTTAAAAATCATTCTACAAATTGTATGTCAGACTCTTAATAATTAGTGTGGATTTGCGTTCCTTAATTAATCCAAATCTAGTACTTCCACACCATTAGAAAAATGTGTCACACGTTGTATCACGTGACCATGGCGTGCTTGTTCTCTTCCACACATTGGGTGGTGAGAGCCCTTTTCAGAAGCTGAACTCTGTTGATGGATTAACTTTTGTGGAAATTAAAGCATGGCGTGTCTGCTGATGAAAAAAAACCTATATGGATATATTCTTTTTATGTCACCTACTTAGACATCAGGGAAGGTTTCCAGCTGAATCAAAATGTAAGCTACTGCAAAAAAAGCATTTTAAAGAAGAGTATTTAAAACAAAAAATAAACAAAATCACTTTACACTAAAGTCCTTTTTCCATTTCAGCTACTTCGAAGCAATTATTATACATGATAATTCTACTAGCAATTATATATATTTTTTTCTGTTTCAACATTATTTGAGTATTTGGCGTGTGTTTCCAAATGCATTTCTTTTTTGTAATTTAAGCCCCTTTCTCTTTATTACAGCATGCCTCTCCTACATTGGCCTTCTGTGCTCTATGTTATGACAGATATGGTGTTCATGTGGGGTTTCCATCATGCTTATCTACAATGAAGAATTTCACGTGTTATTTGCCTCCAGTAAATGTGACACTTACATCCTGGGACAAATTGAATGTCCATTCCTCATTAACATGGAGAATTTGGGTATTTCCTTATTTAATTAAATATCACTACCAATGAAAAAATATGTAAAAACTAACAATTCCTCAGCTATATCAGTGGCTTAACCAAATAAAGAAGCATCTTACACCTATTTCACAGAACAGTTGTGCAGTCAGAAATAATGAAAGGCTGGTTGCTCTCACCCCAGAATCTCACAGTTCCCTAGTTGTTTCATTGTGTTCCTGTTTTAGATTTTCAGCATTCAGAGAGCTGAGAATTACAGACAGATGAAAAATAAGAAAGAAGTGTGCACTTAAGAGCCTCAGCACAGAAGAGACACATCACTTCTACCCACACGCCATTGTAGGAACTAATCGCATGTCTAACAAAGACATGAGAGGGCTAGAGAATGTTGTTCACTGTGTGTCAAAAATACAGAAGCATATTTGGAGAGCATCAAGCCAGACTCTGTCACCATCCTCAGTTTGGTAACTAACAGGATACTACAGCTTGCGGTAACATATGTATATTTAAATTTAAGATTTAACAGGACATTTACATGATGGAATAATTATATGTGGTACATAGTTATGTATTTTATTTGGCTTTTTAGACATAATTGTTTCTAATGAAATGCCATTATAATTTTATTTTTAAATTATCAATGTTGCTGATGCATAATTTACAGAAAAGAGTACAAACATTCAATGAGATTTAAATGCAATAAGATTTAACAAATATATATGCTCCTGAAACCATTGCCACAATGAAGATGCAGAACTTTCACAATATCCTGAAGTTTTCCTCATGTAGCTTCATAATCCATTTTTTCTGGACCCCAATCCATGGAACCAGGGATTATATTTCTGTAGCTATCAATCATTTATAAACCATCAGAATGTATTTTTTTTTCCTAATGTCTTTGCTCACAATAAGAATTTTAAGTTTTATCTATGTTCTACTATGTTTGTCACTTATTGTCAGTGCACAGTTAAACTTCAAACTTTTTTTTGTTCATTTATTTATCTTTTATAGAATGTGGATTATTTCTCGATTTTTGGCTATCAGAAATAGAGCTGCTATATATACTGAACACATTTTTGAGCGGAGCATCTATTGTCATTTCTTTTGAGTTAATATTTAGAAGTGAAATTGTTAGATCATGTTGTGCTTGTATGTTTAGCACTATTGGAAACTGTGCACATGTCTTTCAAAGTGGTTATACCATTTTTCACTCCCACCTGCTGCATATGAGCGTAGCAACAGCTTGACACCTTTGCCAACACTTGGCATACTTAAGAGTTCTCAATTTTTTTCCATTCTCATGTGAAATTCATTATGGTTTCGATGTGTTTCTATGCATGTTTTTTTGATGTTTGTTCATTCAGATCATTTCCTCCTTTTTTTTTAGTACTGTGTGATTTAGTATTATTATTTGGAAAGTATTCTTTATATGTGTGAAGAATATTTTCTCTCTCTAGTTTTCTTTTTGATATTTTAATGTCATCCTTTGAAGAAAAAGAATGTTAAATTTGGTATAATAAAATATATACATTTTTGTTTGCATCCACTTAAGAATTCTTTAATTATTATACATCACAAGGATTTTCTCTTCTTTCTTTGAGGCCTTTTATACTTTAGTTTTTACATTTGAGTCTGTGATTCATTTTTAGTTGATGTTTACATAAGCTGCAAAGTAAGATTTGATGTTTATTCTTTATCCATGTAGGTACTGTTGAAAGGCTTTCCATTCCCTATGGATTATCCTAGCATCTTTGTCAAACTCAGCTCAACACAGATGTATGTGTCTTTTTCTAGACTCTGTATTCTATTCTATTTTTTTATTGATTTATTACTTTATCAATTCCCCCATTTTAATTTTTTTCTTAATTTTTATTTATGTTTTAATTAATTTTATTGGGGTAACATTGGTTAATATAATTATATAATTTTCAAGTGTACATTATAATTTGACATCTGTATATTGTATTGTGTGTTTACCACCCAAAGTCCAGTTTCCTTCAGCTACCATATATTTAATCCCCTTACCCACTTCACCCTGCCCTACCTCTCTATATTTGACACACTTTACCCAGCCTCCCTTCCCCATCCTCCCACACCCCCTACCATCTGCTAACCACTAGTCTATAGTCCATGTCCATGAGTTTCTTTTTGTTTGTCTGTTTCATTTGTTGCTTTTAGGTTTATATCCCACATATAAGTGATATTATGTGATTTTAAACTTTTTCTGTCTGGTTTATTTCACTTAGCAAGATTATCTCGAGGTCCATCCATGTTGTAGCAAATGGGAATATTTCAACTCTTCTTATGACTGAATAATATTCCATTGTATGTATGTACCACATATTTTTTAGTCAATCATCTATTGTAGGACCTTTCAGTTGCTTCCACATCCTGGCCACTGTCAATAGTATTGCTATGAATATCTTTTTGGATAAGGCTTTTCAAGTCTTTGGGGTAAATATCCAGTAGAGGGATTGCTGGATCATATAGTAGATCAATTCTTAGATTTTGAGGAGCCTCTATACTCTTTTCCATAGTGGCTATACCAATTTGCAGTCCCAGCAGCAATGTATGAGGGTTCCTTTACTCTGCATCCTCTACAAATAACAAGGAATTGTTACTACTTGTCCTGCTGGTTATAGGTATTCTCACTATAGTGAGATGGTATCTCACTGTGGTTTTGTTTTGCATTTGCCTACTAGCTAGTGACATTGAGCATCTTTACAAATATTTGTTGACCATTTGTATGTCCTCTATGGAGAAGTGCCTGTTCAGGACCTCTGCCCATTTTTTGATTGAATCATTTGTTTTTGTTGTTTCTGTTGTAATTTAGTTGAATGAGTTCTTTGTATATTTTGGATATTAGGCCCTTATTAGAGGTGTTGCTTGCAAATATATTTTCCCATTTGGATGGTAGTCTCTTTACCTTGATGACAGTTTCATTTGCTGAGCAGAAGCTTTTTAGTTTGATGTAGTCCCATTCACTTATTTCAGCTTTTACTTCTTCTGTTGTTGAGGTCACATTAATAAAATCCTCTTTAATTCCAAGGTTCTTGAGTTTTGTTTCTTTGTTTTCCTCTATGTATTTTATTTCTCAGGTCTTATATTCAGGTCCTTAATCGATTTTAAGTGATATTTGGTATGTGGTGATTAACAATTGTCTAATTTCATTCTTTTGCAGGTGGCATTCAGTTTTCTCAGCACCGTTTATTGAAGAGGATTTTCATTCTCCAATGTATGTTTTTTTGTTTTTTCTTTTGTCAAAAATTATTTGCCCACATAAAAATAGGATTACTTCTCTACTCTTGATTCTGTTCTACTGGTCCATGTGTCTGGCTTTTGGCCATGTGTTTTGATTAGTATTGCTTTGTAGCATAAATTGAATTGAGGCAGAGAGATGCCTCCAGTCTCACTTTTTTTTCTCAGGATGGCTTTGGCAATTCGGGGTCTTTTGTGCTTCCAAACAAATCTGATGATGTTTTGTTCTAGTTCTTTAAAAAATGCCATGGGATTTTGGTGGGGATTGCGTTAAATCTGTTTAATGCTTTAGGTAAATATGGTCATTTTAACTTTGTTGATTTTTCCAATCCAAGAACATGGAATATCTTTCCATTAATGTGTATCTTTTTCAATTTCTTTTAATAGGGTCTTGTAGTTTTCATCATATAGGTTCTTCACATGTTTCATTAAATTCTTAGGTATTTTATTCTTTTTGGTGCAATTGCAAAAAGAATTATTTTTTCTACTTCTTTTTCTGACAGTTCACAATTAAAGTATAGGAAGGCTGTGTATTTTTGAAAGTTGGTTTTGTATCCAGACACTTTATTGTATTTTCTTATTGTTTCTAGTAGTGTTCTTGTGGAGTCTTTAGGGTATACTATGTAGAGAATCATTTCTTCCACAAATATTGACAGTTTGATTTCTTCTTTTTCTATTTGGATATCTTTTATATCTTTCTTTTGTCTGATAGCACTTGCTAGGACCTCCAATGGATAAGAATTGTGATATTGGACAGTCTTGCCTTGTTCCTGATCTTGGGGGGAAGGTTTTCCATTTATCACCATTAACTATAATGTTGGCTGAGGGTTTGTCATACATGCCCTTTATTATGTTAAGGTACTTCCCTTCTATACTGATTTTGTTAAGTATTTTGATCATGAATGGATGCTGTATCTTTTTGAAGGCTTTTTCTGCATCTATTGATATAATCATATGATTCCTATTTTTTAATTTTTTTATGTAGCATATCGCATTAATTGATTTGCGTAGTGGAACCATCCCTGTGCTTTTAGGATGAAGCCCACTTGATTGTGGTGTATAATATTTTTATATGTTGCTGTATGCGGTTTGCTAGTAACTTATTTAGAATTTTTGCATCTTCGTTCATGAGAGATATTGGTGTGTAGTTTCCTTTTGTGTATTATCTTTACCAGGTTTTGGTACCACAGTAATATTGGCCTCATAAAATAAGTTGGGAAGTATTGCCTCCTCTTCTAATTTTTGGAAGAGTTTGAGGAGAATATGTACTAAATCTTCTTTGAATGATTGGTCAAATTCACTGGTAAAGACATCTGTTCCTAGTCTTTTACTTTTTGGTGGATTTTTGATGATTGTTTCTATTTTCATACTGCTGATCGATCTATTTAGATTTTGAAGTTCTTTTTAATTAAGTCTAGGAAGGTTGTATATTTCTAACTACTGGTCCATTTCTTCTAGGTTATTAAATTTGGTGTGATATACTTTTTCATAGTATTATTGTACAATCGTTTGTATTTCTGATGTCAGTCATAATTTCCCCTCTTTCATTCCTGATTTTGTTTATTTGTGTCCTTTTTCTTCTTTCTTTAGTGAGTCTAGCCAGGGGTTTGTCCATTTTATTAAACTTCTCAAAGAACCAGCTTTTTGTTGTATTTATTTTTTCTGTTGTTTTTTGTTTGTTTGTTTGTTTTCAATTTCATTTATTTCTGCTCTAATTTTGATGATTTCTTTCCTTCTGCTGACTTTTGTCTTCATTTGTTCTTCCTTTTCTATCTTTTTAAGGTGAAGGATTAGGTTGTTTATTTGGGTTCATTCTTGTTTTTGGATATAGGCCTGTATTCATATGAACTTTCCTCTTATGATCGCTTTTGCCATGTCTCAAAAGTTTTGATATGTTGTACTATCATTATCATTCATTTCTATG
>CM053510.1:7898780-7920554 GCA_028627145.1 Eidolon dupreanum | reverse complement strand
TATATATATATATATATATATATATATATATAATTGTCCATTTTCTTCTGCTCGTGCCTTATATCCATTTCTTTTTGAAAATTTGGATCTTTGAATCCTCTCCTTTTCAGTCATTTTTAAGTTATTTTGTTCCTGTGTATGCTGAATGTTCATTGTTATCTTGCTACAGCATTTCTCTTCTTATTATTTAAGCTTATAAAGCCCTGTTCTTGGTAAGGATTACACTCTTCTGCTTCTATTTGCCTGATAGTCACTTTACTCCTAATTATGTGTTGTTTTTTTTACCATTTAGTTTTATGTTAGATGACCCCTTTCAGTATTTCCTGTAGTGCAGACCTTGTAGTGGAGAATTCCCTCACTTTCTGTATATCTGAAAAGTCTTAATTTCTCCTTCATATCTAAAGGAAAGTTTAGCTGGATACATTATTCCATTCTTTTCTGACTTGTAAGGTTTGCTCTGAGAAGATTGAGGATAATCTAATGGGTATTCCTTTATAAGTTACCATTTTTTTTTCCCTGGCTGCCCTGAGAATTCTCTTTGTTGTTGATTTTTGATAATTTTAATACAATATGTCTTGATGAAGGCCTCTTTAGGTTGAGATAATTGCATGTTCTGTCGACTTCTTGAATTCCAAGCTCCAGCTCATTCCTTTGATTTTGGAAATTCTCATCCACTATTTGTCTGAAAATGCTTTCTAGTCCCTGTTCCATTTCCTTGCCCTTGATAATGTCCATTATTCTTATGTTTTCTCTCCTGATGGTAGCAGATATTTCTCGAATTTCTCTTTCATTAATTTTTATTCTTTGGATTCTCTGTTCTTTTTAATTATTTCTAGACTTCTGTCTTTGATATCACTAATTCTTTCCTTCATTTTGTCGACTCTACTTCCCAAGGTTGCTATTTCATTTTCAACTCTTCCCAACTCTTCCAATGTGGTTTTTATCTCCAGAAGATATTTTGTTTCTTTTGATGATTTTAATCTCCTTTATAAAGAACTCTTTTGCTCATCCAGTTATTTTTTCTGTTCCTGAGATTGTTGGTATGACTCGTTTCAGAACTCACTGAGTTTTTTCAGAAGTACTATTTTGAATTCTCTGTTATTTAAGTTGCATATTTCTTTGTCTGTATGCTTATTTTCTAGAGATTTTTCTCTTTTTTCCTGAGATTCCTTCTCACCTTTATTGTGCCTGATGTTTAATGGCCTATTTCTTTGCCTGGGCAAATAATGGATCTATCTGCTTTTTTTCCAGATAGATTTATTATATAAAGGTCTCTCTTTAGCCTGTTGCAAAGAAGGCACTTTTCTTTTGGTTTCCAGTAGGTGTCATCTAAGTCACTAGGATCCTTACATTATATTAAGTCTTAATAATGTTTTTTTAATTTCTTATTGCGGTTTAATCACTCTCACTATTCTCAATCTCAGTCCTTGACAGTGTTAGCGACAGTTTCGGTAGCATTTGCTCAGATTTGCCTGGTGTGTATGGTGTTCGGTCTCAGAGGATATTTGAGGAAGGTTCCTCAGGATTGGGGGTTGAGAGCTATGGCCCAACCTCAGTGTTGTAATCGCGGCTGATAAAAATTAACTCTTGTTTTTCTGCTGTCCCCGTTTCCTTGTCTTCTGTCCTGATGACTGGGTCCTGTCATTGGCTGTGTGAAGTTCACAGCACTCCCAGCTATGGTTGTTCAGGGAACCTGCCAAAACTTCTCTCTTCCCCCTCTCCTACAGGAGGCTCTAGCAGCTGCTAAAGGCAGCTTGTTTATTATTCCCAGTCCGCTGCCCAACACACGGGGTTCTGACTTGTGGTAGCTTTTATGCACAGATCCCACGCTCAGATGTGCTGCTGTGCAGTTTGGGAGTATTTTGTTGAGTTTAAGATGTTCAGCTTATTGTTGTTTCAAGGGATGAATCAACAATAAGAGATCTGGGGACATCTCTCACTCCACCATGTTTCTCAAAACCTAATAATCTGGTTTTCTTTTTGATCTTTTAATGTCATCTTTTGAAAGAAAAAAGATATTAATTTTGGTATAATAAAATATGTTTTAATGAATTACATTTTTTGTATCTTCTTAAGAAATCTTTATTTATCATTCATCACAAGGATTTTCTCCTATTTCTACTAGGCCTTTTTTTAGCTTGGTTTTTACATTTGAGTCTGTGAATAATTTTGAGTTGATTTTTATATATGGTGTGAGGTAAGGATCATTGTTTATTTTTTGCCCATGTAGATATTTAATTGCTGTTCCACTATTTGTGGAAGGGCTTTCCATTCTCCATGGATTGTCCCAGCATCTTTGTCAAACTCAGCTCAAGATAGATGTATGCATCTTTTTCTAGACTCTGTATTGTGTTCCATTGTTTTAGCAATTTATTTCTTTTCCAATTCCCCACTGTTTTTAGTGTAGAGTATTTATAGTAAGCTTTGAAGTCAAGTATTGCACTTCCTCTAAATTTTTTGGTCTTTTATAAAAATGCTTTGGCTCCCATGCATTCTTTGCATTTTTTTACAAATTTTAGAAGAGGTCTATAATTTCTAGGAAATGTCTGCTGGATTTTTCCATTGATACTCTATTAAATGCATACAGATTTTTGTATGGAATGGACAGTTTGACAATATTGAGTATTGCAGTCCATGAAAATAGTATCTTTCCATTTATTTATCTCAAATTCTCTCAGCATTTAATAGTTTCATAGTATAATTCTCATATGTTTTGTCAAATTTTTCTAAATATTCCATATTTTACAAAGTATATTAAATTGCTTTTTATAATTTCCCATCACAGCTTATCTCTATGAATATATCAACAGTGAACATCAGTTAAAATTAAAGTCCTATCCTTGCTGAATCCATGTACTTATTTCAGTGGTTGTTTTGTGGATATCTCAAGATATTCTCGTCAAATAGACATAATGCTTACTGAGACGAGTACTCTTTTGTCCCTTGCAATTGTAATTTATTTTTTCTTACCTCATTAGAATTTTCTTAACACATTTGTATAGAATTTGTGAGTTATAAATATTTCAGCTCTTCTTAAATATCTTCTTTTTCATTGCTTTTTCATTAATTCTATTGTATTTAGAAAAGATATTTTATGCAACTATAAAACGTTAAATCATACAAACCCTTTTCTATGAGTCACCATATTGGCTATGTTTGTAAATCCACCAGTAGCTCTTGAAAGGGTGCATATCACGCACTATTGTGAATAATATTGTCCAGATTACCTATTCCCTTACTGGTTGTTTTTTTTTTTTTTTTTGATGTTCTACAGGTGAATGAAACATAAATGAGAAGATTTTCTACTATGATTGTAAAATTGTCAAGTAATTGTTTTAAGTGTTAGTCCTCATATTTTGAGATTTTTATTTTAGTTATATGGAAATATATAATGTTTATTTTTTCCTAATAAATTAACACTTTCATGTAAATGAAATATACCTGTGTATCTTTAGTGATACAGTAGCTACTCAAGTTTATTATGCTTACTGTTGGCATGATAATGTTTCTCTATCCATCAATTTTTACATTATCTATATATTTTAGCTTTAAAATTTGTTTCATGTGGAGAGTATATTTTGGAATCTGGCTTTGTAATGTAGTTTTTGTTTTTTAATTGTAGTGTTAATAAAATTAACATTCAATGCATGCATGTGTATTGGCAACTAGCCCTGACATTTTTGAAAAATCTTTGCTTTTCTTTGTCTCCTCTTATGTCAATTCTCTTTTCTCTTTTCTACACTATTTGGATTAAATTTTTAAAAATTCCATTTTACTTTATCTATTGACCTTACTGTGCTTGCTTTAAAAATAGCTTATACGTTTTAAAAATAAATAGTCTACTTAAGTTAATTATGTGACATCTTATGTACTCTAGAAACCTGTTTCAAATGTTGCCTTCAGGAGAGGTGTTCTAAAGGAAAATAACCACAACATCCAGCCCTGCCTCCACATGCTCCTCTGTGAGAATTCTTTCTTAATTCAAATGCAGCAAATTATGACTGTTCTTTCCCATCATTCTGTGGAGTCAGTAGACCACAAACTGCAAATAAGTTAATATTTTATGTTTATAAAAACTACTTATTAATATGCAGCTCAGTGTTTAAATTTATTTTGGGTCCATACATGCCATACCTACTCTCATTACCCAAGAAGTCAGGCTGAACTGAGGAAGTCCATCCTTCACTGTGTTAACATGACTAAGGGAATCCCCTGGACTACATAGGATTTTATGGGCCTTTATCACTATTCTTATTTCTTTCTTCTCTTCAAACTGGATTTCCAATATATAATGTTAAATAGAGAAATTTAAGGTTATACATTTTAAGAGGAAATAAGATGTTCATATGTTGACAGAACATAGAATTTAGCTACTACCACTATTTATACCAATACACACTCTCTTTTCCACTGCAGAACAATCTTTCACAGTTTCAGTATTCCATTCTGACAGACTATTTGTTCTTGGGGGGAGAAAGCAGCTCCAAAGGTAACTTTGCTTAAAAAACATTAAGCAATAATCCCCCCGATATTTTTATCAGCACCTTCACACAGAATTTAGGAAGATCTTATCTATGATGGGTTTGATAATCTCTTTTTTTGAGCTAAAAATGTAAAAATATTTTGTTAAAATTGGATAATATTATAATCTTGATGTCATCAACCTTTAATGACTCTAATATTATAATTTATTTCAAGTATTTCAATACCTTGGATTGAGTCTGGAATTAATTTATTGAGTTTAGAATTGATAATTAATGAATTTATTTATTGACTTTTGAATTAGTTAATTAAAAATAAGAGCAGGATTTATTTTATGTGAGATAAAAATATGAGACTACCTATGGAGAGTAAACGATTCCTCCCTATAGTGGAGAAAGAGCAAAATTAATATAGGGAGACTGTGATAAAAAAGAAACAAATTTTATTAAGTTATATTTTATAGTCCCAAACAATCCATTTCAGTAGGATTTTTCTCAATGCAACCGTAACTTCTTTGTTTCTCAGACAATATATTATGGGGTTAAACACTGGCGTAACAGTGGTATAAAAAAGAGAAAGAAATTTGTCCATTACTGTGGAATGACTGGACTTTGGTTTCAAATATGCAATTACGCCAGATCCAAAGAATAAAGCCACAACCATGAGATGGGAAGAACAAGTGGAGAATGCCTTGGCTCGCCCAATTGCTGATGGCAGTTTCAGGATGGTCAAGATTATTTTCACATAAGATCCAAATATTAACATAAAAAGAATTGCAACAACTAAAACAGTAACCACATCAATCAACATCTCCGTCATAAAGGTGTCCCCACAGGCAAGCTTAAGTACTGGAGGTACATCACAGAAAAAGTGATTTAACTGGTGAGATCTACAGAAGGGTAGAGAGAAGATCTGATATGTGAAGCCTACATGTACTGACATTCCAGTCATCCAACAGCCAGCTGCCAATTGAACACACAGCCTGTTGTTCATAATGAGAGGGTAGAGTAATGGGTTGCAAATGGCCACATACCTGTCATATGCCATAATAGTTAAAATAAAGCAGTCTGTGGCTCCCAAGACCAGAAAGAAATACATCTGAGTTGCACAAGCCAGAAGAGAAATTTGTCTGTTTTGTCTGCAAAGATCTATTAACAATCTGGGAACAGTGACTGACACATAACATATTTCTGAGGAAGAAAAGTTCGCAAGGAAAAAATACATGGGGGTCTGAAGGGAAAGATCCACCTTAGTTATTATAATTATGAGGCTATTTCCCATCAGAATAATCACATAGACTATCAGAAACACCCCAAAAAGAAATCCTTGGAGGTCGGGAACATCAGAAAACCCAAGCAGGATGAAACCCATCGATGCAGTGCAATTTCCCTGGGGCTCTTCTTGTCCTGTGGATTCCATATAGGAACAAAATGATTCCAAGCCTCGAACGTCACTTCAGTCCACTGGGCCCAGTTGCAGAGGGGACACATTAATTACATGGTTTCAAATTCAGTGACTCAGGACAGATATCCAGTGTTTCTGTTGGTTTTTCATTTTGGAATATATTTCAAATTCAGAAGCCTATAATTGCAATATATAGGAACAGAAGAAAATCTTTAACTGTCTTCTTTCTGTTTGCATTAACAATATGGATAAATGAATAACACAGCAAACTTGCAGCAATAAAATAAGAGAAAAGCATGCTGGGTGGCCTTGTCTCAGGATCAGAACTGCTCTAGGGAACTTGTGACATTCTCTACTGAGAAATATACCTCCTTCCTGATCTTTCTGGTCTCTATTTGCTTTCTCTTTGTATTTTTTTTTTGCCTAGACCCTTCTCATTTACAGTCTATTTACGTGATGTTTTCATGTTTGGTTTTATGTTTCCCTGTGAACTTCATTTCAGATAAGCAAAGGACAAAGTCATCAGTCAGACTCCACTGCAGGCCCGGGTTAGTCCTGCCCTGGCCACTTACTTCCTGGGAAAGACTTGGTCAAAAATCAGAATGATAAGGACTATAGCCTTGCTCCATCATAAAACACTTTTCATTTAATATAGTATAGATACTTATATTAGTAACCATGTGTCATTATAAGTCATATGTTCACTTGAATTATAAAATATGAAAAAATATATAAGATTCCATTTTAGTACATCCTCATCCTTCCCGTGGTACCCAACCATCTTTACAGTTCTACTTATATGCTGAATTTTTGGCATACTTTAGGAGAAATTAGGTAAGTTTAGGCATTTATGGGGTAATTACACGTAGAAAAGGGAAAATGTAATGTGTAAGAGAATTTGATCATAAAGTTCACACCTGAAACCTGAGGAAATGTAAAATCAACCTTCATATACTTTTGTCTACATCTAAATATGTACATATATTAGAATATGTAATTAATATATAACATATTATGAATATAATATATTAAGTCTAATACACATTTAAAATATGTATATTTAAATTACCATTTAAAAAAAAGAGTGCTAAAAGCAGTGTAGATTTAGCCTAACCAACTCCTTAAATAACTAAGCATTTTAGATCAAGTAAGTTCAGTCTCTCACTCACTGTGCTGGGTCCTAGACTTCACTTTTGTGATTTCTGGCCAGTCTTTGTTAACGCTAAATAGTGAACTTTGTCGCAGATTGGCATACTCCAGAATCCACACTGTCCTGAGTTTTGAAGTTTCTCCTCCATTCCTGACTCCAAATTCATCTCCTCTTCCTACAGAATGCAACCTTCCTTTCTCCTGTGAAGACCTCAGTTTCTCTTCCTTCTTACAAATCCCCAATGACAGAAACAATATACAATTTCCACTTTTAATTTCTTTCTCCTATACTCCTCCCTTCGTAGTTCAGTGAATCCTCTATTCTGACATTCAAGTTGATTTTTTACAGCATATCCTAAAGATAAAATTTGCCTCTTAGCTCACCTCTTCTGTGGCTCAAAAATGTCAAGTAGAGAGATCAAGGACCTGGGACATTTTCAGTTCAAATAATACGTTGTATAACCTGAGACAGAGGGCACTTCCCAAATCTTCTGCTTCCATCTCTATTTTGGTTTTTCTGGCCTTTCAATCTCATTTTTCTCCTTTTTTCACATTTAGTTTGTTATTTTCTTGTTTTATGTCTTTTAAGAGTCTCAAGATTTCCTATCACTTCAGAAGTTATCCCTTGTGAACAACAACCGCAACAAAAAGATAACTGAATTTTCAGTGTTTCAGATCTATTTGATGAATGGATCAGGAATCAATCGATATGTATATTGTAGTATAGATTGTAGTTTATTATGGATAAATACTATGTATGTGTTATATAGAAAATATATTAAATGCTAAGATGTTGATAGTAAGCAGTACGAGCTCAGTTTCTGTCTTTACAGGCTAAGGGTGAAGTCAGACAGATAAGTCAGGTATCACCCTAGAGTGTGCGGAATCGATGTAGAGAGAATCACAGGTGTTACGGGAGCACCAGAGAATCTCTTAAGGAAGCAACATCTACTCTGCGATTTTGTCAAATCCTATAGTCAGATTACTGAATTGTTTTGTTATTTTTATGTTTAAGTAAACAAAATGAAAGATTTCTCAGGATAAAGAAAATGCCCTCATATCTTATTTCAGTTTTGTACACAAATAGCTACTTGAGTGCTTAATCAAGTACGTGGTTTATAAATATTTTCATCAGATAAATTTAAGTTGATTTAATTCTCACTGACCCAAGAACATAATATTGAGTAACTTAAAATGGAAATTAGGTCTAATCTTGCAATATTTCCATATTTAAATCATCAGAGCTTAATTTTCCTCATTTGAAACTATACTCAGTAACAATAGTATGTTGCTCAAGGAAATATTTTGAGGAGTAAGTTAAATGCTCTATGTATAATAGGCAGTTTCAGTTATATTAGGCATTGTTATTAGGATCATTATCATACTTATTATCATGCTTATTGTTTTTATCACTACTGTTTTAACAATTCTTTTCTTTTTGAACTTTGCTCATCTTTTATTCTGCCCTAGAAGTAGCCTTTTCTGTCTAGGAGAGAAGAGAATGTACAGAGAAGTGTTTTGTCAGAAGTATTGAGCTTAAAATTAGTAGACTATTCTGTGCTGTGTAGATACAAATCTGCAGCAATACCTGGGGAAAAATACTCTAACTTACTGGGCTTTTATTTTTATTTTTTATTTTTTTTCTCTTATCTGTTCCAGTCTCCTGTACTTTGAGGACACAGGAAAAATAGGCTTTGTAATAAAGATATAAGCAAAATTAAAATGAAAAATTTAACATAAATTGTATTTAATATACAAAAGCTTCCTCTGAGATAAGCAAATTTAGTTTTTCTTCCTGAAATCGAACTACATTCTACGTTAATTGTTAATGGATTTTTCAGTCGTAACATGAAAATTTCAGTTCCTTTACTATCTTTTCTGTTTTTCTTAAACAAGCATAATATAGGGAGTAAAGAGTCCTGATTAACTAAAAGTATTTTTTATTTTTAACAATTTTTGAACATTTATTATATATTAACCACCCTGTTAATGACTTTACCTGCATTGTTGCTTTTATTACATTCTGAATGAAGTAAGTACTATTCATATTCACATTTTGCATAGAGCTGGAGGAAGAGAGAAGTTAAATAACTTGTTCAATCTCAAGAAGGTCGTATAACATCACTGACTTCAACCGTGGCAGTGCAATGCCAGCATCCATATTCTTCATCAGAATTCAATGGGCTTCATACAACATTCAATAGAAAATATTGTTTTTAATTTAATACTCTAAATAGTATCAATAAAGTTAAGAAATATAAAATCACAACATCGAGGTGTTTTTCTCTCCATTTTATATTTCTTTCACTGTTATAAAAATGAAAGACTCTTACTTATGAATAAAGTCTGTATATTTTAAGTTCAGAATATTTATCTCTTTAATCTGATTTGAAGAAAAAAATTTCTTTGATGACAATTATTAAGTTGAAAAATAGCACATTATTTTAAAATAAGTGTCATAAAATCATTACTGCTTACCTATTTATTTTGTGGAGAAACCACTGAGTGTTACTTCTTTTATGCAGACTATTATCTGTATAATAGAATCCTCTAATTTAACTTATTCAGGTATCCAGTTCTGCCATTCCTATTTTTCCTGCAGCTCATATTTTACTTTAAAATCAGTGTACCTTTAGTAAAAATAGCCCCATATTAATTGAAACAGCATATTTTCTCCACAATGTGTTGCATCTTTAACTCAAGCTATTTATCAAGTGGTAATTGAGCAATGAACCAAGGCCATATCTGATTAAATTAGCACGGCATTGAAGATGGTCTCTGTGGAATACAGTCTGAGGAGGACTATTCTCCTGTCTACTCTTCTGCACCTTTCTCTCCACCCTCTCCTCATTTGGAGAGCAGAAACAATTCCCCTTTGGAAAAGGCTATACTAAGACATTCACAGTCTTCGAGTTGGTCTGTAGCTACATATGAAATCTGAGGATACTAAATTTGAAATAGTTAAATACCGTTTCTTAACCTCAAAGACTGTAACCTGGAAATTATCTAGAGTTCATGCATCTTCCAGATTGTTTATTTGTTAAGGTTCTCTGTTCCTATTTTTTTTTTTTTTTTTTTTTTTTTTTTTTTTTTTTTAGTTACAGGCATTTACATAAGAAAAAAATGTGTCTGGACAGGGGATATAGTACACCAAGTCTCAAGGTTTCTCTACCAGAAAGTGAGGGTGGAAAAATGACATTAGAAGGATGACTTTTTAGTTATAGCTATACATTTTTGGTAAGGTATATAAAATAATTATTACATGATTTTAATTCATTTTAATTAAATTTCTTAGTTTGGTATTGAATAAAATTATGTAGATTTCTAGCATGTAATTCTATAATACGTCTTCTGTATATTGATTGCACTGTGTGTTCATTACCACAAGTCAAATGTTCTGACACCATATATTTGACCCTCTTTACCCTTTTCTACCTCCCTTCCACCACTTTTCCTCTGGTAACTATTAAACTGTTGTCTGTGTCTATGAGTTTTTGTTGCTTTGTCACATTTGTTTGATGTTTTCAGTTTTATATCCCACAAATGAGTGAAATCATATGGTTCCCAACTTTTTCCATCTGACAAATATTGTTTTGCTTGATATTCTTGAGATCTATCCGTGTCATCAAAAATGTCAGAATTTCACCATTTTATGGCCGAATAATATTTAATTGTATATATGTACCACTTTTTCTTTTTGCTTCCTTAATTTGAGGATTCTTTCATTTATCATAATTCAGTGCTCACTGGCAGTCATTAATTTTTACTATGTCCGTGTTTACAACCTTAAATTTGTCCATCTCTGTATCTATTGTTACATCCCTAATTTTAGTTATATTTAAAGCACTGACTCTAACATTTATATATTCTGATTTTTTTTTTTGGTTCATAAAAATTGGTGTTTCTATCAATGATTAAAGATGATTTGGCTGATTGTGAAATTTTCTCTGCTAGATGCTAACTATTCTTTAAGATATTTAATAACAATTAGCAAGGATGAAATGCAAGAATTCTCTTTGTTACGTAGTATTACATTTTCTGAATAAAAGGTTATGCCTTGTGATTTACATATCACATTCTTTTTATAAGAAATGGAAACTATATATAAAATATAATATATAAATCAGATATTATTTGAGATGCTGCCACTGTGAGGAAGTCGATATTTTCTTCTAATACAGAGGCTTATGATTGCCAGAGACAGGGGGTGTGTGTTGGGCAAAATGAGTGAAGGTGAGCAAAATGTACAAACCGACAGTTATATACTACATAAGTCACAGGAATGCAATTTATAACATGGTGACTCTAGTTAATAATACTGAATTGCATATATGAAATTTAAGAGAGTAGATCTTCAAAGTCTTCCTCATAAGCAAAGAAATTTTTGTAAATATATATGGTGATGGATGTTAAGTAGCCTTATTATGTTGATCATTTCACAATATGTAGAAACATCAACTCATGTTGTACATCTGAGACTAATGTAACATTACAAAGTATTTTTTGTTTTACATATTGCATTCCTTCTGTAATAAGACCAAACAATAAATAAAAATATGATATATAAATCAGAAATTATTTGAAATCCTACCACTGTGAGGAAGTCAGTATTTTCATCTAATCCACACCCTTCCAGATATTGTGCTATGAATGAGCACTCACTACCAACATGCACGTGCAAAATATTATGTGAAATTATGGACTGCTACTTTTTGTTTTATAAAAATGGAGTTATAATTTATACATACATATACATTCTCATATATCAAGAAGCTTGTAATGCTTTCAGAGAATGAGATTTAAAACACTGTCTAGAGAGGCCCTGAAGGGTTGTATGTTCTCCAGTGTCTTAATAAATATCACCCAGAGTGCCTTTTTGCTTCCACTTTTCTTTTGCTCTAGATAAAATAACTTTAAAAAAAGCTGTGAACAAACATATGTAATATTCATTTTTAGCTAAATGTATTTATACCACATGACATTACTATGACACATTTTTTTATTAAAAGGATAAGTATTTTGATTCTACATATAAAGAAAAAAATGCCAAATTACTGCACAATAAAGAATACAGAATTTATTTATGTGATTCAAATAAAATGACTTTAAGGAAAAGACTATTTATGTGTTGTATTACTTTCTTCGATCTACTGTAATAAATTACTATAAATTACGTGGCTTAAAACAATAAAAATTTATTCTCTCTCAGTTCTCAAATCCAGAGCCCAGAAAAACAGTGCTGGCCAGTTCTCACTCCCTCCAATAGAGGATCATTCTTTCCTTCTTCCAGGTTTTGGTGGCTCTTGACCATCCTTGATTCTTGGCTGCATCACTTCAATCTCTGCCCGTATCTTTACATGTTCTTCTGTGGTCTCTATAACTGTTTTTTAAATTTTGTGTTTTTCTGCTTTATAGGAACACTGGCCATAATATTTAGTAACCACTTTAATGATAGATGACTTCATTTCTTTAATACATATGCAAAAGACTTTTTTTTCCACCTTGAATAAGACTACATATCCAGGTCTTAGATTTACATATATTTAGAGGCCAACATCAACTCAATACACATCGATATGGAGAGTTACAGTGAAAATCCAGGAAACTTCTAAAACGAAATTAATATTCTCAAAGTGAAAGCTACAATGGGAAGGAATGTGGTTATCAGAGGACAGTGAGTGTTGGATAACAGAGGAGGAGATTTGTGGTCTTAAAATGCCATGGACATCGACAAAATAAAAACAAGAAAATGCAGAATAAATACTAAGATTACCCTGCTTCCACCATCTCAGCTGCTGCTGGTTTTTTGCATGCAAAGTAAAATCAGAGTGCAGAGGAAGTTTTTTAAAGAAATCTGAAGGAATGAGAAGATTAAAGGAAATGTAGAGAATGACTCTAATACCTAGATATATAACACACTTGGTTAATCATCATTGTATTGTTCAAGCAATCTCTTATCTCACTAGTTCACAGTGAGAGGAAACAGGAGTGTTCAAATTAAATTGTTACAATGGAGATAATTTGTGCTTTGATTACAAAGAAGCCCCTTACTTAATCCTATGAAACTAAGATCGCTTAACATAATGTGAGGCTACTATGGTGATATTCATCATCATTATTTAGAAACATAGACATAAAATTAGTTGTTTCTCTGTTGTAGCTACATTACAAACACATAAGAATGTCCTTCTGTAATTTCAAGTCTTTGCATCATTGTAATAATTTACTTACTAGTTTTCTCAGTGCCATCATGATGTCTTTGTTCCTCAGAGTGTATATAATGGGATTCAGTGTTGGGATGAAAACGGTGTAGAAAAGAGAGATCACTTTCCCAGTCCCTTCAGATTGATTTGGTTTTGGTTGCAAATAAGTGATTGTAGCTGTTCCATAGAATAAGACCACAACGATCAGGTGAGAAGAACAGGTGGAGAAGGCTTTCGCTCTCCCGCTAGCTGATGATATTTTGAGAACGTTGGCAATAATTTTTCCATAGGAGACAATGATCAATAGAAATGGAACCATAATGAATATCACTGCAACTAGATAGACCGCGATCTCATTCAGAAATGTGTCCCCACAAGCAAGCTTGAGAATAGGGGGGAGGTCACAGAAGAAATGATTAATTGTGTTAGACCCACAAAAGGGCAGAGAAAAAATCTGCCATGTTTGTCCAATTCCTAATGGAACTACACTCACCCAGGAGGCAGTTGCCAGCTGGACACAGATCTTGTGGTTCATGACCAGTGGATAATGCAGAGGGTTACAAATAGCCACATAGCGGTCATAGGCCATCGCTGTCAGGAGGAGGCACTCTGAGCCTCCAAACATAAGAACAAAGCACATTTGTGCAGCACAAGCAACCAAAGAAATGTTTCCTTTCTGGGTCAAAAGATCCATGAGCATTCTTGGGATAGTGACTGTTACATAACAGATTTCTAAAAGAGAAAAATTGTTAAGAAAAAAATACATGGGTGTCTGGAGGACAGGATCAATTCTGGTTATTATAATTATAATGCCGTTGCACATCAGGATAGTCAGATAGATGACTAAAAATATCCCAAAAAGAATCTATTGGCTGTTGGGAATATCAGAAAACCCCCAAAGAACAAATTCTGTTATTGTAGTCATATTTGATTTTTCTGTTTTTAGTTTGTTCTTCATCTGCAAATATGGTAATTTCAAGTTGGTTATTCATTTGTGTTCTTGAACCACATTTTCCTCTTCTGATAACTGCATTAGGTGCATGAATGTATTTCTATAATTCCTAAATTAATGATTACTATCACCGTGCTCTGTTTCTAGAAAATGAATTTTGAAACCTCATAAAGGAAGTGATGTACATTTGAAATCAATACAATCAATAAAAGCTGACATATGCTTTTATACATTGAGGTAATGATACCAGAGAAAATGAGAAATGTACATTCTTATTTAGATCTTATTTTGCAGAAGTAATTTCTAATTATTTCGCCACCATAAAGAGTGAAATTATGGTACAGGGTTTTGCTACTGCATTTGTCTGGATTCATTGTTTTTTTTTTCTTTTTCTTTTTCTTTCTTTCTTTTTTTTTAAATTGAATTGATTGATTTACTCCACCTTCTTTCAATTTAAACTGTTTCCCTTAAAGGTTTTGTTTAATTTTTATTAAAATGTGTTTTAAGTCCTTCCATTAATAGTCTAATGAGAATCAATTTTCTAAGACCAATTTTCTTAGACAAAATCTTTGTAACATAAATCTTCATTTATGTTAAATATGGAAACCATTAATCCCAGCATACTGTTCAATAATTTTCCCTATTAACATTCCCATACAGTGCATGATAAGCATCAATTAACTTTAACTCTGTCAATAAATATGACCCTTTTATCCTAATATATTTTTACATATCCCTCCATTCCTATGTAAGATTCTAGTGTCATATGGTTCCTTTGAATCAAATACAAATTCTTTTTTCTATTTTCCCTTTTCATTTTTCCTAATAACATGTAACATGTAACTTTGATTAAATCCAATTATTATTTAGCCTGGTATGTGAATGGCTAGAGTCTATGAATTAAACTTACACACACACACACACACACACATGTACATTATCTTTATTCACTTCACAGTAATGCCATTCAATATCAGGCAGTGTATATTGTTTGACAATTTCCACCACACTTTATTAATATTTGTTCTCTAACTTTTCAAAACAAATATATGACAAAGATCATGTTTTCTATCTAATCACTCTGCTACACACGTCTCTATCTGTTAACGCCAACATCTGATATTTTTTCATTAATACTTTGGTAAATAAAGCTGCAGACAAGTAGTGTCTTACATTTCCCTATTTTCACTAGTACTGGTTCTCAAAATTACCTTAAATAAATAATGGTGATTATTAATGTCTTTACTATCATCATTTGAGATACATCTAATTTTTATTGCTTTATAATTAAGAAAGTAAGGCTCTTAGTGAGTTACCATAAGTAGTTAACTCATTTTCAAAGAAAGATTTTAGAATTTCATGTTTTCCTGTTTTATTTTTTGTATCTTGATCCTGCAATTAAGAACTATTTTTAAATAAAATAGTTTAACAAAACAATTACAGCTTACTTCATAGATTTGCATGAAGACGTCTGTGTGAGTGGAGGTGATTATTAACCTGTGAACTTATTAAGTTCTTCTGTCATGTTGAGGAGCCACTATAATTCTAAGACATTCTTGCTGGCATCAAAATTTGACTGCTCTTAAATAGGAAGCAGCCATGCTCACTTGGGGGAATCTTTTCTCATGTCAATTAAATGCCTGAACACTGCATTTTTTTGGTAATCATCTGGGTTTATTTTTTTTCCTTGTAGGTGGCTGCCCTTCTCTTCACCCTTTCTTGGCATGAAGTTCTCCTCAATGGGGTGTCCCTTGATGAAGAAACACCACTTAACTGTCAAGTAGTACTTTCAGGAAAAAGTTAAAAATCATTCTACAAATTATATTTCAGACTCTAAATAATTAGAGTAAGAATTTTCCTTCCTTACTTTTATTCCCATAACTGATCCAAATCTAGATCTTCCACATTATTAGAAAAATGTGTCACATTTTCTATCACATGAACATGGCGTGCTTGGTGTCTTCAACACATTGGATGTTGAGAGCCTTTTTCAGAAGTGGAACTCTCTCGATAGATTAACTTTTGTAGAAATTAAAGCATGTCGTATCTGCTGAAGAAAACAAAACTGGATGTCTGTATTTTCTATGAATCTACTCAGGCATCAGGGAGGTTTCTAGCTCATTCAAAATGTAAGCTACTGCAAAAACAAACATTTTAACTAAGAAAATTTAAGACAGAAAACAAACAAACTTTATGCTGAAGTCCTTATTCCATTTCAGCTATGTCAAAGCAGGTATGGAGGTAACATTATCACATGTGATAATTTTACTAGTAATTATATTTGTTTTTTTGTTCAACGTTCTTCGAGTATTCAATGTGTTTTTAAATGCATTTTTTTTTTTTATTTTAAGCCCCCTCTTCTTTACTATAGCATGCCTCTCTTACATTGGCCCTCTGTGCTCTTTATTATTACTGATATGGGGTTTATGTGGGGTTTCCATTATGCTTATCTACAAATAAGAACTGCACATCTGATTTGCCTCCAGGAAGTGTGTCAGTTTCTTACAGACTGGGACAAATTGAATGTCCATCCTCCATAAAGATGGAAAATTTGGATATTTCCTTACTTAATGAAATATCACCACCACTGAAAAAAATATGTAAAAATTAAAACGGTTTCTCAGTTTTATCAGTGGCTTAAGCATCTTACACCCATTTCAAAAAACAATTTGCAGTCAGCATTCAGAGAGCTGTTAATTACAGACAGATGCAAGATAAGGAAAGAAGTACGCTCTTAAGAGTCTGAGCACAGAAGAAACACATTGCATCTGTAGACTCACACACCACTGTAAGAACTAATCACATGACCTAACAAAGATGTGAGAGGGCTAGAGAATGTTGTTCACTGTGTGTCAAAGACACAGAAACATATTTGGAGAGCATCAAGCCAAACTCTGCCATTGTCCTCAGTTTTGGTCACTAACAGTGTGCTACAGCATGCTGTGACTTAGATTTAAGTTTCAACAGGAGATTTAATAACAGAATAACTGTGTGTGGTACATAGTTATGTATTCTATTTGACCTTTTAGACATAATCGTTTCTAATACAATGTTCTTATAATTTTTATTTTTAAATTAACAATGTAACTGAAGCATAATTTACAGAAAATAGAGTACAAATATTCACCTAGATTTAATGAGATTTCAAATGCAACATGATTTAACAAATATATAAACTCCTGAAACCATCGTCGCAATGAAGATATTGAACGTTCACAATATCCCGAACATTTCCTCATATAGCTTCGTAATCCATCCTTCCTTAACCCCAACCCAGGGAACCACAGATTAGATAACTGTAGCTATTAATCATTTATATAATCTGTCAGAATGTGTCCCTTTATCCAGATGTCTTTGCTCACAGTCAGGATTTTAAGTTTTATCTAGATTCTACTATGCTTAAATTATTTATTTTCAGTGTAGACTTGAACTTCAAGCTTTATTTTGTTCATTTATTTATTTTTTATGGAATTTGGATTGTTTGTCGAATTTTGGCTATCAGAAATAGAGCTGCCACGTATATTGAAAAAATTTTTGTGTGGAGCATCTATTGTAATTTCTTTTGAGTTAATATTTAGAAGTAAAATGGTTGAATCATGTTGTAGGTGCATGTTTAGCTCTTTTGGAAAGTTTTCATGTGTTTTTCACGGTAGTTATGCCATTTTACACTCCCACCAGCTGCATATGAGCGTAACAACAGCTTGATGCCTTTGTCAACACTTGGCACACTTAGAGTTCTCAACTTTTTCCATCCTCATGAGTGAGTTGTGAAATTATAGTTCCAATGTACAGTTCTCTAATGACTAAGGACATGTGTGTTTTTACATACTTATTGTCCATATGCATGTTTAATTGATGATAGTTCATTCAGATCATTTCCTCCCTTTTTTTAGTACTGTGTGTTTTAATATTATTGTTTGGCAAGTATTCTTTATATGTGTGAAGAATATTTTCTCTCTCTGATTTTATTTTTCATCTTTTAATGTCCTCCTTTGAAGAAAAAAGAATGTTAATTTTGGTATAATAAATATATATTTTTTATAAATTATAGTTTTTTTGCATCTACTTAAGAACTCTTTATTTATCATATATCACAAGGATTTTCTCTTTCTTGTAGGCCTTTTATGATTTAGTTTTTACATTTGAGTCTGTGATCCATTTTTAGTTGATATTTCATATGCTGTGAGGTATGGTTTGATGTTTGTTTTTTGCCCATGTAGATATTGTTAAAAAACTTTCCATTCCCCATGGATTGTCCTAGCATCATTGTCAAACTCAGCTCAATATAGATGTATGTCTCTCTTTCTAGACCCTGTATTCTGTTCCATTTTTTATATCAATTTACTACTTTATAAATTCCTCAACGTTTTTATTTATTTTTATTTTCTATTTTTATTTATTTTTTAATTAAGTTTATTGAGGTAATATTGGTTAATGCAATTATATAATTTTCAGTGTACATTATAATTTGACATTTGTATATTCTATTATGTATTTACAATACAAAGTCTAGTTTCCTTCAGCTACCATATATTTGATCCCCTTTAACCACTTCACTCTCCCCCTACCCCTCTATATTTTTCCCCCTTTACCCCATCTAAATCACCCATCTAACTCCCCATCTAACCTGACGCTTACCGTCTGGGAACTACTAGTCCATAGTTCATGTCCTTGAGTCTATTTTTGTTTGTCTGGTTCACTTGTTGCTTTTAGGTTTATATACCACATGTAAGTGATATCATGTGATTTTCAACTTTTTCTTTCTGGCTTATTTCGCTTAGCATGATTATCTCGAGGTCCATCCATGTTGTTGCAGATGGCAGCATTTCATCTCTTCTTAGGGCTGAGTAATATTCTATTATACACACACACACACACACACATACATATATATACACATATATATGTATATGTGTGTATGTGTGCATATATACACATATATATGTATACACGTGTGTGTGTGTGTGTGTGTGTGTGTGTATACACACACAGCTTCTTTATCCAATATCTATCATAGGACACTTCGGTTGCTTCCATGTCCTGGCCACTATGAATAGTGCTGCTACGAACATCAGTGTGCAAATACCTTTTCGGTTATGGGTTTTTGGGTCTTTGAGGAATATACCCAGTATAGTGATTGCTGGATCATATGGTCGATCAATTCTTAGTTTTCTGAGGAACCTCCATATTGTTTTCCATAGTGGCTGTATTCATTTGTAGTACCACCAGCAGCCTATGAGGGTCCCCTTTTCTCTGAATCTTATCCAACAATTGTTATTAATTGTTCTCTTGAGTATAGCTATTGTAACCGGTGTGAGATGGTATCTCATTGTGGTTTTGATTTGCATTTCCCTAATAGCTAGTTGAGCATTTTATCAAATATTTGTTGGCCATTCATATGTCCTCTAAGGAGAAGTGTCTGTTCAGGTCTTCTGCCCATTTTTTGATTGGATCATTTGTTATTTTTGTTGTAATTTAGTTGTATGAGTTCTTTGTATATTTTGAATAGTAGGCTCTTATCAGCGGTGTTGCTTATAAATATATTTCCCCATTTGGATGGTTGTCTCTTTATCTCGTTTATGGTTTCTTTTGCTGAACAGCTTAGTTTGATGTAGTCCCATTCACTTATTTTTGCTTTCCATTCCATTGCCTTGAGGTCAAATTCATAAAAACCTCTTTAAGTCCAAAGTCATTGAGTTTAGTGTCTATGTTTTGTTCTACACATTTTATTGTTTCGGGTCTTATATTCAGGTCCTTAATGCAGTTTGAGTTAATTTTAGTGTGTGGCGATAGACCACAGTCTAGATTAATCCTTTTGCAGGTGGCTTTCCAGTTTTCCCAGCACAATTTATTGAAAAGGGTTTCTATTCTCCATTGTATGTTTTTGATTATTTTGTCACAACTTATTTGCCCATATAAAAATGGGTTTTCTTCTGGAATCTCGATTCTGTTTCACTGGTCCGAGTGTCTGTTTTGCTGAAAATATCATGCCATTTTGATTACTGTTGCTTTGTGATATAATTTGAGGTTGGGTAGAGAGATGCCTCCAGCCTCGTTCTTTTTCTCAGGATGGCTTTAGCAATTTGGGGTCTTTTGTGCTTCCATACAAATCTGATGATTTTTTTGTTCTATTCCTTCAAAAATGCCAACAGGATTTTGATGGGGATTGCAATAAATCTGTATAATGCTTTTGGTAATATGATCATTTTAAGTATGTTGATTCTTCAATCCAAGAACACAAAATATCTTTCCATCTGTGTATCTTCTTCGATATTTTTTAATAGAGTCTTATAGTTTTCATTATATAGGTCCTTCTCATGTTTCATTAAATTTATTCCCAAGTATTTTATTCTTTTTGGTGCAATTGTAAAAGAAATTATTTTTTCCAATACTTTTTCTGATGCTTCATTATTAGAATATAGAAATGCTATGGATTTTTTAACATTGACTTGTATCCAGAAACTTAACTTATTTTTTTATTGTTTCCAGTGGTTTGTTTTCTTGTGGAGTCTTTAGTATTTTCTGTATAGAGAATCATGTCATCCACAAATAGTGACAGTTTGACTTCTTCATTTCCTATTTGGATGCCTTTTATATCTTTCTCTTGTCTGATTGCACTTGCTAGGGCCTCCAATCTTATATTGAATAACAGTGTTGGTAGTGGACAGCATTGCCATGTTCTTGACCTTACAGGGAAGGTTTTTAGTTTTTCACCATTAAGTATAATGTTGGTTGACAGTTTGTCATATATGGACTTTATTAGGTTAAAGTACTTTCCTTCTATATCGATTTTGTTAAGTGTTTTGATCATAAATGGATGTTGTATCTTGCCAAAGGCTTCTTCTGCATCTATTGATATGATCATATGACTCCTATTTTTTAATTTGTTTATGTTGTGTATCACAGTAATTGATTTGTATATGTTGAATCATCCCTGTGCCCATGGGATAAAGCCACTTGATCATGGTGTAAAATCTTTTTAATATGTTGCTATTTCGGTTCGCTGTTATCTTATTTAGGATTTTCGCATCTGTGTTCATAAGAGACATTGGACTGTAGTTTTCTTTTTGTGTGTGTGTTATCTTTTCCAGGTTTTGGCATCAGAGTAATATTGGCATCATAAAATGAGTTGGGAAGTATTGTCTCCTCTTCAAATTTTTGTTAGAGTTTGAGGAGAATATGTGCTATAATTTCTTTGAATGATTGGTTGAATTCACTGGAAAAGCCATCTGTTCCTGGTCTTTTACTTTTTGTAGGTTTTTGATGATTGTTTCCATTTCCATACTGCTGATCAGTCTATTTAGATTTTGCAGTTTTTCTTGATTCAGTCTGGGAAGGTTGTATTTTTCTAAGTACTGGTCCATTTCTTCTAGGTTATTAAATTTGGTGAGATATACTTTTTTATAGTATTGTACGATCGTTTGTATTTCTGATGTCAGTCGTAATTTCCCCTCTTTCATTCCTGATTTTGTTTATTTGTGTCCTTTTTCTTCTTTCTTTAGTGAGTCTAGCCAGGGGTTTGTCCATTTTATTAAACTTCTCAAAGAACCAGCTTTTTGTTGTATTTACTTTTTCTGTTGTTTA
>CM053510.1:7850395-7898680 GCA_028627145.1 Eidolon dupreanum | reverse complement strand
GTCCCAGTATGTGGTCGATTCTTGAGAATGTTCCATGTGCACTAGAGAAGAATTTATAGTAGCTGTTTGGGATGGAAGGCTCTGTAAATATCAATTATGTCCAGTTGGACTAAAGTGTCATTTAAGGTTGTTATTTCCTTATTGATTTTCTGTTTGGATGATCTGTCTGTATCTGGCAGTGGGGTATTTAGTTCCCGTACTACAATAGTGTTTTGGTCTGTTTCTCCCTCTAGTTCTGTTAGTAATTGCTTTACATATTTTGGGGCTCCCTGATTGGGAGTATAGATATTAATAAGTGTTCTGTCTTCTTGGTGCATATTTACCTTTATCATTACGATGTGTCCCTCAGTATCTTTACCTTTTTTATCCTGAAGTCTATTTCGTCTGATGTTAGTAACGGTACTCCTGCTTTTCTCTGAATGCCATTTGCTTGAAATATCATTTTCCAGCCTTTCCTTTGAGTCTACATTTGTCTTTGGAGCTGAGATGTGTCTCCTGGAGGCAGCATACAGTTGGGTTTTTTTTTTTTTTTTTTTTTTTGATCCATTTTGCAACTCTGTGCCTTTTTATTGGTGAGTTCATTCCATTTACATTTAGGGTTATTATTGAAATAGGAGGTCTTCTTATTGCCATTTTATCTTTTGCTTTCTGGTAGCTCAGTGTTTGCATTGCTTCCTTGTCCTTGTGTTTTTGTTTTCTTATTTTGGTTGACTTTTGAGGGTTTTCTGTCTGGTTTTGGTTTTATGTTATATACTTCAGTTGTGAAGTTTTGGTGTGTGGTTACCACTACAAATATGTTAAGCATAGTTACATATATACAGTCGTCCATTTCTTCTGTGCGTGCCTTATATCCATTCCCCTTTGCGAATTTAGATCTCTGAATCCTCCCTTTTTCAGTTATTGTTCTCAGTTTGCCCCTATGTATGCTGAACTTTCATTACTATCTTGCTATAGCAATTCTCTTCTTATTATTTAAGCTTATAATGCCCTGTTCTTCGTATGGTTTGCACTCTTCTGTGTCTCTTTGCCTGATAGTCACTTTACTCCTAATTATGTATTTTTATTTTTGTCATTTTGTTTTAGGTGAGCTGACCCCTTTCAGTATTTCCTGTAGTGCAGGCCTCATAGTGGAGAATTCTCTCAATTTTTGTATGTTTGGAAAGGTCTTAATTTCTCTTTCATTTCTAATGGAGAGCTAAGCTGGATACATTATTCTAGGCTTGTAGTTCCTTTTACTTAATAGTTTAAATATTTGATTTTATTTCTTTCTGGCTTGTAAGTTTTGTACTGAGAAGTCTGAGGATGATATAATGGGTTTTCCTTTATAAGTTAATGTTTTCTTCTCCCTGGCTGCCCTGAGAATTCTGTCATTGTCATTGATTTTTGATAATTTTAATACAATGTGTCTTGGTTAAGGCTTTTTTGGGTTAGGATAATTGGATGTTCTGTTGACTTCTTGAATTCCAAGCTCCAACTCAGTCCTTAGATTTGGGAAATTCTTGTCAACTATTTGTTTGAAAATGCTTTCTAGTCTCTGCTCCTCTATCTCCCCTTCGATAATGTCCATTATTTTTATGTTGTCTTTCCCCATGGTATCAGCTAGTTCTTGTATTTCTCTTTCATTATTTTTCGTTCTTCAATTTCTCTCTTCCTCTTTCCGATTTATTTCTAGATTTCTGTCTTCAATATCACTGATCCTTTCCTCCATTTGGTTGACTCTATACCTCAAGCTTGCTATTTCATTTTTAAACTTTTCCAGTGTGTTTTTTCTCTTCAGAATATCTATTCTATTATTTTTGAAGATTTTAATCTCCTTGCTAAAGAACTCATTATGCTCATCTAGTTGTTTTTTTATTCCCGAAATTGTTGATATGACTCATTTAGGAACTCACTAAGGTTGTTTAAAAGTACTATTCTAAATTATCTATCATTTAAGTTACATATTTCTATGTCTGTATGCTTATATTCTGGAGATTTTCTCTTTGTTTCTGAGATGCCTTGTCATCTTGTTTGTTCATGGTGTTTAATGGACTATTTCTTTGCCTGGGCATTAATGGAGTATATTTTCCTTCTTTTCCAGATAGAAGATTTAGCCTGTTGCAAAGAAGGAGTTTTTGTTTTTGTTTTCAGTAGGTGTCAGCTAAACCTCTTGGATACCTGTTTTATATAAATTCTTAATTATGTTTTTTTTCTTTTTGATATTTGATCTCTCTCACTACTCTCAGTCTCAGTCACATTGTTAGTGACAGTTTCTCTAGCATTTGCTCAGATTCCCCTGGGTTCCATGGTGTTTGGTCTCAGAGGATAATCGAGGAAGGACCCTCTGGGTTAGTGGTGGGGTCTGTGGCTCAACCTCAGTTTTGCAACCATAGCCAGTAAAAATCAACTGCCATTTCCCTGTTGTCCCCATTTTTCTGCCTTTTGTTCTGATGACTGGAACTTGCCGCTGGATTCGTGGAGCTCACAGCACGCCCAGGCAGGGCTGTTCAGGGAAGTCGCCACACTATCACACCTCCCTCTCTTACTACAGGTAGCTCCAGTGGCTGTTAGAGGCAGCTTCTTTGTTTCTCCCAGTCCACCACCTGACACCTGGGGTTCTGACCTGTGGTAGCTCTTATGTGCAGATCCCAGGCTCAGACAAGCTGGTATGCAGTTTGGGGTATTTTGTTGAGTTTTAGATGTTCAGCTTATTGTTGTTTCAAGGAGAGAGAACTGGGGACATCTCTCACTCCACCATGTTTCTCAAAACATAATAATTTGGTTTTTTTTTTGATCTTTAATGTCATCCTTTGAAGAAAAATGGATGTTAATTTTGGTATAATAAAATATATTTTAATGAATTACGCTTTTTCGTATCTTCTTAAGAAATTTTTATTTATCATTCATCACAAGGATTTTCTTTTATTTCTTCTAGGCCTTTGTGGTTTTCATTTTGAGTCTATGACCCATTTTTGATTTGATGTTTACATATGCTGTGAGATAAGGATTGATGTTTATTTTTTGCACATGTAGATATTTATTGTTCTTTCGCTATTTGTGGAAAGACTTTCCATCTTGCATGGAATGTCCTAGCATCTTTGTCAAATTCAGCTCGACATAGATGTATGCATTTTTTTCTAGACTCTGTATTCTGTTTCATTTTTCTATCATTTTATTACTTTTTCAATTCCTCACTGTTTTTAGTATAGCAAATTTATAGCAAGTTTTAAAGTCAAGTTTTGTATTTCCTCTACATTTTTTGGTCTTGTATAAAAGTTGGTTTAGCTCCTGTGCATCCTTTGCATTTTTTACAAATTTTTGATCAATTTCTAAAAAAACATCTGCTGTATTTTTTTCACTGATACTCTTTTAAATATATACAGAAATTTGTACAGAATGGACAGTAACAATATTGATTATTGCAGTCCATGAAAATGATATCTTTCCACTTATTTATCTCAATTATTCTCTACATTTAATAGATTCATAGTATAATTCGTACATATTTTGTCATTTTTTCTGGATAGTCCATATATTTTCTAAGTATGTTAAATTGATTTTTACAATTTCCCATCACATTTTATCTTTACTAATATATCAACAGTTAACATCAGTTAACGTTTAATAGCATATCCTTGCTGAATTCATGTAATTATTTCAGTGGTTATTTTGTGGATACCTTAAGATATTCTGGTCAAATAGACATAATACTTACTGAGAGGGGTACTTTTTGCAATTATAATGTATTTTTTCTTACCTCATTTGGATTTTCTTCTTATCACATGTGTATAGATATTTGTCAATTTATAAATATTTGAGCTCCTCTTAAATATTTTCTTTCCCTTTGCTTTTTCATTAATTTCATTGTATTTAGAAAATATATTCTATGAAATTATAAAACTTTAAAAGTTACAAACCCTGCTCTATGAGTCACCATATTGGCTATCTTTGTAAAACCAATAGTTCCCGAAAGGGTACATATCATGCACCTTTGTGAGTAATATTGTCTAGATTATCTATTCTCTTACTGTTTTTTTTTTGATGTTCTACAGGTGAATGAAAGATAGATGCGAAGATTTCCTACTGTGAATATAGAATTATCAAGTAAGTGTTTTAAGTGTTAGTCCTCATATTTTGAGATTCTTATTTTAGGTACATGCAAATATATGGCATTTATGTTTTCCTAATAAATTAACACTTTCATGGTAAATGAAATATACCTGTCTATCTTTAGTGATACAGTAGCTACTCAAGTTGTTTGTGCTTAAAGTTGTCATGGTAAATTTTCCCTATCCATCAATTTTTACATTATCTATATATTTTAGCTTTCAAATATGTTTCACGTAAAGAGTACATATTGGAGTCTGGCTTAATGATATTTTCTACTTTTTAATTGTAGTGCTTACAAAATTAACATTCAATGCACACATGTGTATTTGAAACTATCAGTGACATTTTTGAAAAATCTTTGCTTTTTTTGTCTCTTCCTGTGTCGATTTTCTTTTCTCTCTTTCCCACACTCTTTCGGATTAGATTTTTTAAAATTCCATTTTACTTTATCTGTTGACCGTATCATGCTTGTTTTATAAATCAGCTTATACATTTTAAAAATAAATAGTCTACATAAGTTAATTATGTGACACCTTATATACTCTAGAAACCTGTTTCACATGTTGTTTTTAGGAGAGGTGTTCTAAAGGAAAATAACCACATCTTCCCATCCTGCCTTGAAATGCAGCAAATTGTGACTGCTCCTTCCCATCATTCTATGGAGTCAGCAGAGCTCAACTTGCCAATAGGTTAATGTTTTATGTTTTTAAAAACTACTTATTGTTCTGCAGCTCAGCGTTTATTTTTATATTGGACTCACACATGCCATATCTGCTCTAGTCATTCAGGAAGTCAAGCTGAACCTAGGAAGTCCATCCTTCACTGTGTTAATGTGACTAGCCGAATCCCCTGGACTACACAGGGTTTCATGGACCTTTGTGACTATTCTTATTTCTTTCATCTCCTCAAACTGATTTCCAATATGTAATGTCAAATACAAAACTTTAGGGTTATACAATTTAGAGTAAATAAGGTATTCATATGATAACCGAACATAGAATTTAGAATACAAACACTGTTTACATCAATATGTACTCTCTTTCTCACTGCAGCACAATCTTTCATAGTTTCAACATTTCTTACTGATAGACGGTCCAATCTTGTGGGGAGAAAGCAGCTCTAGAGGTGACATTGTTTAAAAAATATTAAAAAATAATATACACAGAATATAAGAATATCTTAAGTCTGATGAGTTCGATAACATCTTTTTTAGAGTTAAAAGTATGAAAATACGTTGTGTTAAAATTAGATAATGTTATGACCTTGATCATGTCTACCTTTAATGACTCCAATGTCTTATTTCAGGTATTTCAATGCCTTGGATTGAGTTTGGAATTAATTTACTATTTAGAAATAAAAGCAGACTTTATTTTATGTGAGATAATATTATGAAACTGCTCATTCAGAATAATTAAGATTCCGCCAATAGTTGAGAATGACCAAAATTAATGTAGGAATATTGTGATAAGCAAGAAACAACTTTTATTGAGTTATGTTTTATAGTCTTGAACAATTCATTTCAGTAGGAATTTTTTCAGTGCAACCATAACATCTTTGTTTTTCAGATAATATATTCTGGCTTTAAAAACTGGTGTCAGAGTGGTGTAAAAAAGAGAAAGAAATTTGTCCATTCCTATGAAATGACTGGACTTTGGTCTCAAATATGTAATAATGTCTGATCCAAAGAATAAAGCCACAACCATGAGATGGAAGAACAAGGGGAGAATGCCTTGGTTTGCTCGACTGCTAATGGCAGTTCAAGATGGTCAAGATTATTTTCACATAAGGTCCAAGAGTCAACATAAAAAGAATAATGACAACTAGAACAGTAACCACATCAATCAACATTTCCGTCATCAAAGTGTCCCCAAAGGCAAGCTTAAGTCCTGGAGGTACATCACAGAAAAAGTGATTTAACTAGTGAGATCTACAGAAGGGTAGAGAGACGATCTGGTAGGTGAAGGCTATGTGTACTGAAATTCCAGTCATCCAACGTCCAGTTGCCAATAGAAGATACAGCCAGTTGCTCATGATGAGAGGGTAAAGCAATGGGTTGCAAATGGCCACATACCTGTTGTAAGCCATAATGATCAGAATAAAGCAGTTTGTGGCTCCCAAGACCAGAAAGAAATACATTTGAGTAGCACAAACAAGAAAGGAAATATTTCTGTTTTGTTTGCAGAGATCTATTAACAATCTGGGAACAGTGACTGACACATAACATACTTCCGAGGAAGAAAAGTTTCCAAGGAAAAATTACATGGGGGTCTGAAGGGAAAGATTCACCTTAGTTATTATAATTATGAGGCTATTTCCCATAAGAATGGTCATATAGATTATCAGAAATATCCCAAAAAGAAATCCTTGGAAGTTGGGAGCATCAGAAAACCCAAGCAGGATGAAACCCATCAATGCAATGCAGTTTCCCTGGGGGATTCTTGTCCTGTGGATTCCATATAGGAACAAAACAATTGTGAGGCTTGGAAGTCACTTTAGTCCACTGGGCCCAGTTGCAGAGCGGGACACATTAAATACATGGTTTCAAATCCAGTGACACAGGATAGGTATCCAGTGTTTCTGTTTGTTGGTTTAGCATTTTGGAAATATATTTCAAATCCAAAAGCCTAAAATTACAATATGTAGAAACAGAAGAAAATCTTTAATTCTCTTCTTGTTCATATTAACAATATGAACAAAAGAATAACACAGCCAACCTGACAGCAATGTAATAAGAGCAAAGCATGCCAGTTGGCCTGGTCTTAGGATCAGAACTGCTCTAAGGGACTCGTGAAATTTTCTATGAGAAATGTACCTTCTTCCTGATCAATCTGGTCTTTATTTGCTTTCTCTTTGTGTTTTATTATTATTTTTTTTGCCTAGCCCCTTCTCATTTATAATCCATTTATGTGATGTTTTCATGTTTGGTTTTACATTTCCCTGTGAACTTCATCTCAGATAAGCAAAGGGCAAGGTCATCAGTCAGACTCCACTGCAGGCCCAGGTCAGTCCTGCCTTAGCCACTTACTACCTGGGAAAGAGATTTAGGCACTGATCAAAAAAATAAGGACTATAGCCTTGCTCCATCAAAGAAAAATATTTCATTTAATATATTATAGAAACTTATATAAGTAATATTATATCATAATAAATCATCTGTTAACTTGAATATCAGAATTTGAAAAAAGATTTAAGGTTCTCTTTTAGTATGTTCTCATCATCACCATGGTCATCAACAATCTTAACAGCTCTACTTATACCTTGAATTTTTGGCATAATTTAGGAGTAATTAGGTTTAGGCATTTATGGGGTAATTACATGTAGAAAAGGGAAAATAAAGCATGTAAAAGTATCTGATCATAAAATTCACACCTGAAATCAGAGGAAATATAAAATCAGCCTTTGTATACTTTTGCCCACATTAAATGTGTATATACATTAGAATATGTAATTAATGTGTCCTATATTATGAATATAATATATATTATGCAAATAAATATTTAAAATATCTATATGTGAATAACTTTTCAAAAACAGGCTGCTCAATGCAGTGTAGATTTAGCCAAATCAACTCCTTAAATAATTAAGCATTTTAGACCAAGTAAGTTCAGACTCTCACCCACTGTGCTAGGTCCTTGACATCATGTTTTGATTTCCCACCAGCCTTTGTTCATGCTAAATGGTGACCTTGGTCACAGATTGGCATACTCCAAAATTCACACTGTCCTGAGTTTTGAATTTTCTCCTCCAATCCTGACTCCAAATTAATCTCCTCTTCCTACAGAATACAACCTCCCTTTCTCCTGTGAAGACCCCAGTTCCTCTTCCCTTTCACGAATCCCAAAGGAATGAAACAACTTATAATTTCTACTTTTCCATTTCTTACTTCTCAGTAATCATATACTCCTTTCTTTTCAGTTCAGTAAATCCTCTATTTTGACATTAATGTTAATTTTTCACAGCATACCCTAAAGATAAAAGTTCTCTCTTAGCTCACTTCTGCTGTGGCTCAGAAATGTCAAGAAGAAGAATCAAGGACCTGGGACACTTCAGATTCAAGTAATATGTTCTATAAACTGAGGCTGAGGACACGTCCTTGATACTTCTCTTCCCACATCTACTTTGGTTTTATTTGGCCTTTCTCTCTCTTTCTTTTCCTCTTTTCACATTTTGTTTTGTTATTTTCCTGTTTTATGTCTTAAAACTTTCAAGATTTTCTATCACCTCAGAAGTTTTCCATGTGAAAACAACTACAACAAAAAGATAACTGAATTTTCAGTGATCCAGATTTGCTTGATGATTGGATCAGGAAATCAATTGATATATATTTTGTAACGTAGATCATAGTTTCTTTTGTATAAATTCAAAGTATGTATTATATAGAAAATATGTTAATGCTAAAGATGCTGATGGTAAGCACTATGAACTCAGTTTCTGTCTTCACAGGCTAAGGGTGAAGTCAGACAGATAAGTCAGGTATCACCCTAGAGTGTGCGGAATCGATGTAGAGAGAATCACAGGTGTTATGGGAGCACCTCTTAAGGAAGCAACATCTACTCTGAGATTTTGTCAGATCTAACAGTCATGTCATAGAATCATTTTGTTATTTTTACATTTTTGCAAAGAAAATAAAACATTTCCCTGGATAAAGAAGATGCCCTCATGTCCTTATTTAGTTTTGTATTACAATAGCTACTTGAGTGCTTAAACAGGTGAGTGGTTTATAAATATATCCATCTGGAAAATTTAACAAGATTTCAGTTCTCACTGACCCAGAAACTTGAAACTGAGTTACTTCAAATGGAAATTAGTTCTATTCTGGTAATATGTCCTTATTTAAATCATCAGAGCTTAATTTTTTTTGTTTGAAACTATATGCAGGAATAATAATATATAACTCAGGGAAATGTTTTGAGGAGTAAGTTAAGTGCTTGATTTATAATAGGCAGTTGCAGTTCTATTACATATTGTTATTATGATTGTAATTATACTTATTATTATGCTTATTATTTTTATCATTACTTTTTTACATATATTTTTTTTCCTTTTGAACTTTACTCATCTTTTATCCTGCTCCTAGAAGTAGGCATTTCTGTCTGGGAGAGAGGAAAATGTACAGGCAAATGTTTTGTCAATAGTACTGAGCTTAAAATGAGTAGACTATTATTCTATGCTGTGTAGATACAATCCTGCAGCAATACCTAGGGAAAAGCAAGTTAAATTACTGGGCTTTTATTTTTAGTTTTTTTCTCTCATCTGTTCCAATCACCTGTACTTCGAGGACACAGGAAAAGTAAACTTTGTTATAGAGATATAAGCAAAATTAAATTGAAAGTTTAACATAAATTGCTTAATATACGAACGCATCCTCAGAGATAATCTCATTTGATTTTTCTTTTTCTAAAATCAATCTACTCCCTCTGTTAACTGTTAATGGTATTTTTTCTGTTGTAACATAGGAACTACAGTTCCTTTATTATTTTTTTTCTGTTTATCATAAACTAGCATAACTATGGGTAGTAGAGAGCCCTGATTAATTAAAAGTATTTTTTATTTTTGACAATTTTTGAACATTTATCATATACTAACAATCCTGTTGATGACTTTATCTGTATTATTGCTTTTAGTACATTCTGAATGAAGTAGGTACTATTATTTTTCATATTTTGTATTGAGCTAGAGGAAGAGAGAAGTTAAACTTGGGCAACATTAAGAAGGTCATGTAACCTCACTGATCTCAACCTTGGCAGTGCAATGCCAGCATCCATATTCTTCATCAGAATACAATGGGCGTCATGGAACATTCAATAGAATATATTATTTTTAATTTAATATTCTGAATAATATCAATAAATTAAAAAAATAAAACCACAACAGTAAGGTGTTTCTATGTCATTTTTTTTTATCTCATTCACTGTTATAAAAATTAAAGACACACTACTTATGGATGAATTCTGTATATATTAAGTTCAGAAGATTTACCTCATAAATTAATCTTATTGGAAAAATAGTTTTCTTTGATGACAATCCTTAAGTTGAAGAAACACTACCATAAAATAAGTGGCATAACATAATTACTGCTTACCTATGTATATTGTGGAGAAACCACTGAGTGTTGCCTTTTTTATAAAGACTATATGGTCTATGTAATAGAAAATTTAATTTAAATTATTTTGACATCCAATCTGCCATTACTATTTTTCTTGAAGCTCATATTTCACTTTTAAATCAGCGTATCTTTGGTAAAAATAGTCCCTTATTCATTGGGAAAGCATCTTTTCTCCATGATGTGTTGCATGTTTAACTCAATCTATTTATCAAGTGGTAATTGAGAAATGACCCAAGGCCCTGTCTGGTTGGATAGCACTGCATTGAAGATGGTCTTTGTGGAATACAATCTGAGGAGTCCTATTCTCCTGGCTACTCCTCTCCACATTTCTCTCAACCACTCCTCATGTTGAGAGCAGAAGCAATTCCCCTTCGGGAAAGGCTGTACTAAGACATTCACAGTCTTCGTGTTGGTCTGTAGCTACATATGAAATCTGAGGATACTAAGTTTGCAATTGTTAAACACCATTTCTTAACCTCAGAGAATGTAACTTGGACAATTTCTAGAGTTCATGCATCATCTAGGTTGTTTATTTGTTAAGGTTGTCTGTTCCTGCCATGATCATTTTTTTTTTTTTTTTAGTTACAAATATTTACATAAGAAAAAAATGTTTGGACAGGGGATATAGTACACCAAGTCTCAAGGTTTCTCTATCAGAAAGTGAGGGTGGGAAAATGACATTAGAAGGCTTTAACATGATAGGAGAGAAAAGATAGTGACTTTTGATTTTTAGCTACAAATTTTGGGGAAGGTATATAAAATAATCATTCCAAAATTTTAATTAATTTTAAAATATATTTATTGGGTAATATTGGTTAATAAAATGATGTGGATTTCAAACATGCAATTCTATAATACATCATCTGTATATTGATAGCATTGTGTGTTCATCACCCAAAGTCAAATCTCCATTCAATATATATATGACCCCCTTTACCCTTTTCTACATTCTCCCTACCTCTTTTCTTCTGGTAACCACTAAACTGTTGTCTGCGTCTATGAGTTCTTGTTGCTTTATCACATTTGTTTGTTGTTTTCAGTTTTATATTCCACATATGAGTGAAATCATCTGATTCTTGACTTTTTCCATCTGCCTAATTTTACTTAGCTTGGTATTCTCAAGATCCATCCATGTCATCAAAAATGTCAGAATTTCACCTTTTTATGGCTGAATAATATTCCAATGTATATATGTACCACATTTTCTTTTTGCTTCCTTGATTTGAAGACTCATTTATCATCATTCAGTGCTCACAGCATTCATAATTTTTACTATGTCCATGTTTACAACCTTAAATTTGTCCGTCTTTGTATCGATTGTTACAGTCCTAATTTTAGTTATTTTTAAAGAAATGACTCTAAATGTTATATATTCTGATTCTTTTTTGATTATAATAATTGGTTGTTTCTTTCAAGGATTAAAGATGATTTGGCTGACTGTGAAATTTCTCTGCTAGATGCTAAATATTCCTTAAGACATTTAATAACAATAAGCAAGGGTGAAATGCAAGAATTTTCTTTGCTACATAGTTTCACATTTTCTAAATAAAAGGTTATGCCTTGTGATTTACATATCACATTCTATTTATAATAAATGAAAACTACATATAAAATATAATATATAAATCAGAAATTATTTGAAATGATTCCACTGTGGGGAAGTCAATATTTTCTTCTAATACAGAGAATAGACTGATGATCGCCAGAGACAAGGGGTAATTGACAGACAAAATGAGTGAAGGTGGGCAAAATGTACAAACTGACAGTTATATAATAGATAAGTCACAGGGATGTAATTTGCACCATGATGACTCTAGTTAATAATACTGATTGCATTTATGAAAGTTGTTAAGAGAGAGATCTTCAATCTGCCTCGTTAGAAAAGAAATTTTTGTAATTATGTATGGTAATGGATGTAAATTTGCCTTATTGTGGTGATCATTTCACAGTATGTAGAAACATCATCTCATCTTATACATATGAGACAAATATAAACTTAAATGTCAATTGTATCTTGATTATAAAAGAGAATGAAATATTTTGTGTTTTACATATTGCATTCTCTTTGTAATAAGTCCAAACAATAAACAAAAATATGATAAATAAATCAGAAATTATTTGAAATTCTACCACTGTGAGGAAGTCAGTATTTTCTTCTAATCCACATACTCCCAGATATTGTGCTATGAATAAGTACCCGCTATCTTTATGCACATGCAACATTTATGTGAAATTATGGACTGCTATTCTTTTTTGTTTTAGAAAAATGGAGTTAAGATTTAATATACATGTACACTGTTTCTCACATATCAGGAAACTTGTAATGCCTTCAGCAAAGCAGATCTAATACACTGTCTTGAGAGGCCCTGTAAGGTTGTATGGTGACGATGTTTTCCAGTGTCTTAATAAATTTCACTGAGAGTGCCTTTTTTTGCTTCCAGTTTTCTTTTGCTCTAGAAAAAAAATAAATTTTGAACAAACATATGTAATATTCATTTTTGAGTAAATAAATTTATACCACATGAGATTACCTTGACACAGTTCTTTTTAACTATGAGGATAAATATTTTGATTTTATATTCAAAAGATAAAAAAATGCCAAATTACAACCCCCAAAAAGGATACAGAATTTATTTTCATGATTTGAATAAAAGGACTTTAGTGAAAAGACTATTTATATGGTGTATTACTTTCATTGGCTACTGTAATAAATTTCTAGAAATTGAGTGTCCTAAAACCATAAAAAATTATTCTCTCTAAGTTCTAGAACCCAGAGTCCAAAATCGCAGTTCTGGCCAGGTCTCACTCCCCACAACAGAGAATCATTCTTTGATTCTTCCAGGTTTTGGAGGCTCTTGAACTTTCTTGATTCTTGACTGCATCACTCAAATCTTATCTCCATCTTCACATGCTCTTCTTTGTGTCTCTGTAACTGCTTTTCTAGTCTTCTTGTGTTTTTCTGCTTTATAAGAACACTGGTCATAGTATTTAGTACCCACTTTAATGATGGATGATCTCATTCCTTTAATACATCCTCAAAGGCTTTTTCCCCCTCAAATAAGACCACATCTGCAGATCTTAGATTTACATATATTTAGAGGCAACCATCAATGCAATACACATTGATATGGAAAGTTAAAGTGAAAATCCTGGAAACTTCTAAAAATAAGTTGATATTCCCAAAACAAAAGCTACACTGTGAAGGAAAGAGGTTAACAGATGACAGTGTTGGGATAATAAAGGAGGAGATTTGTGATCTTAGAAAACCATGGACAGTGACAAAATAAAAATAAGGAAAAATGTAAAATAAATACTAAGTTTACTCTGCTTCCACCTTCTCAGCTGTTGCTTATTTCTTGCATTGGCTAAGTCAAATGAGAGTACAGAGAAAGTCAGTAAGGAAATCTGAAGGAATGGGAAAGTTAAAGAAAATATATCGTAGAGCATGACTCTAATGCCTGGTTATATAATACACTTGGTTAACCATCACCATATTGCTCAAGCAATTTCTTAACTCCCTAGTTTACAGGAAGAGGAAACAGGGATGTACAAATTAGACTGTTACAATTTAGATAATTTATACTCTTAATACAAAGAATCCTTTACCTAACCCTATAAAATTAAGGGCCCTTTACATAACGTGCGGTTACTATGACAACATTAATGATCATTATTTAGAAACAGACATAAAACTAGATTGTTTTTTTTTACAACTACATGATAAAAAGATAAGAATTTCATTTTCTGTAATTTCAAAAGTTTTTGTGTCATGATAATAACTGACTTAATAGTTTTCTCAGTGCCACCATGATGTCTTTGTTCCTCAGAGTATATATAATGGGATTCAGTGTGGGAATAAAAACAGTGTAGAAAAGAGAAATCACTTTCCCAGTTTCTTCAGATTGATGTGATTTTGGCTGCAAATAAGTGATAGTAGCTGTTCCATAGAATAAGACCACAACTGTCAGGTGAGAAGAACAGGTGGAGAAGGCTTTTGTTCTACCGCTGGCTGATGATATTTTGAGAATGTTGGCAATAATTTTGCCATAGGAAATGAAGATCAGCATACATGGAACCATGACGAACACTACTGCAGATAGATAAACTGCGATCTCATTCAGAAATGTGTCCCCACAAGCAAGCCTGAGCACTGGGGGGATGTCACAGAAGAAATGATTAATCCTGTTAGACCCACAAAAGGGCAGAGAAAAAATCTGCCATGTTTGCCCAATTACGGCTGGAACTCCACTGACCCAGGAGGCAGTTGCCAGCTGGACACAGATCTTGTGGTTCATGACCAGTGGATAATGCAGAGGGTTACAAATAGCCACATAGCGGTCATAGGCCATCGCTGTCAGGAGGAAACACTCTGAGACTCCAAACATAAGGACAAAGTACATTTGTGTGGCACAAGCAACCAAAGAAATGTTTCCTTTCTGGGTCCAAAGATCCATGAGCATTCTTGGAATAGTGACTGTTACATAACAGATTTCTAAAAAGGAAAAATTGTTAAGAAAGAAATACATGGGGTTCTGGAGGACAGGGTCAATTCTTGTTATTAAAATGATGATGCTATTGCACATCAGGATAGTCAGGTAGATGACTAAAAATATCCCAAAAAGAATCCATTGGCTATTGGGAATATCAGAAAACCCCAAAAGAACAAATTCCGTTATTGTAGTCATATTTGATTTTTCTGTTTTTAATTGGTTCTCCATCTGCAAACATGGTAAATTCAGGATGGTTAATGTATTAATGTTCTTGAACTACATTTTCTTCTTCTGCTAACTGCTTTGGCTGCATGAATGTATTTCTATTATCTCTAAACTTATATCTACCTTCATATTGCTATGTTTCTTGAAAGTGAATTTTGAAACTTCAGAAAAGAATTGATTTGCACTTGAAATCAATCAAAGAAATATAAGTGAATATATTTTTTTATACTTTGAAATAATGATACCAGGGATAATGAAAAGTGTGCATTCTTATTTAGAGCTTATTGTGCAGAAATAATTTCTAATTTATTCACCCCTATAATGAGTAGAATTATGGTACAGGCTTTTGCTATTGCATTTGCCTGGATTCATCAGTTTTTTTTTTCTGAATTGATCGATTTATTCCACCTCTTTAAATTTAAAGTGTCTCCCTTAAAGATTTTAATTTTACTTAAAATGAATTTTGAGTCCTTCAACTTATTGTCTAATGAGAATCAATTTTTTTGGACCAATCCTTTGTTATTGAAGGAATAAATATATCCAAAATATCATGCTACTTTATGAACCTTAATCCTCGTTTATGTTAAAAATAGAAACCATTAATCCCAGTATACTATTCAATAACTTTCTCTATTAACACCCCTATACAGTGTATAATAAATATCATTTAACTTTTAACTCAATCAATAAATATGACCCACTCATCCCAATATTTTTTCACATTTCTCTCCTTCCTAAGTAAGATTCTAGTGTTATATAGTTTATTTGAACTACGTACATTCCTTTTCTCTTGTTGCCCCTTGTAACTTTCCCTAATAAAGTGTAACTTTGATTAAGTCCAATTATATTTACTCTGACTCTACAAATCGCTGAAGCCTATGAATGGAACTAAAACACACACACACACATACACACACAATTTTGTTTCTCTTTATATTAATTCCATTCAATATCAGGCAGTCAATACTGCTTGACTATTTCCACTACACTTTATTATTATTTGTTCTTTAACTTTCCAAAACTAATACACAACAAGGATTCTGTTTTCTATCTGATCATCCTACTACACATGTCTTCACCTGTTACCCCAACATCTGATATTTGTTTTCACTAGTACTTTGGTAAATAAACTTAGACAAATAGTCTCTTACATCCCCCTATTTTATTAGTACTGGTTCTCAGAATTACCTTAAATGAATAATGCTGATTATAAATGTTTTTACTATCATCATTTGACCTACATCTGATTTTTTAGTAATTTATAATGAAGAAAGTAAGGAACTATGTGAGTTATCATAGTAGTTAACTCATTTTCCAAGAAGGAATCTAGGATTTCATGCTTTTCTGTTTTATTTTTTGTATCTTGATCCTGCAATTAAGAAATATCTTTAAATAAAATAGTCTAACAAAACAATTACAGTTTACCTTTATAGAATTGCATGAAGTTGTCTGTGTGAGTGGAGGTGTTTATTAACCTGTAAACTTGTTAAGTTCTTCTTTCGTGTTGAGGAGTCACTGTAATTCTATGGCATCCTGTGTGTCAAGGATGCTCTTAAATAGGAAGCAGCCACACTCATTTTGAGGAATCTTCTCTTGTGTATTCCTGAACACTGCTTTTTTTTTCTTTTTTTTTTTTTTTTTGGCAATTATCAGGGTTTATTTTTTAAAAACATTTTCTTTGTAGGTGGCATGCTCTTCTCTTCACCCCTTCTTAGGATGAAGCTCCCCTCAATGGGGGACTCCCTTGGTGAAGAAATACCACTTAATTATCAAGTAGTACTTTCAGAAGAAAGTTAAAAAGCATTCTACCAATTGCATTTCAGACTCTTAATAATTGATATGGATTTGCCTTCCTTACTTTTCTTTCCATAATTGATCCAAATCTAGATCATCCACACTTTCAGAAAAATGTGTCACATGTTGTATCAAATGAATATGGCATGAACATTTAACACATTGGGTGGTGAGAGTGCTTTTTAGAAGTGGACTCTTCGATAGATTACCTTTTATGAAAATTAAAGCATGTCGTGTCTGCTGATGAAAAACTGGATGGAATTATTCATTTTATGACATTTACTCAGGCATCAGGGAAAGTTTCTAGCTGATTCAAAATGTAAGCTCCTGCAAAAACAAATATTTAAAACAAGAAATTTAAACCAAAAACAAACAAACAAAATTTACACTGAAGTCCTGATCCCATTTCAACTACTTTGAAGCATGTATGGAGGTAACATTATCATACACAATAATTCTACTGATAACTATATTTGTTTTTTCCTGTTTCAACATTCTTTGAGTATCTGACGTATGATTCTAAACACATTTCTTTTTTTAATTTTAATTCTCCTATTCTTTACTACAGCATGCCTCTCATACATTGGCCCTCTGTGCTCTTTATTATGACTAATATGGTATTCGTATGGGGCTTCTATCATGAGAACGGCATGTGTGATATGCCTCCAGGAAGTATGTTGCTTCCTTATAGACTAGGACAAATTGAATGTTCACCCCCTGTCAAAATGTAGAATTTGAATATTTTATTATTTAATTAAATATCACCACCTATGAAAAAAATATGTAAAAACTAAAACAATTCCTCAGCTATATCATTGGCTGCACAAAATAAAGGAGCATCTAACACCTGTTTCACAGAACAATTTTTCATTTAAATATAAGGAAACACTTGTTTCTCTCACCCCAGAATCCCACGGTTCCCTAGTTTGTACTTTGTGGTCCCCTTTTAGATTTTCAGCATTCAGAGAGCTGGGGATTACAGACACATGCAAAATAAGGAAAGAAGTGCGCACTTAAGATACAGCACAGAAGAGACACGTCACTTCTACCCACACGCCGTTTTAGGAACTAATCACATGTCTAACAAAGACATGAGAGGGCTAGAGAATGTTGTTCACTGTGTGTCAAAGACACAGAAACATATTTGGATAGCATCAAGCCAAACTCTGCCATTGTCCTCAGTTTTGGTCACTAACAGTGTGCTACAGCATGCTGTAACTTAGATTTAAGTTTCAACAGGAGATTTAATAGCAGAATAACTGTGTGTGGTACATAGTTATGTATTTTATTTGACCTTTTAGACATAATTGTTTCTAATACAATGTTCTTATAATTTTTATTTTTAAATTAACAATGTAACTGAAGCATAATTTACAGAAAATAGAGTACAAACATTCAATTAGATTTAATGAGATGTCAAATGTAATAAGATTTAAGAAATATATACACTTATGAAAGCATCTCCCTGATGATGATACAGAACATTCACAATATCCTGAACATTTCCTCATGTAGTGTCCTAATCCATCCTTTCTCTACCCCAACCCCAGGGAACCACGGATCAGATTTCTGTAGCTATCAATCATTTATAATCCATTAGAATGTGTTCGTTTATCCTGATGTCTTTGCTCACAGTAAGGGTTTTACCGATGTTCTACCTATATTTAAGTCATTTATTGTCAGTGCTGATTTGAACAAGCTTTATTTTGTTCATTTATTTATGTTGTATGGAATTTGGGTAGTGTTTCAATTGTTGGCTATCTTAATCTCAAAGAATGTAACTTCGAAATTATCTAGAGTTTATGCATCATCTAGATTGTTTATTTGTTAAGGTTCTCGGTTCATACCATGGGTAGAAAATTTTTATTTAAGGTACAGATATTTACATAAGAAAAAATGAATAATGTTTCTCTAGTTCTATAACTATATAAGGTGCTGTACTGTATTCTTCAGGATGCACAGAAAACTTTAGACCCTCCAGACTGCTCACTATGTCTACCAAACTTCTGTTTATCTATTAGACTAAACTGGTATATCCCTAAAGGTGACCTATTATTTTCACATGCAAAGTTAAAACTTTCTAATGTAATACTCTCATGTCCTCTCAATGTAATTTCTATTTTGACTCTTATTATATTATGTTGTATTATTTATTCCATAATTTGACATCTTTTCCTTCAGAAACTCCTTGATTCCCTGGTATTTCTCTTGTTTACTTTCTGGTGAACATCCATCTCCATGAATAGATTCCTCTACACAGAATACTTGACCTTTTTTAGAGACTCAATAATTTACACCCATATCATTTAAACTTTCATAATCACTAATCATGTATGTTGTGTTCTCTTACATTGTAAGCAGGGAGTAAAATGTCTGGAAAGGAGTGTGAATAAGAACACAATATCCTTTAGTGTGAACAAGAGTGAAAGCAGGGAGACCAGATAGGAAGTTATTACAATGAGTGGGAGATGAAGGTGGTGGGATCAGGGTTGCAGTCGTGTATATATAGTAAGAATTGGTCACAGGATTTACATAGACTTTATTCTCAAACATTTCCTTCTGTTTTGATTCTCATTTTTAACATACATAAAATCAAGGAGTTTCTGAATTTTATCATATATAAAATATGACATATTTGTGTGGGATGGAGTTGGGTTCACATCAAATATATTATGTTCATATGAACAGATCTATAGTGAAGAGCTACTTCATATGAGTCTCATATGAAATATAAGCCTTGTCTTCAGGGGTGAGAATGCAATATGTATACATTTTTAAAGGAAAAAATCAAAAATAAGAAATAAGTAAACTGTATTTTGCATTTTTGTTAACAATGAAAAAAGTCACTTGCAATGGCCCATTTAAAAATAAAACTTATTTCTTGTCACTCTGCTTCTGACCTTTGTTGGCACCATTCTGTAAGCTCACGCTGACTGTCCATATTCAGCACAACTACTGGAAGATAACTTAAGTTATTACAATTGATTGCATATATATCTTTATCATTTGCTCTTTAAATGTGTTATTTGTTCATATTCACAAATTCTTACCAAATCTAACACTTCAGATTATAATGACACAGTCTTCTAATGTAACACATGATCTGGGCATGATGATTTTATGATTTGTAAAATAAACTCTCATCCTTACTTAACATTTTTTAAGCTGCTTATTCTGTTTTCCAGCTAAATAACCTGTTTATTTGCACATTCTCTAAATCTGTATCTTTTTTCTTTTTATGTTTCCCTTACCAGTGTGTTAATGAATATGACACACTCCAACACAAACTTATCTAGTACATTTTATTTTATTAATTTTATTTATTTTACAACACATGGTAAGTATGATTATACAATTTAGGGAGGTTGAGGTTTGGAGGCCAAGTCAGAAAGTCAGAGTTTTTGACATAAATCTTCATCTGATTGATGTCCCGTTGGCAAAAATTCAAAATTTATCAGCCAATATTCACCACCTCTTTCTTTACAAACAAATCTGAAAGCAATAAGGTCTTTTAAATGACTGAAATATCACAAGGTCTCTTCTGAGACTCAGTAGTGATGTGTGGACATATTCAACAATTTCATGATTATAACACAAAATGATAAGATAATCTTAGAAACAATATATTCTAATTTTCTCAGCCAAAGCAGTAAATTATATGTAAGTTTAGCAACAAGTGTCCACATATCTGCTTTCTGATGAAACATACTATTTGACACTCATCTATTTTCGATAAAGCTATTTATTTTAACATTGTTTCTATAAAGCTATATATTTTCTTTTTTAACAGTTAAATACCAACTTATTTAAGTCAGGGAGCACATTGCTTATAAATATGTTACATAATTTTGTTCTCCAAAGTGGGTACATTTCCAGAAAATTGAACAGAAATACAATTCTGATCAGTTTAAAGCTATATGTTTTCCATAAAGCTCTTTGTACGTTCCTCTTCCACAGATTATATATTCTCACATCAATTCAATTATTTTGTAATTGATTTTTTTCCTATACACCCTTGCCACTTGGGCTTTACCTCCTTGGCATATAATGTTTATCTCTGACCATTGAAATGTGCTATGAATTAGCATACTTTCTGATTTTATTTGACCAGTGTGAAGATGAATGGGAATACTACTTTATTTTATCTTTGCATTAGCCTTTAAAATTATTACTTACAATATGTATGTCTTCCCATTCTTTATAAACCCTTGAAAATTACATTGCCTGTTATTTTACACTTAAACTAAATCCAAAATTACTTTGATATATTCTGCCTAAATGGAGGACTCCATATATTAATGATTTTTTGGTAATTTTTGGCTTTCTATGATTCTTAAATATTGATTCTTTCACTTCTTCCATCTCGTTGCCTTATTTTTATAATGTGACATTCACAGGTTTGTGAGCTATTCTCTATTTGGCCTCATCTAGTAACAGATGAAAATATTGACTAAAACATACTTAAAATGCATACATTTCAGTTTCATTAATTTTAATAAATAAATAACATAAAAAACATTGAATAAGGCAAAACTTTGATTGAAATGTGTATATTTGGGGAATGTAGCAACATTAAATATTCAAGTAAAATAAAAGACCAGGAATATTAGAAAAACAGAAAGCAATGGTGATTGTATAGCAAAGAAGCAAAAAAATATTACATTCATAGGGGACGGTTTAATAAATAATGTCAGATAAGAAGAGAATGATAAAATCACACTCAGTATAAAAATTAGAAGTCTATTAATACTTTTACAATTTAAATTTCTTTTGAGATAAATAAAGTAAAAAATATTTGGAACATTTTAACGCAAATATGTTGAACAATAAGCAAAAATTTAATTAAAAATATTTTATAAATAATGTTGGGTTTATGTAAACAATCAAAATGTACATAAGAAGCCTATATTCAATAAATTAAAAAGTAGTAAAATAATTAGTGATAATAGCTCTCAAATTTGAAAATATTTGTAGATTTTTTATATGAGATTAATTATTTTTTGAGGTTTTTTTTTTATTCTAGTGACATTGGTTAACAAAATCCAGTGTTTCAAGTGTACAATTCAACAGTAAGTCATATGTATATAGTGTTATATGTTCACTGCCCATAGATTTCTTTCTACCATCACATATTTGAACCTTTTTATTCAATCTACAAGGCCCTTCTCCCCTACCCTCTGTCCATGTCCATGAGTCTCTGTTTGTTTGTTATGTTTGTTTGTTGCTTTTAGGTTTATATCTCACATATAAGTGATATCGAGGTTTTCAGCTTTTTCTGTGTGGCTTTTTCCACTTAGCATGATCATCTCCAGGTCAATTCATGAGACTAATTAAATGTAGAAGAGCTGAAGTTGAGAGCAGAGAACATGGCTCAAATTACAAAGTGTCTAAACCACAAATCTCAGAATAACTGGATTCATCTCTCAATCATTGTTTCTATTTCTGTTTTACTGCAAATTAAAGCATTTAATGAAAGGAATATAATATTAGTATTTATGAGTGAAACATCTTGTTTTCATGTATGATTACATTAACAACTTAAACTGGGGAAAGTGGAAAGCATGCAGTCAACAGCTGCCAGCTGGTGCATAAAAAGCAGGCAGGTTATGCAGGGAAAAAGTGAGCACCTCTGAGAACAGACTGGCTGTTCTACCACAGACTTCCAGGGCCAGGAAACCACTGCAGACCTGTGGGCTGAGAGCATGGCCCATGGGTGCTCAGACACCACCGATACCTTCATGAACATGTATCTTGCCTAAATCACCTACATAGACCATTGAATGATCAAGCTGGATGACTTCTTTGTGATAAACCATAAGTTTGATATGTTACATCTCAGATCACTTATACATCATAGGTTCTATCAAGTGTGACTTCAGTGACAAGGATAAGGAAAAAAATATAGGAAATTTCACTCCTGAAACTGTAAATGTGCCTGTGTCCTGAGCGAGAACTGGCTCCCACTCAGTTCTACCTTCATATTAATAATGCTTAATGTTATGATAAGTCTCATTGATTTTTATTGAAAATTGTTAGAAGTTTACACTCAGGAAATCTAAGAGCCTATTTTAAAGAATATGTGTTAGATTCGTCCATTGAAATCTTCATGCTCTGAACTCTACAGAAGCCAAATATATGTGCACATAGATTGTGTGTGTGTGTGTGTGTCAGTCTGGGAGAGACAAAGTGAGATAATTGGAAAACTTATAGGAGAAGAGAAGGGTGTGTGAGAAATGTTTTAATTGGTACATTCTAATCAGGCCACAAGCATCCTGACAGCATACTTTTGAACAAACTCACACTTATTCTTTAAGGAATATGTATGTATACAGGGGAAATAAGAGAAATTAAAGCTGGGAATTTTACAGTAACAATTAAAACTTCAGTTCTTAAATTTAAAATTATCATCTCAGGTGATCATTTAATAATTAAAAGTGGTTATCTATTTTTAATTTAACACATTGTGACAAAAGTGATATATAACAATCACTTTCAAAACATAAATCATGGAAAAGAATGTATGAGAAATTAAAAAATGGATACTACAAGTAATTCCAATGACTAGTTTCATATGATATAATGAATTTTGTCTCTAAACAGTCAATGTCTTTCTTTTCCTAGGCAATATGTTATTACAAATAAGCCCATTTTCTTAAGACCTACTAAAGATGTAGAATGATGGTATGAAGGTCTCATCATCTCATGTGTTTGATAATTTACTTGGGTATTACAGAACATGATTACTTAGTAAATATTCTAATATATAACTGGTGACTTGAATGATCCTTTGAAAGTTCATTAAATATTCTATCTAGTTTAGAAAATTTAACAGAACAATCACAGAAATGAAGAAATTCTTTTCCTAGTAATTACATCCCAAAAAGCTGCCTTTACTTCCTTATTCCTGAGGCTGTAGATCAGAGGATTTAACATGGGGATCACCACTGTGTAGAACATAGAAGCCACTTTGTCCTGACCTAGGGAGTAGCTGGAACTGGGTCTCAGATAAGTATAGATGGCAGTGGAATAGAACAGAATTATAGCTGTCAGGTGAGAGGCACATGTTGAGAATGCTTTGCGCCTCCCCTCCCCTGAATACATGCGAAAGATGGAGAAGAGAACGTAAGAATAGGAGGTGAGGATGACCAGCAGAGCCCCAATCATATTTACACCAGCAAAAGTGGAAAAGATGCTTTCATTCAGCCTTGTGTCAGAACATGAGAGCTTAAAAAGTGGAGGGCTGTCACAGAAGAAGTGGTTGATGACATTGGAGCCACAGAATGGCAAGCTGCTTACATAACTTGTGTTTACCATGGAGTTCAACAGCCCTGCTGTAAAAGCTCCTGCTGCCATTTTAAGGCAGACGGTCCTGGACATGAGCACAGGGTAAAGCAGAGGGTTGCATATGGCCACATACCGGTCATAGGCCATTAACCCGAAGAGGATGCACTCAGTCGTGGCCAAGGCGATGAAGAAGTACATCTGCACAAAGCAGCCAGCAAAAGAGATGGTTTTCTTCTCCGACAGTAAATCCACCAGCATCTTTGGGGTGATGGTGGAGGAATAACAAACATCTACAAAGGACAGGTTGGCCAGAAAGAAGTACATGGGTGTGTGAAGACGTGAATCAGCCCTGATTAAGAGGATCATGCCAACATTCCCCCAAACCGTAAGTGTGTATACCATGAAAAACAGCAAGAAGAGGGTAATCTGTAGCTCCAGTGTGTTTGTCAATCCCAACAGGATGAACTCAGTCACCAAAGTATAATTTGTTTTAGTCATTTTTACAAATAAAATCTCAAATTTGCATTAAGTGTAGATATTTTCCTCTCCAAAGTTTAGAGGAAATCATAAAAATGTTAATGAGGATACTCACACGTGGTAAAAAATAACCTAGGATAATATAGCATAGTAAACAGAGTGACTGAAGAAAGAAAAATTAGGGGACAAGTAGACAAGCATTTAAATTTATTAAGCAATTGTCTACTAAATTTGGTTGCAATCCTTGCAAAGCACTGCACAAGTCAACAAACTCCACTTCAGTTTCTGAAAGTATAATGTATGTTCTAGTTTTTCTCTACCCTCCCACACATAAAACACAAAGGAAACAGATAACCTGAGGAAGTCTCTCCCATTCTCGGAACAGCTGTGTAGGTTTAACTCGAATCCATTTTTTTTTTCTCAAGACCACTCTGTTTAATCTTTTACTCCAAGAATCATTCATTGCCTCCCCAAAATTCACATGTGACTCAAGCAGTGAAATAGTGACAACTTCAAGTGATCGAAATTTGGACATGTATTATGTCCTCAAGAATGATTTTGTAGTCTTTTAAAAAAGTTAACTAAATAATTGTTCTCATTTTCAAAGCACACTGTCAAATTAATGTCATGTAGCATCAGACACTGTACCTGTCCAACACTGTGAATAATAGTATCAAATTCTCAGTTGCTTCCAGGCCTGCCTTAATTGCGTAGACTGTGATTTCTTTTCTTTTTATGGATTTTCAGTAGAAAATTAAAAATGAAAAAAATAATGTCATTTTTTAAATGAAATGAAATGCAGTGAAAATTCACATAACTTATTTGGAAGATTTGAGACACCTTCTGAGTAAATATATATTGCTCCACTTTTATTTTATTTCCATGAAGAGAAATGGGTAATCATGGGGATGAGATTATAGGGTTTAATTGTGAAGTCAATCCTCTAAAGGAAACTCGCATTCTCAAGAGAAAAGAAAACATAGTCACATGGAAATACATGGAATCATGCATTGCATCATAAAGTTGATCCTGATCTCTGTGTTAATTTAGAGTCTTTTCCTAAAGTTAAAAAAAAAAGTAATTACATATTACGTTGCCTATTTTTTTGTATTTTAGCCTATTTCAAATATGTGAGTATCCCACTAACTGTTTATTATTTTATTATTATTATTCCCTTTGCCAGTGTGTGTGTGTGTGTGTGTGTGTGTGTGTGTGTGTGTGTGTGTGTGTTTAGGGTAAGTTCAATCTTCATTCCAACTCTGTTTTTCTTAAGTTTTATTTTATTATCAGTTTCAAGTATACAGAACATTGGTTAGACATTTACATAGTTTATAAAACTATTCGTTCTTCTCTCCTCTGGCACTCCACCTAGCCATTACATTAATGCTAACTTCACTCCGCTTGCCATGCTCCCCATCTCCGTGACCATCTATCAACTACTAATTGTACTTCGTTACCTCTTCATGCCCTTCTCCCAGACCCCCAAACTCCCATTCCTCTGTCCATCACCAGATTGTCATCTATATTTGTGAGTATGTTTCTGGTTCATTTGTTCATTTTGTTCCTTAGATTCTGCATATAAGTGATATCATATGGCATTTATCTTTCTCTGTCTGACTTATTTCACTCAGCATAATAACCTCTAGGTTTATCCATGTTGTTGTGAATGGTTAAGATTTCATTTTTTTAATGGCTGAGTACTATTCCATTGTATATATGACCATAAAAACATGGAATGCTTCATGAATTTGTGTGTCATCCTTGCACAAGAGCCATTCTACTTTTCTGTGTATTGTTCCAATTTTAGTATATGTGCTCCCGAAGTGAGCACTCAACTCTGTTCTTGAGTGAAATTAATGAGAAGAAACTAAAGAAATCCATTGTACAATGTTTAAAGAAAGATTTCAGCAAATAGAACAGAGTAGGAAAATCTATCTTCTTTTTTATGATTTCAGAATTGTGTTGGCTTATTGCAATTATTTTCTGATTGCGATCCTACAAGTGGATGAAAGTACAGGCTTATCAGTTCTCAGTGCAGAAGGAAAACAAGGTGAAATAAAATACATTGAGCATCCATATGCATAGAGAATTTGTCTGCATAGAGAACGCATCACACATCAAATTCTTTATTACACTCTTCCATTTAAATTCTCCATTTATTTGCTACATCAGTCTTTGAGGAAGCATTATTCTATTACACATTTTGTAGATGAAGAGAGCGAAACTTTACGCAGCTAAGAAAACTTTCTAATGTATAAAGTGTTAGGAAGTACAACAGATTTGAGCACAGTCTTAAAAAGAAAGTGTTAATACACAGTTACCTTATTTTCCTGTTTCATTTTATTTTCTCATTTAGAAGATTATACATGTATATATGTGTGTGTGTATCTTCTAGTAAATTTAATTGTTCAATCATCAGAGCAGGCAGAATAAATCTAAAACATCATGAAAGACACTACTTCAAAACTTGACTTGTAAAGATCCCACTACTGTACCAATAAAAAGTACCCGTAATTGACATCTATGAAATACGTTATATATTTACTGATATAAGAAATTTAATTAACAATTTAAGAAATGGAAATATTTCAAAAGGATTTGTACTTGAGCAGCCAGGAATGTGAATTAAAAGAGACAGGAGAAGAGTCAGCACAGAGAGTTATCTTTGAAGAAGGGGATGGAGAAAATGTTATGAAGAAAGAGATTATTAAACTCTAAAGACAATGAAATCAAAAAGGAGATTGACTTTTCCAAAGTTCACATGCCCAGGTGGCCTGACTGCAGGTCTCTCCTTGTGACTGCAGCGCCAGAGCAGATTAGGAACTGTGGCGGCAGAAGTCGCCACGGGACAGATATTTAGAAAGTTTCTTCCCCTCTTTGATCGACTACTAGTTGAAAGGAGTGCTGCAGGAACTGTTACTAAAGTAGGCATTATGCTTCCAGAAAAATCTCAAGGAAAAGTATTGCAAGCAACAGCAGTAGCTGTTGCATCGGGGTCTAAGGGAGAGGGTGGAGAGATTCAACTGTTAGCATGAACTTTAGTGACAAACTTCTTCCACAATATGGAGGCACTAAAGCAGTTCTAGTCGACAAGGATTATCTCTTATTTAGAGATGGCAATATCCTTGGAAAGTATGTAGACTGATATTAATCACTACTGAAATGGCATCAGGTGCAGCTACCCATTCCACTGAAGTTCTGAAACCTCATCATGTAAATAATTTCCATGTTTCTTTTGTAATAAATTAATAATATCCAAAGATACAGAAAAGCAGATTTTATTGATTGAATAAAATATGATAATTGAAATATTGAAAGAAGTTTTATTCAGGAAGAGCAGAAAAACAATCAATAATAATATTGCAATTTAAAATATAGTTAAAAAAGGTAAGATAATAAGTTAGAAACCACCAGTTTTTTAAAGACAGGTTTATTGCACTATATGTTTCTCCCAGTGATTGATCACTGTTTTGAGGTGAACACGTTGGTGAGCTTTGCCAATAATATACAGTCTTGGACCAACAACACAATCAAGGAGGAATATTTTCTCCAGACTATGAATTCTATTATGTCCCTTTATAGACAATACCACCCCCTCCCTCAGTCTCTGATAACCACTGGGAAATCACTGTTGTGAATAATGTCATGCTTTTGCACTTTCCAGAATGCGATCAAAATGGAATCATACAGTTGTTATAGAAGGATATCTAGAGAGAGGATATGACCAGCAGTTGACCCTCGAGCATGACCTAGGCATTCAAGGGCTCTTTATACCCACTCCCTCTCACCACTGTCTTTGAAGTGTATGTTCTGCCTAGTATTCACCTGCTAGCAGCTATTTCAAGTATGCACCTGAGACAGCAAAGTGTTAAGACTGTCAAGATGGTATCTGTGGATATCTACTCTTCTCATTCCCACCCAAGACAAGCCTCTTAAGTAAGCTTCCTGGCTCAGTAAATCTACATTTGATGATAAGACCCAATATGTGTTGTTGTTGTTGTTACAGGCTGTTAAATCAGCTCCAACTCCTGGTGACCCTAAGAGTGAGTGATGTCCAAAATGTCTTATCCTCAACAACCCTGTTCATCTCCTGCAGACTCATGTCTATAATTTCTTTTATGGAGTCAATTCACCTCATCCTTTGTCTTCCTCTTCTCCTGCTACCTTCTACTTTTCCCAGCCTTATTGTCTTTTCCAAAGAATTTTGCTTTCTCATGATATGCCTGAAGTAGGACAGCTTCAGTTTTGTTGGCTTTCCTCAACTAATGTTTCAGGCTTAATTTGCTCCAGAAACCATTTGTTCATCTTTCTGGCGGTGCAAGGTATCTCTAGAGCTCTCCTCCAACACCACATTTTGAATGAATCCTTTTTTTCCTTATAGCCTTCCTCACACGCATATACTTACTTCATGAAAAAGTAAGCAACAGGGGTAGGGCTGTCTACTAGTATGCAAACCCACTGCATACATATCTATCGGATTCCCCGTATCTCCATGGATGAATGAGGAGGTGAGGAAGATATTTTGTTACATTTTCTCTATTGAAGACCTCTGGCTTCTAAGCCTCCCCTAAATTCTGATTCTTATCCTCACATAAGTGGTGGAGCGTTTGACTTCACCTTCCTGACCGCAATAAGTAATTGAAGTATCCATGACTTCTTTGACTTTTTCAGTCTTAGAGAAACATCTTATGGGATCATTTTCTTAATGAGAATATAATATTCAAAGGTGCAAACATTACTGTCCTGCTACCAATTACTCCTGTTGTGACAATACAAGAAAAACAGAGACCAGCATAGGTTACTGTAGCAGTAGCAAGTTTAAAAATGCTCAAGCAGGCTGATAATCCTGCTGGGGCAATTGCCTTGACGAGAGCTGTTGTTTTTGTATTTCCTTCATAATATGTTCATTTGTGTTATAGAAGAGTAAATAATTTAAGGGCTAAAATGTCGACATTATTACAATTATTTTCAGCACAAAGACTGGGAAATATATGTTGGTAGAGATATCTTAATTTGAGACTAGTACATTCTATTTTGCCTTTGCTCCTGAGAGTTAACTCTTCAATGCCATAAGTGATTTGTTTTTGGTAATCCATTGGACTTATTTTGTCCTTTAATTTAATAATGTGTCAGAAAACTTTTACACATCTGTTCAACCATCTTTCTACTTATTTATTTATACATTTTTTTTCTGATTATCTTATGAGGTAATGCAGATATTGATTTCACAGAAGGGGCATAGACGATAAACTCTAGTGTCTGAGAATTCCAGTCTTTTGACTCCATATAAATTGGGTACTCATCAAATAGACATTACAGTTTATGAAATGTAGAATAGTTTTATATTTTCACAAGTCACTGACTCAGATATTACTAAAAAGAAATTCAATGTAAAATGAGTTAAAAAGCATAATTATGATGAGTTATTATCTTAGTTAATAAATGAGTTACATAATAAAAATATTAATTAATTTAAATTAAGATTTCTACAATGTTGATTTTCTGAGATAAGATTGCAGCATACTCTACTTAAGAGTATTTTAAAAACTACAACATCAATGGTAGAATGAAGCCCTTAATTAAAAATGGAGTTTATTTCATTCGTGACATATTAATAACAGAATTTCCCATTTTTAATTCTTGTTTATACACACACACACACACACACATATATATTTTAATTAACTAATAAAATTTTTAGAGCAGAAACTTTTACATTTATTGACAGGTTAATGGAACAGCGCTTATCATATGGAGGGCATTGAATAAACATTTGTGGGTAAATAGATAAAAGAAGGTGATTATATTCTTAAAATATAAATTTCAGTCTTTAAATATGTCATTTTTTCTCAATGATGATACTCATAATTCATCATTTCTTAGATTATATACATGTTTTTATAGATCACTTATCTGAGAATTACTTCAATATGCTAATATTTTACACCATTTAATCAAATTAATAAGGCAAATGCATGTAGTAAATTGTAAATTAAGTATGTAGGATCAATAGTTTCTTTATTTCATCATTTTTGTCTAAAATGCATACCTGAGTTGCCTTTTTACATAGAAGATTAAAAAACATGTTGATTAACTTAATAGCGGTAATGTCTATAGATTTCTCTTGAGACTCAATAAGAAATAACATAATTAGGATATATTCTGATGCCGAGCCAGTATTATCCCCAATGCAAAAGATAGGAATTTTCTATTATCAAGGAATTCATTGCATTAGAATAAAAAGTGTTGGGAAGGAATCCTCATGTGTTTATCACATACCCATCAATTTTCTCTCAGGATAATCTTTGCTTATGGTCTTTATCCCTTCATTAGTACATGCTCAGTATTCTCTTTGAATTGAACCTGAAAAAGTCACCAAAGATTTTTGTCAATGTGGCTCATTGGGCATTCCCTTTGAAAGGTTAGTTTGTATCAAAAGGTGATGACATTAGCATTGAAAGTTTGTAGAATAACAAGGTGATATGAAGATGCTTTCAAAAATAGTGGATAGTCACATTTAATGTTATGTCTTCTTTTGCAATTTAATGGTAAAATTTTTAAGATCTATTTGCTTGAATTTTAGTTCCAAGAATTTATCAATGCAAAATTTTTTTCTATCTTTCTTTATGATATAATGGTGTGGGATAATCCAGATATATTGCATTTGGAGGCTCAAACATAATTTCAATTAGATTAAGATTTAATTGACATCTTATCATTAAAGATAATAAAAAGAGAGTTAGTGATATTCACTTTAATGTTATGTAAAATACAATGATGTCTACTTTAGCCAATCGCAGGTAAATATTCGTTGGAGGGAGCAGCTAGCAAAAGACAGAAAAACAAATCAAAATGAAATTTAAAAATATATATAAGGAATAGACTCATCTAAAGGGATAAAATGACAAATTATGAGAATTAATAAAATAGCTTGTCTGAGTTGCTAAATATAAGATCAACATTTAATCCAACAATTAGTTGCATTGCAACATCACTACAGAAAATATTAAGGATTAATTTTTTTAAGGATACACAAAATCCTTAGGAAAATAAATTTAACAATAATTACTCATATCATATGGAATTTATAAAACACCGTTAAAATATTTTAAATAAATAATAGAATGACAACATGTTTATGAGGATGACTAGATATTATAAAGACACAAGCTTTATAAAATTAGTCTGTAAATACTACACACTTGTAAACAAAATGATATGAATGTTCTGAACGTACAAGTTTAAGTGTAACACTTCGGATGAAATTGTTGTTTTACGTTTCCTTGACTTGGCTCCAATTCTTGGTGACACTATCAATGAGTGATGTCCACAATGTCCTGTCTTCAACAGCCCTGCTCAGCAACTCTAGACTCACGCCTATGGCTTCTTTTGTGGAGATGATCCATGTCCTATTTGATCTTCCTCTTTTCCTGCTGCCTTCTATTCTTCCCAGAATTTTTGTCTTTTCTGAAGAACACTGCCTTCTCAGGATGTGCCCGAAATAGGAGAACTTCAGTTTTGTCACTTTGCCTCCAGAACGTTTCAGGCTGAATTTTCTTTAGGAGTCGCTTGTTCTTTTTTCTGGTGATCTGGGGTACCCTGAGAGCTCTCCTCCAACATTATATGTCAAATAAAATAATTTTTTTTTCTTATCAGCTGTCTTAGCTGTCTAACTTTTACATCCATGAAAAGTAATTGAGAATTTCAAAAAATTACCCAGAGCAAAAAGATCAAGCCATTTCTGAATAAATATATAGAAGCAGCTAATGCCATTATAAAGGAAAGTTTGCCAATGAGAAAGTTTAACATTGCCTGTATTTCAGAATGGAATCTAGAGGGATCCACACATAAATGAAAAATTTAACATCTCATACAGTATCATTCAATATAAATGGAGAACATATGTTTTAAAAAAGCAGTGTGTAGGGTGAATATGCTATCTGCATTCAAAAAAGAAAAGATCCCTACCTAGCGCAATGGACAAAAAAATAACTCCAAATGTGTTAAACATTTAAATATCTGTCACCCTCACTATCTTGGGGAAAAAATTAAATGACTATAACAAGTGTTAACAAAGATATGGAACCCAAGATCTTATGTGCTGTTGTTGAGAATATAATGTAAGGAAGAAATTTAGAAAAGTGTTTGTTATGCTTTAAAATTGAACATATATAAACCCTGTGTACATATAGAATCAGTGCCACATCTAGGGATATACCAGTACGAATTTTTGTACCTGAGTGACATGTAAAGGGACATTTATACCCACATTGGCCATAATAGAAGATAAAAGACAATTTAATTATGACATATTAAAGAAAAAGACCACAAAGCTGTGTAATTAGAGTGCAGGAATACATACAAACATGTCAAATATTAGAATTGTAATAATGAAGAAAAATACAAGCAATATAGGAGACAAGCTGCATAAAATATATTTATAATATTGAAAATAAGTCTATTAAAATAGTTTTAAGAATATAGATGGATTTGTTCTTAAAAGTGAAAGCTAGGGAATAATAAAAAATTCACAAGTGTAGTTGTCACTATCAAGAAAGCAGGATAATGGGAGTGAACGCAGAGAACTTATAATTATGGTGATACTCAGTTTCCTTTTAATTTAATTCGGGAGGTGTGTCATATGTGTTTATTTACTTCGTCTCCTAATTTACATATTTATTTTATATTTTAGAATAAACTAAAATTTTATATTTTACATAGTATAAAAATAAAGAATTAAAACAACAAAAAAAAGCTTGAGAAAATTTTTTGAATTTAATGCTTGTGTCCACAGTGCCCACGACCCTCATCAGGTTCAATGATTCCCCAAGAAGGGCTCACAAAACTCAGAACCTTTGTACTTATGGTTATGGTTTATTACAGCTAAAAAAATACATTAAAATTAGTGAAGGATAAAGGTGTGTAGAGCATTGTCTGGGAGAACCAGGCATGAGCTTCCACTTGTCCTTTCGGATGGAATTACGCAGACAGCACTTAACACTTCCAGCAGTGTGGGCTGATGACTCGCGTGAAGCATCACCAACTGGAAATGGTTAACCAAGACTTGGTGTGCAGAGTTTTATTGGGAGTCAGTACTCAGACGTGGAGACAAAACATACCTGTCCATAGTTACTTAGTTTCCAACTGCCCAACCCCCAAACTCAAGTGTTCAAATTGACACAATCTTGCCCAAAACCCCATATGTACAAATGCATGCATTCACCGTAAATCACATCATTGCATAACGTATTTGGTTTAGTTCCCAAGATGAAATGACGCTTTTATCAGGCAAAGGATTCCAAGGTTTCAGAGGTTGTCTCTAGAGTGTCAGTCAAGGTTTGGTCCTGAAGAACTCAGAAAAATGTGGAATTTGGACAGCCAAGGTCAATTGAGTTAACCCTTTCTTTCACAGTAACACATGTGCAAATCTTTAATGCAAGACTCCATCTATTAATAAAATTATATATTTGGTTATTTATTTGGATCTGTGTGATTCTTAAATATTGATTCTTTCACTCCTTCCATCTGGTGGGCTTATTTTTTTAACTGTGTAACATTCATAGTTTTTGTGATTATTCTCTCTTTGATGCAACTGATAAAAATATTGACTAAAACACAACCTAAAGCATATATTTCAAAGTTCCCTCAAAATTTTAATAAATAAATTACTCATAGCCCTGAAAAAAGACAAACACTGATTGATATCTGTATATTTAGGGAGTGTGGTAATATTAACCATCTGAGTGAAACAAAAGACTACAAAAATAGAAGACAAAAGGTAATAGAGAATATAGCAAAAAGTGGAAAAAAAATCACACTCATAAGGGAGGTTTTAATAAATATTGTCATGTTCTAAAGAAAGAGAAGAATGATTCAATATTAAAATTTGAAGACTCTTAGCTTTTACAATTTAAATTTCTTTTGAGTGAAAGTCAGTAAAAATAAAGGTTTGGAATATTTTTCACACAAATGCACTGAACAATAAACAAGAAAATATAGAAATTAAAATATTTTTATAAAGATGAATTTAAGAAATAATCAAAATCTATATAAGAAGCCTATATTCAATCAATTGAAAATTAGCAAAATCATTAGTGATGATAGCTCTCAAATGTGAAGGCATTTGTAGACCTTGTACATGAGAATAATTAAATGTAAGAAAGCTGAACTAGAGAGTAGAGAACAAGCTCAAATGATGATGTGTCTACAACCCCAGAGTCAGAATAACTGGATTTATCCCCCAAAACAGTTTCTATTTCTATTTTACTGCAAATTAAAGTATTTAATGGAAGGAAAATAGTATTAGTATTTACTAGTGAAACATCTTGGTTCCATATATGATTTCATTACATTCCTACGACAGGAAAAGTGGAAAGCATGCAGCCAACAGCTGCCAGCTGGTTCATAGAAATCAGGCAGGCTACTCAGAGAAAGAGCGAAGCAGCCTTGGCCGTTCTACCATAGGTCTCCGGGACCACGTAACACTGCAGACCTGTGGGCTGAGAGCATGGCCCACTGGTGTTCAGACATTATCAATACCTTCGCGAACATCTGTCTGGCCTAATTCACCTATGCGGACCATCATGGGTATGGAAAGGTCCAGTAGATGACCTGCTTGTGATAGGTCATAATGACCGTAATGCCACATCCCAGATGACCCTGTATGTCAACTTTTCAAAGAGAACAACTTCAGCAACGAGAGTAGGGGAAGCATTGTGAGGGACGTTCCTCCCCAAACGACATGTGTGGCTGTCCCTTTATCAAGACCCAACAATCACTCAGTCTCTTTCAGAGTTATTCTAAGCCAAGTCCCTGCCTACTCCATATTCATTACATTTCAATTTCCTTTTCAGTTTTGTTTGTAACAGGTATAATTAGTGTATAACATTATATAAGTTTCAGGTATAAAAGATAACGATGCAATATTTATATATACTGTGACATGATCACCACAGTAAGTCTAACTATCATCCATCTCTATACACACTAACAAATTTTTTCACTCGTGATGAGTTTTAAGATCTGCTCTTTTCACAACTTTCAAATATGCAACATGGTAATGTTAACTATACTTACCATGATGAACATTACATCCCCACAACTGCTGGATTTTATAATTAGATGTGTGTACCTTTTTATTCACTTAGGTTTAATATTAAAGCTAAGTTTTATTTAATTGTCCTTATGAGATATAATACAATAAATTATAATGGAAATATACTTTAAATTTAAAGCATTTTGATAAATGTGATATATAACAATCTTTAAAATCATAAATACTAAAAAATAATTCACAGGAAAAAAGTACATGGATAATTACATATATTTTAAAAGGCTAGTTTTATGTGATATTGCGACTTTTGTCACTAAACATTCAGTACCTTCCTTTCTAGAGAAATAAACCTTATTTCTTATTACTGAAGTTATAGAATGATGATATGAAGATCTTACCATCTCATATACATTTGGTAATTAACCTTATAGTCGAATTAGAACATGTACTTGAATATTACAGAAAGTGATTACTTAGAAAATATTCTAATAAAAATCATTGGCTTGAACCAGCCTTTGAAAGTTCATTAAATACTCCATTTAGTTCAGAAAATTAACCAAACAATCACAGAAAGGAAGAAATCCTTTTCCTGGTAATTACATCCCAAAAAGCTGCCTTTACTTCCTTATTCCTGAGGCTGTAGATCAGAGGATTTGACAAGGGATCAGCACTGTGTAGAACACAGAAGCCACTTTGTCTTGACTTAGGGAGTAGCTGGAACTGGGTCTCAGATAAGTACAGATGGCAGTGGAATAGAACAGAGTTTTAGTGTCAGGTGAGAGGCACACGTCGAGAACACTTTGCGCCTCCACTCCCCTGAACGCATGCGAAAGATGAAGAGAATGTAGGAATAGGAGGTGAGGATGATCAGCAGAGCCCTGACCATATTCACATCAGCAAAAATGAAAGTGGTTCTTTCATTCAGCCGTGTGTCAGAAAAATGAGAGCTTAAAAAGTGAAGGGCTGTCACAGAAGAAGTGGTGGATGACATTGGAGCCATAGAATGGCAAGTTGCTTACATAACTTGTGTTTACCATGGAGTTCAACAGCCCTGCTGTAAAAGCCTCTGCTGTCATTTTAAAGCAGACCGTCCAGGACATGAGCACGGGGTAAAGCAGAGGATTGCATATGGCCACGTAACAGTCAGAAACCATTAACCGGAACAGAATGCAATCGATTGTGGCCAAGGTGATGAAGAAGTACATGTGCACAAAGCAGCCAGGAAAGGAGATTATTTTCTTCTCCGATAATAAATCCACCAGCATCTTTGGGGTGATGTTGGAGGAATAACAAACATCCACAAAAGACAGGTTGGCCAGCAAGAAGTACATGGGTGTGTGAAGTCAGGAGTCAGCCCTGATTAAGAGGATCATGCCAACATTCCCCCAACCCGTAAGTGTGTATACCATGAAAAACAGCAAGAAGAGTGTTATCTATAGCTCCACCGTGTCTGCCAATCCCAACAGGGTGAGCTCAGTCACCAAAGTATAATTTGTTTTAGTCATTTGTTACAAATAGAATCTCCTTAAACTTGCATTAGGTGTAGATATTTTTTCTCCAAACGTTCTGAGGAAATCGTAAAAATGTTGATGAGGATACTCACACATGGGAAAAAACAGTCTAAGATACATAACACAACGTAGTAAATAGAGTGACTGAAGAAAGAGGTAAATTAGTGGACGAGTGCACAAACATGTAAATTTATTAAGCAATTGTCTACTAAATCTGGTTGTAGTCCTCTCAAAGCACTGGGAAAGTCCACACACTCCACTTCAGTTTCTGCAAATGCACCGTATGTTGTTCTAGTTTTTCTCTACCACCTCACACGCCAAATACAAAGGATACAGATAGCCTGCTGAAGTCTCTCCCATTCTCTGAACAGGTGCGTGGGTTTAACTGGAATCCATACTTTTCCCCTGAAAACCACTCTGTTTATTCCTCATCTCCAAATGTTTGCATTGTGTCCTATAAAAGTTCTTGTATATCCTCTGCAATCTAAATAGTGACCATTTCAAATAACCAATATTTGACATCTATCATATCCTAAAGAATGATTGTCCTTCATTTTATCTATTGTTTTAACTAGAACCTAACTATTTTTCCAGTTACAATGTATACTATCAAAATAATGCCATGTAATAGCAGACAAGCTACCCATCCAACTCTGAATAACAGTTCCATCTCCTTACAGCTGTCTTCTTAGTGTCTTACCTGTGTAATCATCAATTCTCAATTGTAGCTTAAAAAATTTTAAAGAAAATAGTTCATTTTCAAATGAAATGCAATGGATATTGAATTACCTATCTATAACGTTTTGAGACACCCTCTCAGTAAATACCTATTTCTGCACCTTTTTTTCTTTAAAGAAAATTGAGTAACCCTGGGTACTTTATTATAGCATTTATTGTGGAGTCAAATCTGTAAAGGCAAAAACTCCCAGTCTGAAGAGGAAAGAAAATATATCGCATGAAGATATATGAAATCACACACTGCATCATGAAGAGGTTCCAGGTCTCTATGTTACTTTAAAGACTTTGCCAAAGTAAAAGAAATTAATTTTGCATTTTCATTGCCCTCTTTATTGTGTTTTCAGCTTACTCCAATGGTACACAGCCCTCTATGAAATTAATCCTTTTGTGTGTGTGTGTGTGTGTGTGTGTGTGTGTGTGTCCCTCTTTTTCTGGGTAATTTACCTCTACCCAATTCTGTTTTGGAGTGTAATTAATGAGAAGAGAAAACACATATTCATTATACAATGTATAAAGAAAAACTATACCTTGAGCAAATAGGATATTGGACAAAAAAATCTAATATCATTTTTTTATGATTTTAAAATTGTGCCGTTCTTTTGCAGTTATTGTCTGTGATTCTGATCCTACAAAGAGATGAAATTACAGATTTTTGAGATGCAAATTTACAAATAAAACGAGGTGCATCAGAAGTCTATTTGCACAGAAAACTAAAAATGCACCTGTGAAGTACAATAGTATGATTTTCTACTTGCATTCTCAATTCACCTCAACTCCAGTCTTTTGATTGACATTATCATTTTACATATTTTGTAGATGTGAAAAATAAGACATAAAGCTATTGTATAACTTTCCAGTCGACAAACTATTAAGAAGTGGAAGAGTCAACTTTAACACAATCTTATACAGAAAGAATGAATATCGAGCTACATAATTTTTCTTTCTAGTTCCATTTTATATTTTATCTTAATTACTTAGAAGATTCTACACACACAAATACACACACACACATATACACATATGCATTTGTATACTGATGTGTGCATATGAATACATATATGTATATGTGTGTATCTTCTAGTATATCCCATCTTACAAACTGCTACACAGGTAGAAAATATCTCTAAAGAAACATTTATAACACCATGAAAGATAATGTTTAAAAATTTGACTTGTAAATATCCTGTTATGAAACCATTAAAAACTAAAATAAAAAAAAAAAAAACTACCCCCTGATTTACATCTATTAAATATATGACCTTTATTTACTAAAGTATAAAACTTAATTAACAAATTGAAGTAATGGAAGTCCTTTAAAATAATTTGTAATTTAACAATCAGAAATGTGGTTTAAGAATTAACAGAGCAAGTGTTCATGGGAGCAGGGGAAGGAAAGCATACTATAAAGAAGGAAGACAGTAATATTATTACACCCTCAAAAAAAAAAAAAAAGCAAGGATCAAAAAAGGAGATCTAACCTTTTGAACTCTTAAGAGATTATAATTGGAAATCTTTAAAAGAGTTTCATTCAGGAAAAAGCAGAAAGAAAATAAATCAAAAATTTTTATATTAAATATAATTTAAAATGTTTAGAATAATGAGTTAAAAACTGTCAAGTTTTTAGCCAGTTTTATTGTGCCATGCAGTCCTTATTAAATTATCACTGGTTGTAGGTGTATAGTTTGAGGATTTTGACGAACACCTGCTGACTTGTTACCATTACCAAAATCAAGACAGGGTATTTCGTTTAGTGTAATAAACTTTATTATGCTCTTTTATAGATAATTTTATCCTCTCTCTCTGCCACTGGCAGTAATCAGAAACCATTGATGTAATTTATGTAATGCTTTTGTTCTTTCCAGAATGTGATCTAAATGCAATCATGGTGTATAGCCTTTTGAGTCTGGCTTCTGTTCCTCATTATAATGCTTTGAGATTCAAACTATGGTCTTGCTTTTATACTTTTTTTTTTTTTATTACAAAGTAGTACTTTCTGGAGGTGCCATTGGGTGTGTTTCCAACAGAGCAATCATTTTAAAGCTCCTCTTTGTGGGGACCTATGTTTTTGTAAATAGGAGTAGAATCGCTAAATTATGTAATTCAATATAAACTGTTTGAGACCGACAAACTAACACAATTGGTGGGCTGTTTTGTACTGTCCCCAGCAATGTCTGAGAGTTCTTGTTGCTTTCAATCATTGCCAGCACTTAGCATTTTTTAAAAAGTTTTATCTATTCTAATAGACACATAGTTATAAATCATTGTAATTTTAATTTTAATTTTCTTAAGGACTAATCATTTTTAACATTTTCCCATGTACTGATTTGCTACTTTTATTTAGTAAAATATCTGTGAAAATCTCTTGCTTATTTTTTTTAATTTTTTTGCTCATTTCATTATTATTGATTTGTAAGATTTCTTTATATATTCTGAATACAAGTCCTGTAACAGATATACACTTCACGTATATTTTTTACAGCTTGTGGTTTGGCTCTTGATGTTTCAATAGTATCTTTTAAAAACATATTTTAAGTTTTATCATGTTCAATTTATTAATGCTTACTTATGTATTTGTGCCCTTTGTGTAATAGCTTTAAAAATTTTTCTTAACCTCAAATTTTTCCTATGTTTTAATCAAGAATTTTTTTATATTTATTTATTTAAATTTGTTTCAGGTAAAAAGTATATTGGTTAGACATCTATAGAGTTCATAAAACCATCCCCCCAATTGCTCCCTTCCTCCCCCGGCCCTCCATCTAACCATCATATTAATGCTAACTACATTCTTTCTGCCATGCTTCCATATCCGTGACCAACTATTAACTACTAATCTGTACTTTTTATCCCTTCATGTCGGAGCCTGTCGACAGTCGAATCAGGGCCTCCTGTAACGAAGGACGGGAAAAGAAAAGAAGAAGAAGGGAAACACATAGATGGGGTCGAGAGGGACGAACTCGGAGACTCGACCCTGAGTTTATTTTCTCACATGCTTATATACACTGTTATAACAGGAATAAGGATGTTTGTTAGCTACAAATGTATACACCAAGTCAGTACATCCTGTAACTTCCCCCTCAGCCCGGGGCCCGTGTTCTCAAGATTTAGCTTGTTCTACCAAAACAAGTTCCTTCTTTAAGAACAACAATACCTGGCTTGGGCCAAATGGCCCCCCATACCTTCACCCCTTCCTCCAGCCCCACAACCCCTCTTCCATTTGTCTGTCACCAAATTGTCCACTATATTTGTGAGTCTGTTTTTGATTAGTTTGTTCTTTTTGTTCCTTAGATTCCACATATAAGTGAAATCATATGGTATTAATCATTCTTTGTCTGACTTATTGAACTCAGCATAATTAACTCTAGGTCCATGCATGTTGTTGCAAATGGTAGGATTTCCTTTTTATTTTTAATGATGGAGTAATATTGCATTGTATATTTGAACCATAACTTCTTTCCCCAATAATCTGTTGATAGGCATTTAGGTTGTTTCCATATCTTGGCTATTATAAATGTGCTGCCATGAATATTGGAGTGCATAGATCTTTACGAATTATTGTTTGGTTTTCTTTGGATAAATACACAGAAATGCAATTGCTGGGTCAAAAGGTATATTCATTTTCAATTTTTTGAGAAACCTCCATAGTTTTCCAAAGTTGCTATACCAATTTGCAATCTACCAACCATGTATGAGGGTTCCCTTTTCTTCACATCCTCATCAACACTTGCTGTTTTTTGATTTATTGATGATAACCATCCTGACAGGTGTGAGGTGACATCTCATTGTGGTTTTAATTCGCATTTCTCTGATGGTTAGCAACCTTGAGCTATCTGTATTTCCTCTTTGGAGAAGTATCTGTTCAGGTCTTCTGCCCATTTTTTAAATGCACAACACAGCCAAACTGACAGCAATAAAATAAACGGAAAGCACGATGGGTGGCCTGATCTGAGGGTCAGAACTGCTCGAGGGAACTTGTGACATTCTCTATCGAGAAATGTACATCCTTCATGATCAATCTGGCCTCTATTTGCTTTCTCTTTGTGTTTTTTTTTTCCTTTTTTTCTTCTTTTTTTGCGTAGATCCTTCTCATTTACAATCTCTTCAGATGATGTTTTCATGTTTGTTTTTATGTTTCCCTGTGAACTTTCTCTCAGATAAGCAAAGGGCAAGGTCATAAGTCAGACTCCACTGCAGGCCCAGGTCAGTCTTGCCCTCGCCGCTTACTACCTGGGCAAGAGACTTAGACACTGATCAGAAAAATAAGGACTATAGCCTTGCTCCATCATAGAAAAGTATTTCATTTTATATAGTCTAGAAACTACATTAGTAAGAATATATCAGAAGAAGTCTTATGTTCACTTGAAGTTCAGAATATGAAAGAAGATGTAAGATTTTGTCTTAGTATGTTCTCATCCCTGTCGTGGTCCCAACAATCTTAACAACTCTACTCAAACTCTGAATTTATGGCATAATTTAGGAGTAATCAGGTTTAGGCATTTATGGGGTAATTACACGAAGAAAAGGGAAAGTAAAATGTGAAAGGGAATTTAATCATAAGGTTCATACTAAAACCAGAGGAAATCTAAAATCAGCCTTTCTATACTTTTGTCTACATTTAAATATGTAAATATATTAGAATATGTAATTAATATATCATATATTATGAATATATCATGCATAATACACATTTAAAGTATCTTTATTTGAATATCCTTTTAAAAAAAAACAGGGTGCTCAATGCAGTGTAGATTTAGCCTAATCAACTCCTTAAATAATTAAGCATTTTAGATCAAGTAAGTTCAGTCTCTCGCCCACTGTGCTGGGTCTCAGACATCATGTTTGCGATTTCCTACCAGCCTTTGTTCATGCTAAATGGTAACCTTTGCCACAGATTGGCATACTACAAGATCCACACTGTTCTCAGTTTTGAATTTTCTCCTCCATTCCTGACACCAAATTCATCTCCTCTTCCTACAGAATACAACCTCCCTTTCTCCTGTCAAGACCCCTGTTCCTGTTCCCTCTTACAAATCCCAAAGGATGGAAACAGTTTACAATTTCTACTTTTCGTTACTTTCTTCTCACTAATCCTATACTCCTCCCTTCTCAGTTCAGTGACTCCTCTATTCTGACATTCATGTTAATTTTTCACAGCATACTCTAAAGATAAAAGTTCTTTCTTAGCTCACCCCTGCTGTGGCTCAAAAATGTTAAGAGGGATCAAGGACCTGGGACATTTCAGATTCAAATAATACATTCTATAAACTAAGACTGAGGGCACTTCCAGAATCTTCCCCTTCCGTCTCTATTTTTGTTCTTCTGGCCTTTATCTCTCTTTTATATCTCTTTCCACATTTTGTTTGTTATTTTCCCATTTTGTGTCTTCTCAAAATTTCAAGATCTGCTATCACCTCAGAAGTTATCCCTTATGAAAAACAATTGCAACACAAGATAACTGAATTTCAGTGGCCTAGATATATTTGATGAATGGATCAGGAAATCAATCAATATATATTTTGTAGCAGAGATCATAGTTTATTTTGTATAAATTCAAAGTATATATTATATAGAAAATATGTTAACACTAAAGATGCTGATGGTAAATACTATGAGCTCAGTTTCTGACTTCACAGACTAAGGGTGAAGTCAGACAGATAAGTCAGGTATCACCCTAGAGTATGTGGAATCGATGTTGAAAGATTCACAGGCATTTCGGGATCACCAGACCATTTAAGAAAGCAACATTACTCAGACCTAACAGTCATGTCACAACCATGTTGTTATTTTTTATGTTAAAGCAAAGAAAATAAAACATTTTCCAAGACAAAGAAAATGCCTTCATATCCTTTTTTAGTTTTGTATTCCAATAGCTATTTGAGTGCTTAAATAGATGAGTGGTTTATAAATATTTCCATCAGGAAAATTTAATGAGATTTCAGTTGTTACTGACACAAGAATTTCACATGGAGTGACTTCAAATGTAAATTAGTTCTATTCTAGTAATAAGTCTTTATTTAAACCATCAGAGCTTAATTTTCCTTGTTTGAAACTATATATTGTGATAATAATATGTAACTGAGGGAAATGTTTTGAAGAGTAATTTAAATTCTTGATTTCAAATAGGCAGTTGGAGTTCTCTTAGTCATTGTTAGTATGATTATTGTCATACTTAATATCATACTTATTGTTTTTATTTTTAGTGTTTTGACATTTCTTTTCTTTTTGAACTTCAATCATTTTATCCTGCCCTAGAATTAGCCTTTTCTGTCTAGGAGAGACGACAATGTACAGGGAAGTGTTTTGTCAGGAGTACTGAGCTTAAAATTAGTAGATTATTCTGTGCTGTATAGATATAAACCTGCAGCAATACCTAGAGAAAAACATGCTAACTTACCGGGCTTCTATTTTTTTTTTTTTCTCTCATCTGTTCCAGTTTCCTGTACTTCGAGGACACAGGAAAAGTAGACTTTGTTATGGACATATAAGCAAAATTAATTGGAAATTTAACATAAATCTTTTTTAATATATGAAAGAATCCCTAGAGATAATCTCATTTGATTTTCTTCTGAAGTTGATCTACTCTCTCCATTAACTGTTAATGGTATTTTTCAGTTGTAACAGGGACATTCCAGTTCCTTTACTATTTTTTTCTGTTTATCATACACTAGCATAACCATGGGGGATAGAGAGGTCTGATTAATTAAAACTATTTTGTATTTTTGGCAATTTTTGAACATTTTTATATAGTAATCACCCTGTTAATGACTTTACCTGCATTATAGATTTTAGTACATTCTGAATGAAGTAGGTACTATTATTATTCACGTTTTGCATAGAGTCAGAGATAGAAAGAAGTTCAATAACCTGCTCGACATCGAGAAGGTCACGTGACCTCACTGAGTTCAATCTTAGCAGTGTAATGCCAACATCCACATTCTACCTCAGAATTCAATGGTCTTCATGGAACATTCAATAGAAAATATTATTTTTCATTTAATATCCTGAATAGGATCAATAAATTTAAGAAATATAAAATCATAACATCAAGATGATTTTATATCCATTTTATACCTCATTCATTGTTTTAAATCGAATGATTAATTACTTATGTGTACAGTCTGTATAATTAAATTCAGAAGATTTATCTCATAAATTAATCTGATGGGAAGAAATATATTTCTTTGACGACAATTACTAACTCGAGAAATAACACACTACTGTAAAGTAAGTGTCATAAAATACTGCTTAGGTATTTATATTTTGGAGAAACCATTGTATGTTGCTTCTTTTAATAAGTCTATGGTCTATGTAAGAGAAACCTTTAATTTAAATCTGTCAAGTATCAAATTCTGCCATTCCTATTTTTCCGGAAGATCATATTTCATGTTTAAATCAGTGTACTTTTAGTAAAAATAGCCCCTTATTCATTGAAACAGCTTCTTTTCTCTACAATGTGTTACATTTTTAACTCAATCTATTTATCATGTGGTAATTGAGAAACGACTCAAGGCTGTGTCTGGTTGGATTAACCTGGCATTAAAGACGGTCGGTCTCTGTGGAATACAGTCTCAGGCACATAGTCTCCTGGCTACTCCTCTCCACATTCCTCTCCACCATCTCTTCATCTGGAGAGCAGAGGCAATTCCCCTTCGAGAAAGGCTATACTAAGACATTCACAGTTTTCGATTGCTCTGTAACTAAATTTGAAATCTGAGGACGCTAAATTTGCACCTGTTAAACAGCATTTCTTAAGCTCAGAGAATGTAACCTGGAAATTATCTAGATTTCATGCATCATCTAGATTGCTTATTTTAATGTTCCCTGTTCCTGCCATGATCACTTTTTTTAGTTACAGGTATTTACATAAGAAATAGATGTGCGTGTACAGGAGATATAGTACACCAAGTCTCAAGGTTTCTCTATCAGAAAATGAGGGTAGGAAAATGACATTAGAAGGCTTTAACATGATAGGAGAGAAAGGATAGTGAGCTTTGATTTTGGTTATAAATTTTTGGTAAGGTATATAAAATAATTATTGCATGATTTTAATTCATTTTTAATAAAAATTATTAGGTTAATATTAGTTAATAAAATTAGGTAGATTACAAGTGTGCAATTTTATAATACATCATCTGTTTATTAATTGCATCGTGTGTTCGTCCCCATAGTGAAATTTCCCCTTTTACCTTTATCTTCCTCTTCCCTACCTTTCTCTACCTCCTCCCTACCTCTTTTCCTCCAGTACCACTAAACTTTTGTTTGTGTCTATTGGTTTTGTTGCTTTGTTTGTCATTTTTTCATTATTTGTTTGTTTTTTTGTTGTTTGTTTGTTGTTCTCAGTTTTACATCCATCATATGAGTGAAATCATATGGTTCTAGATTTTTTCCATCTGACTAATTTTGCTTAGCTTGATATTCTCGAGATCCATCCATGTCATCAAACATGGCAGAATTTCACATTTTTATGGCTGAAAAATATTCCATTGTATATAATGAACTATATTTACTTTTTACTCCCTTGATTTGAGGATTCTTTCATTTATCATCATTCAGTGCTCACTGACAGTCATTAATTTTTACTATGTCCATGTTTGCAATCTTAAATTAGTCTATCTCCTTATGTATTGTTACAGTCCTTTTAGTTATTTTTTAAAATGACTCTAACTGTTAGATATTCTGATTCCTTTTTGTTTATAAAAATCTGTTGATTCTTTCAAGGATCAAAGATCATTTTGCAGATTCTCAAATTTCTCTGCTGGATGCTAAATATTTCTTAAGACATTTGGAAACAATAAGCAAGGAAGAAATGCAAGAATTTTCTTTGCTACGTAGTTTTACAATTACCGAATATAAGTTATGCCTTGTGATTTACATATCACATTCTCTTTACAATCTATCCAAACTACGTATAAAACATAGTGTATAAATCAGAAAATATTTGAAATGCTGCCACTGTGAAGAACTCAATATTTTCTTCTAATACGGAGAATAGTCTGATGATGGCCAGAGGCAGGGGGTGGCGGATGGGCAAAATGGGTGAAGGTGGGCAAAATGTACAAGCCGACAGGTATAAAATAAAAAAGTCACAGGGACACAATGTACACCACAGCCTTTTTTTGCTTCCACTTTTTTTTTTTTTTTTTTTTGCTGTAGAAAAAAATAAATTTAAAAGAAGTTTTGAACAAACATTTGTAATACTTATTCTTGGGGAAATAAATTTATGCCACATGAGGTTACGCTGATGCAGTTCTTTTTATCTAAAAAGGGAAGTATTTTGATTCTACATTAAAAAGATAAAAACTGCCAAATTACTGCCAAAAAAGGATAAGAATTTATTTCCATAATCCAAATAAAATGACTTAAATGAAAGAACTTTTTAAATGATGTATTACCTTCTTTGGTCTACTGGAATCAGTTACTAGAAATTGAGTGCCCTAAAACAATAAAAATTTATTTTCTCTCAGTTCTAGAACACAGAGTCCAAAGTCACTGTGCTGGCCAGGTCTCACTCCCTCGAGAGAGAATCATTCTTTGCTTCTTCCAGGTTTTGGTAAATCTTGATGTTGCCTGATTCTTGTGTGCATCACTCCAATCTCTGCCTGCATCTTCACATGTTCTTCTCTGTGCTTTTGTAATTGTTTTCTAAACAACTTTTTCTTTTCTGCATTATAAGAACACTGGTCATAGTAGTTAGTACCCACATTAACAATGGATGATCTCATTCCTTTAATACATCTGCAAAAGCCTTTTATCCCTCAAATAAGACCACATCTGCAAGTCCTACATTTACATATACTTAGAGGCCATCATCAACACAGTACCCATTGATATGGAGAGTTAAAGTGAAAATCGTGAAAACTTCTAAAAATAAATCGATATTCCCAGAGAGAACTACAACATGAAGGAATGAGGTTATCAGAGGACAGTAAGTTTTGGGATAATAGAGGAGAGGATTTGTGGTCTTTAAACACCATGGACAGTGACAAAATAAAAACAAGGAAAAATGTAAAAGAAATACTAAGATTACCCTGTTTCCACCATCTCAGCTGCTGATGGTTTTCTGCATTGGCTAAGTCAAATCAGAGTACAGAGGAGGTTAGTAAACAAATCTGAAGGAATGGGAAGGTTAAAGAAAATATATCACTAAGCATGATTCTGTTATATAACACACTTGATTAACCATCATCGATTGCTCAGGCAATCTCTTACTCACTAATTCATAGTGAGAGAAAAAAGCGATGTTCAAATTAGATTGTTACAATGGATATAATTTATGCTCTTATTACCAAGAATCCCTTCATCTAACCCTATAAAACTAGGTCCCTTACCATAGTGTGAGGTTGCTATGATGATTTTAATGATCATTATTTAGAAACTACATAAAACTAGATTGTTTTCTTTTGCAGCTACATGCCAAACGTATAATAATGTCCTTTTCTGTAATTTCAAGCCTTTGTGTCATTGTAATAACTTACTTATTAGTTTTCTCAGTGCCATCATGATGTCTTTGTTCCTCAGAGT
>CM053510.1:7834793-7849895 GCA_028627145.1 Eidolon dupreanum | reverse complement strand
AGAATGCATCCTCAGAATGGCCAACAGGATGAAACCATAGGAGACCAGAATAATCAGGATAGTGACTATCTCAATAGAGCCCGCAAAATAGAAGAGTAGAAGTTGATTCATTTGAGTGTCAGAACAGGAAATAGCAAGGAGAGCAGGGATGTCACAAAAGACATGCCTAATTTCATTGGATGCACAGAAGGATAGGCTAAATGTGGCCACTGTGTGTAAAATAGCATGCAAAATGCCTCCAACATAGGAAGCAATGATGAGTGGCACATAGACTCTGGGTGACATGCTAACTGAGTACAGAAGAGGGTTGTAGATTGCTACATAGCGATCGTATGCCATTGCGGCCAGGAGAAAGCATTCCGTGGTCCCAAAAGTAACAGCGAGAAACATCTGTGTTGCACATCCAAGGAGTGAAATGACTTTTCTCTTTGACATAAAATCTACCAACATATTTGGGGTAATTACTGAGGAATAGCAAGCATCCACAGATGACAACACACCCAGAAAATAGTACATGGGGTTGTGAAGTCGGGGATCCTCCATGACCAGTACAACCAGTCCTAAATTTCCTATCAGAGTAAAGAGGTAAATTGCTAGAAACAGGAAGAATAAGAGGATCTGCAGTTCAGCCTTGTCTGTGAAACCCTTCAGTACAAACATGGTAACTTCAGTGACATTCTGCATGGTGACGCCTCATGGGACAAAGTTAAAGAGATTTGTAAAATTACAATTCATTTACTACAAAAAGAATAAGAAAAATTTTGACAATATTGTGAAATAAGGGGAAATATGCTATCTCCTCTTCTTTATCTGTTGATAGTGTAAAGGTTCCCAGTTGCAGATCAGGAGACAGTGACAAGACAATGGAGTAAGGGTTTATGCCACACACTGCAAAATTCAGTGAAAAAGATAGGTGTTGACTCACTGGCTGAATTCATGTCATTTCTAAAGGCGTCAGATCACCTGGTTAATCAGGTCACCACTGCATTCTATTAGTTGTTTTTCTATTAAATCACATTAAAACAGCAAGTGCTTGGCTAAAGAATCATTTTCTTTTGACATGTAAACACATGAGATAGAATATCAGTGTACAGTACATTGGAATAGAATAGAATGTCAGCATTCTATACATTTCAGTAATTGCATAAAATTATTTGCTATCATCTACTCTCTTACAGAATGAAGACATTTATATTTATTTTACAATATTATAGTAAATATTGAAAGACAAAAAATATATCAATAAAATTAAACCTTTACAATTTTGTTAAATAGAGAATGTGCTTAAATTTGGTTTATCCTACAGAGTAGTGATAATCTAAATTCCAACATTTTATGAGCTCATCTCTAAAAGTTTTCTAACTCTATTAGACCTTCTTGGTTATATCTAAAAGAACTCATCAAGATTTTTTCCAGATAATGGCCCACGATTTAATTAAGCCAAAATAAGAAATGGAATACAGCTTAACAGGCCTGAGAAAAAAATGAAATACCGACATTTGAAACAATATGGATAGATCTTGAGATAATCACATTAAGAAAAATAAGTCTGACAGAAAAAGTCGAAAACCACATGGTTTTACTTGTATGAGGAATATAGTCCTGAAAACAACAAACAAGCAAGATGAAAAAGCTCATAGATGCAGATAACAGTTTAGTGATTACTAGAGGGAAAGGGGTTTGGAGGGAGGTAGAAAAGGGTAAAGGGCCAAATGTATGGTGATGGAAGACTTGACTTTGGGTTGTGAATACACAAAGCAATATACAGATAATGTACTATTGAATTGTAGACTTGAAACCTATATAATTTTATTAACCAATGTCACCCCATTATATTTAATAAAAAAGTTAATGGAAAAATATACTGTGGTCTTAAAAGACACTTAAGCCATAAAAATCTGTTGAAATATGGATTTTATTTGGATCCTGATTTAAATAACCTATGGGAGGAAGGACATGTATAAGAATTCTTAATATTAAGAAATGTAAAAACTTTTAGCAGTGATAATGATGATGTGCTTACGTTTATAAAACAATTATTATTGTTAGAGACACAAAGTGAAATGCTTATGGATGAAACTGTAAATACTCAGGATGGTGGAAGTTGGAAGAGAGGACCGGCCATGTTTGTAAATTGTTGAAACAGAGTGACGAGCACATGGGAATTCATTATAACATTCTGTCTGCTTTTATTGAACACTCAAAATTTTTCAAAGAAAAAAAAACAGATCTAAGAATAAGAAAGGAATGAAATAAAAACTTTGATGAATATGATGAAATCTATTTATAAAAAAGTAATCAGCAGTCACAAGAGAAATCAGCCCCAGTATAATTCTTGACATCTCTCTATTCAATGATAAACCTATTTAAGACAAAGAACATAGTACTTAGATCTGAAAGTGTGTGTTCATTGAACAGGTTCATGATTAAAAGTCATTTGCGGTGCTAGGCTTTCTCTCCTAAGTTTACTCCTTTTTAGAATGATATATGTTTAAATGACCAAGCAGACATAATAATATACAACAAGGCAGATAACTTAAATGTGTAGAATGATAAATATATGAAATAATTTCCTTTAAATATGTCAATATTTGGTTACAAATTTAAAATAACCATATAATTGAACTTTTTTCATCAGGTGTATTTATTTTAAAACATTAGTAAATATTGGGCTACAAAATTTCTGTTATAATCATTGAAGAATATATATATGGTCAAAGCTTTGAGACATGTATTTCATCCTTAAGTTGCATTTAAAATATTTGTTTTGTGATTATCAATACACACTGAAACATTATTCTATCAGGATTAAATCCAATAAGTCATATTTTGATTATGATTTTTTTCCTCTACCCATACACAGATCACCATAATTCCATTTGCTACATTACTATGGGCTTAATTTTACTTAGATAAGTAAGATAGTGAAAGACTATAATGTTAAACGCTTAAACGAAATTTTTCTTGAATCAGATCTGATATTTTTTATGAAATGACAAAATAAAAGTGATTCTGGGTATAGTTAAGTCAATATTAAAATATATCAAAAGGACTCAGAGTTATAAAGTAAAAATGACTATCATTTCTGAAGAGTTTAATAACATAGCATCAACTTTTAAAATGAATATCAAATCTCATCTGAAAATACAATTTTAATAGAAAGCAAACAATTCCAAATATCTTGGGCTCAACATTGAAATACTAAGTTTTTCACAGAGGAGAAAAATAATGGCCATGTATAGAGCACAGGCAGTAGGAATAGACTTTTGGGCACATTACTTTATTTCACCTTTCTAACAACTCTCACAGCTCATAAGGACCAGAACCAAGATCCAATCCCTGGTCTCCCTCAAGGTGCATGTGCTTTGCAGATTTACACTGTTTCCTGTAATATCACAGCTTTATTCTGTAACTGACTCCCGACCTGCAACTCCCAGTGAAATAAAACATGATTTTTGTTGTGTATTTAGATAAGTTTTAAACATTAAGACTAGAGAAACATGAAACAACAGTAATATGAAGTGACTTCTACACCAAAAACTGGGAAAATAAATGGTAATTGATTGTTTCCTCATAAGAGCAATATACAAGCCTCCAGGTAGCTGAGTAAGTCAAATGTTTTTATGCCCTTCACTGACAAATTCTCTGTATTGTTTTTGCTTTAATTCGATCTGTCTTTTTCCATTGGAAAAATGAAAGCATACACTCCATATGGAACACTCCTACTTAACTCTACAAAAGTACATTTAATATTTTATATTGTCTTAGATTTATTTATTTACCTATACAATAGTCAACAACTAGAAGGTTTAGTAGTGGGGATTTCATAATGCATTTGACCTTGAAATTTGAGGTCCCTCTTCATAAAATATTCTGCAAATGATTTGGAATTTTCTCTTACCTGTGGAACAGCTATAGCGGGTTTACATACACTACGAATGTGATTAATTTAGGTTATTTATATCCACTTACTCAGTTGTTGACGAAATCATAAGAGAGGCCCCTAGGGGGATATGCCTCAATTATCTTCTGGTTCAAAATAGCAACAAGATGATTTCTTCAATAATGAAAAAGAAAATGTTTCTGGAATAACTTACTACATAATGATATTTATTGAATGAATAGAGTTTTAAGGCCCCTGATTATAAGGATGCTTTAGATTTGCATTTTCTTGATAATTAGCGAGTGATATTAAGTATGCTTTCTTATTGTTCTGCTGGTTATTTGTATGTCTTCTTTTGAGAACAGCCTATTCAAGGAGATTGCAAGCATTTTATCTTATTCTGTAGGTTGCCTCTTTATTATTTCCTTTGTTCTGCAGGTGTTTTTTTTAGTTGAGTGTCTTTTCATTTATCTAATCTTGCTTTTATTGTTTGTGCTTATAATGTCACATCCATGAAATTCTTGCATAGTCCAAATCGTGACGTTTTTTCCATATATTTTCTTTCAGGAATCTTAAAGTCTCAGATCTTATGTTTAAATCTTTAAGCTACTTTTGTTCATGGTTTGAGATAGGGGTCAAATTTCATTCTTTTGCATGTAGATATCTAGGTTTTCTAGCACAATTTGTTCAAGTGACTATTCTCTTCCCTTTGTGTATTCTTGACAGCCTAGTTGAAGATCAATTGACCATATATGAGTGGGTTTATTTCTGGCCTGTCTTTTCTATTTCCTTGGTCTCTATGTCTATTTTTATGCCAATACCAGACCCTTTAGTTACTGTAGTTTTGTAATATATTTTGAAATCAGTGTGATGACTCCAGCTTTGTTCTCTTTGCTTAAGGTTTCCTCAGTACAATACAAACGTTAAGATTGTTTTCTTCTATTTCTGTAAAAATACCATTAATATTTTGATATGAATTTTCATTGAATCTTTAGATAATTTTGTGTAGAATGGACTCCAAAAGGAATTGAAAACTTATGCCCATGCATAAACCTGCACACAGATATTTATAGCAGCTCTATTTATAATCATGTAATTTATATAAATATTCATGTACTATACACTTATATTCATATATTGATATCCTAATTCCCTGTACCTTAGAAGGTCTTTGTAGAGGTAATTAACTTAAAATGAGGTCTTTATTTTTCTGCTCATCCAATATAAATTGATGTCCTTATAAGAAGAGGAGATAAGACACAGATACACAGAGAAATGATGATGTGAAAACATAGAGAGAAGACTGCTATCTACGAGTGAGAAAAAGACCTCAGAAGAAATCATCCTTGTCTTCATATTTACCTTGATCTCAGATTCCTAGATTCTATAACAATAAACAATAAATTTCTGTTTTTTAAAATACTTATCTCTGGTACTTTGTTATGGCAGCTCTGATAAACTAATGCAATCACTATTGGAACATATATATATGTGTATGTGTGTCTTCGTGTGTGTGTGTGTGTGTGTGCGCGTGTGTGTGTGTGTTCATATCTGAAAGTGAATGCAGTATGAAACTAATGGATTACACAGTTTTTTTCTGCATGTTTGGAAACTGTATAGGTGGAGGTATTACTAGGATCTTTATATAAAATTGTCTAAGAATAGAATGACACCAATAAAATAAAACACCACATTTTTTTCTCACTTTGATATTGAGACAATAGACATTATTCTTAATTTGTTTCCATTGTAATAGTTACTGTGAAAAATATACTTTATCAATACACCCATTTTTGTCAAATACTCTTTTCAAGGCCTCTTTCACATCTTTGTTCCTCAGACTATAGGTGACAGGATTCAGCATGGGAATCACAATGGTGCAAAACATCGACACTATCACGTTGTTGTCCAAAGCATAGCTGGAACTTGGTCTCACATACATGAAGAGGATGGTTCTATGATAAACTGACACTGCAGTCAGGTGACAGCCACATGTAGAAAAGATCTTTCATCTTCCCTCATCAGAATGCATCCTCAGAATGGCCAACAGGATGAAAACATAGGAGACCAGAATAATCAGGATAGTGACTATCTCCATAGAGTCCACAAAGTAGAAGAGTAAAAACTGGTTCATGTGAGTGTTGGAACAGGAAATAGCAAAAAGTGGAGAGCTGCCACAAAGACTTGCCTAATTTCATTGGATGCACAGACGGATAGGATAAATGTGGCCAATGTGTGTACAGAAGAATGCACAATGCCACCACATAAGAAGCAATGATGAGTGGCACATAGACTCTGGGCGACATGCTAACTGAGTACAGGAGAGGATTGTAGATTGCTACATAACGATCGTATGCCATTGCAGCCAGGAGAAAGCACTCCGTGTTCGCAAAAATAACAGAAGAAACATTTCTGTTACACATGCAATATGAGAAATGGCTTTGTCCTTTTTCAGGAAATTGACCAAAATTTTGGGTGTAAAAACTGAAGAATAGCAGGCATCCAAGAATGATAACACACTAAGAAAATAGTTATAGGGTTCTAGAGTCTAGGATCCCTAATGATCAATAAAACCATTCTCAAATTTCCTATCAGAGTAAAAAGATAGATTGCTAGAAACAGTAAAAATAGAAAGACTTGCACCTCATAATTATCTGTGAAACCCATCAATATAAACATAATGACTTTGGTCACATTTTTTACCTGAATCATGTGTAAATCGAAATCTGCTATCAACTGTGACATTGTCATTTTATTTTTGTTTTAAAGCAATATTTAAAAGTAGCATCCACCCTATTATATCCTCTTGTTTGTTCCTTAGAAGGGTGTTTTGAAATCCTTGACAGTGAGGGAATAGGAAGTGATGAAGACACTGGGTCCAAAAAAATGTATTGCCCTGTTAACTTAAGAAATTTTTATTAAGTGGGTGGCTAAATTTTTTATGGTAAAAATTGGCAATTTATGAGGTTTAATTTCCAGCTTATTTTTTGTTAAGTTTACTACCATCTAGTTTCATATTTCATCATCCTAAAATGTACAAAGATGAATAAATATAGGAATTTTAAATCTAAAAATACTGTAATAAAATGTATGTATCTGAGTACTTATCCTAGGTTTTCTGTAATATGCATGAAATGTCTTTTCTTAGTCATTATAATTGTTAAAATGAAAGTGACCATGTGTATATCACAAAAGTATATACAAATGAGAATTGTATTTGAATAAGAAGAACAATGTAGAAATTATTTAATTTTAAAATATTTCCAGATGACTAGAAAATGGGCTAAGATACACTCACATTTCGACTGGTCATATAGGCCAGCATTTTCCTACCAAACTATTGTGTATCCACTTTTTAAGCTATTATTCCATTCCACTAGTACTTCTGGAACCCTGGTGAGCAGACACCAGATACTATTCCAGAGGTAGATGTACCTTGTATGGGAATGATAACAGAGCATTGGTTTTGTTTCTTCCTCACTTTTCTTTCTTGATACACACGCATATAACCATATTGTCTATTTAGGCCTGCACCGTTTATTATTCTGTTAAGGTTTCTCCAAATTTAACTTAATACCAATGTGAGGTTTTTTCTATTAATATATTCCTTATCCTTGCAAAGCATTGGGTATATTTTTAAGGCATGTTTATGTCAAAAAGAAATCATGACCCTTTCTTTAATATATTATATTATAATTTCTTAAGGATTCTCTAAAATTATTATAAAGGAAAAATCACCAATAACAGTTCATAAAATTTATAGAAGCTGTTGCTAAAAGAATACAATCACTACATAAGTCACAAAGTAGTGCTTTATTTATGGGATATTTTCCTATACTCTCAGACTGTTTCTCATTCAGTGGAATATGAAAAAAAAATGAAAATGTACCTTAAAAAGCTGGAGTCACCTGCATCTAGACCGAAAGTATTTATGGCTTAAGCAAAATTAAATATAGCATCTACCATATTTAGGAGGCAGATTTCAGCATTGTGACTCCCGTTATTCTGTCTGTGTTTCATAGTTCAAATTGTGTTTAAAAGAGTGAAAAATCTGTAGTGTCATGAGCCAGGGGCATACAAATGATTAATATTAGTGACATGGAACACACTACATTTTTGTCATATTGAGATGTTTGAACATCAAGAAAGAATGAGAAAATGAGCTTAAAATTATTCTTAGAAAAAAAAGAAAGATACATGTTTTTATTTTCCCACAAAGGTTTTCCCAGATCCATGTGAGCAATGTTTTTTAATAATAGCATAAATATATTTTTAAATGTGGGGATATCACCCCCCTAAAATGCTCATTTAATCCTTAGAGAATTCTAAAGTAAAAAAAAAATTAATCTAAAGTTTGACTTCAGTGTAAATACAAACTGCTCACACATTACTCTTGAGAACACACACACACAAATGCTTTACAATAATTTTCAGCTTTGAATGATTACATTAGTAAAATAAATTATAAAACCATCGATAAATAATATAAAAATATTTTAATGTGTTTGGACATTGCAAGAATTTCATTTCTTTTTTAAAATTTCTTATTCTCTCTCTTTATTTCTCCATTTTTCACTCTCCACCCCCTCCTCCTGCCTTCATACATGGGTTATATAAATATTTATAAAAGAAAGTCAGGGACAAAACAGGAATTAGGCAGATGAGCAGCACAATGAAAACAAATAAATATGGGCAAGCAATTATAGAAAAATACACCAATAGGTAGTCTACTAAAGGTACCCGTTACAAAATACAAGTTGCTTATTAAACATAGGAGAAAGTTTAGCAACATTACAACTCTAACCTTTAACTGATGTGTTTGAGATGATGCAATTGTGGAAGATTAAGAACAGTATATTTGGGATCTGAAACCCTCTATTAAATTCCAGATTTAGCATTTAGTGACAGTATAACCTTGGAAAAAATAACTTTATTTTTCTAAACTAAAGAGTAACTAAGCTTGACCAAATTTTCAAGTATCTCTTGCTTAACTACATGAACATGGTATGATTGCATAGCGATTATTTCATTAAATTCACTAAAACATGTTTATTAAGCAAAAGTGTTTTAATTACATGTGAAGGATACACACATTTGAAATATAACTTCCAAATTTTATTTAACTATAAAATATTAATAGAGAGTTATAAAATGATTTTTTCATCAAAACATTGAACAATTAGAGCATCAAACCAGAAGTTCTGTATTTCTTCTAGTTATACGTATGTTTAAGTTACATGACACTTAAGATATATTTAAATACCTTTCTCATGAGATTAAAACCAGTTAACTTCAATATTCTGTAGTATAAGTAACTTTAAAAATCTATCCTGTCATTGCATTCTAACTTTGAATATGACAGTAAAATAATAGCCTATTTGCTTAAATTCCTCTGATAATTTTGTCCATAATAATATTCTCATAACTTTGGATTTCTCTGATTTTATTTATAGTGTAAGAAGATGATTTATGAATGAAGGTATATTTTAATCCAAATTATGTCCCATTAGGCAATTATCTACTTCACTGTAGGGAATTGGAGGAAAAACAGACAGAAAATATAGGGTTCATCTACTTCATTAAAGATGCTCTGCAAACAGACATCTCTGTCAACTAATACTTAAAGACATTGGAACTGATTGTATTTATGCCTAACTGATTCATATTAAGAGACACAAGTTAGAAAACAAATATATAGGTCTCAAATTTTAACAAAACATTATTATTCTGGAAAACTAAAATCAAACGAGTTCTTCAACCCTCATACAAGTCAGAATACATAAAATTCCATATACCCATGAGACCAGTATTACAAACACTAAGCTTGAGAAGAAGGAAAGCTATGATTGCAGCTACGACATGTTGTTAAACAGCTACTAGGTGTTAGAAACTTTGAGTACATTATCTTATGTAATCTGCATAGTAACCTACAAACTAATTCAATGCCCTTTCATAGATGAGAAAAACGAGAATCAGCTTGACTTATTCCTTGATCAAGGTCACTCATTTAGTTACTAGCAGAGCTAGGCTTTAAGGACAGTTTCCTCTGTCTCCAAATCCTAAGCCATTTTCACTGACTATATCGCACACTCATTGTGATACGCCATAAATTTGTAAATGTTATCCATAGAAACAACATGAAATAACATCTCTATGTGTTTGAATTGTTTCACAGAAGAATTCTTTTATAGAAGCATAAGCAGAAATTATATTTAAAAGAGACTCAAGGGACTTTGAGATCAGTTAGATTCCTTGTAAAATAAATTTAAAATTCAGTTATATTCCTCTATAAGAAATAAAAATTATAATCTCAAAATGGTATAAACTTAATGGTAGCTTGATAGTCAATTTTCTCCTCATTTAACAATTTTCCTAAATTTGAAATGTAACTCCATATTTCCACTACCTTTATTCTGTTGTCTTCAATTGAGAAGATTAAATCCATTTCTAAATTAAAAATTTATTGACCAAAATAATTAGAGCCTCTATTATTATCTGTGCTATTTCTCTGGAATTTTATTATTCTATTTTTAATTTGGGTTTGTATTAATTAGAAATATTTATCTCAGATTTAAATATTAAAGCATGTGATCCAATTTGAGATTTAAGGTTCTAACTTCTAGCATATTTTTGTAGTAATGAAAAACCTTTCTTTTTACCTGTGGAAATGAACTTCTTACTCAGTAAGGTATAATATAACTCTTATGTTAAGATCTCAATCTCTTCTTGAAATCCTCAGGAGTGCTCTAAGGAGAAAATACACTTTGTCTCTTGTGGGACAAAGAGATCACGAGATAACTTTGTGTGTGTGTGTGTGTGTGTGTGTGTGTGTGTGTGTGTGTGTGTTTATTTCCATTGTTATTTGTTTGTTTTTGTAGTAAAGAAGAGTGGTTCTGGAGCTATAAACTATATGATAAAAATGATTACATGAATGCACTTTGGCCTCTGGTATAAAATAATCATTCAGTAAAAAAAGAATTGTACTAGAACTGGAAAAGAAATTTAATGATACAGAACATAGACTTAGCTCTGATACTAAATAGCCATGAAATATTAGATTGATAGCTGAAATTCTCTGAAATCCAATTTCCTCTTCCTGGGAATATAACCTATTTTCTTCTCTCAGAATCCTCTAAACATATACATAATGAAATAATCTAAAAGCATAAACTATGGCAAAATTTACAGTAATTTAATAAAGATTACTATGCTTATTTAACTGTTAATGTTCTATACTTCTAATGCTATGAGATATATATTTAAGCTCATTAAGTATTTAATAGAGGAGATAAGATAAATACATGAATAGGAAGTATTGACAGCAGAGATGAGACAGTGTCCAGGTAAGTGTAGCATTCTATGTAATAGAATATTAGAATATTAGAGTCTGGCAGAGATAAAGGTCAGAATTTGAGGTATATAGAGTCTTTTATTATTTTGGAGACCCTACATACTACACTATAGAATGGTATGCAGCTGTAAACTTAAAGAGGTTCTTTAAAACTTGTTCTTTAAAAAGAGATAGATAGATAGATAGATACATACATACATACATACATACATACATACATACATACTTAAACTCTAAATTAGAAGGTGGGGAATGTTGGTATGGAATCTGAATTTTAACAGAAGGAAATAAAAGAAAAAAAGAAAAGAAGGAAAGAAGGAAGATACTGATAAGCAGCTTAATTGTGAGCAAAGGGGGTCTGTTAACTAAATACAATTGAAATGATCTATATATTCAATACAACATTACTTCAAACTAAACAGGCATTATTTTTTGTAGAAATTTACAAGCTAATTCTATAATTTATAAAAAAGGCAAAGGAACTAAGGTAGTCAAAGCAATTTTGAAACAGTAGAATAAAGTAAGGCTCATAATATGATTTCAAGCTATACCATAATGCTAAAATAATCAAGAAATATGACATGCCAAAAAAGATAGTTGTCTACATCAATGGAATGGAATAGATTCTTCAGCAGTATAGTCAAGCAATATAGTCCACTGATTTTTGACAAAGTTACTAAGGAAAATTCATGGAAGAAGGATAGTTTGTTTTTATGTACATATTAATATGATGCCGATTATGTAGAAGAGCTTTATGCCACACAAAAAAGAGACATTGATAGACTCATTCTTTGTACCATATATAAAAGTTGTCTCAAAATAAATCTTTGATATTAATATGAGACCCAATACTATAACATTTCTAGAGATGCTCAACATCACTAGCTATAGGAAATCGAAACCACAATGAGATACCATCTCACACCTGTTAGAATAGCTATAATCAATAGGACAAGTAATAACAAATGTTGGAGAGAATGCAGAGATAAAGGAACCCTCATACACTGCTGGTGGGACTGCAAATTGGTACACGCACTATGGAAAACAGCATGGAGGTTCCTCAAAAACTAAGAATTGATCTACCATATGATCCAGCAATCCCTCTACTGGGTGCTTACCCCAAAGACTTGAAAACCCATATCCAAAAAGATATGTGCACACCGATGTTCATAGCAGCATTATTCACAGTGCCAGGACATGGAAGAAATTGAAGTGTCCTATGATAGATGATTGGCTAAAGAAGCTGTGGCACATATATACAATGCGATATTATTCAGCCATAAGAAGAAATGAGATACTGCCATTTGTGACAACATGGATGGACCTTGAGATAATCATGCTAAATGAAATACAACAGACAGAAAAAGTTGAAAATCACATGATATCACTTATATGTGGGAAATAAACCTAAAAGCAACAAATGAACAGGACAAACAAACAGAAACTCATGGACATGGACTATAGACTAGTGGTTACCAGAGAGTATGGGGTCGGGGAAGAGCAGGGAGTGAAACGGGGATCGAGTATTTTGGAGTAGGGGGAGGTTGAAATGGGTAAAGGGGATCAAATATATGGTAGGTGAAGGAAACTGGACTTTGGGTGGTAAATACGCAATAGAACATACAGATGTCAAATTATAATGTACATCTGAAAATTATATAATTGTATTAACTGATGTTACCTCAATAAACTTAATGTAACAAAATAAAATAAAATAAATAGAAATAAAAGAAATTGCTTTAAATGTTTATTATTTTACATATTAATTGATCTGCTCACTGGCGCATTCTTGGGTCTGTTTTTTTTCATTTAAATTTCTGCTTTTTGAAAGATGAGTAAATTTTGGAGGGAAAGCCTAACATCACACATGACCCTAGTTATGGAACTGGGTGAGGGGCACCCAGATTCTAAATATTGTGTAACTTTCATCGTACCAGGTCTATCACTGAACTGACAGCAAGAATTGTATTAGGGTTTAGCTTTTACTTGTGACTCCTAATTGCCTTGAAACATACATTGATTTTATCACATTTATTAAAGTTTACTTTTATTTCCATCATTTCTCTTTTGACCTCATCTACATAAGTTCTTTTCTCTGTATCTCTCTTTGATTAATACAGCTTGTCATCCTTTCCCAAAGTATTTTTTTAAATAAAAAATTCGGGACATTTTTCCAATCAATTTAAGATATTTTAAAAAATGAAATGATATATTTAGAACATTTTATTGTTTTAAGACAGCTCAAAATTCTCAGTTAATTAGAATAAGTGGTTCAATTGCCCTAAGTTGTTTTGTTGTAACCTTTAATTTCAATACATAAGATTCACATTCTTCTCTGATATCTCATATGAATAGTTCTGGTGTTCTCTGCCTTGAATTTTTTTTCCCAATAACTCTATGAAAATGTTTTTCTTGATATAATTCTTCTAGGTAATTTGGAGTTCTTCTTTCCCAGAAGATGTTAGTAACTGATTTCTTCTCCTTCCCTCACTGCTTCTATCCCAAATGGCACTCTCCCTAACTGATGGGATCATGTTGCTATATTGAAACTGAAGCTTCACTTGCATTATGAATGTTAATAATGTACAACATATTGTTTGCAGCAGACTGTGTGTCATGCCATTAAGAATGACTCAGATTTTCTACAGATGGATATATAAAACATTAAATAAATAACTTGAACAATATGTCCTCAAAGTACTGTATAAGATAAGCTAATAATGGAAATTTAAATTCCTAATTTGATTAAGCATGGGAGTACACAGAGAAGAATATTTTTTGTATAACTACTAACTGAGTTTTTGGTTTTCTTACTCTTAAATATTAAATTTTATGTCTAGGTGCAATGATTGTTTTTTGTTGTTGCTGTTATTATACTTTGATAATGAAGTTATTTAATTGTAACTTTTAAATAATAATTACCTAGGTATTACTTCACTGAATCCAACATCAGTGATATATAACCAAGTGTAATACTGTGGAAGAAAAATTATATTTCTTACTTTTTCTTATCATTTTCCCATTTTCACCACAGAATTTTGAGTAGAAAAACATATAGATTATCAAGAATTTAGATTTCCAAAAACAGTGCAAATAACTAAATATTTACCCCCCAACAGACAATATAATGCTAAGTATTTGAAAAACAAATGGAACAAAACATACATTATACAATTTGATATTTGATTATGATCCATGTTCTTCAAAAATCTTGAGTTCTTTTCAGAATACCTAAATGAAGTTGAAAATTTTTAGAGAGATTAATTTATAAAATATTACAATTCATTCGGTTTTTAGTCAGTCAAACAAACTTAATTCAACACATTCAGCATTCTCAGTTAAAGCAATTTCTCGACTGTCCCTGTAGAATTTGAAAACTTTGCAACATGCGAAGTGGGGTGCATTTTAATTGCCTAAAACAATCTGTATTCACTAGAGAGTTAGATTTATTTTCTCCTTCTGTATTCTGTTCTTACATTTTACTCTTAATTTTCTTTTTTTCTGCTTTGATGGTTAATATTTTGTGTCCAATGGCTAGGTTATGGTGCCTAGTTCTTTGGTCAAAGCTTGGTCTACATGTTGCTGTGAAGATTTTTTTAAAGACGAGGTTAACATTTTAATCAGTACATTCGATTACAGCCAATTACCCTCCAGAATGTGAGTGGGACCCCTACAATCATTTGAGGGCCCTTAGGAGCAAATACTGAGGGGTGTGTGTGTGTGTGTGTGTGTGTGTGTCCTTTCAGATATTGCTTTTATCATTTCTTAGATGGACAAAGAGCAATGCTCACTTTAGGGTTAATTATTCTCCTCTACTGGAATAGACTTTCTTGAGTGCTCAACATAAAGCCCCATGAGTTATGAGTTT
>CM053510.1:7811593-7834293 GCA_028627145.1 Eidolon dupreanum | reverse complement strand
GGGAGGCGCAAAGCGTTCTCGACGTGTGCCTCTCACCTGACAGCTATAACTCTGTTCTATTCCACTGGAATCTATACTTATCTGAGACCCAATTCTAGCTACTCCCTAAGTCAGGACAAAGTGGCTTCTGTGTTCTACACAGTGGTGATCCCCATGTTAAATCCTCTGATCTACAGCCTCAGGAATAAGGAAGTAAAGGGGGCTTTCTGGGATGTAATTGCCAAGAAAAGGATTCTTTCATTTCTGTGACTGTTTGGTTAATATTCTGAACTAGATAGAGTATTTAATGTACTTTCAAAGGCTGGTACAAGCCAACAGCTTTTTATTAGAATATTTTCTAAGTAGTCACATTCTATAATATTCAAGTATATATATCTGATTTGAGTATAAAGTAAATTACCAGACTTATATGAGATGATTAGATCTTCACCTCCTCATTGTATATCTTCAGTAGGTCCTAAGAAATGAGCCTTTTTTGTGAAAAAAATCTTTCCTAGGGAAAGGTAGGTATTGAATGTTTAGAAACAAAAGTCACAATGTCACATAAAACTATTTATTTAAAATATATGTAATTGTCCATGTACTTTGTGAATTATTTTTAGTGTTATAAATTTTGAAGATGTTTATATATCACATTTATCAAAAATGCTTTACATTTAAAGTATATTTCCATTATAATTTGTTGTAGTCTCTCTTGGGAGGCTACGTAAATGAAACTTCAGTACTGTAGTTAATTGCAACTGTAAACTCACCACCTATTATTTCCTTTTTCCTCCATATACATACATATTTATTAAAGAATAAAGTGAGTTTGTTCAAAAGTGTGCTACTAAGAAAACTGCTGTCTGATTAGAATGCACAAGTTATAGCTCTCATGTTCTCTTCTCAAAAATTCCCAGCCTTTCTCTCACTTTCCCTCTCATGGAACTGGCGTATGCACACAAACTACATACACACGCATTTAGCTACAGGTAAGTGTTTAGTCAGGGCATTGCTCTGAAGGAGACAGATCAGTGTTCAGTGGATGAGTCTAACACATGTGCTTTTCTTAATTTTTATTTTTCGATTAGAGTTGACATTCGATATTATTTTATACTAGTTCCAGGTGTACAGCATAATATTAGACATTTAAGTAATTTACAAAGCAATCCCCCTAATTAGTTTAGTACTCACCATGCACTACTTGTGGTTATTACAATATTATCGATTATATTCAGTATGCTGTACTTTACAACCCCATGACTATTCTGTAACTACTGATATGTACTCCTAAATTCAGTTACCTTTTTTCCACAACCTCCAGACCCCTCCTATCTGGCAACCAACAAAATGTCCGCTGTATCCATGAGTCTTTTTTTGTTTTGTTAGTTTATTTTGTTCTTTAGATTCCACACGACACATATTCTTTAAAATGTTTTTTTTTTTTTTTGCTCATGGAAATCTCTTATCAACTGCCAATAAAAATAAATTAAATAGGTACAATCTTCTAATTAGGAAATCAATGAGTCCTGAAGATGTAATGTACACCATAGTTACTATAGTTAACATTACCATATTGCATATTTGAAAGTTGCTAAAAGAGCAAACCTTAAAACTCATCACGAAGGAAAAAAATGTTAGTATGTATAGGGATGGATGATAGCTAGACTTACTGTGGTGATCATGTTACAATATGTACAAATACTGGGTCATTATCTTCTATACCTGAAATTTATAAAACGTTATATGTCAATTATACCTGTTACAAAAAAAGCTGAAAAGGAAATTTAAATGTAATGAATATGATGGTAAAAGGGGATTTGGCTTAGCACAAATCTGGAGGAGGCTGAGTGGGGTCGGGGCTTGCTAAAGGGGCAACCACACTTGTTGTTTGGAGAGGAATATCCCTCACGATGCTTCTCTTGATCTTGTTGCTGAAGTCGCACCTGACTGAAGAGTTGGCGTACATGTCATCTGTGATGTGGCATAACAGTCATTATGAACTATCACAAACAGGTCATCTGCTCGACCATTCGAAACTCACAATGGTCCATGTAGGTGACTTTGGCCAGACGGATGTCCGTGAAGGTATCAGTGGTGTCTGAGCAGCTGTGGACCATGCTCTCAGCCCACAGGTCCGCAGTGTAACCTGAACCCGGAGGCCCACGGTAGAATGGCCAGATTTTCGCAGAGGTGCTCGCTCGTTGCCTGTGTAGCCTGCCTGCATCTTGTGCCTCAGCTGGCAGCTGTTGGCTGCATGCTTTCCGCTTTCCCTGTCCTGGAAATGTAATGAAATCACACATGAAAGCAAGATGCTTCCCTAGTAAATACTAATACTACCTTTCTTCCACTAAATGCTTTAATTTGCAGTAAAACAGAAATAGAAACAATGTTTTGGAGATGAATCCAGTTATTCTGACATCTGAGGTGATAAACACATCATAATTTGAGCTGTATTCTCTACTCTCTAATTCAGCTCTCTTACATTTAATTATTCTCATGTACAAAGTCTATAAACATTTTCAACTTTGGTTAACTATTATCACTAATGATTTTGCCATTTACAATTATTGAATATAGGTTTCTTATATAAATTTTGATTATTTCTTAAATTCATCATTATTTATACAAAATATTTTAATTATATTTTTTGCTTACTGTTCAATGCATTTGTGTGAAAAATGTTCCAAATACTTATTTTACTTTCTTTCACTCAAAAGATATTAAATTGTAAAGGCTAAGAGACTTCTAATTTTTATATTGAATCATTCTTTTCCTTCTTTTGAATATGATGATATTTATTAAACCCTCCCTTACGAGTGTGATTTTTTCACCTTCACCGTAATCTCTATTACCTTTTGTCTTCTATTTTTGTTGCTTTTTGCTTCACTTTGATGCTTAATGACACCACACTCCCTAAATATACAGATATGAATCAATGTTTTGTCTTTTTAAGTGGCTTTGAGTAATATGTTTATTAAAATCTTGAAGGAACTTTGAAATACATGCTTTAGGCTGTGTTTTATTAATATTTTCATCAGTTGAACCAAACGGAGAATAACCACAAAAACTGTGAATGTCACACAGTTAAAAAAATAAGCTCACAAGATGGAAGGAGTGAAAGAATCAATATTTAAGAATCACATAGATCCAAATTAATAACCAAAAATATGAGGTTATTAATAGATGGAGTCTTGCATTAAATATTTGTATACGTGGGACTGTGCAAGAAAGGGTTAACCCAATTGGCCTCGGCTGCCCATATGCTGCATTTTTCTCAAGTTCTTCAGGACTAAAGCTTAGCTTGCACCTAAGAAAAAATCTCTGAAACCTTGGAATACCTTACCTGACAAGAGCATCATTGCAACCTAGGGGCCAGACCAAACACGTTCTGCTAGTAACGTGATTTATGGTGAATGCCTGTTTTTTTACACACAGGGCTTTGGGTGAGGTTGTGTCAATTTGAGCCCTGGGTTGGGACAGTTGGAGACTAAGTAACTATGGACAGTTTAGTTGTCTCTCCACGTCTGTGTACTGACTGCCAATAAAACCCTGCACGCCCGGATTGGCGACACTTCAAAGGAGTTATAGACCACACTGCTGGGAACGGTAAGAGGAAGCTCATGCCTAGTTCTCCTGAACACTGCTCTACACAACTTCATCGTTTGCCTATTTTAGTCTACTTCTTAGGTGTAATAAACCATACAAGGGTTCTGAGTTTTGTGATTCCTTCTAGTGAATCATTGAACCTGATGATGGTCTTGGACACCATGAACACTAGCGCTGGTTTCAAAAAATTTTCTCAACTTCCTTTTGTTAATTTTTATTTTTATATTATGTAAAATATAAAATTTCAGTTTATTCTAAAATATATATAAATATGTAAATTAGGAAATCAGATAAATGAACACATATAAACTCATCTCCAGAATCAAATGAAAAGAAAACTGAGTATTGCCATAATTGTAAGCTCTCCATATTCACTCCCATTATCCTGCTTTCTTGATTGTGACAATTACTCTTTTGAATTTTGCATTATTCCCTAGCTTTCACTTCTAAAAACAAATTCATCCCTGTTCTTAAAACTGTATTTTTAATAAACCTATTTTTAGTATTATAAATGTGATATCATATGCACTTTGTCTTCTCTCTTGTTTGTGTTTTTCTTCATTATTATGTTTATAATATTCTATTATGTTCATATGTTTTGCTGCACTCTAATTTCATAGCTTTCTAGTATTTGTTTTCTTTAATATGTCCTAACTAAATTGTCTGTTATCTTCTGTTATGACTGATATGGATATGAATGTCATTTCTGTCACTCAGGCACAGATACAAATTTCTTCCATGTATATCCCTAGATGTGGATCTGCTGGTATATGCACATAATAAACATACGTGCAACTTCGAAACATAACAATGTGTTCAGGTCTTCTGCCCAGTTTTTAATTGAATTGTTTGTTTCTTTCAATCTCTTTTCTAAATTTCTTTCTTACATGTATACCCTCAATGACAGGTTCATAAGATCTCAGGTTCCATATCTTTGCTGAAACTTATTATAGTCATTTAACTATCTTTCCCCAAGATAGTGGAAGTGACAGATATGTAGATGTTTAACACATCTGAGATTATTTTTGGTCCATTGTATTAGGTAGAGATCTTTTCTTTTTTCAATGCAGACAGTATATTTCCCCCCAGCACATTTTTTAAACATATATTCTTCATTTATCTTGAATGACACCTTATGATATGTTAAATTTTTCATTTATGTGTGGACCTCTCCAGACTCTATTTCATCATCAGTCAATGTTAAACTTTCTTCATTGGCAAGCTTTCCTTTATAATGGCGTTAGCTGCTCATAGATATTTATTCAGAAACAGCTTGGTCTTTTTGTTCTGGGTAATTTTACAAAATTCGAATTACTGTGCATGGATGTAAAAGTTGGACATCGAAGAAGGCTGATAGGTAAAAACAATTAATTCATTTGGAATATAATGTTGGAGGAGAGCTCTCAAGATGCCCCAGAAAGAAGAACTAGTAGCTCTTACAGCTAATTATGCCTGAAACATATTGGAGGCAAATGACAAAACTGAAGATCTATTTTGGGCACATCTTCAGAAAGCAGTGTTCTTCAGAAATGACATTAAAGCTGGGAAAAATAGAAGACAGCAAGAAAAGAGGAAGACCAAATAGGAGATGGATCGTCTCCATAAAAGAAGCCATAGGCGTGAGTCTAGAGTTGCTGAGCAGGACATTGTCTAGACTTGTGGAGGACAGGACATTGTGAACATCACACTCATTCATAGGGTCACCAGGAATTGAAGTTGAGTCAAGGGCATTTGAAACCACAATTTTACATAAAAATTTACACTTAATTCTGCACTTTCAGAGCATTTATATAATTTTGTTTGTAAGTGTGTTGTATTTACAGACTAATTTTATAAAGCTTGTGTCTTTATAATATTGAGTCATCCTCATAAACATGATGTCAATCTATTATTTATTTAAAACATTTTAACGATATTTTATAATCTCTGTATGTTATGAGTAACTATTGTTAGTTCTATCTTCCTAAGGAACTTGCATATTATTCATACTATCTTTTAAAATATTAAATCCTAAATATTTTCTCTAGTGATGTTGCAATGCAACTAATTTATGGATTAAATGTCGATCTGATGCTTAACACCTCAGACAAGCTATTTTATTAATTCTCGTAATTTGTCATTTTGTCCCTTGACATGAGTCTATTCTTTATAGACATATATTTTTAGTTTGATTTTGTTTTTGTTTTCCTTTCTTTTGCTAGCTGCTCCCTCCAATGAATTTTTACCTGCGATTGGCAACATTAGACATCATTGTCTTTTACATAATCTTAAAGCAAATATCAGGAACCTTCATTTTATTACCTTTGATCATGAGGTAATCAATCAAATCTTAAATACTAACTGAAATAATGTTTGAACCTCCAAATGCAATATATCTGTTTTATCCAGCACCATTATTGATATAAAGGAAGATAGACAAAAATTTGTAATGATAAATTTTTAACAAAAATTCAAGCAAATAGATCATAAAACTTTAACCATTAAATTGCGAAAGAAGACATACTATTAAAAGAGACTGTTCACTATTTTTGAAAGCATCATGTCACTTTGTTAATCTACGAACTTGCAATGCTAATGCTATCACATTTTGATATAAATAACCATTCAAAGTGAATACCCAATGAGCCTCATTAACAAAAAAACATTGTTGAATTTTTCAAATTCAATTCAAAGACAATACAGAGCAAGTACTAATGAGGGAATAAGTACCAAAAACAAAGATTACTCTGAGAGAAAATGGATGAATATGTGATAAAGATTTGAGGACTCCTTCCCAACTCTTTTTAGATAGTATAATGAATCCCTTAATAATGGCAAAGTCCTATCTTTTGCATTGGGGATAATACAAGGCTCTGCAGCAGAATATAGCTTAATTTTTATGTTGTTTCTTATGGAATCTCAAGAGAACTCTATAGACAGTACACTTATTTAACTAACCAACATGGTTTTCATTCTTCTATATAAAAAAGGAACCCAGAAATCCATTTTAGAAAAAAAAAAGATGAAATAAAGGAATTATTTACCCTACCTACTTAACTTACAATTTATTACATACATTTGCCTTATTAATTTGAATAAACAGAGTAAAATAGTAGCATCTTGAACTTATTATTCCTTAGATAAGTGATATACAGAAAAATGTTTATAATCTAAGAAGAGAATCTCATCATTGAGAAAAAATGATATATTTAAAGACTTAAATTTATATTTTGAAAATATAATCATCTTTTTTTCATTGATTTACCCACAAATTGTTATTCGATACCCACCGTATGACAAGCATTGTTCCACTAACCTGACAATAACTGTAAAAACTTCATTTCTAAAAATTGTACTAGCTAATTGAAAAAGAAAAGCTGTATAAAAGACTAACTAAAAATGAGAAATTCTGTTATTAATATGTCTTGTGAATGCAATAGACTAGATTTTTAATGAAGGGCTTCATTCTATCATCTATGTTGTAGTTTGAAAACAGTTAAATTCTAGAGTATGCAGCAATCTTATCTCAGAAAATCAGGATTAGTAGAAATCTTGAAAAATTCATAGCCTTATCAGGTAACTCAATGATTAAGAGAGATACTGAGCTCATCATAATTATGCTATTAAACTCCTTTTACATTAAGTTTCTTTTTGGTAATATCAGAGTCAGTGACCTGTGAACATATAGAACTTATTCTGCATTTCATAAACCGTAATGTCTATTTGATGAATACCCAATTTATAGACAATCAGCAGACTGGAATTCTCAGAACACTAGAGTTTATCTACTATGCCCCCTTCTGTGAAAGTCAATATCTGCATTACCTCACAAGATAATCAGAAAAAATATACATATGAATAAATAAGTAGAAAGATGGATAGTTCTGTAAAAGTTTTCTGACATATTATTAAAATAAAGACAAAATAATACATTGGCCTAGCAAAAACAAATCACTTATGTCATTGAAGAATTAACTATCAGGGCAAAGGCACACAGAAGGTAGGAGTCTCAAACTAAGATATCTTTACCAACATGTATTTCCCAGTCTTTCTCTGTGTTGAAAATAATTGTAATTACATCAAAATTTTAGCCCTTAAATTATTTCCTTTTCTATAAAACAAATGAACATATTACAAAGGAAATACCAAAAACGACAGTTCTCGTCAAGGCAATTGCCCCAGCTGGATTATCAGCCTGCCTGAGCATTTTTAAACTTGCTACTGCTACAGTAACCTATGCTGGTTTCTGGTTTTCTTGTTTTGTCACAACAGGGGTTACTGGTAGCGGGACAGCAATGTTTGCACCTTTGAACATTATATCTTCATTAAGAAAATGATCCCATAAGATGTTTCTCTAAGGTTGAAAAAGTCAAAGAAATCATGGGTATTCAATTTGTTATTGTGGTGAGGAAGGTGAAGGCAAACCCTAGACAACTTATTGGAGGTTAAGACTCAGGATCTAGGGGATGCTTAGAAGCCAGTGGTCTTCCATAGAGGAAACGTATCAACACATCCCGCTCACCTCCTCATTTGTCCATGGAGATATGGGGAAACCGCTAGAAATATACACAGTGGATGCATGAAACTGGAGTTGAGGTTAATCGAGAATGCAAATAGAAAATCGTAATACCATACTTCACAGTTGCATTATTAGATTTTGATGCAAATAGACTCTCAATGCACCTTGTTTCACTTGTAAATATGGATCTCCAAAATCTGTAATTTCATCTCGATGTAGGATCAGAATCACAGACACTAATTGCAAAAGATCAGCACAATTTTAAAATCATAAAAAAGGAAATTAGATATTTTGTTCAATATCCTATTTGCTCCAGGTATAGGTTTTCTTTAAACATTATATAATGAATATGTGTTTTCTCTTCTCATTAATTTCATGCCAGAACAGAATTTGATTAGAGGTAAACTTACCCAGACGAAAGAAGACACACACACACACACACACACACACACACACATGCACACATACACACCAATACACACACACAGACAGGAAAATAAGAATTGATACTGAGCTATGCACCTTTTGAGTAAGCTAAAAACACAATAAAGAGGGCAATGAAAATCCAAAATTAATTTTCTTTTACTTTGGCAAAGACTTTAAAGTAACATAGAGACCTGAGACCACTTCATGATGCAATGTGTGACTTCATATATCTTCATGTGATCATATTTTCTTTCCTTTTGAGACTTGAAGTTTCTGCCTTTAGAGATTTGACTCCACAATTAAGTGCTATAATAAAGTACCCATGGTTACTCAATTCTCTTTAAGGAAAACAAGGTGCAGCAACAGGTGTTTACTGAGAGGATATCTCAAAAGGTTATAAATAGGTGATTCCAATATCCATTGCACTTCATTTGAAAATGAATTATTTTCTTTAAAATTTTTACGCTACAAGTGAGATCTTATGATAAAAACATGATAGATTATGCAGGTAAGACACTAGGAAGAAAGCTATAACGAGCTGGAGCTGTTATTCACTAAGGTGGACCGGTCGCTTGCCTACTGTAACATGGCATTATTTTGCTAGCATACCTTGTGACTGGAAGTATAGTTTGGTTTCAGTAAAAAAAAATAATACTTAAAACATCTCAAAACCATTCTTTAGAATATTAATAAAATATTGGTTATTTGAAACGGTCATTGTTTTCCCTGCCTGAGATACCAAGAGCTATTTTCAGGATACAACGCATACATTTGAAGTTGAAGAACGAAAAGAGTGGTCTTGATGGGAAAAAATATGGATTCACGTTAAACCCACAAACCTGATCACAGAATGAGAGATACTTCTGCAGGTTATCTGTATCCTATGTATTTGGGGTATGGGAGGGTAGAAAAATACTAGAATAACATATGCTACATTTGCAGAAACTGAAGTGGAGTGTGTGGACTTGCCAGTACTTTGAGAGGACTACAACCAGATTTAGTAGAAAACTGCTTAATAATTTTAAATGCCTGTCCAATTTTTAATGATTTTCTTCCTTCTTCAGACACTTTATTTACTAAGCTATATTATCCTAGGTTGTTTTTTCCCGTGTGTGAATATCGTCATCAACAGTTTTAGGATTTCCTGTGAATATTAGAGAGAGACATATCTATACCTAATGCAAGTTTAAAAGACACTATTGTAATAAATGACGAAAGCAAATTATACCTTGGTGACTGAGTTCATCCTGTTGGGATTGGCAGACACACTGGAGCTACAGATCACCCTCTTCTTGCTATTTTTTATGGCTTACACACTTACGGTGTGGGGGAATGTTGGCATGATCCTCTTAATCAGGGCTGACTCCCGACTTCACACGCCCATGTACTTCTTCCTGGCCAACCTGTCCTTTGTAGATGTTTGTTATTCTTCTACCATCACCCCAAAGATGCTGGTGGATTTACTGTCGGAGAAGAAAACCATCTCCTTCGCTGGCTGCTTTGTGCAGATGTACTTCTTCATCGCCTTGGCCACGACCGAATGCATCCTCTTCGGGTTAATGGCCTACGACCGTTACGTGGCCATATGCAACCCTCTGCTTTACCCGTTAGTCATGTCCTGGACCGTCTGCCTTAAAATGGCAGCAGGGGCTTTTACAGCAGGGCTGTTGAACTCTATGTTTAACACAAGTTATGTAAGCAGCTTGCCATTCTGTGGCTCCAATGTCATTAATCACTTCTTCTGTGACAGCCCTCCACTTTTTAAGCTCTCATGTTCTGACACACGGCTGAGTGAAAGCACTATATCCACTTTTGCTGGTGTGAATATGATCGGGGCTCTGCTGGTCATCCTCACCTCCTACTCCTACATTCTCTTCTCCATCTTTCGCATGCATTCAGGGGAGGGGAGGCGCAAAGCGTTCTCGACGTGTGCCTCTCACCTGACAGCTATAACTCTGTTCTATTCCACTGCCATCTATACTTATCTGAGACCCAGTTCCAGCTACTCCCTAAGTCAGGACAAAGTGGCTTCTGTGTTCTACACAGTGGTGATCCCCATGTTAAATCCTCTGATCTACAGCCTCAGGAATAAGGAGGTAAAGGCGGTTTTCCGCGAAGTAATTGCTAAGAAAAAGATTGTTTCATTTCTGTGATACTTTCTTTAATTTTCTGAGCTAGATAGAGTATTTAATGAACTTTCAAAGGCTGGTACATGCTAACGGTTTTTTATTAGAATAATTTCTAAGCAATCGTCTTCTATAATATTTAAGGATATGTATCTGATTTGAGTATAAGGTTAATTATCAAACTTCCATGAGACAATTAGATCTTCATCTCATCATTTTATATCTTCAGTAGGTCCTTAGAAATTAGGCTTATTTGTAAGAAAATCTTGCCTCGGGAAAGGTAGGTATTGAATGTTTAGATACAAAAGCCACAATGCCACATAAAACTCACCATTTAAATATATGTAATTATCCATGTACTTTGAGAATTATTTTTAGTGTTATAAATTTTGAAGATGGTTATATATATTTATCAAAAATGCTTTAAACTTGACATATATTTTCATTATAAATTGTTGCATTATGTCTTAGGAGGACTCTTAAAAAAATTTCAGTACTGTAGTTTTAATTGCCACTGTAAACTCACCACTTATTATATCCTTTCCCTTCCATACACCACATATTTATTAAAGAATAAAGTGATTTTGTTCGAATATGTGCTACCAAGGAAACTGCTGTCTCATTAGAATGCACAAGTTACAGCTCTCATGTTCTCTTCTCAAAAATTCCCAGCCCTTTTCTTGCTTTCTCTCTCATGGAACTGGCGTATGCACACAAACTACACATGTACGCATTTAGCTACGGGAAAGTGTGTAGTCAGGGCATTACTCCGCAGGAGATAAATCAATGTTCTGTGCATGAATCTAAGACATATTCTTTTCTAATTTTTATTTTTTGATTAGAGTTGACGTGCAATATTATTTTATATTAGTTCCAGATATATAGCATAATATTAGACATTTTAATAATTTACAAAGTGATCTCCCGATTAGTCTAGTACCCATCTCACACTATTTACGGTTATTCTAATATTAAAGACTATATTTCTTATACTGTATTTTACAACCCCATGACTATTCTGTAACTACTAATCTGTACTTCCTAATCCCTTTACCTTTTTTTTTACCCAGCCTCCAAACCTCTCCTATCTGGCAACCACCAAATTGTTCTCTGTATCCGTGAATCTGTTTTTGTTTGCTTGTTTATTTCGTTCTTTAGATTCCACACAACACATTCTTTACAATGGATTTTCTGCTCATAGAAATCTCCTATGAATTGCCAATGAAAATCAATGTAATTTAATATTAAAGCTACATGAGCGAACACCTACAAACTTCAAATTAGAAAATCAATGAATCATGGGGATGTAATGTACATCATGGTAACTATATTCTGAAAGTTTATAAAATAGCAGATTTTAAAATCATCACAAGGAAAAAACTTATTAGCATGTATAGAGATGGATGATAGCTAGACTTACTGTGGTGATCATGTCACAGTATATACAAACACATTATCTTTACACCTGAAACATAAAATGTTATACATCAATTATACTTCGGTTACAAAAAATCAAAAATGAAATTTAAGCGTAATGTATATGGAAGTAGACAGGGACTTGGCTTAGCAGAACTCTGGTGAAATGTGAGTGGGGTCGGGACTTGATAAAGGGACAGCCATACTTGTCGTTTGGTGAAGAACGTCCCTCACAACGCTTACCTTCATCTTGTTACTGAAGTCACACCTGATCGAAGAGGTGACATACATATCATCTGGGATGTGACATAGCAGTCATTATGACCTATCACAAGCAGGTCATCTACTCGACCATTCGATACCCATAATGGTCCATGTAGGTGACTTTGGCCAGACGGATGTTCGTGAAGGTATCGGTGGTGTCTGAGCACCCGTGGGCCATGCTCTCAGCCCACAGGTCCTCAGTGTTACCTGCGGGAGAATGGCCAGGCTGTTCTCAGAGGTGCTCGCTCTTTCCCTGCCTAGCCTGCCTGCTGCTTATGTCTCAGCTGGCAGCTGTTGGCTGCATGTTTTCCACTTTCCCTGTCCTGAGAATGTAATGAAATCATATATGGAACCAAGTTGTTTCCCTAATAAATACCAATATTATATTCCTTCCCCAAATCATTTAATTGCAGTAAAACTGAAATAGAAATAATGCTTTAGATGTGAGTCTCATTATTCTGATATTTGGGGTTTTAGACGCATTGCAATTTGAGCCGTGTTCTCTACTCTCCAGTTTAGCTCTGTTACATTTAATTATTCTTATGCACAAGATCTACAAATGTTTTCAACTTTGGGAGCTATTATAACTAATGATTTTGCTAATTTTTAATGAACATAGGCTTCTTATATAAATTTTTATTATTTCGTAAACTCATCGTTTATAAATATATTTTAATTATTACTTTTTCTGTTTATTGTTCAGTGCACTCGTGTAAAAAATGTTCCAAATATTTCTTTTTTGCATTCTTCAACTCAAAGGAAATTTAAATTGTAAAAGCTAAGGGACTTCTAATTTTTATCTTAACTATGATTTTATCATTCTTTTCTTTCTTTAGACATTACAATATTTATAAAACCCTCCCTTACAAGTGTAATTTCTTTTCTTTTGCTACACTCTCTATTGCTTTTTGTCTTCCATTGTTTCATCTTTTGTTTCACTTGGATGTTTACTGTTTCCACACTCCCTAAACATACAGATATCAATCAGCGTTTTGCTTTTTTTCAGTGGCTTTGAGTAATTTATTTATTAAAATTTTGAAGAATGTTTGTAATATATCCTTCTAGGTTGTGTTTTAGTTAACACTTTCATCAGTGGGACCAAACAGAAAAGAACCACAAAACCAGTGACTGTCACACAGTTAAAAAAATAAACCCACAAGATGCATGGAGTGAAAGAATCCGTATTTAAGAGTCACATAGATCCAAATAAATAACCAAAAGTATAATGGTATTAATAGATGGAATCTTGCATGAAATATTTTTACATGTGGTAGTGTGCAGGAAAGGGTTAACTCAATTGGTCACTGCTGTGCAAATTCTACATTTTTCAATGATCAGGATTTAACCTCGACATTGCACGTGAGAGAAAACCTCTGAAACCTTGGAATATCCTGCCTGATAAGAGCATCATTGTATCCCAGTAGACAGACCAAACACGTTATGCTAATGACGTAACTTATGGTGAATGCCTGTTTTTGTACACAAGGGGCATTGGGCAAGGTTGATTGTTTGAACTCTGGGGTTTGGAGATGAAGTAACTATGGACATTTATGTTGTGTCTCCATGTCTGTGTACTGACTCCCAATAAAACGCTGCACGCCAGGTTTCATATAAGCATTTCTAGTTGGCAGCACTTCACACGAGTTGTCAGTCCACACTGCTAGGAGCATTAAGTGCTGTCTGTATGATTCATGTTGTAATGCAACTAAGTTTTGGATTAAATGTTGATCTTATATTTAGCAACTCAGACAAACTATGCTATTAATTCTCATAATTTGGCATTTTTCCCTTTACATGAGTCTATTCCTTATATACATATATTTTAATTTCATTTTGTTTTTATCTTTCTTTCTTTTGGTAGCTGTTTCTTCCAATGAATTTTTACCAGCATTTGGCAACATTAGACATCATTGTCTTTTACATAATCATAAAGTAAATATCACTAACCTTCTTTTAATTACCTTTGACCAAGAGATGTCAATTTAACCTCACATACTAACTGCAATGATGTTTAAGTCTACAACCATGCCACCCTAAACGTGCAGATCTCATCTTATCTTGGAAGCTAAGCAGGGTGGGGCCTGCTTAGTACTTGTATGGAAGACCACCCAGGAAGACCAGATGCTGTAGGTGTTAAAAAAAAAGAAAATTATGTTTGAGCCTCCAAATGCAATATATTCGGTTTATACCCCACCATTGTTGACGTAAAGGAAGATAGAATAAAAATTTTGCAATGATACATTTTTGGAACAAGAATTCAAGCAAATCATTCATAAAGTTAACCATTAAATTGTTAGAGAAGATATAACATTAAATTTGCAATGCTAATGCTATCACCCTTTGATACAAATTAACCTTTCAAAGTGAATGCCAAATGAGACTCATTAACAAAACCTTTGGTGTAATTTTCATGTTCAGTGCAAAGAGAATACAGAGCAAGTATTAATTAAGGGATAAATACCATAAGCAAAGATATCCTGAGAGAAAATTGATGAATATGTGATAAATATAAGAGGACCATTCCCAACTCTTTTTACTCTAGTGTAATAATTCCCTTGATAACGGCAAATTGCTACCTTTTGCACTGGGGATAAAACAAGGTTCAGCATCAGAATATATCCTAAATATGTTATTTCTTTTCGATTCTCAAGATAAATCAGTAGACATTGCAGTTTTTTAATTAATCAACATGTATTTTCTTCTATATAAAAAAGCAACCCACTTATGCACTTTAGTAAAAGAAATGATGAAAAGAAACTACTATACTACAGGCTTAATTTACAATTTATTACATGCATTTACGTTATTATTTTAAATAAACAGAGAAAAATATCAGTATCTTGAACTTAATTCTTAGAAAAGTGATATACGGAAAAATGATTATAATCTAAAATGTGAAGAATCATGAATCTCATCATTGAAAAAATGTCTTATTTAAAGACGAATTTACATTTCAAAAATAAGATTGTCTTTTTTCATTCTTTTACCTAAAAAGTATTCATTCAATGCCCACATAAGAAAAGACTATTCTATTAATCTGTCAAAATTGTAAAGGTTTCTGCACTAAAAATTTTATTGGCTAATTTAAAAAAAAATAAAATTTATAAAAGAGTAACAATATGAGAAATTTTGTTATTAATATGTCCTATGAATACAATAGGCTCCATTTTTAATTAAGGGCTTCATTCTATCGTTGATGTTGTTGTTTTTAAAACACTTTTAAATTAGAGAGTATGCAGCAATCTTATCTAAGAAAATCAAGATTCGTTGAAATCTTAATAGAAAAATAAGTATTCATATCAGGTAACTCAATGATTAACAGAGATATTTAGCTCACCATAATTATGCTATTAAACTCCTTTTACATTGAGTTTCTTTTTGGTAATATCTGAGTCAGTGACCTTTGAAAATATAGAACTTATTCTACTTTCCATAAACTGTAATGTCTATTTGATGGTACCCAATTTATACGCAGTCAACAGACTGTAATTCTCAGAACACTAGAGTTTATCTCCTATGCCTTTTTTGTTAAAGTCAGTATGTGCATCACCTCATAAGATAATCAGAAAAAAATATATAAATAAATAAGTAGAGAGAAGTTTGAATGGTTGGGTAAGTTTTCAGATACATTATTAAATTAAAGGAAAAGAAAGTCATTGGACTAGCAAAAACAAATCACTTATGGCATTGACGAGTTAACTATCAGGAGCAAAGGCACACTGAAGGTAGGAGTCTCAAACTAAGATATCTCTACCAACATGTATTTCCCAGTCTTTCTCTGTGTTGAAAATAATTGTAATTACATCAAAATTTTAGCCCTTAAATTATTTCCTTTTCTATAATACAGATGAACATATTACAAAGGAAATACCAAAAACGACAGTTCTCATCAAGGCAATTGCCTCAGCTGGATTATCAGCCTGCTTGAGCATTTTTAAACTTGCTACTGCTACAGTAGCCTATGCTGGTCTCTGGTTTTCTTGTATTGTCACAACAGGGGTTACTGGTGGCAGTACAGCAATGTTTGCACCTTTAAACATTATATCTTCATTAGGAAAATGATCCCATAAGATGTTTCTCTAAAACTGAAAAAGTCAAAGAAGTCATGGGTACTTCGATTAGTTATTGTGGTGAGAAAGGTGAAGACAGACCCTACACCACTTATTTGAGGATAAGAATCAGGATTTGGGTGAGGATTAGATCAGAGGTCTTCAAGAGAGGAAACGTATCAACATATCCCGCTCACCTCCTCATTCGTCCATGGAGATACGGGAAAACCTCTAGATATGTACGCAGTAGACACATAAAACTGGAGTTGAGGTTAATCGAGAATGCAAATAGAAAATCATAACACAGTACTTCCCAGTTGCATTATTAGATTTTGGTGCAAATACACTCTCGATGCACCTTGTTTCACCTGCAGAAATGGATCTCCAAAATCTGTAATTTCATCTCTTTGTAGGATCAGACTCACAGACACTAATTGCAAAAGATCAGCACAATTTTAAAATCATAAATAAAGAAATTAAATATTTTGTTCAATAGCCTATTTGCTCAGAGTATAGTTTTTCTGAAAACATTATAAAATGAATATGTGTTTTCTCTTCTCATTAACTACATTCTAGAACAGAATTTGATTAGAGGTAACTTACCCAGACAAAGGGAGACACAGACACACACACACATGCATGCACACACACACACAGAGGGGAAAAAAGAATTGATAGTGGGCTATGTGCCTTTGGAATAAGCTAAAAATGAAGTGGGCAATGAGAATTTAAAATAATTTTCTTTTATTTTGGCAAAGACTTTAAAGTAACATAGAGACCTAGGACCACTTCATGATGCAATGTGTGATTTCATAAATCTTCATGTGATTATATTTTCCTTCCTTTTGAGACTTGGAGTTTCTGCCTTTAGAGATTTGACTCCACAATTGAATGCTATAATCTAGTATCCCTGGTTACTCAATTCTCTTTAAGGAAAACAAGGTGCAGCAACATGTGTTTATGGAGAGTGTCTCTAAATGTTATAAATAGTAATTCCAATATTCACTGCATTTCGTTTGAAAATGAATTATTTTATTTAAAATTTTAAAGGTACAACTGAGAACTGATGAATAAAGCCTGATAGATTACACAGGTAAGACTCTGGGAAGTAAGCTATAAGGAGTAGGAGCTGTTAGTTACTAAGGTGGACAGGTACCTTATCTCCTATAACATGGCATTATTTTGATAACATGCCTTGTGACTGGAACAATAGTTTGGTTCCGGTAAAAAAAATAATACTCAAAACATCTCAAAATCATTCTTTAGAATATTGGTCAAAATACTGTTTATTTGAAATGGTCACTATTTTCCCTGCATGGGGTACCAAGAGTTATTTTCAGGATACAACACATACATTTGAAGTTGAAGAACGAAAAGAGTGGTCTTGAGGGGAAAAAATATGGATTCAAATTAAACCCACAAACCTGATCACAGAATGAGAGATACTTCAGCAGTTTATCTGTATCCTATGTGCTTGGGGTGTGGGAGGGTAGAAAAATACTAGAAAAACATATGTTGCATTTGCAGAAACTGAAGTGGAGTGTGTGGACTTGCCCAGTGCTTTGAGAGGACTACAACCAGATTTAGTAGACAATTGCTTAATAAATTTACATGCTTGTACATTTATTAATAATTTTCTTCCTTCTTCAGACACTTTATTTACTAAGCTATATTATCCTAGGTTGTTTTTTCCCGTGTGTGAATATCATCATCAACAATTTTAGGATTTCCTCTGAACATTGGAGAGAGATATATCTACACCTAATCAAGTTTAAAAGACTCTATTTGTAATAAATGACGAGAAGAAATTATACTTTGGTGACTGAGTTCATCCTGTTGGGATTGGCAGACACACTGGAGCTACCGATCACCCTCTTCCTGCTGTTTTTTATCGTTTACACACTTACGGTGTGGGGGAATGTTGGCATGATCCTCTTAATCAGGGCTGACTCCCGACTTCACACACCCATGTACTTCTTCCTGGCCAACCTGTCCTTTGTAGATGTTTGTTATTCCTCCACCATCACCCCAAAGATGCTGGTGGATTTACTGTCGGAGAAGAAAACCATCTCCTTCACTGGCTGCTTTGTGCAGATGTACTTCTTCATCGCCTTGGCCACGACCGAGTGCATCCTCTTCGGGTTAATGGCCTATGACCGTTATGTGGCCATATGCAACCCTCTGCTTTACCCGTTAGTCATGTCCTGGACCGTCTGCCTTAAAATGGCAGGGGGAGCTTTTACAGCAGGGCTGTTGAACTCCATCATTCACACAAGTTGTGTAAGCAGCTTGCCATTCTGTAGCTCCAATGTCATCAACCACTTCTTCTGTGACAGCCCTCCACTTTTTAAGCTCTCATGTTCTGACACACGGCTGAGTGAAAGCACCATTTTCACTTTTGCTGGTGTGAATATGATCGGGGCTCTGATGGTCATCCTCACCTCCTACTCCTACATTCTCTTCTCCATCTTTCGCATGCATTCAGGGGAGGGGAGGCGCAAAGCGTTCTCGACGTGTGCCTCTCACCTGACAGCTATAACTCTGTTCTATTCTACTGCCATCTATACTTATCTGAGACCCAGTTCCAGCTACTCCCTAAGTCAGGACAAAGTGGCTTCTATGTTCTACACAGTGGTGATCCCCATGTTAAATCCTCTGATCTATAGCCTCAGGAATAAGGAAGTAAAGGTGGCTTTTTGGGATGTAATTACCAGGAAATGGATTTTTTCATTTCTCTGATTTTTTCATTAATTCTCTGAACTAGATAGAGTATTTAACGAACTTTCAAAAGCTGGTACAAGCCAATGTGTTTTTTATTAGAATATTTTCTAAGTAATCATCTTCTATAATATTTAAGGATATGTATCTGATTTGAGTATAAGTTCAATTACCAAACTTATATGAGATGATTAGATCTTCATTTCATCATTTTATATCTTCAGTAGGTCCTTAGAAATTAGGCTTATTTGTAGGAAAATCTTGCCTAGGGAAAGGTAGGTATTGAATGTTTCGATACAAAAGTCACAATGTCACATAAAACTCACCATTAAAATATATGCAATTAAACAGATACTTTACCCTGTGAATTATTTTTAGTGTTATAAATTTTGAAGATTGTTATATATCATATTTATCAAAAATGCTTTAAATTTAAAGAATATTTCAGAGCCCAAATATACTGTTCTTAATTCTCAAAAATTACATCATCTCGGTCATAATAGTTAAATGTTAGAGTTGTAATATTGCTAAAATTTCTCCTATGTGTAATAGGCAAGTTGTATTTTCTAATGGGCACCTTTAATAGACTGCCTATTGTATATTTTTCTAAATTTGCTTGCATATATTTATTTGTTTTTATTGTGCTACTCATCTGCCTAATTCCTGTATTGACCCTGAGTTTCTTTCATAAATATTTGTTTGTATGACACATGTATGAAGGCTCGGGGACGGGGTGGAGAGAGAAGATAGAGGGATAAAGAGAGAGAATGAGAAATTCATTAAATAGAAATAAAATTCTTGTAATGCCCAAACAACAGATTAAAACATTTTTATATTATTAATTGATAGTTTTATAAGTATTTTACTAATAATCATACAAAACTAAAAATTACTGTAAGGCATTTGTGTGTGTGTATGTGTGTGTTCTCAAGAGTAATGTGTGAGTAGTCTGTTTACACCAAAGTCAAAATTTAGATTAATTATATTTTTTACTTTGGAATTCTCTAAGGATTAAATGAGCATTTTAGGGGAAGTGATATTCCCACATTTAAAAATATACTTGTGCTCTTTATTAAAATATATCACCCACATAAATCTGGGAAGACCTTTGTGGGAAAATAAAAACATGTATCTTTCTTTTTTCCTAAGAATAGTTTTAAGTTGATTTTCATATTCTTTCTTGATGTATGGACATCTGAATATGACAAAAATGTAGTATGTTTCATGTTACTAATGTAAATCATTTGTACATCCCTGGCTCATGACACTGCAGATTTTTCACTCTTTTAAACACATTTTGGTCTATGACACACAGAGGGATTAATGAAAGTCATAGTGCTGAAATCAAGCTCCTAAATATGGTAGATGCTATATTTAATTTTGAGTAAACCATAAATACTTTTAGTCTAGATGCAGGTGACTCTTCAGCTTTTTAAGGTAAATTTTCATTTTGTTCATATTCCACTGAATGAGAGCACAGGAAAATATTCTGGAAAGAAAGCACTACGTTATGATATATGTAGTGGTTTTACTCCATTAGCAACAGCTTCTATAAATTTTATGATCTGTTTTTGGTGATTTTTCCTTTATAATAATTTTAGAGAATGCTTAAGGAACTTTAATATATTAAAGAAATGGTCATGATTTCTTTTTGACATAAACATGTCTTAAAAATACACCCAAGGACTTTGCCAGGATAAGGAATATATTAAGAGAAAAAAAATTCACATTGGTATTAAGTTAAATTTGGAGAAACAACAAGAGAATAGTAAATGGTGCAAGCCTAAATGGACAACATGGTGATATGTGTTTGTATCAGGAGAGATAACTGAAAATCAAATAAAACCAATACTCTGTTATCATTTGCATACAAGATACATCTACCTCTGGAATATCTGTTGTCTATTCACCAGGGTTCCAGAAGTACTAGTGGAATGGAATAATAGCCAAAAAAGGAATTACACAATAGTTTGGTCTGAAAGGCTGCCTTATGTGACCGGTTGAAATGTGAGTGTATCTTAGCCCATTTTCTAGTCTTCTGTGAGTATTTTAAAATGAAATAATTTCTACATTGTTTTTCTCATTCAAAAACAATTTTCGCTTGCATACACTTTTGTGATATACAAGTGTTTGCTTTTATTTTAACAATTATAACCACTAAGGAAAGGCCTTTCATACATACTATAGAAAATCTAGGATTAGTACTTAGACACATACATTCTTTACAGTATTTTTAGATTTAAAACTCCTATATTTATTCACCTTTGTACATTTTAGGATGATGAAATATGAAACTAGATGGTAATAAACTTAACAGAAAATAAGCTGGAAATTAAACCTCATAAACTGACATTTTTTCAACGTGACAAATTTAGCCAACCACTTAATAAAAATTTCTTAACTTAACAGGGTAATACATTTTCTTGGACCCAGTGTCTTCATCACTGCCTATTCCCTCACTGTCAAGGATTTCAATATGCACTCCTAAGGAACGAACAAGAGGATATAATAAGGTGGATGCTCCTTTTAAAATATTGCTCTAAAACATAAATAAAATGAAAATGTCACAGTTGACATCAGATTTAGATTTACATATATTCAGGTAAAAAAATGTGACCAAAGTCATTATGTTTATATTGATAGGCTTCACAGATAATAATGAGGTGCAAGTCCTACTATTTTTATTGTTTCTAGCAATCTATGCTTTTCCTCTGATAGGAAATTTGGGAATGGTTTTATTGATCATTAGGGATTCTCCACTCCACAGCCCTATGTACTATTTTCTTAGTGTGTTATCATTCTTGGATGCCTGCTATTCTTCAGTTTTCATGCCCAAAACATCGGTCAATTTCCTGAAAGAGGACAAAGCCATTTCTTATCTTGCACGTGAAACTCAGATATTTATCACTGTTATTTTGGGGACCACTGAATGCTTTCTTCTGGCCTCAATGGCATATGATCGCTATGTAGCAATCTACAACCCTCTCCTCTATTCAGTTAGCCTGTCATCCAGAGTCTATGTGCCACTCATCATTGCTTCCTATGTTGGAGGCATTTTGCATGCTATTTTATACACGGTGGCCACATTTAGCCTATCCTTCTATGCATCCAATGAAATTAGGCAAGTCTTTGTGACAGCCCTGCTCTCTTTGCTGTTTCCTTTTCTGAAACTCTCATGAACCAGCTTCTACTCTTCTACTTTGCGAGCTCTATCGAGATAGTCACTATCCTGATTGTCCTGATCTCCTTTGGTTTCATCCTTTTGGCTGTTCTGAGGATGCATTCTGCTGAAGGGAGAAGAAAGGTCTTTTCTACATGTGGCTCTCACCTAACTGGAGTGTTTATTTTTCATGGTACAGTTTTCTCTTCATGTACGTGAGACCAAGTTCCAGCTACGCTTTGGATCATGAAATGATAGTGTCGATATTTTACATCATTGTGATTCCCATGCTGAATCCTGTAATCTATAGTTTGAGGCACAAAGATGTGAAAGAGGCCATGAAAAGAATGCTTAGGAAAAATTGGCTTATCAATACAGTATCTTTTTACAGTAAAAAATAAATTGTAAAAATTGTGAGTGATGTGCTGTGCCTCAGTATTTAAGAGGTATGCTTA
>CM053510.1:7790931-7811093 GCA_028627145.1 Eidolon dupreanum | reverse complement strand
TCATTAAAAAAAAATAACAACAGCAAAAATCCTTTGATTACACTGGCCAATAATATCTCCTGTAAAGGCTACAATTTCTGTGAGCTGTTTAAATATACTTTAAAGCATTTAGTTATATGAAGAAATTCTAAAGTATAAGCTTAATGTTATTGAAAAGAATCCCAGGCACCCTGTTTCCTCTTGTTTCTCAATTATCTGAATGACTAAACTGAAATAAGTAGTTTGACTCAGGCAACTTGGATTTGAACATTAGTGTTGTCATTTCAAAACTGTGAGTCTTTGAGCTCCTTATTTATTTTTATTCTTGTTAAATTTTAAATTATGAATAATAGTTGCCCACCTCATCAGATTCTTGTGAGGACTGGGATAACACCTGTAAAAACCTAGTCCCTTATTCAGCAGATGGCACTCATTTAAAGACTGTTAGCTTTCTCTTGCTTTTGCAATTATAGCATTTATATATACATATAAATATAGAGTATATATACATATACATATATATACACACATACACACACTTTGATCAAAAAATATGAAATCATTAGCAAGTAGGATTTACCCTAATAACTTTTAATGAATATTTAATATTCAAAAACAAATCTGCACAATTCAGTATAATTCTAAAAAGGAAAAGTAAATAATAATGACAAAGGATGGAGAAGAAATTATTTGATATAATTCAGCCTTTATTTAAAACAAAATAGGTCAGCAAATTAAAAACAGAATAGAACTTCCTGAACTTGATAAAGGGCATATACAAAACTCTACAGGAAACACTGTACATGGCACTGATGACTCTACCAGCACAATAAGGCAAAAAAAGAAAAAAAAAACAAGTAAGAAAAAAATAAAGTTTGGAAAGAAGAAAATAGTAGCACCTTAGTTCAAAATTTGAAATGTAAAAATCACTGCTAATAGCATCAAAACAGGAAATCCATAGGGGTAAATATAATGAAGTATGTGTAAGAACTCTGTACAAATAAAATATTGTATGCAACAAAATAACGACGGCAGATATAAAAAAAATATGCAAATGGAGAGATATACTGTGTTTATGGCCTGGAAGACTCATTACATCAATTATCTCCAAATTTATCTACAAATAAAAAGCAGTACTGATCAACCCCTAGGAGCCTTTTTGTAGGAACTTATCACCTGAAACACTAAGTGTTTCTCAGACTACTTTTAACATTAGAAATCTTGGAACATTTGCTGAATATTCCATCCCACTATAACTCACTTTTATTTGCACCCATTCTGTTTATTTTTCTTGGTTATTTCTCCTTCTGGGTGTATAATACATGTTTTCCATACAGCCCCAGTTTAGAAGTCTACTAATGACTGCAGAGATGCAGTGTTTCCTCAAAACACTTAATGTAACTGGGACCTCACACCAGACCTTGTCATAACTCAGAGGTAAGAAAGATACATGAACCTACAGAAAAAAGAAATAATTTTAAGGCACACGTAAAAGATTTATTACTACTAAATATTGCATTGGAATAGAACATGTACATGCATAACTATGATGGCTTTTCTTTATAGCACAGATCATGTATCCATGATGCTAAAGATAAGAAGAATTTTGAGACAACCAAATGGGTCTTTCAAGTTCTTAAATACGCAATCAAAAAGGAGCACAAAAGTCAACTTGTTTTAATAAATTTCATCTAATAAACACACATATTAGTGTTTATTATGTACCAGTTCCATAAATGTTTTACAAATATGTACTTGTTTATTCCTCTAACTATCAAGAAGTTGTTATTTTTCAATACTTCTAAGCATTTGGTATATGGCACATCCTTATTGCATGTGTGTTTAATAGATGAATAAATAAATAGATGGACTGATGAATGGATGGACTAATGGATGGATAGATGGATGGATAGATAGATAGATCAATGTATAGATAAGTGAGAATATTTATTTTTCTGTTTCAGATAATATTTGTAGATTCTGTAGTTACAGAACATATACCATCAGGAAAATTTGATATGATCATAATGGCAATGATGGTTTCACGAACTCTTAGAAAATTAGATATAAATCACATAGCAAAAGCTTTTTCTATTCAAAGAATGAAGTTATAACACATAGTTTCTTTGTGGGCTAGATTTATTCTTATAAAGGATCCTCTACTCTTCCATTTACAGTGGATACATATGAAAACCAACCAAGTTTATAAAGATCATGAAGATTATAAATTATATACATTACTATTTGCACACACATTACTGACATAATCTTCAAAACTCTATCTTCAAGAAAAGATGAAAAATTACTCTGATCTTTTTATTCTATAAATCGACAATGTAAACCAATTGAAAGTATGAGCACTTCTTTCTCTAGGGCCAATTTCAATGATCAAATTAGCAGACATTTTCTGCAGTTGCATTTGATTTTTCAGTCTCCATTTTCTTTATGTTTTATGTTGACAAAATTGAAGATGTATATTGTATACACATGTGAATATATATGTGTATATTTTAGTTATTATGAAAATAAATGACTGCATTATTTTATACTGAATGTAACCCTATAGATGGAGACAATTAGACGCTGTCCAATGAAATGGTTTGTTTGGAGGTGTAAATGAATGGTTATATGTAAAGCTACTAGTATATGTATGATTTGAGAGTTAAATGATCATATATATAAATCTCCTAGAATACTGTGTATGTAAAACTTTTACACAGTGCCTGTTACAATGTAATGTCATATAATTGTTCATTATTTTACCACTATTTGATTTTAAGACAACAATCAGATTTGACTCCCAAGAAGAGATTAGGCATTTCAAAAGTATCTGTGAGGCTTTCTAAATGTGAGAAGTTCACACAGAGCAAAAACACTGGAATCCAGTATTCAACTTAGTGACGCTACATCATGATAAAACATTTGCCTCATTATGAAGACTTTGTTAGAGTATAGAGTAGTATGCCATTCATTCGTTCTTGTTTTATGAGTAGTTTCTGAAACAGATGGGTTATTTTATATTGCTCTTTTAATTTTAGTGTACTCAGTTTAAAAAACTGGAAGAGACTATCATAAAATGACCTGAATTCTTCTAATCATCCTTCCATTGTCCTCATGGACACAAGTTTGCATGAAGATACACATCAGCTTCTTTAATAGGGACCCATTTAATCTAAGACTTATTTTTTATTTTCCAAAAGAAGTTGTTTTAAAATAAGGAAACTACAATGTACTTGTAAGTATATAATAGTTATGAGTTTATCTATTCCAGAGTTTCTAAAAGTAGCAGTATTGACATTTTAGTCAATACTTCTTCTTTTGGAAATGGGGGCATAGGGTGTGGGAAAAGACTACTCTGTACATTTAAGGGTGTTTACCAGCCTCCCTAGTATCTACTCAGTAGATACTAGTACTGTTCAACCTACTTATGATCACGAAAATGTATACAAAGTTTGCCAAATATTCTCACAGAGGCAAAATTATCACTAGGAGAGAATCACTAAATATGGTCAGTATTATTTCTTTGTCCATGTGGCAAATGAAAACATTTGAGTGAGGACACTACCTGAAGCTAAATCAGAATAATAATTTTGTAACAAGACTTCTGATGTCATTTTATTAATTTTATTCTGCATTTTCTTAATTTCTATGTTTTGAGATCTATTTTGATAATACTCGTAACTAAAGAAAATTAACATATAAATTTAACAAAAACAAACAAGTAGAAGTAAGGCTGAATATATGTTTTATGAAGCAGGCCATGGTTGAGAGGAAATTATAATGAATTAGGTTATTTGTTACAATTACATGTAAGTAGATTTATTCTTCTGCTTCTTTCTATGAGCAGAGAGAGAAAATGCTGAGAAGCTATATTATATTCTAGTCATAAAAATAATGCAATACACAAACTTAAAAACTAAAACTGGTGTTCCCTCTGTAAAAATATCTGCATTTAATTCAAGTCATAAGGAAGTCAGTGTGACAACTCTGCAACTTTATTGCTCTTACATTGAGAATTGGAGAATTTTATGGCCCGAGTTGAAAAATGCCAATTTTCTAATGACATCAGACAAAATCATTTGTAGATCATAATTAAAGATATAATAAAAATTTATCTCCAAAGGAATACATCCATAAATACTTTTTCTCAGATTAAAAAATATTCTCTTGAAACACATGAGACAATACTCGCCACATTGATAGCATAAAGATAGAGATTGGGAGTTAGTATTGATTGGGAATCCAACTTTCTCTTATTCAGCTGCTAACACTGTTACATATGATGAAGACATGCCATAATTTATAACTATACATTGGTATCAGTTCTAACTAAGTTTGTTCTCTTATAGCATGGTAATATTTTCCATTCTGTATCTAACGGCACACTTATGTTGTTCTATCAGGATCTTCACAACTGTATAATAATATTGTTATAATTCTTTAACTTTTGTACAATGTTTGGATTGACACATGATATAATTATTTTATTTATCCGCATATATTATAACTTCTCTATTTTTATGCTAAAATACCTAAGATAGGTTAACAGATTAACAACAGAACTTAATGAAACCATCTCCTACCCTTTTCCAAACACATAAATAATTCTTATATTATTTGTATAATTGAAGAGAACTAATTACAAAATTATGTAAAAAGGTAATAAACCTATGTGAAATTATGTAAAACAATCACACTGTCCACAGCTTAAGGATGCCTATCGAGTTATTATAGAGAAGAAAGACATAGATTTTAACATAAATAAGTCCAAAGGAGTGCATACAGTTCAATTAATTTTGTGCGTGTGTGTGTATAATCTCTCATACAACTTTCATGTGAATGACTTTCAAAAATTTGGAGTATAGTGTCAATTATATTAATTTTATTATGAATCAATGAGGTAGATACTTTTGCATTTTCCTATTTTAAAGGAAGAAGGCAACTTCAGTTATTTCATCATAAGAACATTTGAAAACTAGTCTGAGTAGCATATATGTGATTGGAACACCATTTCAAAGGGAAAGCAGAAGTATCTACTGAACAACTCTTGAGAGATCCTACTGATCTGATTAGTTCCAGTCTCAAGAGACCAGAAAAGATGCTAATTATCCAATCTGTGTACATCCAAGATTCACATCGACTCAATGAGCTACAGTTTTTGTTCCCAGAAGAAAGGAAACATAAAAAATCTCTACTCCCAGCGATAAGTCCTTTAAGACTCATGAAAACCTGGTCTTCTCTAGATACTCTGCTTACTCTGAACTTGGCTTAGTTGTGAGTATGTTTAGGAAGTAATAATGCAGGTTTATTAAAGCTTTTGATATTTCCTGTTATTCCACACTAAAGGCATTTGTTACCTGCTATATGAGTACAGTGCTTTTCCCAAACAGCCTATTTATCTTTCAAATGTTCTTCTTATTTTGTGAAATAAGCAATATTTACTTAACATCAGTACCTAATATTTGGATGTGAGAGAGACTGTGTATATTTTTATGGAATTTAATATTTGGTTCATAAAGAAACTTAAGCTACTTGCATATTTACAGAAAATTTCATATATTCTCTAAGAGAATATATGAATGGGGTAGAGAATGGGGTAGCTGAGAATCATAATGTATTTAAAGTATACTACAAGGAAGATCATTTCTTCTTAATCTTATGTAATCATTTTTGAAATCCTTTACATTAATTTTATTTTAGGATTCCACTAATAATATTTTAAGAATGATTTTCTATTTTCCTTGAGTCTGTCTGTAACAAACCTGGGCATATACACACATACTTGTTTCCCAGAGCTCAACTGTTTTTGCTACAAAAGTTGCTACTCCTTCCCACTACAACTCTAGTGTGCCTGAATATAATAGTCTTCAAATCAGAATATATTGTTTTCAAATTAGACTGTCTAAGCTAAATAGTTTTGGGTCTTTTAGTATGGCAGGGTTGCTGCTGTCATTGATAGTGGGTTTTTACATTTTTTATCTGTGATTGTTAAGTTTTTTGGTCTGTGTTATTTGATATTTTGCTTCTTTTGTGTCTTGTAAACATTTTATTTATAAACAATGCAGTATACATTATTTTGAAGTATAAATACATTTATATACTTACAAATTTATATGTACAACATATTTCACATAACAATCAGTTATATATTTATACATATATAATATTCTATAATAATATAGGCAATACTATAGACAAGAAATGATATATAATGTTTATTTATAATATTTTATAATAAATTCAGTTACAAATATTGTGTCAGCATAATAATATTCTGTGGACAAATCTCCATGAAAGTGTATAGGGAGATAGTTTAATTCTGGTTAATAACTATGGACCTACAGTATGGCAAAGTTACTATTTTGAAAATCATTAACTTTTTTGATAGGCATTTTGGCCTGGTTCATTTTTTCACTATAATGATAAATGCTTTAAATTTATGATTTTTCTCACCAGTTTCCTTATCAGTAACTACGTCTTTCCTCACTAATTATTATATATTTTCCAACATTCCTTTAGAGTCATAAATCAAACATAAATTACTATGAAGGAATTTCATATGTTTTAAACAAATACCACATTTTCATTCTGACATTTCAAGACATTAATCTAAAAGTTGTAAAATTGTATTTGAGAATACCATTAGGTTTTAAAACTGTTATTTCCAGTATTTGTTTTTCTAAGAGAATACTCATGCTTATTAATATTCTAAAGCAGTCTCTTAATCAGTAAGATGATAGTGAATGATATAAAAAGCCCTGAATTTAGTGACAGAATGAATCTGTATTTTCACTATAATTCTAACATCATGGGAGAAAGTCATACCTCTATTCTTGGTAACACTTTTCTCTATTTATATATTTCTATTATGAGTTCAATAGATAAAGTTGTCACTAAAAATCCTACTGCCAGTTTTTTGGAATCACACTTGTTATTTCTGGGTCCTGGTGTTGAATCTTGTTCATCAATATATCAGTTCACGTCTACCACATGAAACCTCATAGCAGATAAATTGGAAGCAACTCAGGTTTTTCTTCTTTTTCACTAAATGATAAATGAGAATATTACAGAAACTGTGTTGTTTTGTTTCTTTTTATGATTTGCTTTACATGCTGAAACATACAGCAGGCCAAGGGCAGAGCTGTATTGGAACTCAAGCCTTCTCAGTTCTAATATACGCCAGTGACGGTGTTTTCATTGCACTACACAGACTTGCAGAAGAGAAAGCTTCTCATTAAAAAACATACAAATGTCCCTTCACCTCCAAAGTTTTTTTTTTAATTAAGCTTATTTCCAGGTTATGAAACTCTGATTCTGTATTTTACAAACTACTTTTATTGACAGGAAGTAACATTCTTGTCACTTCCAACAAGTCATTCTTTATTTCCTTGTATGAAGTTAGACTTGGATTGACTGTACTTCCTAAAGCCACTGATCTAAAATATAGACAGGATCTAAAATACAAACAAACAAACAGAAGCCTATTTATGTGTATATAGAGAGACAGGATCTATTTTACAACCTCAGTTTGTGAGGGATGAGCTTACATACTCATAGATGAAAATTTTGGTTTTGATTTAGTAATACCCTGAAGATTATATTGCAAGCTTACCCAAATCCTGATCTCAGTAGACTTCAAGTTCCATGGGTGCACAACTCCTATATCATCTTGGGATCTCTAATGCATAGCACAGAGCCTGGCATAAAAGGAATGATTGTTATTTTAGGCCATCAATTTGTGAAAACTTGTTATAGTAGCAATAGGAAACTAAAACACTATATAGTAGAGTACCCACTGTCATTTTCTCTTCACCTCCTCTTCCTTACTTTTGTTCATGGTAATATCATCATTGTATATAGTGTAGGTGTTTATTTTCTTAATAAAATATAAACTCATCGAAAGCATGATATTTTTCTAATTCATTTCTTTATCACTACCAAATATAACATATATTAGCACAGAGTACTAATATACATTTATTGAATGCATGAAAATATATATGCATCAATTTATTAATATATAACATAAATTTTGTTAAATTAGTATTATACCATTATACATTATTATATTGTCAGAAAACAAGTGAAATGGAACACAGTCTACATTTTTGAAAGTGGACACAACTGATAGATATAGTTTTGGTATCTCAGGCACATACCTTGTCTCTCCACATTGATGCTTTGGGGTTCTTGTTTTAATGCTGATACAATTAATGATGTGAATGTAAAATTATACAAAAATGTGAAAGGGAAGAGTTTTCAAGTTAAATTGCCCTGCTATTTTTTGATTGGCCTAAATGTTAAATAGCAAATGAAAAGATTGTTTTACTTCTTTCTCCAGACTCAGCTCTTCAAGGGAACAGGCACTATTGTCTGAATTGGAGAATCTGAGCAGGTGAGGCAGTTCTGTTTGAGATTTAGAAAGGAAAGGGATTGCATACTATGAAAGTGAGCATCATGAGTTAACTGCCAATGAAAATGTGAGACCAGTTACCAATAAGATACGGAAATAATTTCTATCACAGAGTGCCACAGTTTATATCACATGTAAGGTAAAGAGTTACATGTCATAGAATGAGTCAGGTGTTTAGTATGGGACATATCTGGGTTTGAATGTCAGCTCTAACAATTAATGGTTTTGTATTGTAAGAGGATTTCCTTACTCCAATTTTTATGATGTGGAAACTGAGAAGCAGGGAATAAAATAATCTCTAGTCCCAATAAATTGAATTGCTACAGGTGGATTTTCTAGTACACATAAGGTCCACTGCTGAAGTTAATTTCTTTTCTTCATCTAACTATAGGGTAAAGCTCAGAGGTCTTTGCTATTATGGATACCATATCGTGGAGGAAATCATACTATTTCATCTGAGTGGTATCATCTGTTCTGCAGCTAAAGAGCTGAATAAATCTGAATACATGGCAGGTTGGAATCATACAGGTGTGAAGGAATTCATTCTGGTAGGTTTAACGGAAAACCCAAATTTGCAGATCCCTCTCTTTCTGCTTTTTACCTTTATTTATTTTATCACTATGGTAGGTAATTGGGGAATGATCGCTCTGATCTGGTTAAATGCTCAACTTCACACTCCAATGTACTTCTTTCTTAGCAACCTCTCTTTTTGTGATATCTGCTACTCTACTGTCTTTGCTCCTAAGATGCTGGTCAATTTCCTATCAAAACACAAGTCTAGCACTTTTTCTGGTTGTGTTTTACAGGGTTTCTTGTTTTCAGTTTATGTAACTACAGAGGGCATCCTCCTGTCTATGATGGCATATGATCGCTATGTGGCAATAGCCAGTCCTTTGTTGTATGCAGTCATTATGACCCAAAGGGTTTGTATTCAGATGGTCCTTGCATCTTACTTGGGTGGCCTCATCAACTCTCTGACACACACAATAGGTTTGCTCAAACTAGACTTCTGTGGTCCCAACATTGTGAATCATTATTTCTGTGACTTTCCCCCTCTTCTGAGGCTCTCTTGCTCTGATATTCATAATAATGAGATGCTGATTTTGATATTTTCTGGAGTCATTGCAATGTTCACTTTCATTATTATCATGTTCTCTTACATCCGCATCATCACTGCCATCCAGAGAATTCATTCAGCTGAGGGGAGGCACAAAGCCTTCTCTACTTGTGCTTCCCACTTGACTGCTGTGACCTTATTCTATGGGTCTGTGACCTTTAGTTACATTCAGCCAAGCTCTCGGTATTCTTTGGAACAGGAGAAAGTCTCTGCTGTGTTTTATACTTTGGTGATCCCCATGCTAAACCCATTGATTTACAGCCTCAGAAATAAGGATGTGAAAGATGCAGCAAAAAGGTCAATATGTTGGAAGAGAAACTCAACTTGACTCAAAATCGTTTATGGCTTTGTTAATGCAACGTTAACCTGAAAATAGATAATGTCTTGAAAATCGTGTCACAGATATGATCACAAATAGAACTATAATCGAGGTACTTTTATGCAATTTGACACATAAACGATAGTTAACCATTCTTGCAAGTCTGTATTATCTTTGAAAGTCTACTGTAAGTTTAAAATGTTTTGAAATTAAGAGATAGAAAAACATAGGTAAAAGTATTTATGAAATAATGGAACACTCTTACTTCTTGGTAGAAGGAGTAGTTTGTTATTAAAATAGCATTTTTCAACAGCAACATTAAAAACAAGGCAAGATATAGACTTTATATGTTGATAAAACTGAGTGGTTATTAAGGAAACCAGAACTGAAGTGGTTTAGAACTCAGAGAGATGTAAACATGGAGAGGTGAGCAGACTTTATCTCACTCATTCAGGGTGCCCTTGAAAATACAGGCTTGATGCATGGAGGACTCTGCAAGCGTTCAGAGGAACCAGTAGAACCTTTGATAGATACTTTGCCAGCTACACCACACATGATTGTATTTCCTTTGAGAGCTTCAGCCATATCTGAGCCTGAGCAGACCTGGAGACCAAATAATAGATATAAGAACAGACAGATAATGGATAATTGATAAATGATAAATGATAGATTGATGATGGAGATGATAGGCAGATAAATACATGATAGGTGGTAGATAGATGATACCTAGCTAGCTAGATGATAGATAGATAGATAGATAGATAGATAGATAGATAATAGATAGATAGATAGATAGATAGATAGATAGATAGATAGATAGATGATAGCAGGTTATAGATGGATGGACAGTCTGAAGTGGAGAACTTCTGAAAAGTAAAGGAACATTTAGATGTATCCCCAATAATACAAATATTAATGATTGTGATCAACCAAAACAAAGACCTACTGATTCTGAACTTGTGCCTTGTGACTACTCTGAGAAAAGAGAAACAGTAGAGCTGTAACCAGTTATGTAAACTGACAAGATGAATAGAATTTTATAGAAGTTTAAACACTACTGTTTTTCCCTTAAAGAAGTTGAAAGGAATGTGGGATGGAGCGTGAAAGAAGCTGATCTGGGCCACAAGGGTAGGTTGAAATCTCCCCAGCTCTTGCTGTGCTTAGAAGACACACAGTCCTGCCACAGGGAGCAGCCAGAAATAAATATAATGTAGGTTTTCTTTTTGAGACACTCGACAGATTTTGATCCTGCTTTAAGTCAAGCACAGAAGGGCTAGAATTTTCTTTCCTCAGCACTAGAAGATGATCATTGATGCTAGAGATTCAGAATGAACTAGAAAGATAGTGTGCAATCTTTCTCAGTCTCTTGGTGTTTGGTTAATAATGTCACCCCAGAGGTAGAAGCCTGCATTAGATGCAAGGCCAGCGGCTAGCTCCATCAAGATATTTGCTGCAATTGGAAGGAGTGCAGGGCTGGAGGCTAAATTCAAAGAATTAAAACTGTAGTTCCTACAGTGTTTAAGTGCTGGAGGGAGAGTTCCAGCTCTCAATTAACTTTTTGGGAAATGTATACTCCTGAAACAGGGACAATGCTTAAAAACCAGAAGTCCAATTAATAATTGAATTCACATAATCAGTCTCATTCTTCATGCTTTTTCAGGAAAGTGAAACCCTCCCCTATAGAATAATTTCATATCCAGTTACTATGAAGGTTTTAATTACATGTAAATAGCAAGAATGTATTTAAAAAAAAAAAAGCACAAAATATAAGCAGTACTATAGAAGAGTTACATGTGGGAGTACAAAAAAGACCAAAAAAAACACTATATTTTACATTTTGAATAAAAGAAATAAAAAATTAGAAAACTTGGTTAAGATGAAATCTTTCAAGAGAGGATTAATACATGTAAACAGAAACATTCCATCCTCTGCTTCTATAAATTTGCTATTTTAGAAACTTCTTATAAATGAAATCACACAGTATTTGTCTTTTTTATGACTTGCTAATTTCGCTTACATAATATCTTCCAGGTTGACTTGTATCGCAAATTGCGGGATTTCTCTCTTTTTTAAGGTTGAATAATACTTTCCTCTATGAATATACCACAGTTTCTTTATTCGTTCATTGGATAATGGGCATTTAGGTTGTTTTCATATCTTGGCTAATGTGAATAATACTGGGGTGGACATGAGTGTGCAGCTGTCTCTCTGGGAGGGAGGGCGAAATGGGAAGCTTTTCAATGGGTATAAAGTTTTAGTTCTACAATATGAATAAGTTCTAAAAATCTGCTGTGTAACATACTGCTTGTAGTTGGCAATACTCTTTTGTGTACTTAAACATTTGTTAAAAAGTGAAATCTCATGTTAACTATTTCTGCAACACAGCAAAATATTACTCAGCCACAGGAAAAGATGAAATACTACCATCTGCAACAACATGAATAGATCTTGAGAATATCATGCTAAGTGAAAAGAGGCAGATAGAAAAAGTAGAGAACTGTATGACTTCACTCATATATGATATATAAAACTGAAAGCAAAAAATGAAGAAATAAGATAAATAAATGAAAACTCATAGACACTGATAACAGTATGAGGGTTACCAGAGGGAAATGGCATGGGAGAAGGTAGAAGAGGGTAAAAAGGGTCAAATATATGGTGACAGAAGAGTTGGCTTAGGGTGACGAATACACAATGCCATGTAGATATGATGTATTATTCAATTATACATTTTAAATCTACATAATTTTATTAACCAATGTCACCCCAGTAAATGTAATAAAATAAAACAAAACAAAATAAAGAGACATAAGGAAATTTTTAGAGATGATCAATAGGTCTTTAAACTTAATTGTGGTTATGGTTTCATGGGTGTATGCACATGTTCAAATACATTAAATTCTCTGTATTAAATATGTGCAGGTTTTTGTACATCCATTATGCCTACTAAAATTCTTAGGAAAAAAAAAACAAAAACGGAAACAAATGACATTCTGAAATAAAAAAAAAAATTCCACAAAAGTTAAAAATAAGAACTCACAGGAAGGATTTAAAGCATATCAGATAAAGCATAAGACAGAACTGATAAACTCAAACAAACTCTAATAGAAATTATCTAAACTGCAATGCAGAGAGAAAAAAATTAGAAGATAAAGCAGAGCACAGGAGACATGTGTGACCCAATCAAATGGTATGAAATACATGTAATTAATGTTCTAGAAAAAAATAAAAGAATGGATAAAATAAGTATTTTAATATAAAATAATTATTTTTTTCAAAAGTGATAAGTTTTTAACAAACATATTTAAAAAGGGAGGAATATCCCAAGTTAAAAAATACAGAGAAACCCACACTTAGGAACTTCATGGTCAATGGAACAACAGTTAAGATTTCAGGTCAACTTTTCAAAGAAATTATAAAATGCAGGGAAAATGGATTGACATTTTTAAAGTATGCAAGAAAAAGAAAGTAAATATCTAATATTCTATCCTCAGGAGAATATATTCTTCAAAAACAGGCAGGAAAATAAAGACATTAGTTTTTTAAAAAAGCTGGAAGAATCAGACTATATAATAAGACACCCTGAAAAAAGTTTTAAGCAAAAAGAAATTATCCCAATGTAAATACAAAACATAATGAAGAAAAACATCCACAAGGGTAAATATATAAACAATTTTAAAGAATACTGACTGATTAAGAAGTACAAACTTCAAGTTATAAAATAAGTCATGAAGATGTATAGAGTCAATAATATTATAATAACTATGTAAAGTGACAATTACTAGACTTGTGGTTATCATTTTGTAAGGTATATAAATGTCAAATCACTGTGAAGTACACTTGACACAAATATAATGCTGTATGTCAACTATAATTAAAAATAAATTTTTTAAAAGAATACTTACTGATTACTGCCATACCAAAAATGATTTTCTAAGGAAATTAGAACATATGGAGAAGCAAAAAATAGGACAAAAATAACATAAATGGCAAAAAGAGATAAAGCGTTGAAAGTTTCTTCTAGTGTTACATGTGGTAAGTTATCCATTTTAAAAAGTTTCTGATAAGGAACAGACATATTACAATTTCTCCTGCAACCAAAATGAGATTTCGAAATACCTAGATAAAGACTCCAATAAATAAGTTAAAATTTAGTGGAAAGCCTTGATTAATTTACTAGTACACAAGGAAGAAATGAAATTCAGAAGGAAAACATAAATCTGATAGTGAGATGCCTCATGCAGAATGAGCTATGCTAATATTTCCATACAAAAATGAAGATTGGCAAAGTAAATTCGGGTTTTTAAACCTTAGCTAGTGCCCTTTTGGGCTAGATGATTTTCTATTGTGGAGGTTGTCCTGTTCATTGTTATGTTAACTCTAGGACAACCAGAAACGTATCTAGACATTGTCAAATATGCATTGAGAGGTGGAGGTGCAATATTGCCTACGTTGAGAGCCACTAGAGTGGACTTAAAAAAAGAAGCAAATATATGTTTTTGACAAGAAATACAAGGACACAGACAAATTAAAAGTAAAAAGATAGAAAAATTTATACTATGCAAACATATGTTGAGGAAGCTGGTGTCACTATATTCATACCTGAAAAGCAAACTTTATGGGGAAATTATTATTATTTAAAAAGGTATTTTATGTGGTAAAATAAAAAGAATCTTAAATTTGTATTCACCTAATAATTTGCTTCAAAATACTTATCAGGAACCTGATGAAAGTGAGATAAATTTCACAGATATTGCTGGAGGTTTTAAAATAGCTCTCTGAGTAATTGACAGATAATAGTCAATAAAAATAAAATTATGGCATGATCAATTTAACTGACCTGGTAGAAATACATTGAACATTATGAAACTACAAAATACTAATTCTCTAAAATACACATGGAATATTTAAAAATTGATTATATGTGTGTCGTAAAAAAAATATCAATAATTGAAATCACATAGAGGGTATTCTCTGATCTCAGTGGATTTTAACTTTAAGTGGATGACAAAAAGCCAATCAATCAATCTTCACATGGTTGGAAGTTATTCAACACACTCATAAATAATTTAAATTCTAAAAGATCACAATGCAAAGTTTACAATATTTTTCAAATAAAATAAATTGAAGGAAGTAGGAAGAAAATAAATAAAAATAGAAAATAAAAATAAAATAAAAATTACATAATGAGAGAAAATCAAGAATTATTCTTTTAAAAGAGTAACAAAAATGATGAAAATGTAGCAAAACTGATGAACAAAAATGACAGTAAACACAAATTACTAATACTGTAAAGGAAAAAGACTATCATTAGAGGCTCTATAACAATTAAAAAGTTCATAAGAGAGATCTTAGATAAAATAAAAAGTTTCTTGAGAAACAAGACTTACCAAAACAAGTACATATAATTAGAATATTTAAATAATTATAAATATCTTTAAAATATTGAATTTATATTGATAAAACATATTCTAAAGGAAAACTCCAGGTTCATCTGTTCCCTGGTGGTGTGTTCCTGATATACAGGCAATAAGAAATATTATTCTAAGATTCTTTCAGAGAGGAAAGAAAGAAAAAAAATTACTAATTTTGTGGGACCACTAAAACACAGACATTAAAACCTGAAAAGGACGTTATGTAAAGAGGTAATTATAGGCTAGTAAATCTTATACCAGAGAAGCCAAAATTCTGAAGCGAGGGGCTTATTTTAGGAAAAAGGTATAGTTTAATTGGTCTAACAGAGGAAACATAATTATTAAAGATATTTTAAAGTATTTATAAATTTTGAAATCTCATAATGATAAAAACTCAGAAAAATATTTGTAGAATTTAAATACCTACGGCCACATTATAGTTAATGTTAATGATAAGATAACCAGCATTACCACACCCATAATTGATTTTGGGTGCATGTTGAGGATATTCACAATAACCACCTGTATTTGAAACTAGAGATGATCCCAGCCAGCACATAAAGTCTAGAAAAAGAACAAAAGAGCATTTCTGTTCATGTATGTTTGTAGACATACACCCTCGTTTCTAAGAGTAAGTCCTGGGACATAGTCAGACACATATTCAGCTCACTGCCAAACAGTTCTCCAAAGTGCCCACACCATTTTCATACACGTGTCAGAAGTGTATGCATAACGGCATCGAACATTTTCAGTTAGAATGTCACCCAGTCTCTACTTCTACCACTTGCCCCAAAAGCTGTTCATTTAGAAATTTAGGAAATTTGAATTTAGAAAGGAAAAATTTAATAGTTTTTAGAATAAGGAGTAAAGAACCATTCACACACACACACACACACATATATATATATATGTATATATGTATATATACAAGTACGTATATTCACACGTATATGTATATATGTCTATGTATAAAATATGTGTATATGAATATACATAAACATATATACACAGATATATGGGAACAGTATGAAATATTGCTATCAGAATTCCTCATAATTCATTTTAAGATACAAACAAAATCCCCCAAAATTGTCTATCAGCAAACACATGCTAGATAGAGAAATAAACATTCAAAAGATGGGCGGTCAGTTTCATGGCAGCCTTCAAACAAGCAGTAGTTTTTCTTTCTTTTTTTTTTTTTTTTTTTTTTTTTGAGCCTGTGAAATAAGCTAGTTTCATTATAGACATGATCTCATTACGTGATTCTTCAGGCCTCTAAAGCAGAGTCACTGTGTTAGGAAATAAAAGTTACTACTAATGTGTTAAGATCTATCATCTATCTACCATGATATCGCATGTCAAAGACCAATAGTTTTTCCCCAAAACCTATTCTCTTATATTCTCAAAGGAATAGAACCCTAAAATTTTAGCTGAACTTATTGTTGCTCAGAATAAAGACTTCACTTTACAGCTTCCTTTGTAGATAGCCTAGACAAAAACATGGCCAATGTATTATAAGCTAAAGTGCATGCAACGATTTCTCTAAACCTGAGACACAGTTCTTTCCACCTTTGTCACTTCCCCCCTTTATTTTCTCCTTCCTACTGACATGACATCTGCATATGGAGAGAACTCGAATCCTGAGTTTTCTTGAAAATGAAGACCATACGAGCTTGCAATTATCTCTTTACAGATTCAGCACAACTTGTCGCCTCCTATGAATGCAGGCTAATGGGATGAGAACTGATGTGTCCGTAGCCCAGATCCTTAGGTATTATTGGCAAGGTCATAAATCACAGGGATTGAGAATGTTCATTCCATAGAAATCACAATCCGAAGGCAGCCTCTTACGTGTGTCCTCCGTTGCAGGACTTCTGTTCAGCCAGACCTCAGGTACTCTCAATGACGGTTGTTCTGCAGGTTAGTGGTAATTTTGATGTGATTCTGAGATTATGTCATCTTGACCTGAAATCTCAAAATAGCAATAGTTTTAATTTTCTTCAATGTCATTCTCATAATTCAAGAAAAAATAGAATGGAATTGCTTTTTACCAGGTCTTGCTCTACTAGTTTAAATCCCTCTGAGTTTTGGGTTTTACTTTTGTGTGTGTGTGTGTGTGTGTGTGCGCGCGCGCGCGCGCGCGCACGCGCATGCATGCGTGTGTGTTTCTGAAAACTAAGCCCAGATAACATACCCTGAAAAGCTTCCATTGCTAAAGCATTGAGCAGCCATCATTATTGATTCTCTTGCATTTTTTTCAGAGGTCATGTATTCTGTTTTTTTTTCCCCACTCTTGCCCTATATTTTCCTTTGTTCACTGTAACATTCAGGAAATTGAATGCCTTAAGAGAGTCATTAAATTCTTGAGATTTTTCTAAATATCTCAAGAAACACAGAGGAACTTCGGGCAAGGTCATAAATCACAGGGATTGAGAAATAATAAGTTCACTGTATATTTTTAATGAGAAGATTAACTCCAGGGACTCTATTCCCATTTGAATTATGGTAAATGTATAACCGAACATTTGTTCCAAACCTATCTTCTGATACAGTTGTGTTTTGAGCATCTTGCTATTGCTTCCACACCATGGAGGCTGTGCCTTTTGTTCTCATATACTAAACGGGAAGTTTCAGTTTCAAACCTGCTACCTATAAGTGCTACTGTTTACTTAATTTATGTATAACTGTTAACATCAGACAAATTTAGCTATTTTTGTGTATGATTTTTAAATTAATTAATTAAATTTTTTATGGTGACATTGGTTAATGAAATCCAATAAGGTTCAACTATACCCACTAACAGAAAGGCATATATATATTTACACTGTGTTCACATCCCATAGTTTTGTTTCTGTTTTGGGGAATACAGAAAAGTACACCATGAGAATGAATGGTCATGATGCTCTTAAATGAGCTAAGGTTTTGAACATTTTTTTCTTCCACTGGTAAGTTAAATTTACTTATTTGAATATCCCATATACATACCTATGGCAAAGCACTTAAATACCGAAAAAAAAATAGATAGGAAATAAGAAAAGATAATGTTTAGATTTTAATCTGATAAACACTTCAAGTTACAAGGGTGGGAGGAACTTGTAATTTGGTTATTTATTCCTAACCCTTATCCTACACTTAAAACTGTTTTTTTTTTTTTTTTTACATTAACATCAAAATTTTATGCAACTTCTACTGGAACAATAAAAAAAATCAATGTTTTAATTCAATTTGAAATATCTTTTTTCCTAAAAGATTATATGTGTTATAACTACATATTTCCTTGAGAATTAATCACCTGTCACATTAGATATTTTAGATCTAACATAGTTCTCTTTTTTATTTCTTATTATTTCACTAATCTGGCAATGTTATTTTTCAAGTTTTATCTATGGTACTCAAGAAATAATGTCCTGCAAGTGAAAGAATGAAGGCACCAAAAACATCATCTTTTATTCCATAGAGGTAAAGCATTGTGAACTGTTTAAATGTGAAAATGTAGTTAAAATTTTCAAGTAAAATGTAGTAATAATCAACAAATTTCTATTGGTTAAGTGGAAAAAGCCATTGCATATTCTAAGAAATGCATTGCAACATCAAAAAAAACTAAAATATTATTAAGTATCTGTATGTTTTATAGGTTCACTTTATTTTATAAGTTTACTTTTCTCAGGTATAAAGTCTTTGTTTTCTGAGTTTTATGAGTAAGTTATTTCTATTAAATATTTAAGGCCAATTATAAGTTACTGTTCAATATATTTCATGTCCCAGATTAGCGTATCTTCTCTGCCTATCGCCAAAGCCAGTGACTGGATATTTTCTAAGATTGGCTTCAGAGATTGTGGATGTTAAGTCCTTGCCTTTTATCACATCCAATTTAAAAAGAAATGTCGTGTATGAACTAAAACTAAAGGTATAAGTAAAATTTCTTGATTTAAATTCCACAGTAGTTTATTCTTACATCTTGATAGATTTGGCATTAGCTACTATTAAATCCAAAGTGAGAAATTTAAGAGACTCTCATGGTAACTTAGATTAAATTTTCAACTTCGATTATTATGTTTTATAAACTAAACCTTTCTTTCCATATGGCACAATGAAACTCACTCATTCCTCACCCCCTCCCCCTCCCCCACTCTTCACACTAAGATCATCATTTTAAATACATTCTGAAGCTAAGGCTCGTGTGTTTTCATTTTTCACGCATGGAATTGCCTTATGGAACAGGCAGATACAGTGCTTGAAATGACTAGAAATTCTACTTACAATTTTCTAATTTTATAGCTGAAACAACCAGAGCAGCAAAGTCAGAACTCAAGGTGCACAGCCCGTTGAGGATTCGAAGTAGCCTTACTGGTGCTGCATGATTATTTTCCATTTATTCCCATCTTATTGTTAACAGGTACCAAGGAAAACAAACACATGGCTGATGTTAATTTTACATTGGTTACTGAGTTTATCCTCTTGGGACTGACAGATAGTGCTGAACTGAAAGTGGTCCTCTTTGTGTTGTTTCTGCTTATGTATACCATTTCCTTGGTGGGGAATCTAGGAATGCTCTTTCTAATCCGAATACCTCCCAAACTCCAAACGCCTCAAATGTATCATTTCCTTAGCAGCCTCTCCTTTGTCATTGCCTGCTATTCGTCAGTCTTTGCACCCAAAATGCTGCCGAACTTCTTTGTTGAACATGACACAATCTCATTTTCTGCATGTATTGTGCAATATTTTTGGGTGTGTGTCACTCCTTACCACGGAGGGCTTCTTGCTGGCTGCAGTGGCGTATGACTGCTATATGGCCATTGTGAACCCTTTACTGTACACAGTGGCTATGACTAAAATAGTTTGTGTTGCCCTGGTCATTGGATCATGTGTAGGAGGTATAATCAACTCATTGACACACACAATTGGCTTGGTGAAACTGTC
>CM053510.1:7745450-7783896 GCA_028627145.1 Eidolon dupreanum | reverse complement strand
ACAATATCATTGTCTATTAATCTCTTTGTATTCCCCATTCAATGAAAAAAGCAACAAAGTCAATGGCTCCAGAAAATCTCGCTCAGGTAATTGAGTTCATTCTGATAAGAATCTCAGACCGTCCAGAACTCCAGATTCCCTTTTTCTTGGTTTTCCTGGTCAATATGGGCTGTTCGTGGCAGGGAACGTGGGTATTATCACCCTCACCTGTGTTGACTCTCAACTTCAGACCCCCATATACTTTTTCCTCCGGCACTTGACCATCATCAGTCTGGGAAACTTTGTAGTCATTTTCCCTCAAATGCTGGTTAACTTCTTGGTTTTGAAGACAATCATATCCTACTATGGATGTGCAGCCCACTGGGTGGATTCTTAGTTTGTATTGCGGTCAAGATTTTTATGCTGGCTGCAATGGCCTATGATCGCCAGATGGCTATGTCCAACCCCCTGCGCTACATGGTGGTAGTGTCTCCACAGCTCTGCCTTCTGCTGGTGTCCCTCACATACTTTCACAGTCTGACCACAGCACTGACTGTCTCTTCCTGTGTATTCTCTGTGTCCTATTGCTCTTCCAATGTAATCAACCATTTTTACTGTGGTAACATCCCTTTGCTGCCACTGTTCTGTTCTGATACTACATTCCAGAAACAACTGTGTTTGCTTTTTAGAGGACCAATTTGTTTTTCTCTATGATTGTTGTTCTCATATCCTACTTCAACATCATCCTTGCCATTTTGAGGATACGTTCCTCAGAGGGGCGACGAAAAGCCTTTCCACCTGTGTGTCTCACATGATGGCTGTCACTGTGTTCTGTGGGACTCTTCTCTCCATGTATTTGCAACTGAGGACCAACCACTCATTAGATACTGATAAAATGGCCTTCGTCTTCTACACGCTAATGATACCAATGCTTAAACCCCTCATTGACAGCTTAAGGAACAAAGATGTGAAAGATGCATTATTCCTGGATAACCCATGTCAATCAATCAAACCCATGTCACTTTAAAGGTTTTCTCTTTCACTCCTGAAAATCCTGCTGTTAAGTGAAGAATCAATAAATAGTTGAAAATCTCATTAATTTCAATTGGAAAAATCTTTATCCTATTTATTCCAACCTCAAATACTCAAGTTTCTCATTAGAAAAATGCATTAGTTGACCAAAGAAAACCCACTTAAATAAGTAATAAACAACAACTGGAAGATACCCACAGATGAATATCAAAGGTAAGTTACTGAAGGGTTTTTATAGTTTCTAAACAGAGAAAGACTAAAAGCTGGTGGTGGAGGTCTGAGAGACTCATTCCTCTGAAAAAGGGCAAGAGTCGATTGTCTTCTTTGCCACAGATATCTTTTGTCCAACTCTTACAAGTTTTATTATTTTTGCAGCATTTACAGCATTTAATCCATCAATTTTGGACCCATTTTTTTTATTTTGTGCTTAAAAAAATTATATAACAAAAAAATAAGCTTCTAGGGGAAAATAAAAATGAAATTTAAAAAGCTTATGTATACATAGAAATAAGACATGTGACAAAACAGACTGAAAGCATATATAAAAGGAGATTGTACTTACTCTCCATCTTGGTGCATTTATACAAGGCAAATGTTGATATTCTTCAAAAAATGGAGTAAAATAAACTTTTCCTGTTATATTTCCATACCAAAAACTATTGTGTAGAGTTAATTGTCTTTGTTATGAAATCATAACATAAATACCACTTATTTAATATTTTTTGTTCGTTGTATTTTGCAGTAAAATGATATTAGACCAAAAAATATGTAATTGTCTTGAAAGTGACACCTATTCTCTAGGATGCACTTTCCCCTTGACCAAAAAAAGAAAAAGAAAAAAAGTTAACAGTCATTGTGTGCCATACCTTCATCTATACATGTAAAACACTACTAACATACGATGGAGTGAGGAAGAAGGGGTGTGACATGGGAAGAAAAGATAATAAAAATTGGCACAATTCAAAATTTTTTAATTTCAAAGGTGAAATTTATGGGCAATCAAAACACATATGTAACTAAAAATATACTTATATCCTGATATTTTAGTGATTCGGTAAAAAATAAATAAATAACAAAGTAATGTAGATGAATTATATGTTAAAAAAAAAAAAAAAACTTTGTCAATAGGAAAATCAAAGGTACCCTGAATAATTAACCATGACTCTGACATAATTTCCTGTTCTCCAATACTTTGGGAATAAGCAAGAACTTGCAGTCAAGCTCCCAAGAGAGAGTCGCTAAGGAGAGAAACAATTGTAAACTCTTCTGACTGCACTCAAGTTATTCATCATGTTGGGGAACACAAAGCCATACCTCCTTTCAGGTGAGTAGATGGCACTGATCACCTGATCACTAGACTAGTTGCAGTGACAATTTTTGATACCTCTCTTCAATTTAAATTTCAGAAATGAGAATAATCACCAATGCCGGACTCGGTAATTTATAGAACACATATTAATAATAACTTTTTATGACGATATTTTCTAGTAAAGTGTCTTTCCACAATTATTTTGTTCTATGAGGATGGTAAGCTTCCTAATTTCTATTTGTTATGATTTTGATATTTATATGAGGGCTCTAAATCATAAACCTTCTGAGGTAGTTAGAAGCAATTTTGGAAAGCTCCACCTAAAATGTCATCTAAGCAAAATGCTGATGGTCATGACAAAGGTACGGATGCTCTGTGAGTACCTGTGCCTCAAATACTAGCAGATTTCTGATAAGACCTCCAATTATTCAATAATATGATACATTCACTATCTCTTATTAACATGCAGAGTTTCACTTGTGCTATAGATATTTGTGACCTTGTTTTACTAAGACCCTATAACAAACTGGAATTTACACCATTCCCCCAAGAGCAAACCCTGAGACAAAGACTTTCGTATATCATGTTTATTTGGTAGGTTATTTCAGGAAACAGAAATGGGGAAGTAAGGAAGTAAGGACTGGGAAGGGAGGAAGCCAACAAAGGGTGAACAGAGTGTGGATTACTGCTGTAGCAGCAAAGGTTTTATCACTGGAGATGCTGTGAAGTGTCCTTCAAGGATCTTCTAGAAGGCTAGGAAAGCTTGGGTGTTCAGCCATTGATCTGTGTCCTTATTAGTGGTGCATTGATTCCTGACGTGTTAAATCTCAAGCACTTCCAGCCTGCCTTGCACATGGACTAAGCAAGCTCCCAAGATAGTTTGTCCTCAGAAAAATAACTAAAACACTTGAAACCTATACAACTTTATTAACCAATGTCACCCCAACAAATTTTTAGAAAATGATATGAGAAACTGCCAGCATTCTAAAAAAAAAGTGTACTGTGGCTATAGGCCAAGTCAGAGGTGGCACAAAGTGACAAGGAATGGGAAGAAAGATGTGTCTGCTATAGTGATATTTGCAAGACCAAGTTGATGGCGATGTCAAAATAATGTACAATAGATTCTTTGACTTAGACAAATATGTCCATGGCACCATAGTGATAGGCTGTCTTTTGCCCCTAATTTCTTTGCATTAAATTTCTTTCCATATGGATCCTGAGGATAAAAACTGGGAAGTAACTCTTAACACATTTACAGTGTGTGTAAAACCAAGTTTTAAATCAGGGCAATTAAAGGGTCAAGAAAGATCAATTCTTGGAAAATTATTAATCAAGTCATGCATCCTACAGTCAGTATTGGTGAAAATATAACTCCTTAAACACTTCAGAGTTCTCGGCTTGGTTATTCACTTTCTTCTCTTTAATGTGCCAAAATGCATTAAGGGAAGTTTTCTTCTTAATCTATTTTTCTTCATGTTATAAATCACATGTATCAAAAGTGAAGAGAGAAAATTATTGTTGAAGGTTGGAAAGAAAATGTAAGAGACATTCTCATACCTCTCCATGAGTCCCAGTTACATGGCACAGGTGCAACACAAACCACATGACTCGACTCACTGAATTGTGCCAACATGTTTGAGAATCTAGCATAATGGCATATAATTATAAGGAAGAAGTAGTTTTTAAAAATTTCCAACAATTATGGCAAGCCACATAATAGTGGTTTGGGGATCGGCGTTGAATCCCATAGCCAGCGAGTTTACCACTGCATGTCTTAAGTTATAAAATGTGGATATTTGCTAAGTAGGATTTGCGAAGCAGTGCATTTTGTCAGATTCCAAAGCTATAACTAGAAAAAATTAATGTTGGTTTTACATCTGTTGCTGCTGCCACATAATTGCAAAGTCAGTGGTCCCTTATTGAGATAATGTAGTGTATTTCACACAGCAAGGAATGGAAACATATAGACGGACTCATGGTATTTTTAGCTGTGTTGAATGAGAGAAGTATGTTGTGCGTTCATGTTTTTTTATTTTAAAATAAGATGTGTATTTTCTGCTGATTCTAACTAACCTGAAGACTGCTGAGCTTGACATATTTTTAGAACCATATAAAAATATACGACAAACCCTCTGCCAACATTATACTTAATGATGAAAGACTAACATTTTTTTTATCTTACTTTTTTCTTTCTCTCACTTCTTTGAATGAAAATACACTTCTGAATTTGACCATTCCATTTAACTCAGTGGAGGTCATTGGCATAATTTTAGAGAATACTTAGTTGAGATTAGGGGTTCGCATTTGCAAAGGAAGACATCCTTAAGCTTTAGGTCTATTTCCTATATCCAGGTAGAACTCTGAAGTTTGTGCTTCCTTCACAAAAGAGTCAAGCTTATTTCTCAGTCCTTCCTTTCTTTCCAACTAGTGTGTGGGCAGCGGTTGTGGGGAGGTGTGGGTCAGATAAAACTATTAACTCAATAGAGTTTCAGAAGTACATCAGGGATTTGTAGAATATAGTGGATGTCAGGTTGAAGAGGTTTGCCAAATATACAAACTGATGCGGAATTTGTCTTTTTTGGGTATGATGTTTCATAGCTTAAGACATTAAATTTTGCCATTTTCCTTATTTGGTTGCTGCTAATGAGTGTTTATTTTTACTTTTTCTATAAATATTTTGTTAATATTGAGAAAAGAGTTTTAGAAATAGTAATATCTGAGGCAGACTTAATCTTTAAAATTAATCTTGAATTTCTATTCTGATTTTCTTGAAAATTACATTTATTTAGTGATTTTCAGAAGTTCCAGTTTTCAGGCTAGAAAAGCTTAAACATTTTTTTTTTTTTTTGATATTCAGTTCTTGACCAGTGTAGGATTGATTTTTATATGGATGAACTAAACATTCAATTTCATCATCTTCTACAGAGATAATCACTTTTTCCAGCTCTATGTATTGAATAGACCATTTTTGTCTCACTATCCAACATGCACCTCTGTCACAGACCACAGTTCTATATTATCGTGAGTATTTTGAATTGTGCATTTTGATCCATTAATATGTTTGCTCATTTTCGTGTCTATGCCACATTATCTCAACAAATCTAATTTTGTAAGTTTTAATAGCTGATAATGCAGGTCTTTTCAAAACTGTCTTGCTTATTCTTTATAATTTGTAGTTTAAAAATACATTTAAATCAGTGTCAAATTATAAAATACTCTAGTATTTTATATTAAAAATATTTTATATTAAACAAATAGATTAAACAGAATTCACATTTTTATAGTAGTGAAGAGTACAAGCCAAGAGCATAGAATTTCTATCCACTTATTTAGGATTTTTGTGATGTTTCTCATAAATTTTTAATTCTTCTTCTTTTAAGGGTAGGTTCAATCTACTTTTTATAAGATATTTATCAAGTTGAGAATTTCCCTTTACTTCTTAATTTCATTATTTTTGTATGCTCTAAACAATACTATTTATTCATTTATGAAATGCTTATATTTTTTTCTAATTCAATCTGATAATGTAGTAATGATATAGATTTTCCGAAACTCAAACATTCAGCCAAACGCAATGAACCAAACTTGAACATAATACAATGTATTTTTATATGTTTTTGGACTTCATATCAATGATATGTGCATACTGTTTAAGACATTAATATCTATATAAATGAAATGGTAGTCATGAATATATTGCTTTTTATTATATCTTTTTTTATTCAGGATTTTGCTGTCTTCTTAGGATGATTTTTTTATACTCTGAAAGATTCTATACAAAATTTAAATGACTTTTTTTTCCATGAAAGACTAGAAGGACCTGCCTTTAAAACAATCAAAATGGAAAAGGAATTAAAGGAATAGAATTAAAGAAAATACAACCTTTAAATTAAAATTTAAAACCCATAAAAGCATAGTGGAATTTAAATCTAGAAAATCAAATGGATATTGGAATGAGAATACCATCTTATATGGGAGTTATAATGAAGGGAAGTAAATCAAAGTCTATTAAATGAGGTAGTAATGATTTTCTTTGGAGATTGGGACTGAAGTTGCAGGGTCAAGAGGCAGAGGGCTATATTACTTTGTATTATAGTTCCTTTTAAAATTTCTTTAAAATCTATTTAACCAAATATATGCCTTTTATACACAAAACATTTTGAAACATATCAGGATTCCAAATGTAAGCTAAACTTTTCTCTTTTTTAATTCAATGTATTAGGGTGACATTGGTTAATAAAAATACACAGGTTTCAAGTGTACAATTTAATAACATGTCATTTGTATATTACATTGAATGTTCACCACCCAAAGTTAAATTTTCTTCCATCACCATATATTTGACCCCTTTAACCTTATCTCTTCCCTCCTCCCCTTCCCTTCAATAATCTCTGATCTATTGTCTGTGTCTATGTTTCTTTATATTTCTAATGATATTCTGTTGACAGAACCATAAAGGATTATATACACTTTGCAATGATAAGCAATATGTGGCACAAAAATAAAATGGTTGCAATATATGTTAGGTTACAATGGTTTCTAAATTTGTTTCTACATTTACTGATGGACGTGGGTCTCAATATAAATCGTTGCACCTAAAATCCTTGAACTTGAGTTACCTATAATGGATTAGCATTCTAAAAAGTTACCAGATGAAATCTTCTGAAATCTAATGACTTTTCTAATGGTTTTTCCCACAGTAATTTTCCTTAATGGCCTAAATGGAACAGAAAAACCTAACAGTGCTGAAAGAATTCATTCTCATGGGAATCACAGATCGCCCTGAGCTGCAGGTTCCCTTTTTCGGGGTGTTCCTCATCATCTATGTGGTCTCAGTGGTGGGCAACTTGGGACTGATCATCCTCACCAAGGTGGACTCCAGACTGCAGACACCCATGTACTTCTTTCTCACACACCTGGCATTTACTGATCTTGGCTATTCGACTACTGTAGGACCAAAAATGCTAGTAAATCTGGTTGTAGATCAACATACAATCTCCTATAATTGGTGTTCTACCCAACTCACTTTCTTCAATATGTTTATTACTAGTGAAATTTTCCTTCTGTCATCAATGGCCTATGACCGTTATGTGGCCATCTGCAACCCTCTGCTTTACACAGTCATCATGTCACAAAGTTTATGTCACTTGCTGGTAGCAATACCCTATTTATTCAGTGTGCTTTTTTCTTTGGTGATCACCATAAAAATTTTTGTTTTGTCATTTTGTGGGTACAATGTCATCAGGCATTTCTACTGTGATAGTCTATCACTGGTACCTTTGCTGTGTTCAGACACACATGAAATTAAATTATTAATTCTCATATTTTCAGCTTTTACTTTGGTGTCATCACTTCTGATCATCCTTGGGTCCTACATGCTGATCCTTGTTGCCATTCTCAGGATGCACTCTGCAGATGGCAGGCACAAGGCCTTCTCTACCTGTGGATCACACCTGACGGTAGTGGTCCTATACTATGGTACTCTCTTTTTTATATACGTGCAGCCCAAGTCCAAAAATTCATCTGACACTGATAAAATGGCCTCTTTATTTTACACTTTGGTGATACCCATGCTGAATCCCATGATCTACAGTTTGAGGAACAAAGTGGTAAAAAATGCCCTGACTAGAACCTGGACCTTGTGTGCAAGTATCCTATTAAAAATCCACTGTAAGATGTGCTAGCAATAGATTATGTATTAGTCAATGTTTGCTATTATTGTTATTGCTACATGTGTACATTTACCTTTGTGGGATGGGCAAGATTCAATGTGTGATAGGTGCAGAAATAAAGAAAATTGTATACTATTTCAAATCAAAACATATTATTAGCAGATGGGTGCTTTCCGTTCATACTTTATATAGAAACTTATATTCACTTTCAAGTCTTATTGGTACCATTCTTACAAAGTCTTCTATGTACCCTGTTTGCATTTCTGTTCCACTAACCTTTTATTTCTATAAAGCCAAGGACTCTGTATAGTCCACTCATAGTTTTATCTGTGGTGCCTAACATGGTAAAGGCATAAAAACAGTTGCCTAATAAATTTTATATAAATGGATTCATTCAAAGAAATAAACAAATATTGTTAAGTTTAACAACCAAAATCCCTCTCTTTATGTGACTTAGAGAAATACAGAAAATAGGCAGAATAAGAAGTGGGTGATATAAAGAAGGGGAGTATTAAAATTATTTAAAGAAATTTTTGTGAAAATTTTCAACTATGATAATAATTTAAAACCCTCAGATTGAAGAAGATTAACAAGCCCCAGTTAAAAGTAACATATAGACAACTACTTGAAGGCACATCATAATCAAGTTGTCAAAGCTACTGATAATAAAAAAAAAAAAAACTTAAGGAGTCAAAGAAAAAAAACAATTTGAACACAGAGGAAAAAAGAATTTATAGACATGATATCAAAAGCAGAATCTATAAAAGTATAAATTAATAAATTAAATTAAAATTAAATAACCTACCAATCATACTCTAGGACACTTATTTAAAGGGAATGAAAATTTATGTTCATACAATCATCTTAGGTGAATATTCGGGGAAGTTTTATCTATTATAGGTTAAAAACTGGAAAGAACCCACATGTCTTTTAGTGAGTGAATGGTTAAGCAAATTGTATTATCAATACGTTGGAATACTACTCAAAACAACAAAGGAGCAAATAAATTACACACACACACAGTACAAATAAATGTCAAGAGATTTATCTTGACTGAAAAAAAATCCCAAAAGATTGCAAATGGTATGATGTTATTTATAAAACATTCTTCAAATGACAAAAGTATACTGCTGTAATACCGATGTGTAATTACCAGGGGTTAAAAACAATGTCAGAGAAGGAGGAAGTGGGTGTGGTGTAGTATAAATCCTGACTTTCTTTTTTCCTTTTGCTGTTTTGTAATGCGAGTGACTGATTTAAGATTTGATTGCTCTGGCATTCAATTCAAAGAGGCATCTACTTCAAAAGATGGCTATCTCCAATGGACATCCCCTCCCCCCCCACCGCCCGCACCACCAGCCAGACTGCCTTCCCCCACTGAGGCTCCTTTGTTTTGGACATCTTGGGTTGATTTCAGTAACTGACCATTTGGGCCGCTTGTTTGTTTTTTCTTCCCTAACTTTAATTCATATGTTTTAAATTCATCAATAATGAGTGAGCCTATAAAACCCCAGTAAAAGCTGAACTCCAAGTCTCTTTTCTCTCTCTCTCTCTCTCTCCTCTCTTCTCTCCCCGCCCCGCCCCCAGAACCTCGCTATGTGACCTAGGTTTGCTGCGTAATTTCCAGGTCCTATAAATAATACACCTGTGTCTTTTTAAATTTTCCTAGAGGTTATTGTTGAAGGGTGTCTTGTGGTGATAGAATAGATCTATATTGAAGTAGGTTTCCACAGAACAGAATAACTAAAATGATACAATATGCAGTAAAAAAAAAAAAAAAGAACATGAGAAGTGGTAAACAGACAGATGATAGAAGCTCACAACGAAATGAGAAATAACCGTAATTAATTTCTATTCCTGAAGGAAAAGTAAAAACAACATGAGCAACATCAAGGAAGCAATACCTATTCGCATAATGTATTATTTTAATTCCCTAAAGTTTTAAAATAATACAATAGAGTTTAAACATTTCTACACTGTGTCACTCATTCGAGGAGACCGCTGTGTAAATGCGGACTTTTTGATGACCATGACCTATAGATAAAGTATTTTAGTCTAGAGTCCTATATGGTACAAAAGGAAAGTTAACCAAAAGTAAAATAGTAAGGAAGGAAGAAAGGCAGGGATGGAGGGAGGGAAAGTGGAAGGAAGAAGGGAGAGAGGGAGGAATGGGAGAGGGAAAGAGGGAGGAAAGAAGGGAGTGAGGAAAAAGGAAACATGGTGAATACAAATTGCCACTGACAATTAAAGGACAACCTCCAAATAGTTGTGCTCACAAATACTTTAGGGACAGTCAATAAATTGCTTGGCATCTCCTCAGGGAAGTTCTCAAAAAGTGAAAAAAATTCATAAATTGTTCTCTGTAAGCCACGTAAAAAACAAATGAGGGAGTCAAGTGAGAATCTTCATTACAGGTAAAAAGACGGAATATTCTATGTGGTCTCTGATGTACCAGTATTGATAATGTTTCAGTGACACATGCAAAGTTCCACTTTAATGACAAAACACTGGCAAAATGTTATCATTTCTGATTTAGTTCTCTTTGCTTTCTACTTCTGCATGATGCCTGAGCAGGAATAGGATCTTTCTCTTTTTTCTCATCATATTAATGTTTTTGAGTATTTTCTCATGAGTTGACAGACTAAATACTCAAAAGCATCTTTGAAACATCATCGTGCTGTCACTTATAATGTATGTTTTAGATAAATATTATAGCTCTAATGCAGGCCAAAACTGAGAGCAAATGAAGCCTAACTTTATAAAGAAACATGAACTTTTAAAAATTGGTAAAATTAAGAAGCTGCAGGTATTCAATCTATCATTTTGATGTCCTTCGAAATTCTTAGTTATTTAGTGGCCCTAGGCTGTTTTTTGTGACCCTCTCAATATAATTCAATAGTTAATGATTATTTAAATAAATGTACAAATAGAATTCTTTCCAGTTCTCTTGATGAAAGAAAAGGGGACCTCCACGTCTCACTGAGTTGTGAAAGGCAGGATTTGGATATCGGAAGACTTTTAAGTACTCAGTTTTATGGTAACAGTACAATGTTCAGCATGTTTTTCAATTTCAAATTGAATGTGACAGACAGCAGATATAGTTATCTCCAAGAGTATAATTTTTTTTTTTTAAGTAACAGTTGGCATTCATTAAAGATGTTAAACTATGGAAAAACAATTTGCTTCTTCCCATAGAACACTAAGGCTTATGAGAGGAGGGGAAAAAAAAAAGTTGATCTTTCTTACCTTACAGGAAAATTGAAACTTACCATGTATAATTTTTCTCAACCTTTCATGTTTGCAAAACAAAACAAACAAAAAGCAAGATTTATACTGCTTCTTATTATATATATACTGAAGATATTTCTCTCTAAAATTACTGTCTACTGATGCCCATTTCCACATGTCTGCTTTAAGAAAGGTATGTGCATTTGGTCAGGGTAAGCAGGCAATCAAGAGGTCACAAAATTATAAGCAATATTTTAAGTGTTTTAAATGTAAATCTTATGTAATCACTTTTGTATTTAATGTTATACAATTCTATATTTGTATTTATTTCCTTACAGGTCACTCAGAGACTGCTGTCACTGTAATTTTTATTGTAATCAGTGTTATTTCTTTTTTTAAAAGATGTCATTCATGCTCACAATATTTTAAACCTAATAATTCTCTTACCTTAATCTGCCATCCACCATTTACTCAGGTATATCCTTAATCTGTATATTATTAGGGACATTTAGGCACATTTTTATTCAATTATACAAAATGTTTATCTGTGCTTTTTATTATATTGTAGTTTAAAAACATTCCGGTAGCCTTAAGGTGTAGAAAAATTTGAAGTAATATTAAGAATCCACGTATATCTCTTTAGTGCATTTTATTTCATCTCTATGCTATTGTGTAACATAGTGACTTTAAACAATTTTATTCAATGCACACACCTTTAAACATACATTAAAGAGTACAGTATCTCTTTATCTAAAGGCAGTTTTTATGACTTTATTATGTGAAGACAATGCCAATGACTGCTCTTTCTCCCAAGGTGCCCCAGTTTCCTCATACTCTGTTGGGTTGTTGCATGGTAAAGTGTATTTGATTTGTTGCATGTAAGTTAATTATCAACTTACATGATATTATGTCAATTATCATGAAAATGCCCCTGGGAAAGATTAATATTTTAGGATAATTTATGTAGAAATGTTAGCATTTTGTTTTATTAGTTAAGAAAATTAGAAGATAAATATTCCAAAAGAATAGCACCTTGATGGTCTAATTTTCGTCATGGAGAAAGGGATGGTGTAGGACCTGGAGTAAGTTACATACATTCTATCCTACTTGACCTACCTCTCACCTGTTGATCATCATAGCCTTGACAAAGAAGATAGGTCACAGTTCGGAAGAATTTATGTACAAATGTGTAAAGAAACCCTCTTTGAACTAATTTATTATCGTCATTTAAAAAAACTAAAATAAAATTACTTACGTACTTGATTTCCAGGTGACATAAACACATGGTATCATTTAATATTCATTTATCCCTGCCAAAAACCTCAGAAGGAAATACTGCTTTCATATATGAGACTAAAGGGTTTTAGAGAAGTTATTTAGATACGTTATTTAGATATATACAAAGTAACCCTTTCTATATATCATAAATGGAGGTATAACTGGGATTATATCTATATATGTACATATCTCATGTGTTTCTCTATATAACAACAAATAACACTCACTGTAATCTGTTATACTTTTCTTATGTATATATTTGTCCAATATATGTCAAGTGTGTTGTTTCAGCCTGTATCACCTGCAAACATAAAGAATTTTATAGGACTATGTGTTGAGGTAGGGAGTTCTATACATTTTTGGAATTTGTGGTTTTAAATTTTTATTATAATTATTATATAATTTTATAATTTAATTTATTATGTAAATGGCACATGTATTAAGCCATAAATTAAATGTAACTTATGTGATTGCAATTAAATAAGTAACTAATAGAAAACTTTAAAGAATAGCACAATAATAATTTATATATGTAACATGAATTTTTAACATAGTTTTAAGTTTTTTCATGTTTTCTTTATGTATCTAAGTCCTTATGTCTATATCTATATCTATATATTTATATGTATCTATATTTACATGCTGTATACCTATCTATATCTATGTATCTATCTATGTATCTATCTATCTATTTATCTATCTATCCATCATCTATCATCATCTATCTATCTGTTGTCTCTCTAACTATACTATACCATCCTGGTTTCTCTACTTTGGCACTATTGATATTTTGGACTGGATATTGGTTATTATAGGATATTTAGAACAATCAAAATGTCTTTGATTGTAACAATCAAAATGTTACAATCAATGTCTTCTAGACATTGACTAATGCTTATTGGTTAATAAAATCACTTCCAATTGAGAATTACTAACAATATCTGTATCTATATCTATTTACGTATATTATTATTTGTGGGAGATGAGTTTATTTTCATATATCCTAAATTAGAAAGTTTGGGGGTGTCTTATTTATACTATTTAAATTATCCCAGGCAATAATACATAAAATCTATTAACTTATTGATGTCTCTTTCTAGACAGGTTTCTTGATAAACCTGCATGGAAACACAAAATCTAACATTGTTGAATGAATTCATTCTCATTGGGATTACAGACCACCCTGAGCTGCATGCTCCATTATTTGGACTCTTCCTCATCATCTATATGATCTCAGTGGTGGGCAACTTGGGCATGATCATCCTTACCAAGGTGGACTCCAGTCTACAAATACCCATGTACTTCTTTCTCAGACACCTGGCTTTCACTGATCTTGGTTATTCAACAACTGTAGGACCCAAAATGTTAGTAAATTTTGTTGTAGCTCAAAATTCCATCTCCTATTATTTTTGTGCTATACAACTAGCTTTCTTTCTTGTGTTTATTGTTAGTGAAATTTTTATTCTATCGGCAATGTCTTATGACCGCTATGTGGCCATCTGTAACCCTCTGCTCTATCCAGTCATCATGTCACAAAGAATATGTCAGTTGCTGGTGGCAATCCCCTATCTCTACAGCACATTTGTTTCTCTTCTAGTCACTATAAAGATTTTCAATTTATCTTTCTGTGGCTACAATGTCATCAGTCATTTCTACTGTGACAGTCTCCCATTGTTATCTTTGCTCTGCTCAGATACACATGAAATTGAAATGATTATTCTGATTTTAGCCGGTTTTGATTTAATTTCATCTCTTTTGATAGTTCTTGTGTCTTACATGCTCATACTTGGGTCCATTCTTAGGATGAACTCTGCTGAGGGCAGACACAAAGCTTTTTCTACCTGTGGATCCCACCTGACTGTAGTCATAATATTCTACGGGACTTTGATATTTATGTATGTGCAACCTAAGTCCAGTCATTCCTTTGACAGTGATAAAGTGGCTTCCATATTTTACACTCTCGTCATCCCCATGTTGAATCCTTTGATCTATAGCTTGAGGAACAAAGATGTAAAATGTGCACTACAAAGGGTATGGAAAAAACTATGTAATCTTTTTTCTTAAAGTTTACATACAATATAATTCCTATAAACTAGGTTAGGTACTTTACATTTTGTTCTATGTGCCTCTGAAGAAAGAGTAAGTACCAATAAGTACAACATATATTTATCAATTGTCTTGTATATGTTAAGCACTTCTAATTGTTGTAAATAGATTAATGAATAAAATAGTCAAAATATTTGCTTTCCTCGAGGGGACAGATGGATTATATAAATAAATTAAGGAAATGTTATAGTACAGTAGAATGTGTTAGGTGGATATAAGTAAGCAAAAAGCTGTCAAGGATTCTGGTACTTTTTTCATGTACTAGGATAAAATTACAGTGTGTGTGTGTGTGTGTGTGTGTGTGTGTGTGTGTGTGTGTGTGTCAGGGAGAGAGAGAGAGAGAGAGAGAGAGAGAGAGAGAGAGAGAGAAAGAGACCTTTTCCTTCCTTTGGTTTTAGCCTTCATACTCTTTCCTGGTATGTTTTAATTTAATTTTATTATTAGTTTCAAGTATCCAGTACATTGGTTAGACATTTATATAGTTTATGAAACAATCCCCCTGATTTCTCTTTCTCTCCTTTGGCTCTCCACCTAGCCATTACATACTGCTGACTGCATTCCCTATGCCATGGTCCCTTTCCCTGTGACCATCTATTAACTACTAATATGTATTTCTTTAACTTTTTATCACTTTCTCTCAGCCCCTCAACTCCCTCCCCTTCGTCCTTGTATGTTTTAGAATTATATTTAATAATGGTGTGTCCTGATTGGCACCTGACTTTGTCTTAAGCAGTCCATTTTATTGATATCAGAGGATAGTAAATTAAGATAAATCTTTGAGGCTACCCAGAAGCTCCTAGGTTAGTACTGTTTTTTTTTTTTTCTCCCAAGTGGTTCTTCATAACCGCCCGTTTGGTTTTGAAAAGCTTGTAATATTTCTTTATCTCTCTAAAAAAAAGTAATTATGTTTAAAAGTTATATTCTAGTTGTTTTTGTATCCTTATATAAGATGTTGCCCAATTTTTGAGCAATGTTGATTATGCATTCACTGTGTTTTAACTGCCTTTCATTGTTTAACTGTATTGGTTGATCCTATTGTGGGAAGCAAAGGGAAATAATCTGTTGTTTACACAATGTCATATTTCTAATGTAAATGAAGCCTGATATACGACGAAGATGTAGTTATCTAGCCTTTTGTATATAGCTGATCCATGTCACTCTCCACATTTTCCCATGTACTTATTTTTATTTTTATTTTCTTTTTGCTTATTTTTTTCTTCTGAATATTTCTGGGATTTTATTGAAGTTATTAGTCTACAATATTTACTTTGTTTGCCATGATGCAATAAAATTCTGTTCAGCTAATAAATATTTCATAAAACACTTCATTGGAATGACATTTTAAAAGTGCATGATACAAAGCAACCAAAATGCCCTTAGTAGATATATAGGTAAATAAATTGTGGTAGATCTAAACAATAGAATATTATTCAGCACTAAATATAAATAAGCTATCAAGCTATCAACATAGAATGATATCATGGAGCCCTAAATTCATGTTGCTAAGTGAAAGAAACCAATCTTAAAAGCGTACCTACTATATGATTCCAACTATAAGTCATTCTGAAAAAGACAAAACTATGGAGACAGTGAAAAGATTTATGGTTACCAGGGGTTAGGGCGTAGAGAAAAATGAATAGAAGAAGCATGGAAGATATTCAGGGTAGTAAAAATGCTTTGTATTAAACTAAAATTGTGGGTACAAGCCATCATATATTTGTCCAAATATGTAGAATGTACAACACCAAGAGTGAACCATAATGTAAAGTGTGCAGTTTGGGTGAAAAGAATGTGCCAATGTATGTTCATTGATTGTTAACAAACGTACTATTCTAGTGGAGGTTGTCAATAATGGATGGGGGAGACTTTGCATGTGTGAGGGCAGAAAATATACAGGAAATCTCTGTACCTTCTTAATTTTTCTGTGAACAAAATTTTTCTAAAAAATAAAGTCTTAAATACAAAAGTGCATAATACAGTGTCACATGAACATAAATATTATCAAAATGTCGCAGTTAAAACAAAATTTTAAGATGGTAGTAAAGACTACTAGGTAATAATATCTCATACTTTGAGCCTGCTTTGTGTCTTGATAAATTTAGTTATCACAAGAGCTTCATGAGATAACCTCTGTTAAAACGTCTATTTTTTAGATTGCAAAATGAGGATTCAGAGAGATTAAGTAAATTGTCAGAGTCCATTAAGTATGAAGTATTAGAACCAGGTTTGAAAGCCAGGTGGTGAAGTTTATACTCAAGACTTCATGCTCTTCACAAGTACCCTAAATTATTTCTTAATGTCAGTTTTATACTTCACTGATGTCATTCCAGAGATGACAAAGGGTAAAACTTTAAAAGATGTTAAAATAGAAGAAGAGAAAGAGCAGAAAGTTTTAAAAAACAGTTAAAGCCATGTCTGGCACCAAAAAAAAAAAAAAAAAGAATTCAAGATATACTTAGTTTATTAAAAATAAATAAATTGGCTCACAGAAACATAAAATGATCAGGCCTTTTTTAATGAGTGATTTTGCTCAACTAGAAAGCCAAAGCAAAGTGAAGACATGACATAATTTGAGTGGATCTGTAATAAATCAGAAGAAGGGCAAGAATTAACGTAAGGTTGCCAGAAACATGCTGAAAAGTAAATAAGAAGATTCCCATTTTAAGAAATGATTTCTGTTCTAAGAAGTTCAGCTACCTTTGAGAAATGAAGATCAAGGCAAAGTAAAATTCCAAAAAAAAAAAAAAGCCAGATGTCTATTTTTAATGATTTGTAGGAAGAATTCTACCAGGAAACAACACACAAAAAAAATATTCTTTCTCCCCAAAGAGAAAAAGCCTGTGAGGGAAATATTTATTTTCCATTACTTTCTGCTTCTCAGACTTCAAAGAACCTTTCAATGTGTGTTTTATCCATTTGGGAAATTAATTTAAGGACAAGAGAATATATTGACTTTGATATTGTTGACCTACTGAAGCAATAAATACTATGAGAACTAACATGTGATCATTTTTTATTTTAAACTAAGCCCTCTTCCTTGACTCAGTGTTTATTTAATGACATTATATGCATGGGAAAGCATTCCTAAATGATACAATGAGGAAAGGCAGAGTACTGCTTGCAGTTGTGAAGATTGGGCACCATGTTATTTTAAGGCATTCTATTCAGATAGACTAAGATATGAGAAATCCCTCCCCAAACATCCACGACTTATTTAGTATTGTTTTTATTCACATAAACATGCAAAAACTGTCCATCACAGTGATTAGACAAATAAAAGAAATAACATTCATCTCAGGAATATATATCAACCCCATGAGAAGAAAATTCACTAATCAACATACAGTTTATCATTGAAAGAGCTCTCAAAATACATGAGATAATACTAATTGAGAAGCATGAGTATGAAAGTTAAATGTTATCCTTAGAACAGGAAATAATCTGTGATTCATTTGGTTCTTAATGATTCACAAGAATCATAATATTCCCGTGTCAAATTGCATCTTTGAACAGAGGTTTACGTTGTACTTACAGTAAATCTTATCTTTATTAGCTCTTTGATAATAAGAATTAAAATATTTTGTATGATAGTCTTTAAATCCTCACAACTTGCATGGCATTAAACATGAAATAATAGCAAAATATATGATCCAATGCATCTGTCTACTTATATAATTCATAGCTCAATATATTTATTTATAACTCAGGTTAACAGAAATCAATCAAGCATAGAGCAGACAAAGCAAAAATTTAGTTTTTATTTTGTCATAGAAACTGTTGGTATTTTTAAAACTTACCTCTTTATGAAATTATTTCTTAGCCATCACAGTCAACTTTAATTCTATAGAAATTATGTACTTATTTTCAAAAAAAAATTGATTTAGGAATAGAACAACTCAAAGATTTCTTTTAAGGTTTATTTTTTTACAAAAAAAAAATTTTTAATTTTCATATATTTTGTCTGAGCATAAAGAATTTAATACCTGTTGAATAAAAGTGGTCTCTATCTCTTGCTGACTGTATTATACCTAGATTAACCTCTTGATTTCAGACCTGGTAAGAGTCACATAAATCCTCCCTAGTTGCTATTTTAATTTTTTATGTTTATGGAAGTTAATATTGAGATATAATTCACAAACTATATAATTTACTCATTATAAGTGTTCAACTTAATGATTAAGGTATATTCAGAGTTGTACAACCAACACTACAATTTTAAAATATTTTCATTGCCCTCGAAAGAAACCTTATGTTCAATAGAAGTTAGTCTTCGTAACATCCTCAATCCCCGGCTTCAGGAAACCAAAAATTTCTTTCCTATCTCTATGAATTCACCCATCTGGGCATTGCATATAAATATAACCACCCAAAATTTGGATCTTTGTGTCTAGTTTTTTTTCACATAGCATAAACTTGAATGTTTTTATAATTATTAGACTTTGGATGTTATTTTATATCATCAGTTTAACTGGCTTTATCTGACAATGCTCTGGCAGGGAAAAAGGGAACTACCTATGACTTCTGAATAGAGGTGGAAATCCAGAACCCTACTCAGTCTTCATTGACACCTCTGATTTTCAGGAACTCTTTCAATGACAAGCTTTATGGTTGATTAGTAGTTCCTTTTCATGGAGTTAATAAACATTCCCAAGTTGGATATCTCTATTTGAAGATTACATAATTGTTTTTACAGAAAATCAATCTTCAAAAGAACTAATAATTGAATATGGCAATGTCACAGTATGCAAGGGCAACATATAGCATTCTACTGTATTTTTGTGTATACACAATAAACAATTGGAAGTTTAAATATACATTTATTGCGATAAAACCAAAAAACATGAAATATTTCTAAATCTAATAAAATATGCACAAGATCAAGATGTTGAATGTAACAAAAGACTGATGAGATAAATTGAAGATATGTAAATGGTGAGCTATATTTTGCTCATGGATTGGAAGACAATATTATTAAGATGTACAACATTTAATAAATGAATGAGGTAATCTGCAAGCTGACTCTAAAATGTACATAAAAGGGCAAAGAAATTAGAATAGGCCAAAGAATTTGGAAAAAATAAATAAAAATATAGTTGAAAGACTCACATACTACCTTTATTTTTTTCTTATTGTATATGTATAACATACTTATAGTAAGGCAAAATGGGAGCTAGTTATTTAAAAATATAATAAAAACATATAGCAAAGTTAAACAGTCACAGAAATAGAAATGTCATCCAAGACTTCTAAAGAGATTGAGTAAATTGTTTTGTAACCTGAGAGTTATTTTAAATATAATTTCTGCTATACCTAACATCATGATTCTTATGAGATTATCAGAGCATAATAGTACTTTATTGTATCAAAATCTGTTCTACTCTGTATTTATATTACCATCATGTATTATTAACAATACTTTAATTATGATGTTATTATTGTTGGAAATAATTTTATAGTATCAGCTTCTTATTCCACATGAATGTTCATCATATATATTTTAAATCGATTCATTTCTATATCATATACATTCCAATATCTATTTGTAAAAAAAACACCATTTTATAATTGTATTTTATATTATAGGAATAACTAAACTGTTTTTTATTCATATCTGGAAATTTTTATTAGCAAGTTGAATATGTTTGTCCTGTCAACTATAAACCAACAACAGTATTTGAATATTTGAGTTATTAGAATATTTCTTCAACTGTTTCTTGGTTTTCAAGTATCCCAGATTTCCTCTACTAATCTTGACAGTAAATGAAGCTCAATAATATAAACATACTTAATTTGGATTAATTTAATGTTAATTTTTTTCCCATACATTTTTAATGTTAAATACATTTTTCCTCAGATTTCTTTTTGTCTGTTAAAGGTAAAAGTTGACATTATAGTATAAAAAAAAAGTCAATAGAATTATGGACTCAGTACTTACAGAACTGAATCAATATTAGGCGTTTGCCTACATAGTCTGATTTTAAGTCTATTCAAAAAAATTTCTGTAAATGGTAAGTTTCCAGAATGTGAAATATCTTCTTGGCAATGCTTCATTTGAAATCTTGAATAAAGAGAAAGAAGATTCTTAAAAGGACACATGGAATTGGTTTTGAACTTTATGTCAAAATTATTCTTTAAGTCTTTATAAATGCAATACTATATTTTGTACTGATTTAGAGATTAACAACCTAGAATATCAGAAGACCTATGTGATAGGCTATTGTTTTCATGATGCAGCTCTATGAATTAAATATGGGATTATTGAAAGTGAGAACCAACTGGTAGAATGTGATAAGATTAGCAGTGACTTGAAGTTAACAGGGAAAATATTTCATTTCTATGGCCCTTTTCACAGCATTCTTTACTTCTTTGTTTCTCAGACTGTAAATCAGTGGGTTTAGCATGGGAATCACTAGTGTGTAGAACACAGACACCACCTTCTCCTGTTGTATGGAATACTGGGAGCTTGGCTGAATATAACTAAAGCTTAAGGTACCATAGAATATGGTCACAGCAGACAGGTGAGAGGCACAGGTGGAGAAGGCTTTCTGTCTGCCTGCTGCTGAGGGGATCCTCAGGATAGCAAAAACAATGAACATGTAGGAAATTATCACAATCAAGAAGGTGGCCATGGCAATAACACCAGAGAAGGTTAAGAGCAACAACTCATTTACGGAGGTATCAGAGCATGACAGTCTTAAGAGTGAAGGAATATCACAGAAGAAGTGGCTGACAACATTCGACCTACAGAAGGACAGCCTACCCAAACTTACTGTGTGTGTTAATGAGTTAATTATTCCACATATCCATGACCCAATGACTAACACTACACACTTCCTCTTAGTCATAGCTACACTGTAAAGCAAAGGATTTGCAATGGCCACATAACGGTCATATGCCATTACTGACAGCAAGCAACCTTCTGTAGTAACAAACACCCCAAAACACAAATGTTGTACCATGCAAGCAGAGAAAGAAATGGTTCCCTTCACAACCAGGAGGTTTTCCAGCATTTTGGGTGCTATTGCAGATGAATAGCAGGCATCTACAAAAGAAAGGCAGCTAAGGAAAAAGTACATGGGTGTATGGAGCTTGGGAGAAATTTGGATTAAGAAGATCATGCCCAGATTCCCCACAAGAGTAATGGCATAAATCACCAGGAATAACACAAAAAACACAACTTTCAATTCTGCACGATCTGTTAATCCCAAAAGAATAAAATCAGTCACCACCGTAAAATTCTTTTCAGCCATTTGTTTCTTTTCAACAAATCTGTTGTGGAAAAAAATTCAGAGATTACAATTATATATATGTGTGTGTATATCTATATAATGTGTATAAATATATATACATAAAATTACTGATATCTGTCTTGGGGAAAAAAACTCCTTCTTTGAATCTGAGTTTTTCATCAATAAAATTACCAATCATAGACTAAATGGTCTCTAAGTTTCATTCTAGTAATGTTGTTTTATAGGATTATATTCCATAAAAACCAAAATGTAAAAAAAAAAAACAAAAAAAAAAACTTTACCACTCATAGCTTCAGTCTGCCTCTAAAATGTCCACTTCAATACCAAAGTTATACTAGTACTAAGTAGACACTAATGACAATTGAAATAATAGCATGTATAATATATACCATTAGAAAATTAAATAGTTATTCAATGAAATTCCTTTCTGATCTTGTTTGTTTGTTTGTTTGTTTGTTTGTTTTTTAAGTAAAAAAATGAGAAGAGTCTCTAAAATTATATTTATTTTGAGCTATATTGAATCAATTGACAAGTGCATTCCTATAGACAGCAGATTGTTCACATCATGAAGTAAGATGATAGCTCAGGTACCTACAGAGATGACATTTTAAAATACCAAGGATTCTGACTTCTGTTTCCATGGGAGGCATTAGGTGCCAACAGCTAACTCTACAACTCATGAAACACAAGCCTGTTTCTTGTGTGATACCTATTCAAAGTAGCCAGGATTCCTGCTGTGGGACAATCTTCCCCATATTCATGGTAGAAGAAGCCCTGAAAGATTATTAACTCTGAGAGCTAGGACACAGAATCCCATATCTTGCACATATGGATCATATAAAGGCTTCCTGTTTTTTTCTGAGATTTTGAATAATTTTAGAAAATTAAGAAAAACACTAATTCAAACTATATATATATTTAATATATATAATATATTAACTCATCAAATGGAAATTATATTTTTAGAAAGCCTAAAATTATCTAAAACATAAAGAAGTATTATATTTTTCATCCTATAATAGATAGTTTAGACAATTTAAGTCTTTCCAAAAATAAATTTCCATTGTATGGTTGGATACCTGCACTTTATAACCAAAGCTGTTTCTATTTGTTTCAGAATTAGCTATCTCTCTTCTTCTCTATTAAGCTGAAGTGTTATTTTAGAAATGATGAGAAAAAAATGGTGAAGATTTTGGTTTATCCGTAATTTACACCATTTTTATTTTAATTAAAATATTTCAATTGCCACGATGAAAGGATAAGAATCCATTAATCTTGGGTCAGATCCTATTGTTGAAAATAATAGCTTTATTTCATTTGACAAGTTATTTAACTTCTTAGATCCAGGATATAATTATATGTACTTCTACAAGATTGCTGAGAAAATTGAAGGATATGATTCCAATAAAGTATTTAGTGTTTATTGAGTATAAATTAAACATTTAATAAATTAGATAGATAGTTGCATCGCTATATGAGATATAGCTAGCTAGACAGAATAGTGATATATATTGAGTGTGTGATATTTTTTTAAGTCACAGTAATCAGTATTAAGCTTTAAAATCATTATAATTGAACAATTTCTATTTTGGAGCATTTCTGAACTGTTTAAACACTTTTTATTTATTTGTTTATTTTTGTAATCAAGTGGATATCTCAAGTTATTATTTACAAACTGGCCTTTTTAAATGTGAGATAAATAAAATAAATACCTATATTTTTTCGTGATATCTTACATGCTCTTTAGAGATTACCAACAGATTTGACAATACATAAAAGAACGCTTTCGACAAGTAAGCATATTTCAAAGCTACATTTTTTGTACATAGATCTATCTTACACCTGCTCTTTCTTCCACTGCTCTTCAAGTATTAATTGAAAATTTTCTGTTAATAAAAAATCACTTATAGATATAAATTGTATTGTAAATTATAATTTGGAAAAAAAAGCATGTTTAAGAGAAATTAGAAATTAAATTAAGTATCCAAATATAAAATTAACAACTTTAGCACCAATATTTGATGACAATGTCGTAAACTGAATTATATAATAAGATATGAACTTAACTTACATGAATTTTAAGAATTAAAATACTGATATGATCCTATCATATTTTAAATTTTCAATTATCTGGAGAATAAATACTAAATATAAAAACATTAAAAGAAGTAAAAGACATTAAAATGAATGACTTCAACTTACCAAAGATGTTAAAAATTTCAGTTTACTTAGAAACCTCATCTTCATTTCCATGATATCTTACTTTCTTCTTAGAAATAAAAAACAATTAATGTTTTTATCTGAGGTTAAAAATAATATTTTAATAGTAGATAACTGAAAATCACTCCAGATGTAAATATATATATTATATATAACATATGTAACATGTCTTATATGTATTCAATATACATTATATATCAAGTAAAACAATGCAAAACAAACATAATAAAAAAAGAAACAATGGTTTTACATCTTTAATTCTTTTCTCAAAGAGGATAAATTTTAAAGGAGACAAATATATACATACATATATATGAATTTTTTCTAAGTAGGTCAGAATCCCTGTGGTTCAGACACTGATTACACTAAAGCAACAACAGCAAAATTACACTTTGGATTGCATTCTGGTTTCTCAAGGGACTTTCTCAAGGTATCCCAGTGGAATTGGTTTCTCTAAGGTATGTAATATAAAAAATATTACAAAGAGTAGAAGGCATCATATAGAGCCAAGGGTGAGAAAATAGTAGAAATGTTGATTTAATAAATTTGCATAAACTGGATAGCAATTCATTAAGATATAATAGGAACTGAGCCCTTACTTTATAAGGGAAAAATGCATAAGCCGAACCCAGTGAGCTAATGGCTATTCTTTCTGAAAAGTTGGAACACAACATTCCACCACCCCATCCACACACTTCTGTTCAGAATCTAATTCTGTGTTCTATCTAACAAGTAGAATGGCCATGTGTTACTCTTATTAGATATTACATTTAGCTATAATATTCTCATTTATTTAATTGATACTTCTTAAAGAACAAGGACAAACTGATATTGCTTGGTACTGGAAAGAGAGGGATTTCAAAAACAAACAGGCAAACATAGTTGGACTTGCATTTCTAGAAAATGGCAGAGTATAAGTCCATCTTCCTCAAAAAATGTTTTTTAAAAAGAATACATTAAAATGTTGAGTATAAAAGTAAAACATACTATAACAATTGTATATAATGCAGAAATAAATACATTTGTTATTAGGCTCAAAAGGAAGAAAAAGAAGAAAATCAAAAAGTAAATATGAACACATAAAATGACACAGATAAAAAGTATTTGCAAAACTTTATAACTTTATAAGTGAGATTCAATTTGTTCAAAAAGGTGCTAAGCCTTTACGCCCATGAACAACACAGAATTCCACAAAAACCTAAATATAAAACTAGTATCTGAAAAACTGTCATTCTCATGAAAACCCCAACAATATAAATCTGCTTGTCATCAAACATTATAAATAAACTTGCCCACATGATCTTCATTTCGTTATGAAAAAAAGCTTCCTCTAAGAATCAGTAACCACAACCTTTCCTCAGACAGGTGGAATTTTGGATTTTGCTCTCTGCACAAGTAAGGAAGCTTCAAGCTGAAAAATTAACGTATGGAGTCTTGCGATGGTAGCACCAAGGTACTGCTAACAGAAGTGACCTTCTAGGATTGTCACAGAGAAAGTCCTGTTAAGGTAAACTTAACCATGCAATTACAAAACACAATGAGAAAGAACTTCTCCAAAATCAAGAGTCTGAAAAGCAATAAATATATTTTAATTTTATTAAATAAAAGTCAAATAAATAAAAGAAAAAAAAAGGAAAATGGACAAGCCCACAAACAAAGAGACCAGGGTTATAGGCTAATTTACTAGCAATGCTCTAAGCAAGTGATCAAGAACAATGCATGCATGCATGAATGAATGAATGAATACCTGTGAAAAACATTAACTAATCTAACAGAAGTTGTGTCTTGGTGTGAAAAAACAAATGTATCCCACTATTGCTAGAGGAACTAGGTCATAACTATTTTGAGGAAGAAATATAGAAGCCAGATTCTAACAAAGTTTTTAAAAAATATCTTACAGAAAACAACAGGAAGCAACTGACTTTTAATTACCAGAAAGTCTATAAAGGCAGCTAGATAACCATAGAAACCTGAGGATATATTGCTAAGGAGCTGGATGTTTCTACTATTTAGATCCATATATAACTACATGTAGATTTCCCTCAATTCTTATACATGTGGAAGTCGTAGAGGAGGAGAGCATGCGTAACATTCAAGAGAGATGGAATGAACTATCTTCTATTAAATTTTACTCTCAGTGAGGTTGTACTGAACATTATCCAATAATGATGGGCTCTCAGCTCAGGAAACACTACAGCTGAGGCCATCATTACAGTAATGCATTGCATTACAATAATTGTTACAGGTTTGTCATAGGAAAGGACAAGGCATATATATCACTTATTTAAAGATGAGACGTTCATTTCAAATCTCCTAGTTATCAATCATGTGGCAAATCACATGTTATCTGAGCTTGGTGTCCTCTGAATATGAGAATAGCATATCTATCTCACATAAGTTAGTAATATATTTTTAACCCAGTGCTTACTAGATATTTTTATTTCAAAAATAAATTTAAAGAAAAAAAAATCCTATGTGAAGATAATAATGTCACTTATAATTTTATCATGACTTTAGGAACTGTTCCAAGTTTAATGAGATAAAACTGATGTTGAAGTATTTTCCATAGTTACTTTAGTCATTGACTGTGAGCGAGTGATGCCATTACATCATATAGGTCTCCTTGAAATGTTCAGGCCACATTTATGTTGTTTTGTTTCTTTCCTTGAACTGTCTCTCCCATTTTCTCCTGGGTAATTAGCAGGCACTACAGGGTAATTTTTACCAATTCCTTAGATGATTTGGGCATCATCATCTGAATGAATTACATGCCACTTTCTCAGGGAGCATCTCAAAGAGGGAGGAGAAGCATAAATTCTCCCTACTTACAGAAAAAATAAGAGCAATTTAGGAGAATAAAATCAAATCATTCATTAAAGGTGAGCGGATGGGAACTGTTGATTTTGATTATCATCTGGGTGTTGGTCATTTCCCATGATTTCTAGCTTCTGACCATGAACACTCATGGTCACTGAGAGTTGATTCTTTCTACCACAATACAAAAATTCATTGTCTCCTTTGTAAGCCAGGGTTCCCTGAAGTAAAATGGTATTTTCAGGGTATTAAATCCTATAAATTGACTAGAGTCATAGATTCATTTGATTTGTGAGATTTGATGGTGACATTTGGATATTGCAAGTAAAGAGGAAGCAGTGTCTCAAAATATAATCTCTTAAAATTAGGATGCTTAGTTTTATTTGCATTTCAGATAAACACCAAATAATTTTTGTATATGTTATATAACATTTGGCAAATATTATTTCTTATAAATGTATTCAATGTGATTTTAATATCATTTGAAAAAAATGTTTTAACAAATGTGTTGCCCATGCAATATTTTACAAACTGCAGATAATTTTAATATAAGGGTATATATACCCTACATATAAAGATAAGCTCTCATGATGAACTTGCAGGTTTTTTAGTTGTTTTCTGTCTTTCCCTAGTTGCTGGTTACTATTCAGTTTGTTTTTTCAGAATAGGCTTTATAAACTGACAGTATTGTACACTTAAAAGTCTTTTAATAGGGTAGTACTCATGTTAAGTATTCTTACCACAGTAAAATTAAAATGTAAATTAAAAAAAAGAAAAGAAAAGAATGAGCAGGGTAAAAGAAAATCCATACATCTTCAGAGGGAGGTACTCACTGACATTGAAAATGGACATAAACTCAACAAACACTAGAATAATTCTTAGCAAAGCACTGAAGACTTCAGTGTGGTAGGATTGGTACCAGAATTCTGACTTCCTTTACTTAATCCAGTGCATTTTGTATTCTGCTGGAAAACGCATGGTGGCAGGCCCTGCAACATTTGATTTTTATTTGTGAAAGAAGAGAGATCTGAAAACAGAGTGGGATCAATGGAGAAACAGGAAACAACTTCTAGGAAATTCGAATAGACCTGGCTCCACAATATCCAGTATTGCCCCCCTCTGCCCCTTCCATGTGGAATTCCTCGGATCAGACTTGCTAAACTGACAATAAAGAATTATGGATTCCTAGAATTGCCACCAGCTCTAGGGTGGCTCCAGACTCAGCTGCTCCAGACCTCAGGTCTGGACCTTGTGCTAGGCGCCCAGAAGTTTCTGCCTGATAGTCACGTAGGATAAAGCTGAGCATTACAGTACATAATTCCATCTTACATTTTAACTGGCTGATATTTTGAACTCCAATTACTCTTTCAATTGAAAATCATGCTTACAGGTTTCGATGTTTTCACTGAAGAGAAACTCAATGTGAGAGGAAGGGAATACTGTGGATTAAGGTAAAGCAACTTCATTACCTTCAATCAGAGCAGTTCCTCTGTTTTACTGACTTCTCATGTAAGTTTTATGAAATGAAGTGGTGGGTACTTACCACTGATTTGATGATCACAGTGTTATACTTTATATATACTCCATTATACAATTTGAGAAATTTATTGACAGTAATATGATATAATAAATGCTCAAATAAATATTTTAAATATTTCACATACCCTATCTTATGTACAATGGAAGAATTAATGAATGTAAATAGCATAGTAGAGGAAACAAAGCCTATAAAATTAAATATTCAAAATTCCTGAATATTGATATAAACCATACATTTTAGCAGGAATGAATCTAGATCTTATACTAATTTGAAGATTTTCTTTTTAAAAGAAGAAAAAAGTTGTACATGTAAATTAAGGCATAAATGTGAGTATTTAAAATGGGAAAAAATTAATTTCAGCTGTAAAAGATGTCATAAATATCGTAAAATTAAGAGTGTAATATTTGTATTAGTAAAATCCCTGATACATCTCAGTGTATTGGGTGGTAAGAGTGTTCTTAGAAACCATTTCAACATCAGAATAGATAGCATTATTCAATAATAAATTTGAACGTTATTAAAACACTCATTAAATATCAAATGAAATATTATTAACACAATCTCTCCTTCGCTGGGCCCCACAAATATCTGCAGACATGCCAATGCACTACGCTATTAGTTTGAAGTATGATGGAGTACAAGTCAGAATAAAAAGAGAAAGTGAGATTAGTTGACTGAGGTTAAAATATTTTACATTTACAATTTTTACTAAGATATTTCACTTTGCGACTGTATCACTAAGTCCTCACCTAGGACCTTAACAGTGACAATGAGAGATCTAATATGTGAAACTTTATTAACTTCATATTATCTCTGTCTCTCTCTTTTAGAAAATCAAAATCCCACAAGAATTCTCAGACAAAAATGTAAGCGTATTAAAGAAAAACTGGGATGCCGTTGTGTAGATGAAATGAAGTCTAATATTTCTATATTAATACTTATATGGCTTTTTAAAAAGATCAATGGATATGTTCTAGACACTGCTGACTCTAGTTAGAGTTGAACCTGCTGTAAGAATGCATGTGTTTCCTATGTATCTCTCTTCTTGAGAAGTAGAAGATACTATTACTTATTTGAATTTTAAAATCAGATGTGAGTCTACGGCTATGTTACCCTGAAAAAGCCCAATATGATCTGATCTTTGAAGCTAAGCAGGGTCGGGCCTGGTTAGTACTTGGATGGAAGACCACATAGGAAGACCAGGTGCTGTCGGTGTAAAAAATAAAAAAAATAACAGATGGTAAGCTGACAAGGTACTTGCAATCTGTAAGGTAAACCAAGGGTTGCCTCACCAAAAAAAATTAATAAATTTAAATAAAAATAAATAAAAAATAAAATCAGACATGGGAATTATTTTCTATGCTCTATTATGAAAAAAAAAATGTCAATCTGTCTACAAAGATTGTAATTTGCTTAGATGACACTTCATGAAAGCTAATAAAAACCCTCTGTTCTTCCCAGAAGAGCTAAGTGGACTAAATGGGCCAACAGAATCTGACATCATTGACTGAGTTTATTCTGATGGGAGTCACAAGGAAGCCTGAGCTGCAGGGTCTACTTTTTGGAGTCTTCCTCATCATCTACACAGTCACAGTGGTGGGAAACCTGGGCATGATCATCTTAACCCAGGTGGATTCCCACCTACACACACCTATGTATTTTTTTATCAAACACCTGGCTTTCATTGATCTTGGTAATTCTACTGTCATTTGTCCTAAGATGCTGGTAAATTTCATTAAGGATCAAAATACCATTTCATATTATGCATGTGCCACACAGTTGGCTTTCTTCCTTATGTTTATTATCAGTGAATTTTTCATCTTGTCGGCCATGGCCTATGACCGTTATTCAGCCATCTGTAACCCTTTACTCTACAATGTTATTATGTCCCAGAGACGTTGTCACATGCTAGTGGGCATTCCATACCTCTATGGTACTTTTCAGGCTCTAATGTTCACTATTAAGATTTTTACTTTGACCTTTTGTGGCTCTAAAATCATAAATCATTTCTATTGTGATGATGTTCCCTTGTTACTTTTGCTCTGTTCAAATGCACAAGAAATAGCATTGTTGATCATATTATTTTCAGCACTGAATTTGCTCTCTTCCCTGTTGGTAGTTTTAATATCATACATCTTGATTCTGATAGCTATATTTCGGATGTATTCCACAGAGGGCAGGAAAAAAGCTTTCTCCACATGTGGTTCTCACCTGACAGTGGTAGTTGTATTCTATGGGTCTCTGCTATTTATGTACACACAACCCAAATCTACTCACTCCTTTGATACTGATAAAATGGCCTCTGTGTTTTACACTTTGGTGATCCCCATGCTTAATCCCTTGATCTACAGCTTAAGGAACAAAGAGGTAAAAAATGCCTTCCACAGGGTCTTTAAGAATCAATGCAAACTTTGCATTTAATATTCAACATAGAATATTGTTCTAATAACCTAAATGTCACTTAATATTTCTAATACATATAATTGCATTCTTTTTTACTTCAAAGCAAAGAATAATCATAATGCACAGATAGACTGTTCCCCTTATATTCAACCAAATTAATCTTCATATTTTAGATCTCAATTAAACACTTCCTCCTTAACATTTCTTGTTTTTGAATCACTATTTCTTTTAATAATCCTATAGAATCTGACATTTCTTCCAGCTGAAATACTTATTAAATTCTACCTCAATAAACTATGTGTTTGTTTTTGTTCTTTCATTATTATTCTTTTAGAGTAGGTATTTATCTTCCATCTTGTTTTTATTCTATTTTCTCAATGTCAAAATAACAGTGTAAACAAAGTGAGCCTCTTGCAGACAGCATATACTTCGATCATAATTTTTTAAAATCTTTTCTGCAAATATCTGCCTCTGGATAATATACTCCATTTACATTTAAAGTAATTATAGATAATGAAAACCTACTTCTAGCATGTTGCCATTTGTTTTTCATACATCCTCTCTTTCTCTTGTTGTTCACATTTTTCTCCATTACAAGATGTTCTTGAGTTTGTGGTTGAACACTAACTTGGGGATGCCTACAGGGAAAGTCCATAAGACTGTGAAAAGAATAATCAGGGAATCGTAAGCTGAACAATTCCAGAGATCGCACAGGGCAGGAAGACATTAAAGTTCCCAAATCTAAGGAATAGAGTCCTCTTTCAACACTGAGGCATCCAGTAGAGATAAAACCCACTTTAAACTTCTGCTGTTCCTACTCATATAGTTTGAAAATAAGCCTCGAAGAGAGCCATCTGATTTTTGTTTAAAACATTTAGGACTCTTTAAGGGAGACAGAAAAAAAATTATGGCACTCATTAAAACAAAATTCATAATATTCTACATCTAGTTGTAAAGTAAACGCGAGACACACCGAGAGAAGTTTTAAAAGCAAGTCTTTATTGGGAGGGGGCTCCCGGGCGGGCGAGGTTCTCTGGTCCAGAGAGGAGAGGGGCCAGAGAAGTCATGCCCTGGGGCGGGAGGGCGTAGTTTTTTATAGGGTTATGTGGGGGTAGGGTCTAGGGTGGGGAGTGTTAATTAAATGTTAGTTGAGCATCTGGATTAGGGTGGTGGTGCCAGGGCTTTAGGGTGGGTTTATCCGTTGGGCATTCTGGACTTCAGACTTAGATGTCCAGCTGGAGGGTCTGGATTCTGATAGCAAGCTGTGAAGTCTCCAGGCAGGCATCTGGCTGGCCCTTCCCCCACCAACCTAACACTAATCACAAATACTAGACATACAGAAAAACAAGAACATGTGATTCTACCCAGGAGATAATTAACATAAACCATGAAATAAGAGTAAAGATACAATTACTGGGCAAAAGCCTTTAAAACATTTTATAAATATGTTTGTAGTGTAAGTCCTGTCATTTGTGGGTTTTTTTTTCTTTTTTAATGCTAGTCCCTGAATTAAGTTTTGATTAACAAGGCATCTATTCCAAAGAGGCATCCTTCAAAGACTGCTGTTTTGAATAAACACATTGCTAGCCACCACTAGACCTTTGAAAGAGCCAGGCTGCTTTCTCCATGCAGGCTCTTTTATTTCGGACATCTTGGTTGATTTCAACAACTGACCATCTGCGCTACTTGTTTGCTTTCTCTTTCCGAGCTTTAAATTTCCACTCTTTTGTTTTTAAATTGACTAATAAAGAGTAAGCCCAGAGAACCTTAGGCCCCCACCCTAGAGCCCAATAAAACAGAATCCCAGGCCTCTTGAGGGATCTCTACCTGTAACCTCAGTATTTGATCCCAGGTCTGCTATGTTAGAATTACTTGAAATCTGTATCTTTTTAAAGTTTCCTGTTGGTTATTGCTGAAGGGCAAGTTTGCAATCATAATAAGAATCACAAGGACTAGTCCAGCGACATCATTGGAAATTGATAGGCTGAGACCAGTTTGAAAGAATATTCAATATGCAGAATGATTTAAAGAAAACATTAACTTTTTGAGCAGACAGATGAAAGATTTAAAAAAAAAAACAAAGGGACCTCTAGAGATTAAAATACAACACTCTAAGGAAACAAATTTTTTTTGAAAGAGTAATAGCAGATTATAAAGCAAATTATACATCGAAAAAGAAATGATAATGTAGCAGAGTGAAATGCTCACTCTTTCTCCCTCTGACTCTGGTTAATAGTTCCTGCTATAAATATGCTAATGGACCAGAAGAATTCTTGAGGCTTGAGCATTTTGCAAAAATAGCCCCTAGTCCAAAGAAGCTTTTGCTGGAGAGGTGGGGAAATGTGTTAATGACTGTTTACCAAAGATTTACAAGAACCTCAGGACAAGACTTAGATCACCATGAACAAGATACTTTGGAGATTTCAAGGTCTTTCTTGGATCTTAATTCTTGCCCTGCTCCTTCTGGAACTCTAAAGAAGAATTTGAGAAACCATTGAAAGCTCCCATCTTCTTAGTCAGCATCTTCTCATTAATAAACCTTTTCTTATTCCAAATTCTAATTTATTGACTATTGGCCCTTTTTAAACATTGGGCACGTGAATCTTATGTTAGCAACAATAACTACACTTCAACATACCATAATAGAGGCTACCCAAAATGAAGCCAGAAAGAAATTAAAATACTGAATAAACACCACAAAAATATTCTCAATGATCTGTAGAACAATAACAAGCTATATACTGTACATTTAAATGTAAGTCTAAGTTGAAAGCAGATAATATATAGGGCAGGAAATGTTGGGCACATTTTTTGGAGGAAATGTTGGGCACATTTTTTCCAAATTTATTTTTTAAAAAAACCTGTAATTCCAAAGATATAAAAAGTTAAGACAATTCTAAGCAAAATAAACAGAAAGGAAATGATACCAAAGCTATCACAATTAAATTTCTGGAAACTAATAATAAAGAGAAATCAGAGATGAAAAATACTTTATGAACAGATAAAGAAAAAAATTACCACTGATTTATTGGCAGATACATGTCATAAGACATTGTCTTATGTTAACCTATGATTAGATATCCAGCAAAAATACCCTTGGTTAAGGGATGTTTTATTATCAAATGTTGCATAATCTTTTTTTAAGAAGTCAATTTCATTTACTCACAAATATTGTGTGTGTGTGTGTGTGTGTGTGTAACATATCTAATATGTGCACGATATAGGGTAACTGAGATGCTGACAAAGGCATATTTATAATTTTCAGTGTTTGATGATTTTGCCTAATTTATTTATTCAGTTAGACCTAGGCGCGAAATATTTTTGACCTTTCCTAATGAGACATCTCAAGAATAAACAGAAATCAAGGGCACTCTCCCTCAGGTAATTACATGCAATTTTTAAATTCTTTAATCAGACTAAAACTAACAAAATGAATCTCAAGTGTGTAGAAAAACACTTAAATACATTCTCCAACAACCAATGAGAATTAAAACAGTAAGAAGTCAAAGCAGATTCTCCCCTAAGGTGAGTAGAAAATACTGGTTTGAAAATTTCTTAGAACATACAGCTTAAACTACATCATCATCAAAAATCTTGAAGAGCATTATGTTCTGCAAAACTGTTTCTTTTTCCCTTGCAATACACATTTCTGTCATTAATAGGATTAATGTTCAGGACAGATCTGACACTCTATGGAGTGAATTTAGACCATCTGAGTTTTCCAGTGAACTTACTGCTACAATCATCTATTTCAACAAGGGTTCTTATCTATCTTTATTTACCACATGTCCCTTTTGTACCACTTTTTATTTCCTATCTACTCAGGGTGACCTTAATATAAAAGAAGTATTATATTTATAAAACATATTCTGAAAACATAATGACTTTATTTGACTCCTGATTCCACCATTTACTATCTGTGACCTTGGTTAAATTATTTTACTCCTTGTGCCTCAGTTTCCGTGACTTTCAAATGAATATGGTAAGACTATCTACTTTGTAGAGCTACTGCATGGATCATATGAGTTAATATACGTAAGTATATGTAAAGTGCTCATAAAAGTGCCTGGCACATAATAAATTCTCTATCAGTGCTTTGTACTCATTTGTATTCTTCTTTTTACTGGGCCTTTTTACATGCATCTCCATTTAGAGTTTTAAATAACCACAATGGCCAAGTTCTCTTTATGAAAAAGAGGGATGTATGATCAGAAGATATTAGAAGTGATATAACAGGCAGAAACAACAGATGTGTTAAGAGGGGACTAAGATATTAATAATAAAATCCTAAAATTAATATATTGTGACAATAGATTTTATATTGGGTAAATAAGCTGAACTTACAGTGATAAGTACTGAAATATATATTAATGGTCAGGCTTTTCCCAATCACTGCCTTATCCATCACTCCACCAGCAGATTAAGAAGTTTTTTTATGTCTCGCTACTTTAAACAGATATGATAATTGTCAATAATGTAAGGTATATGGTTTAGGTGTCCATATGTGTTTACAAATTACTTGAAATTTTTAAAAAGCTGAAATATAATAGGTAGATCTTTTGATATTCTTAAAGTGACTTCGGATCAAAAAAGTATGTCATAGGAGATATATAAAAACAACCACTTCAAAATATCTTGCCTCTTTCAAGCAAACTTTACCAAAGTTTCAATGAAAATGTATTTTATGTCAATTTCAGCCTGTCAACAGTGATACTATCAGCTAAGAATGCCTGAGGGCACATACCTCTGCCCTATGTCAAGCCCCCTAGACATTTCCGCACCAGAACCAATATTGTGGCTGAATCAGCCCTTGTTATTCTTATTATGATTCGCCATCACCAACAATCATCAGGGAACTTTTAAAATAAGGTTTGTTACTCTGATCATGGAGGGTACTTGACTCACAAGGTCCAGGTAAAGAGAGAAAAAGAACATGTGGACCTGGAGTTCTGCTTTTACTGTGGTCAAGGGCAGGGTGCCTAGATTTACTCTTTATTGACTAATTTAAAACCTAGGAGCAGAAATTAAAGCATAGAAAGGGAAAAGCAGGGTTATTCAAGCATTCAGTTACTTAGGTCACCCAGGGATTTGTGAAAGGGAACTTCAAAGGTGGGATGCCTAGGTCTTTATCTAATTGTGTAGCTAGCAATACATTTATTTATTCCAGATAGATGTCATTGAAATAATGGTCTCCACGATCAAAAGCTGAATGTCAGAAACACATTAGATTCAAAAAAGCTGATTGTCAGGAACCTACACTAAAATGTGTAGTTTTAGCTTGATGGGAACAGGAGTCCCTATTTATAATTTAAGACAAAGAAAATATCTCTATATCTCATAAATCCTGTATTAAATTATTTTAGAAGATACTATCTCCATTATAATAAGTATTGATTTTATACCTTGTACAGGTTACCAAGAAGAACCATATGGAGAAACACAATCATACTGCAGTGACCAAGGTGACTGAATTTATTCTCTTGGGGGTCACTGACAACCCTGGGCTGCAGGCACCTCTCTTTGGAATCTTTCTGGTCATATACTTGGTCACGGCAACGGGCAATCTGGGTATGGTTCTCTTGACCCATTTGGACACCAAACTACATACTCCCATGTACTTTTTTCTTAGACATTTGTCAATTACTGATCTTGGTTACTCCACTGTCATTGGCCCAAAAATGATGATAAACTTTGTGGTTCACAAAAATACAATTTCTTACAATTGGTGTGCCACCCAGCTAGCATTGTTTGAGATTTTCATCATCGCTGAACTGTTTATTCTATCAGCAATGGCCTATGATCGCTATGTAGCCATTTGCAAACCTCTTCTCTATGTGGTCATCATGGCAGAGAAAGTATGTTGGGTGCTGGTACTTACTCCTTATTTCTACAGCACATTTGTGTCACTATTTCTTACAATTAAGTTATTTAAATTGTCATTCTGTGGCCCTAACATCATCAGTTATTTTTACTGTGACTGTCTCCCTCTGATATCCATGGTCTGTTCTGACACACATGAACTAGAACTGATCATTTTGATCTTTTCAGGCTGTAATTTGCTCTCTTCTCTCTTGATTGTTCTTGTATCCTACATGTTTATTCTTGTGGCCATTCTCAGAATGAACTCAACCAAGGGGAGATACAAAGCCTTTTCTACCTGTAGCTCCCATCTGACAGTGGTGGTTGTGTTCTATGGTACGTTATTGTTTATTTACCTGCAACCCAAATCCAGCCATGCTTTTAATATTGATAAAATGGCCTCTGTGTTTTACACCCTGGTGATTCCTATGCTGAATCCATTGATCTACAGCCTAAGGAACAAAGAAGTAAAAGATGCTCTGAGGAGAACTTTAACTAATGGGTGCAAAATCCCCACTTAATATTCAGTTGCAAATGTGGGTCTTTGTTTAATATTCTGTTCATCTAATTATAGCTTCAAAATGTAGAAATGTTTTACTAGATTAAGCTTTTTTCTTTTTCTGGATAAAGTATTTCCTCTTGTATCTCCCTGTGCTGTTCTCCATTCTGTTAGATAAATAAATACTGTAGTCAGGTAATTTAAGTTTTGAGTTAGTTTCAAGATCATATTAGAACTTGTATTATTTAGAAATAAAGAAATTATACCAAATTTTTAGTTGAACTTAGACTTTCAGAGAAAAAAAGAAAAAATTTAAATATTTAAAATGGAGTAAAATTAACCCCAAAATTAATAATATATATTTTATAGCTGTCACTGTATATTAAAGAGAAATGAGATTGAATCATGAAGAATGTGTAAGCAAGGCAGGAGGCAAGAAAGTGAGTAAATGTGTGATTGATTATAACACAGCATGAACAAAATGTTTCAAAAATCTAGGCTAAATAAGAAATAAAACATGCCACTTCAGAATGAAATAGTCAAATCAGATTGAGTTAATATTTTCAATCTCAAGGATAGAGTGGGCATTTGGGAAAATATTTTTACTTGGAACCATGAAAAAAATGTTGGCTAATCTGGGGTTCTCCTTCCCAGATCCACACACTATAGATAACTTTAGTTTACGATAGCCTTCTGATAAACAAGCTGACTTTGGATTGACAAACTCAAGACAAATGAGTTAACTGGTCGTCTACTGAAATGACATCAATATTTTGAAAAATTTATAGAAGTGATAATCAAGATTAAAGATATCTGACACAACCCAGGGTTACCTTTATTTTCATTCATGTCTGATTTGTCTTCATGAGCTTGTTTGTGTACACAGAAGCAATATTTTGCATGAACTCTGTGCTAACACAGTGCTGCATTCACTTTGTGGACCTAGTCAGCAAATGCACAGATTCCTTACATATTAATATTCTCCTTGTTGGTTGAATAGGCATTTTTCGGATGTTAAATATATATACATTACTCTAATTATGCTTTTTTTAATCTACCTTTGTATTCAAAGTAAAAATTGTGGGGAATTAAACCAATACATCCCAGGCCCACGCATTTTATTTATTTTCTCTCTTTCTTAATGTGCTAGAGTCTTTTTTGTTGAGTTGATCTTAAATGTTCTTAAGAAAAGAAAGTAAAAAAGGAAAGAAAGAAAGAAAGAAAGAAAGAAAGAAAGAAAGAAAGAAAGAAAGAAAG
>CM053510.1:7720514-7744950 GCA_028627145.1 Eidolon dupreanum | reverse complement strand
ATGGATGTGTAAAGAAGGAAAATAAATCTGATTCCAGTATCTGTGCAAAGAAAAATGACTCAATACTATAACTTCCACTGATTACCTATCAAACATCTCAAGTGATGTTTATCATGAAAGATCAAGAGTGGAATCAAAGTCAATATGTTCCTATGTCTGCAAGTGGGTGAATGCTAGCCAAATGATTACTTACTCATTTCCTCTTTTATTCTACACAAACTATAGTGAGCTGAATGTAATAGCTGTGTTAAGATGTCAGTTCAGGAAGACAAATCTGTTGAACAATTTTAGCCAAACACACTTCTCACAAAGTGGGCTTTGGGTCCAAGGAGAAAGTAAATGGATGTGAGAGAAAATCGTCTTTGTGTCGAATTCTGTGTATGTGTTTGTGTGTGTGTGTTTATATATGTATATACATATATGTATATATATGTATGTATACATATGTATGTGTATATTTGTTTTATTTTTGGAGAACACATTAGGTACAAGTTACAGTATTAACTGAGTAAATTGAAAAAAAAGAGAGAAAATTATAAGGACAGATTTTCTGACCACTTACATCAAACTGTTAAAAAACATTTCGCTTTGGGCTATAAGTTTGGGGAGGGAAGATAATTATTCTTTCTGTTTTGTATGCTTTACTTATTTATTCAAATTTAATATGGTAAGAATTTCTTATCTTTTACTTTCATCCCAAAATAAACGTTAGCTTTCTCAGCCTGAGGTGGAAAGAGGCTTGTAATTCTCAATAAACGCACCATACAGGTTGTTATAGACAAGTTACATGCAGAGAAATAAGATAAATTAATTCTGCTGTGGAGGGGAAGGTGAGATGGCAGTGAGAGCCAAGGATCTAAGGAGACTTCATGAATTCGGTGGTAATTGGAGGAAGACATGGCTTTGTATTTCCTATGAATCTATATAGAATGCAAATACGAGAAAGTGACTTTTAGAAACCTGAGGAAAAGTGCCGTGATTGGCTCTGTCTCATTTCTCTTCTTCCTATAGTTTCACAGGTTGCAGACTTGACTGACAGCTTGGACCCCTAGGCATGGACCAAGGGGCAATACTAATGTATTCACAATTGCAGATTTAAAGGTCATTGTTTTAACAATGATAACTTTCCAAACATTGTAAGACCAAAATATTGCTTCCTGAAAGTTATTCTTTCTCTTGTCAGAGTTGTCCATTGTCTAGAAGCAGAAATTTATGCTGTTTTACTGAAAATTTACCAGAGATTGTAGAAAATATTTTTATTATAACAGTTGGAAGTGATAAAAATAAAATACCTCAACTTAGAGAACTACACTTTTAAAAATATATATATTCTAGCCCTACTCACAAGTGTTTTTTTAAATTGTATATGAAAATGAATTCATTATATACATATTCAAAATTATTGCCTGACCTACCAGTAAAAACATTTAATGACCTCTTTTTTTCCTCATTGAATATCCCACTTAACCTTTTATTTGGCATAATGTATAATTGTCAAAAGAGAAAAAAATATTTATTCAAAAATATTTTTAAAATTTTTTTTTTCATTTTTTTTTATTATAGTGACATTGGTTAATGAAATCCAGTAAGTTTCAGGTGTACAATACAGCAGTAAGGCATATATATATATATACACATATACACACACACACACCCACACCCACACACACATACATACATGTATATACATACATATATATATACACACACACATATATATATATATATACATATATATATATATGTATATATATATATATATATATTCACCACCCATAGTTAGATATCTTTCTGTCACTACATATTTGACTCCCTTCACCCCATCTGTACATTGTGGTTTTGCTCCACCAAGAAGAAAATAAGGGAGCAAGAAGTTTTTTAAAATTATTTTCTTCTTTTTATCGAATAACATTTTAATGACCTAAATCTAAAACATTAGATATATTCACAAACATAAAAAAAAAAAAAAAACTTCCCTGTTTGTTCTTATCTTTACTATGTGGCTGTCAATTGGTTTATGTTTTTATTGGATCTCATATTTTGGCCTTATAAAATTAAATGTAGTGAGAGAAGGACAGTTTGAAATGGGATATATTTGTTTCTTTTGATATTCTACTTCAACAAGCAATCATTTCTGCAGCTAAAACACACTAGAGTTGGCATCTGATGACCATTCCTTCATCTCCATAATTTGCTTCTGGTCCTATCTTGTCTTTTCTCAGCAGTCGAGACACTGGAACAAATGGCTGAAAGAAATAGCACCAGGGTGACAGAATTCATCCTTTTAGGCTTTTCAGTCCCAAGAGAGATTGAAATCATTCTCTTTCTGCTCCTTTTAGTGGTATACACTCTAACTTTGGTAGGAAACATTGGGATGATTTCATTAATCCGGCTGGATGCTCGACTTCACACACCCATGTACTTTTTTCTCAGTCATCTTGCCTTCGTAGACCTTTGTTACTCCTCTTCAATAGCCCCCAAGCTCCTGGACACTCTGCTGACCAAGCACAGGTCTATATCTTTCTATGCATGTGCAACACAGCTGGGCTTTTTCCTCAACTTTTTGATTTCGGAAATGTTTCTTCTTGCAGTAATGGCTTATGACCGCTTCGTGGCCATCTGCAATCCTCTTCTCTACACGGTGATTATGTCTCAAAAGGTGTGTATGCAGCTGGTGACAGGTCCCTACTTATACAGCTTTTCAGTCGCTTTGCTCCACACAGTTGTTACTTTCCAATTGACCTATTGTGGCCCCAATATCATCAATCACTTCTACTGTGATGATGTCCCCTTAATGGCCCTTGCCTGCTCAGACACCAGCCTCAAAGAAATTTTGATTTTCATCTTTGCTGGATTCAACATGATAAGCTCTTTGACAACTGTCCTTATTTCTTACGTATATATTGTGGCTGCCATCCTGAGAATACAATCTACAGAAGGGAGGTACAAAGCATTCTCGACATGTGCCTCTCACCTGACCACTGTGACTATATTCTATGGGACGCTGATTTTCATGTATCTGCAGCCTAAATCGAATCATTCCCTTGACACAGACAAAATGGCCTCTGTGTTCTATACAATAGTCATTCCTATGCTGAACCCCATGATCTACAGCTTAAGGAACCAAGAGGTAAAAAGTGCCTTGAGAAAAGCCATAGAAAGGTGTCACATCTTGCCTCTAACAAAATTTAAAAAATGATTTGGAACAACACCTGACTTGGAATAATGCCACATGCAGATATGTTATTTTGTAATCTTTTGAAGGAGTAAATTCTTTTTTACTATTTTTCATATGTCTAACATTATTTTGTACATGAACTCTGTTTTTTGATATAGACTGTGATGAGATGAAATATTAAAAGGAGTAAAACTGAGACTTTTAACAAATTACTACATTTAGGTATGTAACTCTGGTACCTTTGTCATGAATAGTTTCTATTCAACTGATAATAAGGTAGAGCTGTTCTTTTTAAGTGTTTCTATTTTGTATACTGGTGGAGGACATAAAGTGGGCAAGGAAGGCGATGAAGTAAGTTTCTTATCCATCACCACGCCATTTCATGCAATGGCCTGCTCCTCAACTATAGGCTGTCTGTTAGCCATCATTCCTCACTGTGCTTCTGACCTCCACTAGATTTATTACTGATCGCTCCCTGAAATTACTAAATTATCATGGATTCTCAATAAATCAATCTGCTGAATTGTATGACTGTGCTACAATAACCTATATAATGTGATGTGTTAGAATTAATCTAGTGATCCATTTTGTTGATTTGATATACATTTTGTTGATTTGATAATACAGTTATGACAGCAAATAATGAAAAACAATGAACAAACATGAACAAAATGAACAATGAAAAAAAATGAAGATTATTTTCAAGTAAACAAAATGAAGCTATGCTAATGGTGTGTATCAGAGTTATGTGTAAAACCTTTCCTACCATAAACTAATTCCCCTCTTTATTATCCCTGTCATTCCCTCTTTCATATCACCAAAGGCTCATGATTCAAACCCAGGCATGACAAGTAACCAAAATCTGTCTGCATTTAAGCTATGGCATCTCAGTAAAATGGAAAGAAGTCAGTTCTTAGAATCTTACAGTGTTGGGTTCAAACCTAAATTTTACCACTCCTAGTTCAGTGACATTGGTTAATATCTCTGACTTCTATCAAACAGGCTCCTCAAAACCACACCTTAGTGGTGAGGAAAAGATGAAAAGCTGCTTTAACATTATTGAGTTCTGGGTACGTGGTACTTAGAATGCTCAGGAACTCTAGTTGGTTCTGCCCTAGAGTTATATTTATAAAATGGGGTGGGAAGCACCCTGGCTACCTGAGTTCCCTCCCATTCTGTAAGAATGTAAAATGACTAAAACAAACTCATAGTATAACAACAGAGACATTCACAACAGACTTACTGGATTTTGTCTTACTAGAACTACTTAATAGTTTTAGACATTGCAGAAATTATTGAACTCTGAAAAAATTAAAGTGGTGGGGTGTATTTAAACCCCATGAAAGGTTGTGCCTCATAAGCAGAGTTACTGTATTTTATGTATTTATATATATGTATATATATGTATATATGTGTGTGTGTGTGTGTGTGTATACATATAACAGTAACTATAAATACATATATATAATCGGTGTGGAGGGGAGGGATTGTGGTGACTTTTCATAAAGTTACATTGTTTTCTGACTTTTTGTTCTTATGCTTTTATTATGATTTTTCCTATATTAGCATATCAGATTTATTACTTGCTTAACACATTTTTTCTTAAATTAACTAATGTTTTATTTAAATATATCTGAAAACTAAACTCTACGTGACCATTGCAAATGAGAAAGAACTGTGCCAATCATCATAAATAGAAAGTAACAAAAATTATAAATGTTCAAACATTGAAAATAACCAAATATATGTGTACTACATAAAATTATCTCATGTATAGTATTTTGGGAAATACTGGCAAAAGTATCTACTGTATTAGAGTTAATCAGAAGTTTTTAATAACCAGTTTCACTTAAATCATTCCAAGTTATTTTAGTATAGGTTTATGGTTAAGTTTAGATTTTAGATTTATATGAAGATATCAATACTGTCATATTAAACTATGTTTTTTTACACCTTTATATTTACTACTCTATTTATAAAACCAAATTTTAAATTTTTTTTGGCATTTTATTTTATTATTAGTTTCAAGTATATAGCACATTGGTTATAAATTTATATAGTTTATGAAACGATCCTCCTGATTCTTCTACCTTCCCTCTGGCTCTACACATTAGACAACTGGAAAAAGAAGTTATGTTTCATATATACAATGAAGTAAACTATGTATTTTAAAAATTATTTTTCATCTGCCTCACCCAACCCCAGTACCATTACTAAAGCAGCAATAAGGTGTTCTAAGTGGATGCAAATGGCACAGATTCTGGAGAGAAAGGACTGAATTATAATTATGAATTTCAAACTTTAAATTGATATCTTTTTTTTGGTGGTAGGGGCATGTATCATAGTAGAGAAACTGATCTTGAAGCCATGCCTATCAACCGTCAAGACCAAGAACTCAAGAAAGGAAAATACTTTTGTTGTTTTGGTTTTACTTGTTTTGTAATTCTAAAGCATAACACTAAATGGCTAAGAAAATAGCACAGGCCTTATGAAACATCACAGAGGAGTGGGAGAGAACTCATAAGGACCAAAGAACCATATTTCTGATCATGAGCAGTAAGGACTCAACCTGAGACTGGCAAGGTGAGTAGGATTTAAAGACTGGTGAATCGTAAAGGAATCTGGTCGCCCTTCCTCTGGGTAGCATACTGGATTCAGGTGAGGTTGCTGCAGAACCACGCAGCTACCAAAAGTAAGCTCAGATAAGTTTAAAGAGCTCCAAAAACACAAGGAATGAGGCTTACCTTCCCAGGGTATAGGCAGGGAGACTAAATAAGCGTCATAGAAAAGCAGAGTGTCATCATGGAAACTCCAAAATCAGTAAAGTAATGGTTTGTTTTGTCAGGCTGCCTCGACAGTGTACCACAAATTGCTGACTTAAAATAACAACAATTTATTCCCTTACAGTTCTATATAGTCTAAAAGTGTGAAATCAAGATATTGACAGGGCCACGTACCCTATGAAGCTCTAGGGGAGGGTCCTTCCCTGTCTCCTCCAACTTCTAGTGGCTTCAGGCATCCCTTAGCTTGTGATAGCAACACTCCAGTCTCTGCATCTGTCTTTACATGGTCATCTTCTATCTATATCTATGTCTAAATTCCTTTTTTCTTTTAAGGATCTTTCTTCTTATATTGGATTAAAAGCCCACCCTATGCCAATATAACCTTATCTTAAATAGGTTATTACATAAGAAATTCTATAACTAATCACATCTGCAATGACTTTATTTTCAAACAATGTCATTCTGAAGTATTAGGGCTTAGGACCTCAACATAACTTTTTGAAGGACATGATTCAATCCCTAATAAGCAACAATAGCTAAAGATGTATGTTAGATAAAATATCTGATGGAAGCCCACTTAGCCTATAACTACAAACACAGGGTAAAGAAAATGACTGAGAATTCACAAGAAAGAAGTTTATAAGTATCTTAAAATGCTAGTAGAGATAAGTGGCTTAGAAGTTAGAACCAAAGGGGTTTATAATTAACTAATGTGACAATTGAAGCCCATGAAAAGTCTAAGAATTCATCAAGTGGGGAGGCAAAAGGAATATAACCTAATATCTAAGACCTGAGGGTTGACTTTTTACCTGATTCTGCTTAAGACAGGGGATCATATATAATTCACTCAATACCAGGAGAATACACAAGCATCTGATGAGATTTAATTATCTTCAAAGATAATTAAAGGAAGTTGCAAAATGCAGAAGCAAGATACTAAGATCATGTCTCTGAATAGTATTATAAAAATGCTTCGAGGGAGGATTAGGATACTGGCTAAGTGCTATAAATAGTGAACCCTCAAAATACAGTGACTTAATAAGATAAGATTTTCTTTCTTTTTCAAGCAACAGTGTGAGTCAAGGGTTAAGGCAAGGCAATTAAACTCTCAATACATGGCTTCTATGTTGAGTATAGGGCAACTATTTCAGTGGGAACATTTTTGAGTGAGAAAGGGGAAAGAAAAGTCCAGGTATAGTGGCTTTGACTTTGAGAACATGACCCTCAGGTTTTATACATAATTTTCAACTGACAGCTCATTGTCAAACTTCATAGCAAGGTTACAGACCTGGCTAATAAGAGAAGATGGGTATTGTGGTCAATAGCTGGATGGAAAGTCTTTAACTTCTAAAATGAAAGAGTAGGCATATCTCTCCCTAAGGATCACAGAAATTATGGTCTTAGAAGGTCAGATTATAATGTCGGTCTCTGTGAACGCAGTTGTTCCTTGATCAGTCCTACTTTTGGTATTTGATAGTAACTCTTTAGATAGAAAAAAATTTGAGCAATTTAAAATGTTTTTAAAGAACCTTTTTTAACATAGTTTCCAATACCAACCAATGTTACCCTTTCCCCCTGCTCAGAATCTAAAGTTATGAAAGAGAATTAATTGCCTTCTTCCTACCATCTGCCTTTCCTCAGATCATTCCCAGGGAAAGTTGTCCATGGTTAATTTGTACATTAGCCTGAGTAACAATATTCTCTGTCTTTGAATTAGTTTACCTTGCCAGCTGTATGCTGCTTCTCAGAGTTCTGCACATACTCAAATGCGCACCCCTTTTAATTTTATTAGCACCTACACAAGAATAAACTAGCTTATCAGGAATCACTTCTATTTTCCATTTGGCTCTCTGCTGGTAAGTTAGCAAGAGTCATCAGAAGTAGACAAATTTGTATTTTACCTGTAGCAAGAAAGGAATGTAGATTAGGTAGGCTATAGCTACACTGATGTAGATAAATTGAGCAGTGAGCTTTTGAAGGTTTTTAACTAGGCCCAAAAGTATACCATTTTGAACTATATTGATTGAATTAGAATGCATGCCCAGTGCAATAGCATTTAGTTGAACAGTGTTTCTTATCTGGTTGATTCACTCCAGGCACTGAAGGCTTGATTGAAGCTGCTAAATGAGAAACCAAAACATGTAACATTAGAAGGAAGAAACTGAAATGAAGCAATAGTTTAAAATCACATCAACCAAAATTTAATAGATCAAAGGTCAGATTTTAAATAAAACATTTATACTGGTTCATTTTTTTTAATGATGAGGGCAAGAAAGTCTTTTGCCATAAATATTTCACCCTTTTAACATCAGTAAATGTAGAATCTAAACCAAGGAGAAGAGTTAGGGCAATTAAACAGATTATTAAAACACAAACCTAATTATAAATAAGTAGATTGTAACATCAATGTATTAAGACACTAGTTGAAGGTTTTGAATACAATTTTATTTTCAAAAATCATGTATGTATGAATATTATAGAACACTTTTTGGTAAATTAGGGTCCATCAACATCCTGTAGATATAGAAGAAATGAATTCTTATTCTTTTTCTCATGAAATTATCTATTTCATACGAAATCAAGTTGGAGGAGCATGTGCATATAGAAAAAAACCATGTTTGATTTTAACAAAGTTACCTCCAAATTACAATCTACTTATCTAAACTTATTTATGAGTTTTTCTATGACTACATTTAGCACAAAGTCATATGCAATGTGAATAACACTAATATTTCAGTTTTAAAAATATGGTTGCATAGTAGCATGAAACAGGCTTAGTCATTTGAGCCTGTTCATGGGGTAAAGTATCGCTATGATAGATTGAATCTTTTATTGTATGTAAGAGTTGCCTTTAGGAAATTCTTTTTGAGCCAAGACTATTATGCGTGGACATTTGCAATAGGCAGCAATACACCACAAAAAAATACCTATTGTATTTTCACTGCCCCCAAGTTTGCCTTAATGATCGCTTTGTTGACAGCTTCCTTCACATCCTTGTTTCTTAAACTGTAGATCATGGGGTTCAGCATGGGGATCACTGTGGTATAAAACACAGCCACCATTTTACCTTGCTCCACAGACTCTTCAGTGGGTCTCCTGAGATACATGAATATGAGAGTCCCATAAAACATGGTAACAGCTGTCAGGTGGGATCCACACGTGGAGAATGCCTTCCTCCTTCCATCAGCAGAGCGCATGCGTAGCACGGCTACTACAATGAGGGTATAGGAGATGAGGACCACTGAGAGGGAATATGTGAAGTTAATTCCAGCAATAACAATCATTGTATATTCTTTAATGTGGATGCCCCCACAGGCGATCTTGATGAGAGGAGGGTCTGCACAATAGAAATGGTTGATTTCAAAGTTTCCACAGAAGTACAAGCCATACGTCCATAATGTGCATATTAGACTAACAGAGAATCCATAGACATAAGGCACAGAGATGAGCCGAGCACAGACAGTCCTGGACATTTTACTTCCATAAAGCAAAGGGTTACAGATGGCCATGTAGCGATCAAAGGCCATCACTGCCAAGATATAGACCTCCACGTGGACAAGGGCAATGAAAAAGTAACACTGCACTAAACACCCGACATAGGAAATGGTTTTTGTCTCTGATAATAAGTTTTCCAGCATTTTGGGGGTGACATTGGAAGAGAACCAAACATCCACAAAAGACAAATGACTCAAGAAAAAGTACATAGGGCTCTGAAGCTGGGGACTGATGCTGATCAAAATGATCATACCAATGTTCCCTAACAGAGTGATCATATAAACTATTAAGAACACCACAAAGAAGAGAACTTGAAGCTCCTGACGACTGGTCAACCCCAGAAGAATAAATTCTGTCACATCTGTGAAATTTGGCATTGTCTTTACATATAGATGCAGTCTGTTTGGCCTATGGAGAAATAAAGAACATGAATGGATTTGTTTTATCCTTGAAATTTTTGAGTCACATTTATCCTTATTCTAATCCAAGTAATTGAAAACTCAATGAAGATTTTGTACAATGTCTAAGATAAGAATAATAGGCATAATTGTTTCCTTTAATGTGTCTTATAAGTAGTTAATATCAATATTTATCAGTTTCTTATTTTAAAAGCTGCAATTACAGTTATTGCTAACATATTATTAAAATTAGACATTCATGTTTGTTAGATTATGATACTCATATTAAAATTACAGAGCACAAAAATAAATAAAGTCAAACGCAGAGTTGTCAAAGAATGTCAAATCCAATCCAACATGATTGACCAAAAATTCTTTCTACAATATTCATACATACATGGATTTTTGAAAATAAAATTTTATTCAAAACCTTCAACTAGTATCTCAATATACTGGTGTTATAATCCAGTTATTGACATATCTTTTCTACTTTGTGACAGCATATGATATAATATGCTTTCAACATATAAAATTTCTAGCTGTATTTCATTTTCTTTAGCTAACATCATGTGTGTTTGATTGCCACCACTGCCAGGGTGAGGTAAGAGGAACTTAACAGCATAGATTCTACCAGTTTTACAGGTATGTCAGAAAAATAAACTATAAGTGACTTAATCACCTAGCGTTCACTGTTCAATTATGTCAATAGATAAATATCATGAGGTAAAATTTAAGTAACAGAGCACAACTACACTAGTTTAATAACTAGTATGTCTCATTTCAGATTCCACTGCTTTTTACAACCAATCAATTATATGCCTTATTAATCATATTTGAATGTAATGTCACTGCAAGGAAAAGGTTCCCAAACAATATTTTCCTCTTTTACTATACTTCTTTTATTTATTTCTTCTGAAAAGTATAAACTTGCCATGAATTCTTAAGAATATATCTGTGGGATAAACACAATCTTGAGAATTTAAGGTCTCCATAATAATAGTGTTTGAAGGAGATATTACAGACTTATAAATGAGCCTTTCTTTACAATTGCTTATATTAATTTGTTTTATAAACACCAAAGCCAATTATGTGTCAGATGTATTTCCTGCATCTAGAAGTATTTTAAATTTTAGAAATTTAAGGGTAAAAAACTATGCGAGATTCTGGTTTCCATTATATTTTATTCTTCTTGAAAAGGAATAAATAATAAAAAATATGCAAATAAGATAATACAGGCAGTGGAATTATTGTGACAACATAACAGCATATTAGGAAGATAAGAAATAAGGGGAGAAACTGGGAAAATTTGAAAGCCACATGTGAAAGAATAAAACTAGACTGCTATCTGTCACCATACACCAAAATTAACTCAAAATGGATCAAAGAGAAAAATATATGACCTGAAACGAGAAATTGCACAGAAGAAAACATAGATGCCAAACTCATGGACCTTGGATTTAAAGAGGATTTTATGAACTTGACTTGAAAGGCAAGGGAAGTAAAAGCAAAAACAAATGAATGGGATGATATCAAACCAAAAATCTCCTGCACAACAAAAGAAACCATTGACAAGACAAAGAAACAACCATCAGAATAGGAGACAATAATTGCAAAAGACTTCTCTGTAAGGGCCTAATGACCAAAATATATAAAAAACTCATACAACGCAAAATTAAAAAAAAAAAAAAATCAATCCAATTAAAAAATGGGCAGAAGACCTGAACAGACAGTTCTCCCAAGAAGACATACAGATAGCCAATAGACATATAAAAAGATGCTCAACTTCACTATCAATTAGGGAAATGTAAATCAAAACCATAATGAAGTACCACCTCACACCTGTTAGAATGGCTATCATTAACAGAATGATAATAACAAATGATGGAGAGGTTGTAGGGGGAAAACGAACCCCCATACACTGCTGGTGGAAATGGAAATTGATACAGCCTCTATGGAAAACAGTGTGGAGGTTCTCAAAAAAAATAAGAATAGAAGAACCACATGACCCAGCAATCACTCTTCCAGGTATTTAGTAACATTTATTCATAAAAATATATGTTCCCCAATGTTCAAAGCAACATTACTCATGATGGCTAAGACGTAGACTTAACTGAAGTGTTCCTCAATAGATGATTAAATAAAGAGGATGTAATTGATATATACAATGGTATATTGCTCAGCCATAAAAAGAGATGAAATACTGCCTTTTATGACAACATAGACGGATCTTGAGATTTTCGTGCTTAGCAAAATAAGTCGGACTGAAAAAGTTAAGAACCACCTGATTTTACTCACATGTGGGATATAAAATAGAAAGCAGCAAATGAACATGATGAACAAGCAGAAACTCATGGACATGAACAATAGTTTAGTGGACAGAGGGAGAAAATATAGGTAGATAGGGTAAAGAGGGTTAAATACATGGTGATGGAAGAAATTTTACTTTGAGTGGTGAACACACAATGTAATAGAAATGCGACATATTATGAATTGTACACTTGTAATCTATAGAATTTTATTAACCAATGTCACCCCAACAAATCTCATAAAAAAGGGGGAATATGGAGTGCAGACATTCATCAAAGAAGCTCTCTCTGAGGAAGTGACTTCTGAGGCAGTGAGAAGTAGCCAGCTACATAGAAATAGGAAAGAAGGAGATGCAGATGCAAAAGCTTAAAAGAGGAAATATTATCTTGGCATGTCGAAAAAAAACATTGCTAGAGACATTCCTTTACCTATTAAAAAGTGTGAACTCTATGATTATATCATGGCCCCGCCAATTAAGAACAGGGCACGTTAATTAACTCTATGAAGTTTTCTTACCCCTAAAATGCTTAATACAGGATTTAAGTATACCACATATAAAGAGAATTGAGCACATCACATAATAGACACTGAAGTTTTAGTTCTGTTCTGCCTTACTACAGATATCCATGATTGTAGTTATCTGTTTGGGTTTTCTTACAGTGTGGAAATAGTCAAATGAGAGCTGCAGACTCTGGTGGGGAAATAGAGCTAAGGTCAGGAATTTCCATTGTAAAATCTCCTCACCCCACTTGATGAATCTATAATTCTCTGATTAACAGAGTTCCACTCTGGTTGATGGTATTTCTATAGTTTTAAGTATAAAACATGTAAAAAAAAGCATCAAAGTATCTAAGAAACATTAATTACTACCACTTCTCCAATTTTGTTTCAGTCCCTGGGTGATGTTTATATTTCTCTTCTCCTACACATAATCATTAGCTCTTTGGTAGTAGAGTTCATCTCATGAATCTTGGAACTCTTTAAAATGCCTAGCTTGGATATTATATATAACAGATATTCAAAAATATTTACACATATGATGTTTTAAGAAAGTATTCTGATCTCTATATTAGCTTCATATAATGTATTCCAATATTATTAAATCATTCTAAGAAAGAATGTTCTGGTGACAATCACCTCAACTTTATAATATTAGTAAGAATAGTTATCTCTTATTTGAATGCTTATGAAACATTTTGCATGCAAACGTAATGAAACAGGTTGCACTAGCATCATCACTTTATAAATGGGGAAACTCACACTGAAAAACTGAAAAGGTCTCTGTGGGTCAGACATCTAATAGCTGACTAGATTGGAATGCAGACCAATTAATTTAACTTCAGTGTTGTACCCTTAATAACATATATTGCCACCCCTTTGATAAACTGTTTTTCTATTGCTTTACATTTAAAATTCAGTTTGATTAGCCTCCAAGACAGAACAAAATTATCTCTTAATATTTCACCTTTGATGAACTAGAAAAACTTTGTGTGACTGGAGAGCAGGCTGAACTATGGTGACACTAGACCAAGGCTTTTCCCTACCCCTCAGGTTTAGGTGATCCCATAGACCTAGGATCAGATGACCAAGTGAGTCAGAGTCAATTTATTATACAGATGTGCATTATTTATCAAAACAATTGAGAATATAGAATATGTAATTTATAAATAACAATACAAATTCATTTTTATTAGCCTTTTAGGAGTTTTCCTTGAAGAAAAACCGTAAAGCTATGATTACCAGTCCAATCATTCCCACTGACACAATATCCTCAATTCTATTCACAGATATTTTAAAACAACAACGTGCAAATCAATGGAATTTGTAGAGTAGAGGGAAAGGGAAAAAATAAGGAATAAAAAATTTGTAAATCCCCACTCTCATAAATTCATTCTTACAATGTTTTTAATAAGTCCTGGATAGAAATAAGAATATTTCACACAACAAAAGACTATAGTAACAAATAAGTCTACAAATAAGGTCTTGGTCTTCTCTTCATAATAGGGATGAAAAATAAAAGACTTGACCTTTTAATCTGTACTGCAGAGTGAACAATTTGCAGACCTACCTTCAGCAGAGGAGAACAGCGGGGAGGATCATTTCTCACTACTTATAATAGAATTTGGAACACTGAGAGCACCTCCCCAGGGAACTAACTGAACAATTATTAAAAAAATAATGATAACAGTTCCTGAAATATCTCAGGGGAAGGAGATGGTAAAGAGTATTAACTGGAAGAATAAATCTTTTAATAAAATTAGCAAATCAAAATCTTGATATCATGCTATAATCTCACCTTTACATGGATTCTGCTCTCTTTCATTTATACTTGACAATTATTCATGTCAAAAATTTATCTTGGTTTACACAAAGTAAAATATCATTACTTTCTTTTTGGTTGTGCTACAGTTCTAACAAACACCAACTGTCAGGATGCACAATGAAAGAAATTTATGCCCTATGCATCTATTTTTTTTTATAGATGTCAAACACCTCAAAGGTATAGATCACTTGAAAACATTTAGAAAGAATGGCTACAAATGAAGGCTTTTGGTGAAGTTGTAGTAGAATAATTTGTCTCACTGGGTTTAGGCTTTTCTGGGAGTTAGCAGAGCATCAGCTTTGAAGTCAGACAGATCAGGAATTAAATCTTGGCTCTACTACCTTATCTACATGACCTTGGGTAAATAACAATTCTCAGCCTCAATACTCATCTGTAGAGTAGGAAAACTATTATCTCACAATGTGGTGTGATGACATCAGATGACATAAGGATAACCCCTAGCACAATGCCTGACTCATACAACACACTAAAAATAAATTGAAATTATTTGTGCAGTTTCACCTCTAAACAGTTTATAAGTATGATCTCACCACCTCTATAGGACTATAACTAACATTATTTCTCTATTGAAGAATAAATATATGTATATGTAAAATAACTAGGAGATTAAGTTTTTTATCAAATTTAGATAGCTGGCAAGTTAAATTTCCAGAATGCCAATCGAGGTCATTCATAAGACTCTCTCAATTTAGTCCAAAAACTTATGAGCAGAATTGTGCATACAAATTTTTCTTCTGCATTCCTTGGTACACAAGTACCCAGAGCTCCTGAATTCCTTCTCACTTATTATGGAGAAAATAAACCAGTCTTTAACTATGTCCTGAGCCATAGCCTGTGGACAAGCAAATACTTATGAAACATAGAAGACAAAATTAACTGTTTTAGTTTATTTTGTTAAACACATTCTGTGGATCACTTTGTTCATGGCTTCTTTCACATCCTTGTTCCTCAGACTGTAGATCATGGGATTCAACATGGGGATCACTGTGGTATAAAATACGGCCACCATTTTCCCCTGCTCCACGGACTCCTCTGTGGGACGTCTGAGATACATGAATATGAGAGTCCCGTAAAATATGATGACAGCTGTCAAATGGGACCCACAGGTAGAAAAGGCCTTCCGCCTGCCATCCGCAGAGTGCATTCGTAGGATGGCGATGAGAATGAACAGATAAGAAATGATGATTACAGTCAGAGAATACGTGAAGTTGATACCTGCAAGTATAATCATTGTGTATTCTTTTACAAAGGTCCCAGCACAAGCCATTTTGATGAGAGGTGGGTCTGCACAGTAGAAGTGATTGATCTCAATTTTCCCACAGAAGTACAAGCCATAAGTCCACAATGTTGCTGCTAGGCTGGTCAGAAAACCATATATGTAAGGGAAAGAGATCAGTCGAATGCAGACAACCCTTGACATTTTGCTGCCATAGAGCAGAGGATTCCCAATTGCCATGTATCTATCAAAGGCCATCACAGCAAGGATAAAAATTTCTACATGGACGAGGGCAATGAAGAAAAAACACTGCACCAAACATCCAGCATAAGAAATAGTTTTTGTCTCTGATAACAGATTTTCTAACATCTTAGGGGTGACGTTGGAAGAAAACCACACATCAACAAATGACAGGTGACTGAGAAAGAAGTACATGGGGCTGTTGAGCTGTGGACTGACCTTAATTAACGTGATCATGCCGATATTGCCCCCTAGGGTGATAATATAGACCACAAGAAAAATGATGAAGAAGAGAACTCGCCATTCCCGATGACTGGTTAGTCCCAAAAGAATAAACTCTGTCACATCGGTGAAATTGAGCATTTTGTCAGTTCTAAGTCAATGTTAGTTACAAATCTCTGTGATAACAAAAAGGAAATAAATTTAAAAATCAGGTATTGCTCATTTATTAATTTATACTTTTATCCATGCCTACTTACATTATTTCCTTTATTAGGTATCTATGACTGCACTTTGCCATTATTTTTAGCAAATCTTTTCTGAGAACTAGCTATGTAACAGGCTCTCTGAAGTTCATTATTCTGAATAAAAACATAGGCCTTATTTCATAACAGTTATACAAAATATTGTGATTGAAACATGCTAGTACTAAATATTGTTATTAAGCACATTTCCATGAAGACCTTTTAAACATCTTATTTCGTATGCTGAGATGTTTGGTTGTTTCCCATTTTTAAGATATTTATGGAGAGTTATAATTCTTTTTTGACTAAACTCAAAAATATATTTTTTACCTCATCTGTTTTTCATTATAAGCATATTCTCTATGATTTGAGACGAAAGCCACATAACTAAATAATTCATCAGTCCTAAATGTCAGATAAAAATATGATTTTAAACTGCCTCATACTTGCTTTCATTTAAGTTTAAGAGGGACAAACTGACCACAGTTACCATCAAAGCCAAGGAAAAGGGGTGAACCATTTATACATGTATGTACATATTCATACATTATGCATATTTCCTGCATACAGACTCTTTAATATCTAATATGTAATTATAATCAACTAGATATTATCCACTATTATGTTCTGGAGATTCAAAGATAAGTAAGACAAGGAGATTAATTGTCAATAATTATAGTGGTATTAATAGAAGTAAACTTTCTAAAACCTTGTTATATTTTTACAAAGTTATACTCAGGCAGAAAGTGGAATGTAATTGGCTCTTCTTTGGAAATCCAATGGATTTCTAGAAAAGCTTTCTGGATACTTTGCAAATTTATTTTCAAATATAATTTATATTACATGAAGTGTTTTCCAGAACAATATTTTACAAATTAATTTCTTGAGAAAACACTATTGCCTTGCATGATGTTAACAGGTAATGGAGAAAGAGTTCATTCATCAAATAATAATGAGAAATCTTATATCCTGTCTACTCTCTACCTAGTAAAGTTAAACTATGAAAAGTTTTGTGGGAAAGAATTCTATAATTCTTAGTCTAACGCACATTCACTTAGCTTGTAAATGAGAGGAGAGGGAGGGAGAGAGAGAGAGAAAGAGAGAGAAATTCTATTAGTACCAGTGAGCATTTATGTTCAATAGGACACAGTGTAATTCTATCAATAAGAATCTTAAGATAGCTTTTAAAAGGCACAATAAGTTTATTGGAGATGGAATTATGTCAAGCCTTCCAAAGGCTAAATGTCATTTATAGGACAAATTGTTATTCTCAAAACTCTTACTTTAACCTCCAGGATTACACTTTGTTCAAATACAATTTGAAAGACCTTATTCACAGTTATCACTGAGCAGTGGCCAAGTAAGATAATAGCAGACAAGAAGATAAACTTTATTTCCTTTATGAAAATGAACAGACTCTTATCCATAAAGGTAATCCACTACCTTCCACTCACACCATTTAGAAAGGAAAGTTTTCTCAGGAGAACAGAGAAAGCTACCAACCAAAGTAGATTAGGCTGAGACTACATGACTCCAGAGTCTCAGGCTAATTAATGAAAATTTGAGGCATTAATTAACAGCTTAAAAATTTTAGAAATAAAAATATTGCCTAAAATTCCATAAACTAAAATTTTTTTTCTGATATAAAGACTATCACCCTTTGTATAATCTTAGTGTCTTCTCCCTATTTACCCCAAGACCCAAGGCTTCATGCTACCTGCCTGGGACTTATTTTTCCCTTCAGGAGTTTTTCAATGTTCAATTTGACATGACCATTTGGATTTAAGGATACACAGACATACAGATATAAATTAATGCTTAGAGAATATATGTGATCATATTGATTTATAGTTGAGCATCAATCTATGCATAAAACAGAGTTTCTTTAAAATTATATTAACACTAAATCAACAGCACTTGCTTTCTTATTGTTCAGCTCACAATTCATAGTATAGCATGTGTATTAATAAACTGGCTAAAATGATTTCTCTACCAATTTATCATTAATGTTATAAAAGTTATATGACCTCCTTAAAGGTATATATTTGCAAGTCTTTGAAAAATAGTAATATGAAAGTTTTATGTTAATATATTCATATTAATTTGGGGTTTTTTACAAAAGTTCTGAGATATTCACATTAATTGTGTGTGTCACTTATTCAGCTTCCATAAAGCAAAAAAGAAAAAAAACACTAAATGCAAAGAAAATATAAATCAGTTGCATTATGAGTAACAATTAAGTGAATATGATGAATGGTGTTGTTTTACTCTCACAGTTAAGGTGACTGTGTTACATATGGTTACTCTGCAGGTATCAATTACCTATGATGAGTCAGTTCTTCTTTGATTTCAGATTTGATTGCATGGCACCACAGACAGTTCAGCTCAAAAGGGATATAAAAGATGGTTGGTGTTAGTACTTTGCAAAGGCTAGGTAGAAGTGGTGGTTAGCCAGGTAACAGAGAACAATGGTGAGCTTGTGGGGAAAGTGGAGTGGTTAGTCCGATCTTAAGGAATCTGAGGTCTGGAAAGAAATACACAGTTTGGGGACCTCACAAGCACTGAAATAATTTTCCTCACCATCTAGAGACAAAATATACACACAAATTTCCCATATTGTATCATTCTGTATTTCAAATTAAATTGCCAATAAATGTAGATTTTTTTTTTGACCCTCAAACAATAAATATTCCAGTTAAAAGAATTGTGTTTTCATTGTCAGACCATGGTTGAATTCTGGTTCTATGACTTATTTTATGAACTTGGGCAGGTTTTTTTTGTTTCTCTATGCTTTAATATAATGTAACAGTTATAATAATATTCATTTCATTTTTTAAATTTATTTATTTAAATTAGTTTCAAGTATATAGTACATTGGTTAGACACCTATATAGTTCATAAAACTATCCCCACCATTGCTTCCTTCCTCTCCTGGCCCTCCATTTCATATTGTGTTAATGAGATGAAAAGAGATATTATACATTAACACTTAATAAATATATAAGGCACAATTATTATTAAATGAACTGGAAATTGTAGCTTCCATTAATAATTTGTACTAATCAAATCTCTGTAGAAAATTCCTCTCTCTCCATCTCTCTCTGTCTCTCTCTCTGTCTCTCTCTCTCTCTCTTTCTCTCTCTCTCTCTCTCTCTCTCTCTGTTTCCCTCTCTGTCTCTCTCTGTCTCTCTCTCTCTCTGTCTCTCTCATTTCTATTTCTCTTTCTCATACACAAATAACACCCCTACACACATAATAAATATGAAATAATTAATGTAAATTAATAAAAAAATAAAATCCAAGATGCAACTTTCATCTAACAATCCAGATAGATAAATTTGTGTACCAACCTGAATATGAGGAGAAATACCCCTAATAAGGATGCAGAGTTGAAAACTGAATGTTGTATAAGGTTGGGAAAACAACTTATATACCAGAGAAAAGAGAAACCAGGAGTTTGTTTCCCTCAAATCTTTGCCTTAAGAAAACAGAAGCAATTAAAAAGCTTTTGTCTAAAAGTGACTCTGGGGGAAGTACATCTCTAGAGGAAGAGATGACTGTTGAGTTTTGTTTTTTTAAATAATAGATTGGCACATTTTTATTTTCCTCAAAGGCACAGGTTCTTTTGAGTGTGTCTTGGGATCGAATAACAAAATTTGCTTTGGGTGTTTGCATCACACTAGACTTGGCAATAGTCAACCTGTATAAGTCAATCTTGTGTCCTCTACTTCACAGTCTGTCCCACTTGCCTTTTCCAGTGAAATAAGTATTATTATCTATAATTAAGATTATAGCTTATCAAAGCAGGAAAAGATATATCTGCTTTAACTTGCTCAGTTTATAAATATGGAAAACTAGGAACTTAATTATAGCAACAATAAAGCATTTACTGAAATTAGCACATGCCAGACACTATGTTAATTTAATTTAATTCTCATAACAACTTCTTGTAATCATTATTATTCCCATTTTACAGACAAGAAACTTTGAGTCCTAGATTCACGACTTAATCAAGGTCACACTTTCAATAAATTGAAGACTAGATTCCTGACTCCAGAGTTTAATTTCAGAGTTTATACTGTTAATTACCATTAACAAGTACCTTTTAACAGGGCAGACAAAAAATCTCTATTCCTAACCTAAAAGGAGTGTCATTTCCACTATAAGGATACATGATATATTCTATCATAGTCTTTATGGAGTTGAGGGAAACTAAAAACAGAGTAAACATATCTCTAAATCTCCCCCAAACTTTCTGAAGAAAATTTTTAAAATATATTCATGGAAATATACTCTAACTTCAAAAATACCAATGAGATTGTGTTATAACCTTCTGATAGTCATTACAGGGTGAGACATAAATAGGATCTTAAATGGAAGTCATAGGATATCAAGTATGTTCACATATAAATTACATATATTTAATTAATATACATTTGAAAATGTAAAATCACATAGTATATATTTATATTAATTAACATTGCTTAGAGTTTATAATTATAGCAAGACATGGTAAATTCATATTCGATTTAAATATTTTAAAATAATAACATATAATCACAAACCAACACCTATTCTAGGTACATAAAGGACCATTAGAGTTCTTTTATTTTTCTATTTTTATTTATTTATTATTATTAAAAATTATTCAGTCACATACTGGAACACAAAGATAGCTTTAACAAATATAAGAGGATTGAAATCATACCAACCATATTCTCGGATCATAATGTTCTGAAACTAGAGATCAACTGCAAAACAGAAATCAGGAAGAACCACAAATACATGGAGATTAAACAACACGCTACTAAAGAATAACTGGGTCAGGAAAGAAATAAAAAGAGAGATCAAGAGTTACATAGAAACGAATGATAATGATAGTACAGTGTATCGACACTTCTGGGACACAGCAAAAGCAATATAGGAGGAAAGTTCATATCATTGCAGGCCTATTTCCCAAAATAAGAACGAGCCAAAATAAACAACTTAACGCTTCATCTTAAAAAACTAAAAAAGAAAAAAACAAATGAAGCCTAAAGTCAGCAGAAGGAAATAAGTCATCAAAATTAGAGCAGAAATAAATGAAATTGAAAACAAACAAAAAAATGATAGAAAAAATAAATGGTTCTTTGAGAAGGTTTATAAAATTAAAAACCCCCTGGCGAGACTCACTAAAGAAAAAAAGAGAAAGGACACAAATAAACAAAATCAGGGATGAAAGAGGGGAAATTATGACTGACATCACAGAAATACAAAGGGTCATACAAGAATACTATGAAAAAGTATATAACACCAAATTTAATAACCTAGAAGAAATGCAACAGTGCTTAGAAAAATATAATCTTCCTAGATTAATCAAGAAGATCTGGAAAATCTAAATAGACGGATCAGCAGTATGTAAATTGAAACAATCATCAAAAACCCACCAAAAAGTAAAAGTCCAGGACCAGATGGCTTCACCAGTGAATTCTTCTACCAATCATTCAAAGAAGATTTAGTACATATTCTCCTCAAACTCTTCCAAGAAATAGAAGAGGAGGCAATACTTCCCAACTCATTTTATGAGGCAAATATTACTCTGATACCAAAACCTGGTAAAGATAACACAAAAAAAGAAAACTACACACCAATATCTCTCATGAACACAGATGCAAAAATCCTAAATAAGATACTAGTGAACTGAATACAGCAACATATTAAAAAGATTATACACCACGATCAAGAAGGCTTCATCCCAGGGGCACAGGCATGGTTCACCATACACAAATCAGTTAATGTAATACACCACATAAACAAATTAAAAAATAAGAATCATATGATCATATCAATAGATGCAGAAAAAACCTTTGACAAGATACAGCATCCATTTACTATCAAAACCTTTAACAAAATCAGTATAGAAGGAAAGTAACTTAACATAATAAAGGCCATCTTCAGCCAACATTATCCTTAATGGTGAAAAACTAAAAACCTTCCCTCTAAGATCAGGAACAAGGCAAGGCTGCTCACTGTTGACACTGTTATTCAATATAATATTGGAGGTTCTAGCAAGTGCAATCAGACAAGAGAAAGATATAAAAGGCATCCAAACAGGAGGTGAAGAAGAAAAACTGTGACTATTTGCAGATAACATGATTCTCTATATAGAAAACCCTAAAGACTCCACAAGAACACTACTAGAAACAATAAACAAATACAGTAAAGTCTCAGGATACAAAATCAATGTTCAAAAATCTATAACATTCCTATACTCTAATAATGAAGTATCAGAAAAAGAAATAGAAAAAATAATTCTTTTTGCAATTGCAACAAAAGAATAAAATACCTAGGAATAAAATTAATGAAACATATGAGGGACCTATATAATGAAAACTACAAGACCCTGTTAAAAGAAATCGAAGAAGATACAAAGAAATGGAAAGATATTCTGTATTCTTGGATTGGAAGAATCAACATAGTTAAAATGACCATATTACCTAAAGTATTATACAGATTTAATATAATCTCCATCAAAATCTCATCAGCATTTTTTAAAGAAATAGAACAAAAAAATCATCAGATTTGTATGGAAGCATAAAAGACCCCAAATTGCTAAAGCCATCCTGAGAAAAAGAACGAGGCTGGAGGCATCACTCTGCCTGACTTCAAATTAAACTACAAAGTGACAGTAATCAAAATGGTATGGTATTGACAGCAAAACAGACAAACAGACCAATGGAACAGAATCGAGAGTCCTGAAGTAAACCCATGTGTATATGGGCAAATAATATTTGATAAAAAAAAAAGCCAAAAACATACAATGGAGAAAGAAAAGCTTCTTGAATAAATGGTGCTGGAAAAACTAGAAAGCCACCTGCAACAGAATGAAACTAGACTGTTGTCTATCACCACACACCATAATTAACTCAAAATGGATTAAGGACTTAAATATAAGACCTGAGACAATAAAATACATAGAAGAAAACATAGGAACTAAATTCAAGGACCTTGGACTTAAAGAGGATTTTTTGAATTTGACCTCAAAGGAATTGGAAGTAAAAGCAAAAATAAATGAATGGGACTACGCCAAACTAAAAAGCTTCTGCTCAGCAAAAGAAACCTTCAACAAAGTAAAGAGACAACCATTCTAATGGGAAAATATATTTGCAAGCAACACCTCCATAAGGGCCAAATATACAAAATATATGAAGAACTCATACAAGTCAATAATAACAACAACAACAAAAAAAAACAAATGATCCAATAAAAAAATGGGCAGAGGACCTAAACAGGCACTTCTCACTAGAGGATATATAAATGGCCTACAAACATATGAAAAGATGCTCAACATCACTAGCTATTAGGGAAATGCAAATCAAACCTACAATGAGATATTATCTCACCCCTGTTAGAATAGCTATAAACAACAGGACAAGTAATAACAAATGCTGGAGAGGATGCGGAGAAAAAGGAACCCTCATACACTGCAGATGAGACTGCAAATTGTTATAGCCACTATGGAAAACAGTATGGAGGATCCTCAAAAAACTAAGAATGAATCTACCATATGATCCAGCAATCCCTCTACTGGGTATTCACCTCAAAGAAAAGACATTTGCACACTGATGTTCATAGCAGCATTATTCAAAGTGGCCGTGACATGGAAGCAACCGAAGTGTCCTATGATAGATGATTGGCTAAAGAAACTTTGGTACATATATATAATGGAATATTACTCAGCCATAAGAAGAGATGAAATACAGCCATTTGCAACAACATGGATAGACCTTGAAATAATCATACTAATCAAAATAAGCCAGACAGAAAAGTTGAAAATCACATGGTATCACTTATATGTGGGATATACACCTAAAAATAACAGATGAACAGGACAAACAAACGGAGACTCATGGGTATGGACTATAGACTAGTGGTTACCAGAGGGTAAGGTGTAGGGAGGTAGACATGGTAAAGGGGTCAAAGATAAGGGGGTAGGGGGAGGGTGAAGTGGGTAAAGGGGATCAAATATATG
>CM053510.1:7700065-7720014 GCA_028627145.1 Eidolon dupreanum | reverse complement strand
GATTATCTTTCCATCAACCCTACAGATTTACAATGTAGCTATCATTTTCATTTTCAGATATGGAAACAGGGTGAGTTTAAGCCCTTCTCATGTTGCCTGATTATTAGCACAAAGAATAATCCTTTTGATATCTATAAATTCCCACATAACACCCCTGTTACTCCCAGTAGTTGTAAACAATTCTAACATCAGAGGGAAACAAATAAAATGAAACATTTCTCAACTTTTGACACAAGTTGCTGAAAACTACCTGCTTCTACAACTATCTTTCAACTTATTTAGATTTCTATCACAATTTTCTGGATTATTGCCCTTTAATATTTGTCTTAGCCACATGTTTCACCACCCTTCCTCTGCATATAACAATTTGAGTGTATTATTTAATGTTCAAATCTTAGCTTAAAGTCCAAACTTCTTAATGTGGTTAACTCCACCTTTGATAAATAAACCCTTTTTTGCAGACTAGTCTCAACTCTTGTGACATTCTTCGTGTAATCTCCATGTTCTAGCCATGTTGCATACTATATGTTTCTCAGATGTTACCACAGATTTTGTACGTAGCTGGGCCAGAATACTCCTCCCTTTATATTCACTCCTCTAGTTGGTTACTATTTAGATCTATTTATCCATTAGATCTCAGGTAAAATTTTACTTCCTTCTAGAGGTGTTTCATTATCTTTTCAGTTTTTCATTACTTCTCAAGTGTTATGTTCAATAATCCATTCACTTGTTAATTTGTTTGTTATCTACTTTAAACTTCAAATTTTGGTAAGCAGAAATAGTTCTATATTTTTCCTTTTTTATATAACACAGAGTAAGACTCAGTAATTAATAGATGCTCCAAATATACTAGTAGAATAATGGAGCAAATTAATACAAAATTTATGTTCCTCCAAACCCTTTTTTACTACCTCAATTACCTTGAATTTTTTTCTCTACTGAATGCTGCCTTTGAGTAATCCACAGCAAAACCAAAAAGATTACAATAGACTTGAGACACACTGTGAATGCCAACAATACTTAACATTACTTAAGTATTGAGTTTACTTTATACTATTTGTTGGTTCTTCTAAAACATTTTCCTTGTATTACATCATTTTAAACAATTTGTGAACAAAAAAGTCTCACAAGCATGAGCAATTATGCTGTGGTTAATCTTTTGGGACCCAATTTGCTTAACAGGTAAGAAGAAATCATTTGAAATTTAAGATTGTTGTATTGAATAGAAATGTAAAAGAATTAATAACTAACAGCAAATATTATTTTAACACATCAGGAAATGACTCACAAAATATTTTTTATTTTCATTTATGCTTTAGTAAGAAGTTTATTAAATTTCGAATTTTAGTAAGAGGTCACAGTACGCTTAGATCAAAGTGAATTAACTTGTTGTTACACTTTACAAAGATGCAAGTAATGATTTAGATTGCACCAAAGATCCAATACTACATCTGAAACCAAATAATCTTTTGAGCTTATAGTAATTAAACCATGAAGTTTCTATCATCCTAGAGGGGCATTTAGTTCAAACTCAGAAAATCGTTGTTGGAAAGTTCTGTTTAAAGTTAAAAATTGTTTAAAAAAGACTTTGTTTTGTTTCCCGAAGTCTATTGGAAATCATTTAAAGGCACCCAAATCACAGAGCAATTCATGCTTCTTCTCTTTAAACTATCTAATGAACTATTTATCCCCATACACACACACACACATGAATAGAATGATAAATAGATATACTGATAGAAGAACCATTTACAATTCCTTATTTTTACAAAAAAAAATAAAAGAATCAAATCTTACTGAATGTGAATATTTTACCCTTAAATTCTTTAATTTTTATAACACTATTCTGCGTAACAGAATTAAAAATAGCAATAACAAAAAATCTTAAACATAAATTGTACAGAAGTTACCATATTTATTTTGCATTTTTATTTTTAGCTAATCTGTAATGACTATACTAAATGTTTTTTTCTTTTTCTTTTCCTTTTCAGAGACTCAAAAGAAATTCAAGAAAGCTTGAGTGACATCTATCATTGTGTACACAGCTATGGGCGTCTGAGAATATATTTGTCAATTGTTTTAAAAAGATTTTAATTTTTTTTCTTTCTACTAAAATTATAAAATTTATTTTCAGGATTACTTCTTAGAGTTAATTTAATTTTAAAAATTTACAATTCATTCTATTATTACTATTATTTCAGCTAATAGCCAGTGAAGTTGAACATCTTTTCATATATGTGTTGGCTCTTTGTTTGTCTTCTTGGGAGAATTGTCTGTTCAGGTCCTCTGCCCATTTTTTAATTGGATTGTTTGTTTTGTTGTTTTGAGTTGAATGAATTCTTTATAAATTTTAGATATTAACCCTTTGTCGAAGGCATTATTTGCAAATATCTTCTCTCATTCAGTAGGTCGTCTCTTTGTCTTGTTGATGATTTCTTTTGCTGTGCAGAAGGTTTTTGATTGATATAGTCTCATTCATTTATTTTTGGTTTTACTTCCTTTGCCTTTGAGGTTAAATTCATAAAATCCCCTCTAAATCCAAAGTCTATGAGTTAGTATCTATGGTTTCTTCTATGCAATTTATTGATTCAGGTCTTATATTTAGGTCTTTGATCCATTATGAGTTAATTTTGATATATGGTGACAGACAGCAATCTGGGTTCATTATTTTGCTTGTGGTTTTCCAATTTTCCCAGCACCATTTACTGAAGAGGATTTCTTTCCTCCATTAGATGTTTTTAGTTCCTCTGATGAAAATTATTTGCCCATGTATATGTGGGTACATTTGGAGGTTCTCAATTCTTTTCTATTTGTCTGCGTGTCAATGGTCTTTCTGCCAATACCATGCTGTTTTAATTATTGTCATTGAGCATAATTTGAAGTCAGGCAGTGTGATACCTCCTGCTTTATTTTTTATTTATATGATGTTTCTATGTATCTAGGTTGGAGTTTCAACAACATAGAGGTTAGATTTGAGTATTTAACATTCTCATGGTTAAAAAGCATTCCAATGGAGAAAAAAGGTCTAGCTTTAAAAGTTGTATGACATAACATCACTTTCGAGCATTCCATTGTATTAAGGATATCATAGAGTCAGAGTCCATAAGAAAGGTAACTATACACGTGTGTATACCTATACATAGGTAAAGGGATTCACTACAATTACTTCACTTGAGAATAATAATATATGGTAATGCTAATACATAAAGTTTATTTGCTTTATAATAATATATTTAGTGGTATGAACCAATCTATCATTTTCTTATAAGTGGAATGTATTACTTTGTTTCTACCAATGACTAATGATCTAATCAAAGAAAAAAATAAAAATCTTACAATAATTATTTCCCAAATTTGACATCAAATAATTTTCTTAACCTTAGTTTCTCTACCAAAAAAGAAGAAAAAAATAAAGGAAAAGAAAAAGAATTAAATTACTTTAAAGAATCTTCCTCAGAGATACATGAACTCTTTCAAAGTGTTGTCCGTTGGCCTGGAGGACATCATTCTAAGTCAAATAAACCGGACACAGAAGGACAATCTAAAGATTTTACTTACATGTGGAATCTCAAACAGTTAAACTCTTAGCAGCAGAGAATGGTAATTGCCAGAGTCTGAGGGTGGGGAGGAGGAAATGGGGAGATGTGGGGCAAGGGATACAAAATTTCAGTCATGCAAGATGAATAAGAACTGGACATATATGTGCAGTAGTGTGACTCCAGTTATCAATACTGTATTGTATAGTTTAACTCTTAAGAGTTTTTACAACAAGAAAAAGAAAGAAAGAAGGAAGGAAGAAAAAAGAAAGATGGGGACCAGACTTATCAGAGTGATTACTTCATAAGTCATATAAATGTCTAATCTCTATGTTATATACCTGAAACTAATATAATATTGTATGTCAACTATAATTGAAAAATTTAAACACTATAAAAAGAAATTAAATGACAATTGTGTAAGGTGATGAATATATTAATTAGCTTGATTGTGGCAATTACTTCACGATGTTTACATAAAGAAAAACAAGTCATACACCCTAAACATACAGTTTTTATTTATCAATTACACCTCAATGAAAACACAATTTTTGTACATGGGGACTTCAGTCATTTTCTATTTCACACATCATTATGCAAGTTCACCATACTGATAGCATCTTGCTAATTTTACCTGCTGAACTGTGAATGGCAAAATCCCTCAATGCCTTAGTAACATAAAGAGTCAAAAGAGGGGGGGAGGAAAACCACAAAGATTCAGAGTTCAATGGTTCCCTCTCTGTATGTGCTTTAAATTAAATAAGGAGTATTCTTTGCAAATTCCCTCCAAAGTAAAAGATACATTATTGTGCCACCAATTTACTATAACTCAGAAATATGTATGGCACTTTTTTGATCTCTTTATTTTAGGTTTATCAGGCATCATATGCTATGGTTGGGCCTATAGCTCTGAGCCTTTATTGGGGTATTTCAGCAGATTACCTGGTTTGATTCAGTGCCAAAGAAAGTGGAAATTCTGCAAGTAATCCAATGATGCTGGAGACGTTGTACTGGAAAAGAATAATGTGTGGAAAACCCACATCCACATTACCAGGCAGACCTTGGAGCAAAGCCAGACATTCTGATGAAGAAAAAAAAATAGCTTTTCATATTCTACCATACCATAGTAGAAACTAAGTGTTGAATAAAAAGACACCAAGTGAAAAATTAACATCAGTTGTCTATCATATGATTGGTGTTACAGAATCCACTAACCCATAATTTCAGGCTGGCACAATGGCAATTTATTGTAAATGGAAGTGATTTATTTATAACCTTGTTAAAATGGCATTAACAGATTATATGAACAAGTTGTCCATATTTTGATATCACTTAACTCTGCTGCACAGATTCCTTTCTGTCAAGCCTTGCTATGGTTTCCTAAGGTAGAGGTTTCAAATGAGGAAATTCCAAATAATATTTGAGCCTATTGCAAAGAAGTGCTGCCACATTGTGTACAAAACAGTCAGAAATGGACTTGTGCTTAATTATGGTCCCACTGAGAAGTAGCCCTGAAGGATAGTGGTGAAAGCAAATTCTTCCAATGGGTAGAATATTTGACTTTCCTTTCATATGAAGAAAATGTGGCCTTAAGGAATAAATACACACTGATTCATAGACTGCAATAATGTTGGACAGTTAGTTAGGTGGCTGGGAGTAATAAATCTCCAAGAGCATGGCGTTCTAGTGGAGAGGATTTTAGGTGAATTTGTAGGAGGGGGCACAAAGCTTGCTGATTTAATTTTTAACCACTAAAGTGTAACCATAGCAGAAGAGATGTGCAACAACAAGGAGAACTGGAGAAGCTATCATATACATGAGCAGCCACCTTCTCTTTTCTCTTACAATCCCAGGCTTATGCAATGACACCATGAGCAGAGTAGCCACAGTGTCAGGAATAAAGCTTATACATGTATCCAGTGACATGGGCTCCCTCCTAGTATCAACACTGAGTGTCCCATCTGTTAGAAGCAGAGACCTATGCTGAGTCCTAAATACAGCAACATTTTTTTTTAGAGGAAAGTAAGAAACACGGTGATAAGTTAATTATATCTGGCTTCTTCAGTATTAGAGGGAACAACAATTGGTACTTATCACAATCAATAGGTTAAATAAAGATTTTCCTTTTCAACCAGCAGTGTCTAAGGGAGTATCACCTTCCCACAACTTAAAATGCCATATTTATTAGAATAGTAAACCATACAATTCAGAAGAAGGTATACATTTTACAGCAATAAAAGTTTGATATGGCCATGCCAAATAATGAATGGTTATGACATGTATCTCATCACCAACAATCAACTGCCTTGATAGGAAATTTAAATGGCAAATTGACAGTTCAGTGAAATCACCAGCTCAGAAAACGAACTTGTAGCCTTAGAGCACTAACTTCTGTGATACACTGTAGGTTATGAATCAAAGGAAATATAGGTTATGCTGTCTCTAATAGCATAAAGTTATGGATCTGAAAACAAAGAGGTTGTGGTAGGAGTGGTCCTTTATTATTATATCCCATCACTCAATTGTTGAATTTGTGCCTCCTAGCCTACAATATCAGGCTCTTCTGATTATAGGTTTCAAGTTTCAGAGGGCTAATATTTTTATCAAAGTCTCAATTAGTGTTTTGATAAACTAGAATCTGTGAGTACTTCATGCCAGTGGGACAGTAGGCAATAAAGAAGTTAGTGTGCTGGCGAAGGTAATCGACTCTGACTAATATAAGAAATTAAGGATGGCGATGCATAGTAGAGTGAGGAAAAGTGTATCTGGGACACGGGAATTCATAGGGCATCTTTAGAACTTGCATGTCCATGGATAACATCACTGCCAATAGGCAACTGCAAAAACTAAATGAACAAGATCAAGGCAATTAGGTTCTCAGTAACTATATAGAATAAAGTTTGTATCACTCCACCCAGAAGTAATCAGTATGACTAAAGTGCTGGCTGAATCTGAGGAAAATCTAGAAAGTGAGGTGCTTGAATGATCAGGTTCAAATGTTCAGCCAAAAGAGCCTGGCAGTTTCTTATGAAATCAAATATACTCTTACCATACAATCCAACAATTGTGTTCCAAATGGGTTGAAAATATGTCCACACAGAAATCTGCACATGGATGTTTATAGAAGCTTAACTTATAGTTGTCAAAAGTTGAAGCAACCAAGATGTCTTTCAGTAGGTGACTGAGTAAAAATAACTGGTACATCCAGCAATGAAATATTATTCAGCACGAAAAGTAAATGAGCTATCAAGCCATGAAAAGACCGGAGGAAAATTAAATGCATATTACTAAGTGAAAGAAAGGTAATACACTGCATGAATCCAACTTTATGGCATTCTGGAAAAGACAAAACCATGGAGACAATGAAAAGATCAGTAGTTGCTAGCGGTGGAGGCAGTAGGAGAGAGACGAATAGAGCACAGAGGATTTTTACAGCATTAAAAATAAAAGTACTCTATGATATTACAATGATGAATGTTAGGCATTATACATTTGTCTCACTCTGTAGAGTATACAACACCAAGAGCCAACCCTAAGCTAAACTATTTATGACCTTGAGTGATTATGATGTGTCATTGTAGGTTCATTCATTGTAACAAATAAATCATATTCTGGTGAGCGATGTTGATAATGGGAGGCTATGCATGTGTAGCAGTAGGAGGTATATGAGAAATCTCTGTACCTCTCTCTCAGTTTTGCTGTAAACCAAAAATGTTAAACTATATCAAGAAGGACATTGTAAAATAAAGAGTATATTCACTTTTTTTTTTTGGCATTTTCAAATAAAAACCCTTCGATCAGCACCTTGTTATTTTTCCCCCCTTTTAAATATGGGAGAAAAATCTTACCTGGTATTTGAAATATTTGCATAGTTCCTCATCTCTCAAGATAACCTAAAATTCTCAATATCACAGTAAAACGTGATAATGTTATGATTTTAATGTTCTTTATTCATCTCCATTGTTGAAACATCTCATGGTCCAAGAGAATAGATTATTTTCTCTCTTTTTACAAATTCAACAATAAATAAATATTTATGAAATATCTACTATGTGTAAGCAAAACCAATAAAATACTTATTTCAAAGGAAATAGAGATCAAGAAACTGAGTCCCAGAGGACAAAATCACCCACAGTTATTGCCCTATACCACTATACAAGCTTTTATTTAAAATTTCCTAACTCCATATTCAGTGTTTCTTTAGTAGCAACATAATTCATTATTTATTACTAGAATATACCTTCTCAATAATTTTTTTCAAAGCATTTTTTACCTCCTGATTCCTCAAGCTATAGATCAATGGATTTAGCATGGGAATCACTACTGCATAGAATACTGAGGCAAATTTGTCTTTATTTAGTGAATGGCTTGACTTGGGCTGCAGGTACATAAAACTGAGGGTCCCATAATACATAGTAATAGAAAACAGATGAGAAGCACAGGTAGAAAAAGCTTTCTTTCTTCCTACTGCAGAATTGATCCTTAAGATTGCAAAGACAATGAACACATAGGATATGAGAACAGCGATGAGAGAACAAAAAACATTAAATCCAGCAATAATTAACAACATTAGCTCTTTGAACTGGGTGTCAGAGCAGGCCAGAGCAATCAAAGGAACATCATCACAGTAGAACTGGTTGACCACATTAGAGTCACAGAAAGACATGTGGAATGTTGCCACTGTTTGTATGAGTCCCACAGTTATGCCATAAATATAAGAGCTAGTGACCATTTGAATGCAGAGTTTTCTAGGCATGAGAACTACATAGAGCAAAGGGCTGCAGATGGCCACATATCGGTCATAGGCCATGACAGAGAGCATGAATAATTCCCAGACTGAAGATGTGATAAAGCAACACACTTGAGTGGCACATGCATAATATGACATACTTTTAATTTCACGTAACGAGTTCACAAGGGTGTTTGGTGTGATGGTGGAGGTACCATAAAAATCAACAAAAGCCAGATGACAGAGGAAAAAATACATAGGTGTGTGAAGCTGAGGACTGATTTGGATTAGCATAATCAAACCAAGATTACCCAAAACAGTAACTAAATAAATTAGTAGAAATACACCGAAGAAAATGGCTTGGAGCTCTGGATTATCTGTGAGGCCCAAGAGGATGAACTCAGTGACTGCTGAATGATTACCTCTTGCCATGAAATAGATAAACAATTTCACAATAAACTCTTGCAAAGCACACACTCTGAATAATCTCGGCTCTGTAAAATATAATCAATTAAATGTGAGAAGACAGCCTGGATTACCAAAATTGTATGTTAAATTCAGTCAAAGCAGACTCCTGATAAGCAAGCACTCTGGATTATGTGTGGATTTTTTTTGTTTTCTGTGTTAAAGGATTTGGTCCAGGCAGAAATTCCAAGACAGACAATCCATTACAGAGCTATAAAAGAAAAGAGTATTTCTATTAAAATTTAATAAACAATACAACAGCAAAGTCTGTGTTATGCTTTTTAAAAAATATTAAGAACGTAAGTGGTTTTGACAGCATATATAAAAATTTCTTAAATTGTAAATTTATATCATAAAATTATTATTTTATTTTTTCATAAGAACATTAAAAATTTCTAAAACCAGGTACAAAGGATGTAAAATAAAAGTCAAACTCAAAATATTAACACTATTTATCTTTCAGCATACTATTTGGTATAATTTTAAATTTTTCTTTTTTTTTCTAGTGTACATATAATATTGGTATTAAGGAAAAATAAGATTGTGAATTTTCTGGCTTTGTCATTTGGCAAAATACACACCAGTGAATAATTTTCAAGATTATAAAACAAATTTAAATAACGAAGGGACATCATCATCAAATTTTAAGAAAAAATCATGACACATCTTTTTCCTCCTATATTAATTGTTATGTAGCAAGTCTTCAGTTTTAACTTGAAATTCTTAAATTTTACTTTGGATAGTTTTCTAAACATTCAGCATTTTAAAATTAGCAGTAAGAAATATAAAAATTATCAATTTAAAAAGTCTTAACTCTTAAATGTTTTTTATTCATTGTCTTTTTTGATTTTATGACAATAGATTTAAAAACTGATATTGTCTTCACCTTTTATACTGCTGAGGAGACTGAGTCATACATAAATGGAATAAATTGTCTGAGATCTTTTGATTAAACAAATGTGAAATCCAGCATTCACCTTTAGGCTTTTAGACTCCAAGCAACCTATGTTCTTTAATAGTACGGCTGTGGCACATTGAAATGCAATAGCATAACAAGATAGGAGGTTGTGAATTCCCTTGATTTAATGATAAGTTTCCAGCATATAGATTACAGATTCAAAATCTGCTATAGGAGACTTACGAGAAAACAGGGAGCCACTGAAATCTTTAAATGGTAGGTAAATGTGGTTAAAGAAAAGATGAGGAAAGAACTTTTGAGAATTGTGGATCAGACTAACTTTGTGTCTCTACAATTCATCAAAAAAATATAGTAAAATCCAAGTGGTCTCTGACCTAAGAGTTTTTTTAAAAAATATTTTTATAAGAAAATAATCTTCACTCTTGGGACATTAATAACATCTTTCTAGTCTTTTGTCATTAAGCATTCAAGTGGCCCTTAGATTTAAAAAAATTATTAAATGATATGAATGAGTCACAAACTCTAAACCATTTTCCGTGTAATTGAAAATTGTAAAATTATCATTACATTTATTATACATGCAAATCTACATCTAGCAATCTTTCTATATGACAATTATTAGTTGTGTATGGTAATCCTCATTTATAAATAGCTCCCTCAAGTTCATTAGCAGAGCTGGGACAAGAAATCAGGGTTTTAGACTCGTAGAAGGAAAGGAGTTGATTTGTAAGTGCTTACTATTTGCTATTACTTTTTTCATATTGTTTGATCCTGTAAAAATTCCAAATTAACTAATATTGTTACTTAATTGATTAAACTGTGAGAGCCCATACACAATACAAAGCTATTCTTTGACTACAAGCATATGTTCTTTTTTACTTGGTTACTTTGTTTGCTGGGTTCATTGTGTTATAAGCTATAATTTAATCAATAATGACCAACTTACCCAAGGTTTGCCCAATATAACTGCATATGAGCTTTGATACTGTCAAAATGGTTTATGTTTCAATTATTTCGAGCATATTTGTTTAGAAAGTATGATACCCCCTGGGATTCTATCCCTGAATTACATTATTATTGTTTTTTAAGATAACTGGAAAAAATATAATGAAGTCTCACAGGCATTAAAAAAAAAGAGTTCTCTTAAAGAGTTAGTCTTTTGAGCTCAAACCAGACTTCCAGGTCAATAGAAAGCCATGGTCTATCAGTGTTGTAAGTAAAGTTAGGATGTAGTACTATTCTCTTTAATAAAGATGATTTGTAAAATGTGTAAATATGAAACATTTTATATTGCCTTAATTTTTTCAAGAAATTAGCAACTCAAAAAAAATATTTAGGCTATCCATCTTTGCTTTTCTCATGGAATATTGTTATTACGACCCAAGAACTTTGAACAGGGGCTTTGGAGAGGTGAAGAGCCTTAACTTTAGTCTTTGTTTTGCCTTTAACTAGTTATATATCCAGTAAATGTCTGTTTTACACAATTCTTCATTTGAGAAATGGAAAAATTGATATACATTCTTATGGACCAAAGAATTAATTAATTTTAATACATTTTCCTTTTGAAAAATGAGAGAATGAGTATAGATTTTTATGGTTACTTTTACATCTGAAATTTCATTCTAAGTGAACATCTTAAGAAATTTTATTATACATTGAACAAATATAGAGGAGTCACGTATTAAGACCAGGACTTATCATGGTTTTTTGAGAAGAAAGAAATTAGACCATGAAGAAAATTCACTTTTATTTGCTCGAGTCACTTTCTTAACTTCGTGAACACGAAATCCTGGTTTCTACTGATGACGACTTTCTTCAGGGCTTCTTTCACATCTTTGTTCCTCAGGCTGTAGATTAAGGGATTCAACATGGGAATGATCACTGTGTAGAAGACAGAGGCCATCTTGTCTGTGTCAAGGGAATGGTTAGAGCTTGGCTGTAAGTACATAAAGATCAGGGTGCCGTAGAATATGGTGACCGCCAGCATGTGGGAACTGCATGTGGAGAAGGCTTTGTGTCTCCCATCGGCTGAGTGCATCCTCAGGATGGTGGAAATAATAAACATGTAGGAGACTAAGACAATCAGAACAGAGGAAATGAACGTGATACCAGCACAGACCAAGATCCACAGTTGTTTGGAGTGAGTGTCTGAGCAAGTTAGCCTGAGGAGAGGCATGTCATCACAGTAGAAGTGATTGATGATATTAGAGTGACAATAGGAGAGGCGAAAGGTGAGGATGGTATGAAACAGTGCCATAAGAAAGCTGTAGGTATAGGGGACAGCCACAAGCTGAATGCAGATTCCTGGAGACATCACGACCATATAGAGGAGAGGGTTACAAATGGCCACGTACCGGTCATAGGCCATGGAAGCCAGGAGCAAACACTCGGATACCATGAAGGTGAGGAAACAACCTAACTGAGCAGCACATGCATTGAAGGAGATAACGTTTTGTTTGTACAAGAAGTTTCCCAGCATTTTGGGTGTGATGACAGAAGCATAACCGAAATCGACAAAAGCCAGGTTGCTAAGGAGGAAGTACATAGGTGTTTTGAGTCTTGCATCTGTTCTAATGATTAGGATCAAACCCAGATTGCCTACGACTGTGAAGACGTAAATAGATAAGAAAATCACAAAGAGGGGCATTTTCAACTTGTTTTGATCTGTGAGGCCCACCAGAATAAACTCCTTTACCTGGGTACAATTTATCTGAGCCATATCTCTTCAAGCCATCTGCATGAGAAAGTAGAGAAAAGGGTGAAATTCAAATTGCCATTCTTATTAAGTGATGTTTTGAAACTTTTATATCTTGTAAAGGGTTTTTATTGCTAGTAGAGATCATTAACATATTGAGAATCTGGAAATAGGATGGAGAGCAGAAAGAGATACGTGTGGTACAAACATATGTCTCCTCTTCCAGATCTACAGTATAGACACAGATGGAAGCTGTGGAACAGTCCACATTGTGTCAGTTTCTGTCCAAAATCTTATCCATTAAGCCATTTAAAACTATAACCTGCCTCGTTAAAATGTTTAAGCTACTGCTTTTGTTGAAAAATGTTAATATTAATAACATAAAAAAAAACAAATATGCAGTGGCATCACTGTGACAGATCTGTCATTGTACCTGTGTAGACATACCACCACATTGTCCCAATACTGGTAGAAACATAGTTTGCTATTTTTTATTTTATGTTAATAAATTATCACTTAACGGTCACTTGTTTTCAAAATAATCTTCATAGTTATGTTAATAATGTAAATATTGAAAACAGGTAAGTAAAGAGGGTACAGTGATGTATTATCATTTTATCTCACTAAATCTCTAAATAAAAACCACGTTATTATGTCCATTTTACAGATAAGGAAGAGGAGGTTGAAACAAAAACACCCAAAAGAAAATCAAATGGCTGGTTTGAGTATAGATAGTTGGGTTTCGAACACATGTGTTTCTGACTCAGGAGTTCACATCTCATCTTTATTCTGTCAGTGTAATATATCTTGTTTTTTCTGTTGTGAAGCTTGTATTATTTTTAGATTTTGCTGGCTACAGTATTGAATAAACATCTTTACTGATGAAGTATAAACTTAGAAAATCAACAAGAATAAATTCTCATTATATTTGTAATAGATTATAATTTAGAATAAAATTGATATTTTCTTTCTAAGAGATTTGGAAATTAGTATCATTTAAAAGTTGATTTATAAATTTCTTTAAACTTTTTTACTTTATATTGAAGAAACATATATTAGATTATTTTGAGAATTAATTTTTATTTTCTTGCTTTATTTTAAGTTGTTAATCTATTTAATTGTCTTATTCATTTTGACTGATATTTATAATTGAATTATTGAATATCAAAACAAAATTTATTTTAGAAAGTGTTGAAATTATAGAACTAAGTTCTTATTAGAATGTCAAATGTTATATCTCTCTCTTATTCCTTTTTCTTCTCTTTCTCTTCCCTTTACACCTGAAAAATTAAAACGAATCTTTCTTGAATAAACTTATACAAATTGCTTTATACACTCTGAAAATTATACTGTGAATAAATATATAGATAAAATAAAAGCCTGTATTTCTTAAAAATTTCTTCAAATTGTGCTTACAACTATTATTCAAATGATCAAAAATTTATTTTAGTTATTTTGTTTGTTTCAATCAGTTTGTTTACTGAGACAATATGGTAAGTCATAACTTTCAAGAAATATTTATTTACCTTAATTTTATCCTAAATAAATTGTAAATCCCTTCTAAAACTTTAGTAAAGATGGAGTTTTAATGTTTAATTATAGCAACATGAAAATTGAAGGAAAAAAGAACCTAGTAACCCATCAATTTCAAATACCTAATTTGCACACAAAAAAGAAAGTCAATTTTGAGCAAAAAAAAGTAGGAAAGAGAAAAGACAGATAAAATAATTTTTTTTGTTTAATGGACCATTCAGACCCAAACCTTTCTCTAGACTATTAGCTTTCAAACGCAAACTGTTGACCATAAACCACAGAACTAAAGACTTGTTACATGATGGCATGGAGCTAGTAAACATATCCAGAATAATACTTTCATTACCTGGCATGCTCTGATCTTGAATGTTCTTTTGTGTTCTACCGTATCTGTTCTATTTTATTTAATATAAATAATACTGGTCTGTTGGGAGCCTTTTGCAAGTTGCTTCAGCACTGCTGCTGATAAGGAATTATCAGTTCCTGGATCTTCAAAGGAAGGAGAGCTATCAGTTCCTGGGATTCCTGGGGAGGAGGTTTCTCGGTCCCTGGGACTTCAAAGGGAAGAGGTTTCTCTGGCCTTGTGTTAATCTCAGCATTTGTTTCTGGGGACCTGTGGTTTTTTTACAAGCAGTTTGTTACGAGCAGTTTGTCACGTACTCAAGCTGTATAAGTATATGGTGCTAAATAAACTCGGGGCTGCAGCTTTGACTGTATGCCCTCCCGAGATCTTTTTCTCTTCTCTGTCTTTTTTCCTAACCCTCGCTCCCCCACTCAGGACTGTTCGACTCCGTCCAGCTGGCTCCGGCACTGGTCAAGATTCTAAAAACTGAATTCATGATCTTCTAGTAGTTACAAGCACAATTTCAAAAACTACACTTTAGACTACTACAAACCATCACCATTTTCACCAACACAAGTAGATAAGCAACTTACCTAAAAATAGCTCCAAGGAACACTTCCAACTCTGATCTGCTACCAAGACTGTGCATATTTTATTCTTAACATTTGTCTTTGTTATGTCTAACTACTTCTTCCTTAAGAGCCTATTTCAATTCCCTTATTCCTTCATTCAATAACATATTTTGAGAACTATTAATTTCCAGACACTACTTAGAATCTGAAGATAGAGTGGTGAAAAACAGGCCATAGACTAGGCTGGAAGGAAAGAAAGCTTTATTCAAGTTTCTTTTATTTTCTGGTTTCTTTTCCTCTCAGTTATTTTTCTCTGCTTCCAAAACAAAAAACTGATATTTGTATATACTTACTATCTTACTTTGTATTAAAAACAAAGTGTGAATTATATTTGAAAGCACATCTGGCTTTTCATAATCTTGTCCCTGAAAATTTTTATAATTACAATACTACTCTCAACCAACAACAGACTTCCATCAGTCCAGTTAATATAATCCATCTCCATCTGTCAATAACAATCTGCTCGTCCATGCTTCTCTGCTTTTGTCCTTGCCATTCCCAGTACCTTTCTCTACAAGAAAAATGGATAGTTGAGGAAAAATGCTATATTTCCTTTAAGGCCTATTGAAATATTGCCTCTTCATTGAAGAGCTACTTGCTGTGTTAACATATTTTATATTTGATAAAGATTAGACAGTTTATGGTTGAAAGTCATGCTTTTTTTTTTTCATTTCCTAATGCAATTTCTTCTAAATGTTAGATAATAAGGAATAAAAGATTAAGTTTAGATCAATTAATTTAAGATTAATATTATGGTGATTATTTTTAAATACTCATTCCTCTCATTCTTAAATTATATTTTTTGCTTTGGAAAATACCTTTAGGGACATAGTGATAACCTTTGTCTAACACAGTCTCCACTAATCTTGAGTAAAATGTTTAGCTACTATAAATGTAGAAAGCACAGTTTGACATAGGTTATAATCTGGTTAATCACAGACCTGCTTTTTGCAAATCTCTTCATAGATTCTAAACTGGAATTTTATTTTCTTTAATTTAGCGTGTGTGTGTGTGTGTGTGTGTGTGTATAATTTTGTAATTTTGTATACATTTAAAAATTTCAATTGACCACCTACTCTGTATTAACTATCTTTCTGGGTTTTGAGCTGACAACAAATTATGGTTAGAGTTCAGTCAACAAGAAGCTTACAGTGCAAAAAAGAAGAACATAGCAATCAAGCAGATCTAGAATAGTAAACTATAATAATCTGATTGAGTTAAGTATTGGATACAAAGGGAACATATGAAAGGATACTATGTAACTTGAAGACTTTGAGCAGGGGTTATGGGAAGATTTTCCTAGATATCAAAGCATTATCTAAACCAATATGGAAAACCTTAAGGCAAAAAAAGATTTCAAGTAGAGACCATGCAAAAAGTTGGAGTTAAGTACACGTATAATTTCTACAAATCCTAACTATATGAACATGTGATGTTCATTGAACCTCATCTTCAGTGACTTTAGCTAACAACATGAGTTTTGAAAAATCACTTGAATGTATGGGAACTCAACGTATTTATCTCTCTATATAAAAAAGTGGTTAGACTAGGTTATCTCTTTGCTTCCTTCTGGTCCTTTAGTTCTTCTCCATGTCAAATCGAGATAAGCTTGATATTTTCATCAAAACTAATATAAAATCAGAGAAAACACTGTTTATCTCTATTTTACAAAATGTACTTCAAACTTTTAAAATTCTAGTCCATTGTATTCTACTCTGTAATTTTTAAAATTCTTATCTTGAGCTACTACAGCAATGTTATTACATGCCACTGAGTCAGACCCACCATTTTAAAATATACTCTCTGACTTACTTGCATAGATGGTGCTCCTATTTCTTCTCATAATGGGTAACAGATGACTGCATGGTTTTGTTAGTGTCTCTGTCCCAAAGGACCATACCTCAAAGCATGATGCAAGTAAAATTACTAGAAAGATTACAGTGCATGTTCAATCAGGATGCCAAGACATGCTGAAGATTTATTGACACGACTTTATGGTTTTGAAGAACTACATATCTACAGCCCTGTCTTTAGTATAATATTATTGCTCTTAGGTTCTCCTAACACTTAAAATATAATGATTATTTTTTAAAATTATTTTTGTTATCGTATATTATTAGTGTCAAGTTTCAAATTCAGCTTTTAAAAGTAGGTAGGAATTACCTTTGAAGAACTTTTACAAATAGCTTTCTGTGAAATATGAGTCCAATTCTTCCAAGGACCTCTCTCTCAATACTGTATTCACAAGATATTTGGTAAAAGTTCTGGGCATTAACTGGCATCCTAGTCACTCTGAACTAGATGTTGAATGAGAACTATATTGTCAAATTAGTGTGCAGGAAAGAAGGGTAAATCTGTATTTTTACATAGTGACTATGAATTTAAAATTTGCCCTTAGTTTTAAATTAAATAAGTCTTTAATTATAACACTGGGCTACAATCTAAAGAAGAAGGGTTAGGATATTACATTCTTTTTCATAGTGCATAAACAGGACATTTTGATTAAAAGAGAAAATATAGCAAAATCTAATAAATCACAACCTAGTTCCATTGCATAAATAATGATCAATATAAGAATTATACATGTTTGAACTCTATATTTAAGATATTAAACAACTCTTCTATGAATATATACAGTCTCTCTCTCTCCAACTAGGAAATACATCTGTGCAATTGGCTAAATATCCCATTTCTACTTGTGCCTTGTTAAAAAATGCCATAAGTTGTGGTTTAGTTTTGAGATGCTTGATCATTATGTACAAAACAATACTTAAAAAAACAAAAATGAACAAATAAAAAAGCCTTAGGTGCATTAATCAAGTCTCTGGATAAGCCATTTGATTATACATGTAATTAAGAGAAAACTCTTACTGATGAATTAGAAATATTTAAAGAGTCCAGAAATTACATATGACCCTCCAATTCTTTTTTTTTAATTTATATAAATGACATAAAATATATCAAGTTAAACAATAACATAAAGCATAAGTGGTATAGGACATTTTATAGAGGACCATGAAAAACCTAAACTACCTTTTAAGTTGATACAGTGAACCCTGTAATTTTCACCTGATGGTCTTGTTTAACATAAGTTCATAGATTCCATTCAGCATTCATATGTCATTCATATCTTAGTTCATCCTTTAACATTCATGTCCTCACTCTCATGTCTCATCATGAAAAATATTTATAGGTCATAGTGTCTATGAAAAGACATGTAATAAAGACCATGCCCGGTGAACAGAGCTTGGCTACTCAAACAAATGCAATACAGTAACTTAAGGATTTCTATCTTGTTACATTAAATGAAATCAATATATCAATGTTTTAACATTAATTAACAAGTGGGTGTTTACTAAAAGACACTACATAATTTCATTATCTCTTATTTTTTAGTAGACCTATGAGTTCTTATACTTAATTTCAGAGAAATAAAAGGACAATGTGGCCTCCTTTCTTCCTAAAGCTTCTACTCTAGCTGTCCATTTGAAAACTAGTGACGTTCATTAGTAATTTTGTAATAAATTAAAGGAAACAGATAATGCAAAGTATCAACTATGAGCTTTGTAATAATGTAAATCTAACTAATAAAATAAAACTATTCTCCAAGATGATTTATATTTCTTCTCTCTATATTGAAAAATTTAGAAGAAAACTCTCTGGGTAACTTAATTAGTAAGAGATTTGGTAGGAATAGTTCATTAGCCAAGAGCTTCTTTTACTAGTTGCAGCTGTTCTGGTTGATAGCTGCCCAATGTGTGAAGACATCCCAGAGAAAGAAGAGATTAAGAGAGGGTTTTAGTGATTTGATGCTCCTCTTACATGGTGGAGGAATCAGTATTGCTGACCAGTTGTTGATCTCCAGTAGAATGTAATGATGACACCCAGTGGCCATGAGGAATGGACAGAGTTTTAAGGACTTGCCTAACCTCACTCAACTGGTTGGTAATAGAACCGGATTCTACAATAATGGTTCTTTGTTCCATCATTTTGAAGGTCCATGTTTTCCACTGCTTACTCATCTTCAAACTTTGAGTACTCCTTCTAGCCACATTGACATTCTAGTGGTTTTTAAAACATGGTCATATGTCCTAGTCTCCAGGTTTGTGCACATATCTTAGGTCATTCCTGGATATGTACACATGTTCTCATCTCATTATCTGGGATGTATTTTCTTTTCTGTGTTCTACTCTACTATGTTTTTGTTATTTCATTAAGAAAATCCTTGCCAGGATTCATTAAATTGTGAACTATGCCAATGGTGCATGAGCACATTTTAAGAAACCTCTCTCTTGATTTGTATCATCTTCATAAACACAGGTATCAACTCCTATAACAATCTCATAGCAACTTCTCCCATTCTCTAAGACATTTCTTTCACTGCTTTTCTGATATAACTATAAGAATCTCCTTACTCTTAGGACAAATGTTTTTATTCTATAATTCTATTAAGGAAAAACATGATACTCTTTATTTCATGTTTATAATGGACAGCTAGATAAGAAAATTTCTGTTAAAAATTTGTTAAATTGATTTATAAACACAAGGAACATATCTATTGGGTAAATCTACCACATAGATTTTTAACTGTAATAATACTGGGATACAATATAATGGGGAGAGGGACGGAATATTGCATCTACTTTTACATGATGCATAGACACTAAAAATTTCACTGAATCATATAATGTGTCAAATACTTAAATGAGCCTAATTATATTCTATGACTTGTCATCAGAATAGTAATTATATAGTCAGAAAATGTATGTTTGAGGTATTAAATAATTATTCTATGAATATACAATGTCTTTTTTTACTTCATTAATTAAGTGTACAAATGAAACTACCATAATTGGCCAAACATCTCATCTTTCTGCCTGTGTCTTGCTATAAAAAAGCCATGACTTATGCTCTGATATTGAAAAGATGAATGAATAACTATATCCTCACACTGGAAAATGGATAGTGCTTCCGGATAAGCCATTAGGTAATATATAACTATATACAAAATATATGTGTGATATATTTATATATATCAAATATTAAGTGACATATAAATACTGAATATATTTCAGTAATATATAACTACATATTAAT
>CM053510.1:7667235-7699565 GCA_028627145.1 Eidolon dupreanum | reverse complement strand
ACAAAAGAAACCACAAAACCCCTTTTATGACGGAGATGCATATTGGTAAAAACAAATCTTCTAAAAAAATTTTGGTATTCCATGAAAAACCTTATAAATGAAGATTCCATTGGACTAGCACTATCATTCTAGAGATACATCTTAGAGTAATAATCTGAGATACGCATTGATCTTCATTGCTACATGATTTGCATAAAGAAAAAAAGGAAAAAAAAAGACGTTCACCTGCCACGATTGAGAATTTTGTAGAATATAGTTTGGAAATTATTAAGCACTATAAAAATCTAACAAATGGTCATGCAGTAGCATCATTTGGTAATTCTGTCTTTTATACCTTTGTACCCATATGAGTATTATGGATGGGACCACCTATTCTTTATTTACTTTAAAGAGCAATAACAATGGCTTTTGGTTAGAATTTTAAAGTTTCTATGCACTTTTTTTTTAACTCACTGACATAGTACTGTAAATGCTAGCAAATAGTTTGACAGATTTGTCCAAGACCATTATATGAATTACAAAAAACAAAAAACATTTAGTGACAGAAAGTGATCTCTTAATTAAAATGCTTATAATTGGGTAGAAAATTGGATATATTGCATACCTATGACCAAAATGTCTATTTTATTTATCTAACAATTTCTTTTGGACAACTTTCCTTATTGCTTCTTTAACATCTTTGTTCCTCAAGCTATAGATCAAAGGATTTAACATAGGACTCACAAAGATATAAAACACAGCCACAATTTTCCCCTGTTCTACAGATGCCTCAGAAGGGGGCCTAAGGTGCATGCAGAACAGTGTCCCATAGAAGATAGTGACAGCCGTCAAATGGGACCCACAGGTGGAGAAGGCCTTGCGCCGCCCCTCAGCAGAGCGAATACGCAAAATGGCTATGAAAATGAAAATGTAGGAGATGAGGATCAAGGCGAGAGAGCAGATGAGGTTGGAACCAGCCACCACAAACATGGCAGTTTCTTTGACATAGGTATCTGAGCAGGCAAGGACTAACAGAGGTGGGTCCGCACAGTAAAAGTGGTTGATTTCATTGGGTCCACAGAAGGAGAGACGAAGCATCAGGATGGTCTGTACCAGACCATTCGCAAAGCCATAAACATAAGAAATAGCAACGAGAGAGATGCAGACACATCTGGACATTTTTGGACCATATAGCAAAGGCTTGCAGATGGCCATGTAGCGGTCATAAGCCATCGCTGAGAGCAAATAATATTCTGTGATCACTAGGGCAATGAAAAAGTGGAATTGTATAAAGCAACCAATGACAGATATGGTTTTTCTCTTGGATAAAAAATTAACAAGCATCTGAGGAGCGACAGTGGTGGTGTAACAGAGATCCAGGAAGGAGAGGTGACTGAGGAAGAAGTACATGGGAGTGTGAAGTCTCGAGTCACTTCTGATTAACAAAATCATGCTCATGTTGCCAGTGACTATGACCAGGTAGAAGACAAGGAACACCACGAAAAGGACAGGCTGCAGCTCTGCTCGATCTGTCAGTCCCAGGAGAATAAACTCAGTCACCACTGTGTAGTTTTCCTTTAACATTGTGTTTGCTTCCCTTCAATTGAGGTCTAAATAAAGGAAACAGAAATTCATGTCTTTTGTCATTCATGCATTAGTCCATCATGTCACCTAATATATCTTCCTCTTTTCTCAAACTTATAAATACATGTGGTATAAGGAGGTAGCCTAGTAAGCAGGCAATTGATGTTTGAAATATCTAATAGAGCTCCTTTATATAAGGCAGTCAAATTTTTAAATGCTTTCCTGCAAGTCTTTTCATGTTTGAAAAACCTTTTTTCTGCAAGTGATTATTACATTTGTTCATTTACAATTTTCTTAAATAATACTTTTAAACACTGTTTTACTTTTAAATTGTAATCTCATCTTTTTCCAATATTCCTTTTTTTTTTTTTTTTTTTTTTTTTTGGAGTATCTAAAGCTTCAAAACTGGAACTCATCTGTTTTTTTCACAATTTAATGGATTTAGAGAAGTGGAACACATCCTTACAGAACAAGGATCAGTCTACCTGCCCCTGTAAACTAATTTATTTTTAAGCTGTTCCCTCTTCCTGCAATGCTTGTCTATTTTCTCCACTCTGATTTACTGCCACTGGTTTTCTTGTCACTGAATTTTACTTAATTTATAAATAGTTACCTAAGATCTCCTTTGCTTTGTATATTATTGCCAAGGGAGGCAAAAATCAATTTGTGGTGCACAAAAGCGAATCTTAGTGGGTTTTTGTTATAAAAACAGATGTTCATACAGTACATAAACAATACATACATATACATGTATATACAGATATACACATACTCATATATTGGTGGTATTAAATGTTCATGGCATTGGCAGTTAGGGGAGAAATAATATATTAAAGGCTCCCTGAGTGGGGAAGATGATAATGAAAAAAAGGCTGACAAACATATCCTCAGATGATAATGATTTTATTATAACTCTACCTCATTTTAACTCTTGAAAATTTGAGAAAAACTTTATAGCATGCATTCTATTAAAATTCTTTAAAACATATAAAAGTTAACACAGAAAGAATAATCATATTACCCATTTAAATGAGAGTACATAAGATATCACGAAGTGCCATCTCCCAACATTTGGCAGGACACAAGTGACCATGAAAACCATCATGGAAAAATCTACATCCTCTTTCAAAAAATCATACACAGCTATGTTGACGTTATACTGACTCTTGTCAATGGCCGCAATGCCAAGGATAAACACAGGCTACTCTGAAAGGCCCTTTGCAAATGCACCACTCCAGTATTGTCCATTCCATGATCCCATTCTGCCCTTGAGGACTTTGAACTTACTGACAAGGATAATAAAATGTAAGACAAGTCAACTAAATCTGCAAAATCATAAACATTTTGCTTTTTTCTTTTTTTAAGTTTGTAAGATTATAGTTATAGTCACAACAGACAAATATTTTTTTGTGCTGAGATGGTACTTTAATAGTATTTATTTATTGAAACATTAATCAAGAGTCAAAATAATATCTCATTCATTTTCACTGTTGAGAAATGAAGCAATATAAGCAATAAGCTTTTCATATGATCTAACAGAGTACCTCATGGTAATTACCTTTCTTTAAAGAAACAAAACACATCCTATGTGATTTAAGGAAGGAAAACTCAGAAAGAAGTATTTATGAGTGGACAAAGTTTGCACTCTTGACATTCACCTTCACTCTGTGGCTTTCACATGTAATGCTTGCTGCCACTCCCCAGTCATGCAGAGAGTCTAAAGGTTGGTCTTTAGCTTTAATGAGGATAATGTCTCCTTAACATGTGGTCATAGTTCAACTTGAGACGGAAAAAAATTAGAGAAAGCATCTTCATTAAGTGCATTTTTAATAATTTTAAATAATAGAGATTATAAACCTAAAAGTGGACACTTTCTATAGAGAGGGTATAGAACATTATATAATGGGATGTTTATTATTATAAAGAGTAGGGTTTTTAACTCAGAATGAACCACCTCTTTATTTTTCTTCATGAAACAATAGAGAGAAAGCTTGCCTGATTACTGGAAGTCAGTGGTATTTAACAGTTACTGAGAATCTGTGTCAGACTTCTGGGCTGGAAATTCCATATCCTCTGACTCCTATCTGTGGGGCTCGGGAACATTATCCATCTTTCTGTGCCTAAGTTGCCTTATGTGTAAAATTGATTACTAATAGCAACTCTATCCATGTAAGGGAGTTAATCAAGTTCATACTTTTTAAATATATCTGAAATGGAGTGAACACTTAGCAAGTTGTACCTACTATTATTTTTTGATAAAATATCCAGGTGTGGCCTAAAACAAGACTCAGCAACATCAAAGTGTGAGCTCTTTAGGAATGAGGAATTTATCTGTAGCAACAACCTCAGTGGCACCTGGAACAGTGCTTTCTGAATGGAGACAATCAGTGATTACTGAGGGAATGGATGTTCTCTTTGGTCTAGTTCCCTTCCCATCATAAACATTACTCCACTGTACACTTATAAATACTTGTACTCTGAGAAGAATAGTAGAATATAAATCGAGACATTTACTTATTTATCAGCATATGTTTTGGCCCATAATTTATTTTGATTGATTAAAATATCTATTTCTAGATTCCAAAATACATTTTAGCGATAGCTAATCCTACCTGTGAAAGAAGAGTGACTTTCCCGATAACAGCGTGGAAATAAAGAACCTGAAGGCTTTAAACAGACTTGTCATATAGGAACCAAATCCCTACAGTTCAATTATTTCTAGCAGAAAGTCATTCAAACTATAGATAATCACTACTGTTTTATTCTTTTGAAAATCCTAAACTCACTGAGGACGTAATTTTTGCCCACACCTCCAGATCATCTGGGAATTAAATCTCCCCAGAAAGATAAAGGCAGAAGATTTGTTGTTTATTTTAATTTATATCTGAATGTCTTACTATTTTTTTTACTTTGAGGTAATATTGACTTTTCTTATAACATGGAAGATAAAGTAGTGCATGGCATAGTGGACACGTTTTGAAGCCTCGAAAACCATTTCAAGATCAATTAACTTTTATTAAACCTGGACAAGTTATTTCCTGATCATGAGCCTGGTGATTTATTTTTTAATAGGAAAAATAATGCATAGCTATGTGAACACTGTGGATATATAGATAATAATAGATGTAATCGTCATTCTCGCTTTGGTACCCTACTTTACCCAGACCTATTTTCTGTTCTTCTCTACTTTCTTCTGTTTACCTAAAATATAATTTTATGGATGACATCATTAGAGCTCCTTTGATAACTAGTTTCCAGCCGAGTTTGGCCAATAAGAGAAACCAGCAGATGTCAGAGAGTGGGAGGAAGTAGCTCAGTGTTTTCCTCATTCTCTCCAGCTTCACAATGAAGGTGCTAGAGTGGCTACATTCTTCCAAGGAAAACTCATGCTGATGTGTATGTTGGAGAAGAAGTATGCCAGGAACTTGCTTCCTGGTCTAGCTCTTATTGGGCTCTGGTGACAGTAGCCACTGCCTGGCCACTACAGAACTAAGAGTAGAAATTACTTCTTTCAATTACCCTCCAGGGATAATTGATTGCTATTTTTTTTTTTAACACTGCCTGTATTCTGTCTTTTCATTAAAGTCCATTCAGTTAAACCACCTGAGTAAAATTTTGTTTTATGCTGTGTCCTTGCCTCAGGCCACAGCAGCACACAGTAGTTAATGTTTGAGATTATTTCTGGGTTCACCATTTTTGGAGATTAAAGGGACCATTGAATCACCTTCCTTCTGGGTCTTGACTCAATTGAGGACTACACATACTAGTCAGATATTAACAGTAGCAATATCACTGAGAGTAAACATGGATTTAAGAATGTGGCTTAGACTTGTTTTTCTGTTTTTTCCTCTAAAGCGAAGTCACCTGGACACGGCAGAGCAGTGGGATAATTCTTGCTTTTTCCTCCCTTTTCAGAGCCATGACCAATCAGTCCATGTGACTGAGATGAGACATGCATATCAATCACAGAAAGGAGGAAAGGATGCCTTGTGTCAACAGGCAGGCAACTGCAGTAAATTGTTTCATAATCTCACCAATCTCCATTTATCCTATCAAGGTAAGTATGTGGGGGTATGGTGAGAGGAATCTAAAGTGGACTTCAAAATCTTTCCCTCTAAAGTCATTTAGAAACTTTTGCTTCAATCCTTTTTATCATAATTGGCACCTTCTTTCATTGGTTTATGCATTTCAGAAATCTCAGGGTCATTCTTGATTTCTTCCTCTCACTCTCACTCCTTCCCATAACCAATTATATCATCTCCATGACTTTTTAAATATCTCAAGTCAATTTTTTGTGCATAAAGGAGGAGGAGGAGGACATAATGCTATGCTTCCCTCTGGTCTGTCTTATCCTCGAATTTGCATGGTTTCTGTTCTGCCATTGTCCATCATGACAAGTCCAACCCATTTAAATGTTACTTTTGTAAACACCTCCACAGGAGTCCTAATGTTGTCCCAAAGGTGACTGATGAATGCTTCAGGAATCAGTCTCCCAAAGTTAGTCATTCAGGTATAAATCCTCCTACTTTGGGGACATTAGAGGAGGTTAAGAAATCACTATCCCTCCACAGGCAAGGCTAATAGTTTTGAAAATTAAGAACCCATAGGAAATATTTATTGATTTATCACTATTTCTTCATTTGAACATAAAATGGAATTGGTAGTGACCATAAATATTGCCACATTAAGACAAAACCATGGGCAAACAGACCCCAGACTCTCTTCCTCAAAGATAGCAGATGACTTATGGTGCATTAAGAGGTTGAGGAAGCCTTGAAACTATCCCTGACCTTGGTTACAGATTCCTTTCACAACACACCTAAGATTAAAAGTAGGTTACATATTGAACTCTAGCCAAATCTTTAGCCACATCCCTTTTAACTTGTTTATCTTTTCCAAATCTAGAGCTTGAGAATTTGATCCAAGAAAATATACTCCAACTCCATATTGCTTTAATGATTTCATATGCTTGTCATTAAGAGAAAAGTTTAAAGGAATTTGGGCAAATGAGTGTAGGATTAAGGATGGGGAGAAAAAAATTTTTAACATGAACACCTTTTCTTCCTCATTTGAAGGGTCTTCTCTTAAGTTTTTCCAGTTTAGGTTTGAACTGAAATCTGGCAGCATTGCTGTATCCAGGATCATCAGAACAAGTTACAGTGCGTTATTCAAGGGGAATCCACTTTTCTCTATTGTGTTTGTGTTCCTCCCCAACACTGCTATCGATTTCACTGACTTTTTAGTTCAGGCATTCCTTTTGGTCAAAGTTCCCAGAAAAAAAAATTCCATAGGGCTTAAAGTTGTTTATATCTTTCCCCTACATTGTACATAGATCTTTAATTCATACTATACCTTAAGCATAATTGAGGTTCTTTTCAATAATTCTATTATTTCATCCGTAATGATTTTATACATTTAATGAATATCTTATTTTTATCCCGCTAAGTTTCTCACTTGTCTTCCTTTTGGAATGAGAGAGAAGCACTAAATGAAGAGTCCTTAACAAGTTGGAGTGTATCCCTCTGGTGGAGGCTAGTGACATTGCAGACGACACTATGTGATGTGAGACTGAAAAGTTCTTAGATGCCATTCAACACAAGAATCTGTGCTGCCATTTTTATAACTCTGAGCACTTTAGTGAGAATGCTAGCACACAGGTTCTTCTCTCTCATTCCCTTATTTCAGCTCATAACTTGGAATATAATTATACTAAATTTACTTCCACCTTGTGTTTCTTCTCCATGTATATTCCAGAAATCAAGCCCTGAACTGTGTGTGTAATAAATAAGTTTTCTTTCTTTCCCTTATGTTGCTTGAGTACAAAAAGACTGGGTAGAATTATGGAGACTCTCAGGAAGATAATTTCTTTTCAATCTTTCTCAAACCAGCAGAATATTATAAGAGCGGTTGGAGTTTTTCCCTGTTCAAACTAAAGGAGAAATATTTTGTATACATTGATGACAGCAAGTTCTATACTTAGGAGGAATTTGTGACACTATCTCAAAATCCAATGTAAGTGGAAGTTGTAAGCTATATCAGAGGATAAAACTTCTTTATTTAGTTTAAACAACATTTCAATCATCTAATTCAGTGACTCAACTTTAGTTGTGCATTAAAGTTATGTGGAAACTTATTAAATATATATCAGTGTATGTGCTCCATATGAATTGAGGCGGCCCCCAAGTATCAGTGGTTTTAAAAACTCCACACCTGATTCTAATGTGAAGCCAGAGTTGATAACCACTGATCTAAGTGTTAGATTTATAAATATATTATTTTAATAAAGCATTATAGTTAGAATGTGTTCAGCTTGTTCAAAAAACAGTTATTCTTTAAAAGGTGTGAATTTTCTCTGTCCTTCAGGCCTCGCAAAATTCGCTGTAGTTATTAATGGTAGTTCTTTTTTTTTTTCAATCATGAGTCAGCTACCATCTGTTTTCAAAAGTCCAATCTACAAGTTTTAACCAGCAATTATCAAGATTTTAGGTCAGACACCGTTATCACTAGCTTGTGTTATTACAGGAAACCCCTAATTCTTATACATTGCTCCCTCTTGTACATTGTTTATAAGGCAGCTAGACTTCTTTGTAGTAACTCCAGCTCTACTGGTACTATCAAGGAAGTAAGACATAGTATGAAAAATCAGCTGGTGTGAGCTAGCAAAGTTATCTCACTTATTCAACAAATTGATACTGCATATTGGCTATGATTCAGGCATTCACCCAAGTTCTGGGAATATGACACAAATAAAGTTCCTGCCCTCACATGGCTACCTTTCTAATGGAGAGGCAGTCAGCAAAATATATATGTAAAAATTATTTACATAAATAAATAATAATTTCTGAAGTGATATATGATATAGAGAAAAAAAATAGATCATAGTTGATGATTATAGAGCTATTTGGAATGAAGCTTAACTTAGACAAGAGGCCAGGCAATGCCTTTCATAGGAGGTGTTTTTAGAAGAGAGATCTCTTAGAAGTGATGAAATGCATCCCTCAAAGGTCTGAAGGAAGAGTATTCTAGGCAGAGAGAACAGTGTGTGCAAAGGCCTTGATGTAAGAATGTGTTCAGCTTGTTCAAAAAACAGCGAGGAAAGAGATCAGTGGAGCAAGAGGAGGACTGAAGAGAAAGTGGTTGAAGAGTTTGGAGAGCTGTTAGGAAAATATCAGTCCCTCTAGACTCTGGTAACAACTTTGAATTTTAACCCAAGTTGATAGAAAATCCTGAACTATTCTACAACATCAGTAATGTGCTGTGATTATTAAAGATCACTGGCTTGGGTTGAAAGATTGAATATTTCAATTGTGAAAGAAGGAAGTTCCTTATTGCAGCTTAAGTAAGAGATAATTTTGCCTTAGACCATACCGATAGCGGAGGAAATACTGAGAGGCTGTTTTAAGATTCAAAATGTAATATTTTTAAATTTATTTATTTATTTTAATTAGTTTCAAGTATACAACACATTGGTTAGACATTTATGTAGTTTACAAAACGATCCCCCTAATTGCTCCTTCTCTCCTCTGGTTTTCCACCTAGCCAATATAATTATGCAGACTGCATTCCCTATGCCGTGCTTCCCATTCCCGTGACCATCTATCAACTACTGATTTGTACTTCTTTAACCGTTCACGCCATTCTCCCAGCCTCCCAAGCTCCGCTCCCCTCTGTCCATCAAAAATTGTCCACTATATTTCTGAGTCTGTTTTTGATTAGTTTGTTCTTTTTGTTCCTTAGATTCCACATGTAAGTGGAAATCATATGGTATTTATCTTTCTCTGTTTGACTTATTTTACTCAGCATAGGTCCATTGATTGCATTGCAAATGGTAGAATTTCATTTTTTTAATGGCTGAGTAATATTCCATTGTATATATAAACCATACCTTCTTTATCCAATCATCTGTTGATGGGCATTTAGGTTGCATCCTTATCTTAGCTATTGTAAATTGTGCTGCTATGAATATCGGGGTGCATAATCTTTACAAATTATTTCTAAAGTAGAGCAGACAATATTTCCTGATAATTTAAATATAAAGTGAAGACAAGGGTTTGAGATAAATAAAAATACAAATATGAAATATAATTATGAAATATGAAATAAAATGAGATATTTTGTGATAAAATATATTAATGATATCAAAGGTGACATTAGGTAAAGAAGCAACCCAGACTATTATTTCTTGATTTGGAACAAAAGAAATGGGATGGACAGATCACCAAAAGACCAGGAAAAGTTCATTGCTCATGGAGAATAAGAAACGAGGAAGAAACTGAACATGAATAAATATACAATAGGCTCTCTAGAAATATATGTTACCAAATTACAGAAGGTTTGCCTTCACTGACAATGGTAGAACCAGTCTACAGAGAGTCACTCATTCTTCCCACTTCCCAGTCAAACACTGATGTCACAATCAGACTGTGATGGCTATGTTTGACATCAGGAGTTCTAATTCTATAGTCTGATTAGGGACGCCAATATGCTAAGCCAAATTCCATGTGTGCTAGCAAAGTTAAGGTGGAAGTTGCAAGGCAGCTAGCACAGTATGGTGTCTGGACTTAAAATATGTTTCTTAAATGTATTATCCACTTTAATAAACACCAACAAAAACCTAAGGCATCTATTGAAACTCATCCATCTCTAGGAAAATAACAGCATCCTTACACCTCTCTTTTCAAAACCAGTTTGTTTCAGTGCCCATTAATTTTGTCCTCTCTTAGATTGCATACAATTGATTTCTCTTTTTGTAACTGAAAAATTATTTTTCTTTTATTAGAGAATATGAAGATGAAGATAGTCCCCCAGTACAACAGCCCTGAGGCTACCGAGTTTGTTCTGCTGGGACTGACCAGCCAACGAGAGCTGCAGCGCATTATTTCTGTGCTCTTTCTCCTGATTTACCTCATCACCCTGCTGGGAACTTCCAATTGATTTTATTAATCAAATCCACCCCCTGGCTGCAAACCCCCATGCATTTTTTCCTCATCCATTTAGTGTGTGTGGAAAATTTTTATTCCACTAATGTCATTCCCCAGATACTTGTTACTTTTTTATCTGAGAAGAAAACCATTTCCTACTCAGAGTGTCTGGCACAATGTCTTATTTTGGTGACTCTGCTCCTTACTGAATACTACACACTTGGTGTCATGTCCTATAACAGGTACGTGACAATCTGCAGTCCCCTGCATTACAACAGCAGAATGTCCAAGCCACTATGCATCGGCCTGGTCACTTTCCCTACCTCTGGGGTTCTTTTTTATTATTATTAATTTTTATTGTGGAGACATTTGTTAACAAAATCCAGTAGGTTTCAGATGTACAATCAAAAAGTAAGGAAGATAGATATATATATTGCATTGTGGGTTCACTGCCCATTGTTAGATATCTTTCTGTCACCACATATTTGACCCCTTTTACTCCATCTATGATGAGCACAATGCAGGTAATATCAACCTCTCACTTGTCATTTTGTAGACTCCACACCATCAACCATTTCCACTGCACTGACCCACCCCTCTTAATGTTGACATGTTCTGACACTTACATAAAGCAGACTGCCCTGTTTCTGTCTGCAGAGATTAACTTCACATGTTCCCTACTTAGAATGACTCAGTTAAGGCATATGTGTGATTTTGTCAGTTCTTTGGGGGAATAGTTGCCAGCAAAAGGAAAATGTATTTAGGGATAAGAGTCTGTATTTAGGTAGATATGTTGAAAAAATATGTTCATTATAGACACCGATCTGGTGCAAAAATAAATGTTTGTGTAAAAGCATTAATAAATAAACAGCTTTAATGTGCCAAGGTTACATGTTTTTCTCCTCATCAATAGGCCACAAACACCTTTCTGCCATTCTGGAAAAAGTTCTTAACACACCCATAACTTTTCAAAACTAAGCGGTCCTCTCTGAGGCCTCCATTTCATACATCTCCCCGTTGGATCTGGAGACCAAGCTATAACAATACTGTGAATATCAAATATTTTTTCACATTTTTCAAATAATTTACAATAGATGTATGTATAGCCATATTTGATTTGTATGTATCTGTATGCATACACTTTATAAATTGAACCATTATTGCATTATTTCTGGGTTAAAAATATTGGATATCTAGAAGACTCTGATTTTCATTCTCCTAAGATAAATTGGAAAAGGAAAAATAATAAAAGTAGATTTCTCTACTAGAAATTAAAATATCTTAATCTACATTAATTATAAGAATTTGGCTTAAAATACATATACAGATTGTTCAAAGAAGAAATAGAAATAAATTTATTTAGTGTGCAATGAAGATAACATCACAAATCAGTGGAAAAATAAATGGTTGCTTAATAAGGGGAGGAGAGAATGTGTTAAAATGTGAGGGATATGTTATATATAATGTTATAACATCAAACAAAATTGCATCTAAAATAATTTAAGATATATCTATAAAATATGACTGTGAAGAATCCATAACAATATAGATGTTTGCTTATTTAATTTTAGGATGAATAAAAGCTTCAAAATGAAAAATAAAAATAAATATTCTTTATGTGAGTAATCATCAGAAATAACATGAACAGCAATCATCAAAATTATGGATATTCCTTATTCTTAAAACATATATTTTAATTCTTCTGTTCAAATTAAAACAGATTTCTTTCCAAAGAATTTTAGTTGAGACAATGAAGAAGCAAATAAACTTAAATGGTATAATCTAATAATAAATGTACAGTGAAATGGTTATTCTCAAACATCAAACATCATTAGTGATTAGTGTAAATGGTCAATGCTTTAATGATTTCTTGAGAATTTTTGCCCCCAAAAGAATTTAGCAAAAGCTTTAAAAATGTTCAAAGCATTTAAATCAGCAATTTCACATTTAGAAAACTATCCTAAAGGAACAATCACAAGGACACATACATAGAGATATGAGTCAATAGTAACTACAATACATCGATATAATGGCATAATGATTATAACATAAATTAAGTGGAAAAAATATATACACAAAACACAGAGTAGCATTCTTTTAACAGGAAGTTGCAAATAAATTTTACTTTTATTCCAAAATTGAAATTGAATTTTATTCTAAAATTGAAAAATATTTCAGCATTTTCCAATTCTCTTTCTACCATAGATATGTAATCTTTTTGTACTTAAGTTCAAATATGATTTGATGCTGTGTATTATACTATATTAAAAATGATGCACATGAAAAATAATCTGTGTGAAAATGCAAACATCTCACTATCATGTGAAAACTATGTTCAATTTTGTTTTATGAATTCTAAGAATATATATGCTTGTCAATTTTATGAGAAAAATATAACAAAATAGAAACAGAAGTCCATTGGTTTAGGACATATAAGAAATAAATGTCACTTCCTCACATCTGTCTGTAATTTAGTTATTCACAGTGAACATATTTGATAGAAACAGCCTTATTTAATCAACTGAAACTGAAGAATACAGTCTAATTTTTTAAAACTGCAGGTCATCTGGGTAATTTTCTGGAAAATAATTTGAACGTATTACAATAAATATAGCAATCGATAACAGATGAGCATTTAGTCTTGTGATCTTAGTTAAAATCGAAGTGCACAATATTAGAATGCCAAATGTTTAAGGAATTTAAAGAAAGTTTATTATGTGTTTCAATATGAGGTCATCCAGTTGACTAATAATGCATGATGAATGTGAAAGAATTATGTATCTCTTTATATAATTTTCCTTACCATTGATTTTCTCAATAGAAATTTGAAAAATACTGGAAAGGCTTGTCTAGAAAATATGATCCACAGTTTTATGAGCCAAAGTAAATATTGGGTGTTCTACTCCAGAAACATGTATACACACTTACCCATGTGCTCACTATTTCAAGGCATTCTTGGGTCTGCAGAAGCCAACTGATAGACTCTATTACCCTTAACAAGTTGACCTAAAGCTGAGCTACAACAAGAAAAATATATCTAGAATGCCATTATACTACTTGAGGATTAAATTTGATCCATATTTCTGAACTCTCATGAACAGATGTTGACAGTTTATTTTCAAATTTGAGCATAAACAGTATTTAGAAATAGACAAAAGTTTCTCAGGATCAGTATAATGTGAGTTGGGGAGAATAGTACAGAAAGTTTAAACCTATGGGTGATCCATTAATTAAAAGTTTCTTCAAGGCGATTCCAACAATTAATGAGACACCATTGATATGGATGTATATCACACTGAATAATAAACTATTTCATAACTTTTCAAAAATGTAAAACTAATCGCCTTATTTAAACCTCACTCTAGCTCCGAAGACCATACAATTCAAAGAAGATGGATTTCCAATGTTCTCATCAGAGTGAGTTAATTACTTCGCTCTGAGGTACTTATTTACAAACTTACTCCCTAGGAAGTAAAGAAATTAAAGTATTATATGGAATTACCAAATATTGACCAATTTATTCAGAGATTCTCTGCTAAAGAAAATGATTTTTAATTTCAATGTTACAGTTTTTATGAGAACAATTTCTCTTGCAAGAATCAATTTTGAGGAGAATTTAGTTAATGTCACTGAGAGTTCATGAAGATCGATAAGTTATGACTATAGTGTGGTAGGTGTGTCCTCTGAAAGGAGTCACTGTCTTATCACAGACACAGTAAAATCAAATTGACTAATGCCTAAACTACAATTTTATGAGATTTCCCTTAATCATTTGTTGCAAGGCATGGATCACATCCTTGTTCCTTAAACTGTAGACCAACGGGTTCAACATTGGGCTCAAAAAGGTATAAAAGACTGCAATTACTTTGGATTCCTTGACAGACTTCTCAGATGGGGGTCTTAAGTACATGCAGAAGAGGGTTCCATAAAATAGAGTGACTGTTGCCAGGTGGGAACCACAAGTAGAAAAGGCTTTGTGCCTGCCTTCAGCAGAATGCATCCTCAAGATGGCTGCAGTAATGAAAAGGTAGGACAGGAGAATGACGAAGAGAGAGCTCGACAGAGTAAAACCAGCAACTATAAACATTGCCATCTTTTTGACGTAGGTGTCAGTGCAGGCCAGCATTAAAAGTGGAGGATCAGCACAGTAGAAATGATTGATTTCAAGAGAGCCACAGAAGGACAAGTGAAAAGTCAGCAGTGCCTGAGAGAGTCCATTAAGGAAGCCAAAAGCATAAGGGACCATGACTAGAGAGAAACAAATATCCCTGGACATTCTGGTAGTGTAATGTAAAGGGCTGCAGATGGCTACATAGCGATCCAATGCCATTGAAGCGAGGATATAAAACTCAGTGATCACCAGGGCAATGAAGAGAAGACATTGCATGAAGCATCCGGCATAGGAGATGGTCTTCCGGTCTGAGAGGAAATCGTACAGCATGTTGGGAGTAATATTGGAGGAATAGCAAATGTCTACAAAGGAGAGGTGGCTAAGGAAGAAATACATGGGTGTTTGGAGGTGGGAATTGGTCCTGATCAGCATGATCATGCACAGATTGCCTGCCAGCGTAATTAGGTAGATGACCAGAAACACCCAAAACAGGATCTTCTCTAGTACTGGGTCATCCGTGAGTCCTAAGAGAATGAATTCTGTCACTATAGTGTGATTTTGGGAAGACATTTTCTTATTCCTTGAAAACTGAAAGTGACAAAGAACGTAAAAAGAATTCTGTGTGATCCAGTTTCCGTATTTATTTTATCCATTTCATCATTTCACCATTGATTTATTCATTATAGGGAAATTTCTCTTTTTCAATAAACACATCAGAATGTCTGCATAAATCTGTTCACATTATATCTTTGTGTTATCTCTCTTTCAATATATCAAAACACACACATTCTCTCTCATATGTACATAATTATATACTTATATGTAATTATATATTAATTTATATATGTAATGTAATAATAAACATATTATGTATATAGCCATACACTTATACCTGTCTTCTTAGGGAACTTCATATTTGATATATATTTCAAATATTGTGGAAAAATTAAAGCCAAAGGATTGAAACTCAGATATGAAAAAACAGCAAGTATAACATTATTTAAATGAACAAATGATGGTAGTTGAATTTCTAGGGTCCCTCCAACTCAGATCTGCTATTATTTTAGATATAGAATAGAGGGTAAATAGTCAGCACAACATTTTCACTTGAAACCCCTAGTTGTTTGACTTAATTTCATTTAGAGGGCATTGGTGCAATATATTTCTTGATACATGGATAAGAACGTACAGAATGAGAACTGTTCTCTCTGCTTTGTAAGTTCACCCACTCACTTATTCATGTACACTGAAAATTTTGATATTTTTTTTGTTCTAAGTTCTGGGGTTATACAGCATGAATAAATTCCCCATCCTCATGGATCATACACTGCAGGAGAAGGACATTATTAAACACATAGACAAAAATATATATCATAACATCAGTTACAAGCATGCATTATAAAGGAAGTGAAGGCGGGATTTTTCTAGATGCACTTTTTTGCACATTAGTGAGATACTAATCTTCACTAAACATATTTTGGGGAACAAATGTAGAAAATGACCTACCTGTATAGTTGGCTTACCATATTTTGTGAAAAACAGGGAGGGAAGATTTATAGTGTATTTTTCAAGTACAATCCCTAGAGTATTTTTCAAATAATTCTGAAGATCAATTAAATTAATCTTTGTTCCTCAGGGGCATAACCTTAATTTGATGCTCTGAGAACTAGATTCTCCTCCAAAGCTAATATCCTTACCCAACATTTATATACACTGCTCGATACTGTGCATAGGATCTTTAGTACATAGAAAGAAATCAACTGTCACTTTTAATACTCTGCATTGAGGAAAATATGAGAAGATAAGTTTTGAATTTATAGTATGTAAAGAGCAGGAAATTCCAATCAGTAGGCTTCAATGTTTCTGATGTGAGTTAGGGAGAAATTTACAGAAAGTTTATAAATAGTGAGGTGAGGTCATCTAATGAGAGTGAGGAGAAGAAAAGTGAGAGATGTGAGGAATAGAAAGACTAGGAAAGCCACAGACTGGAAAAAATGTCCACCTGCTGTCATTCTGACAAAGGACTTGTATTCAGAATGCATGAAGATCTTCCACGATAAACCGATAAGCCCGTTTTTAAAAAGTCTAGGTGAATAGACACTTTATGAAAGAAGATATGTAAACAACCGATTACCATAGGAAGAGAATTTCAACATCTATAATTTTCAAAGAAATGCAATTATATCTAAATGAAATACCACCCCACAGCCCCATCAATTGCAAGAATTTTTAAATTGACTTGAAGAGATAATGACCATTTCAAATAATTATAATCTCAGAATAAGTTACTTGGTGGAGTATAAAATAACTTAAATGCTTTGGAAAACTGGCTGTTGTTTATGAAATTTCTTTAAAAGTTACAGTCCCTATAAAACTTTGGCTTAGTAAGTATTAATTACTTATCTAAGAGAAAAAAAAGAGACATAATCATAAAGAAACTCAAATGTGTATTGGCGGATACAGAGATTTTAAAAAATTGAGTTATCCATATAGTGGAATACTGCTCAGCAATAAAAAGGAACAAACTATTAATACAACTTAAAAGAATCACGAAAACATTGTATAGAGAGGAAGATCAACTTTCTGAATGGCAGAGTCATTACCTTACAAAACCTGATTCTCCATAAAAGCTATGAGAACACTGACGAAAGTTGTCTAAGGAACAAGCATGTGATCCACACCTTGCAGCAAAGGATTATGGGAAATCTCTTTCATAAATATGGAGTTTAGGCATCAGTTAATTTGAAATTACTAAGCGTCTCTGATAAGATAGTAATTATAGCCTAGAAATGAGTAGCAGGGCTTCTGACTGTAATAAAGTTCCTGGTTCCAACTTCCATTTAAAGATCAGCATGATTTAGTCTATAGCCTATTTCTTCTATTCTTTTGACTAATCTATACATATATTTTAAACCAAATTATTATAAATTATGTAGATTTCAAATATGTTAATTTCTGATGGAGAAATTCTATCTTCATTATTCTTCCCTTTCAAATTTATCTTAGGAGAATCCACATCAGATGCTTCTAGCTAGCCCATATTTTTAACCCAGAAGTTACGTATATGATGATTCATCTAGAAAGTATATGCACACATATACATGAAAATCAAACATGGATATATACACAGTAATATCTCTTATAAACTATTTGGAAAATATGAAAAAATATTCTAGTCTTAGTAGCATTGATATAGCTTAGTCCCCAGATTCAATGGAGAGATGTATAAAATGGAAACCATGAAGAAGTCTGCTTAGAAATGAAAGTTTACAGGCAGATTAAAATTTTTGGCCAGAAAAGCAAAAAGGTGCTTGTAGCATATAATGAAGAGAAAACATTTAACCTTGGCACATTAACTCTGTGTATTTGTTAACACTTTTACACATTTAGTTTTCACTATACTAGTGTCCATAATGCAACATTATTTTTCAACAAAGATGTCTAAATACAGAATCATATTCCTAACAAGTTTGTCCTTTACTAGGAACTGTTCCCCAAAAGAATTGACATACCCACTTGTTTTGGAAAATATTTGTTCCAGATAAAGTAATGCAATAAACATTAAGATATGATAAATTCAAAGAAATCATTCAAGGCACTAAAACACCATCATATAAATAAATTTAAAAGTTGAGTATAGGAAATTGATAAATATAGAAAAATGCTAACTCAATGAGTCAAAATATTAGCAGCCAAAATGTGAAATAAGATAAGCTTTTGTGTGTTTATAATCAAAAGAATTAAAGAATATTGGCATTTTATACATTGAGGGTGTCAGGAAAAAGAATAATATACAGTTTTTCTGGAAATCAATTTCACATTATGTTTCAGTGGTTTTCAACCTTTTTGGCACCAGGGACCGGGTCTCCTATAAGAATCTAATGCCTGATGATCTGAGGTGGAGCTGAGGTGGTGAAGGCAGAGTTTCAATACATGCTTTAGATTTCTGTTGGTGTTGATTAAAGTGGACAGATGATACATTTGAGAAACATATTTCAAGTCCATTCAACATACTGTGCTGGCTGCCTTGCAACTTCTACCTTAATTTTGCTAGCACACATGGAATTCGGCTTAGCGTATTGGCATCCCTAATCAGGCTATGGAATTGGAACTCCTGATGTCAAACATGCCCATCATAGTCTGATTGTGACATCAATGTTTGACTGGGAAGTGAGAAGAATGGTGACTCTGTAATTAAGTAGCATATACTTCTAGAGAGCCAGTTGTATATTTATTCACTTTCAGTTTCTTCCTCATTTTGTATTTACTCTCCAAGAGCAACGAACTTCCCCTGGTCCTTTGGTGATCTGTCCATCCCATCTCCTTTATTTCAAATCAGGCAGTAATAGTCTGGGTTGTTTTTCACCTAATGTCCCCTTTGATCTCACTATATTCCAATTTATCTCAATTTTCATACATATTTTATATTTTTATTTTAGTTTATCTCATACCCTTGACTTCACATTTTAGATTTAATTATCAGAAATCTTATCTACACTACCTTCAAATATTACATATTGAATCCTAAAGCAGCTTGTTAGCTTTTCTTCTACTGCCAGCAGAGTCTAAGACAAAATTATTTCTTACATAAGCCACTATAATGAGTTCCTTTATTCCGTATCTTCACAAGCCAGTGATCTTCAAACATAATCACATCATATTATTTCCTTGGTAAAATAGTTTCAGATATTTCATCATACTTGGGTTAAAATCTAAACTTTTTACCAGAGTCTACAAGATTGTGTATGATGTCTTCCCAGCCCCTTCTCCAAATTCTTTGACCACTGATTTTTCAATCCCTCTCCTGACACATTGACTGTCTAGATGTTTCTTGAACATTCTGAGCACATTTTTATCTCAGGGCCTTTGCACATAGTGTTCCTCCTGCCTAGAATGTTCTTCCCCTAAACCTTAGTTTATCACTTCATTCAGATCTTTTTTTTTTTAAACATCTTCTATAAAAGGCATGTCCCAACCATTTGTCTAAGTTAACTCCAATCCAAATTGCTCTTTAATCAACCATGATCTATTTTTTTCTTATGTCATCTTTACTTCTGGCATTATTATTTATTTATGTGACTCTGTTTATGTGGCATTTCTACCCCAGTTCTGTATTGTCCAGGTAGTGGCTACTGTCACCAGAGCTCAGTGAGAACTGGTACCAGGAGGAAAGTCTCTAGCCAGCTTCTTCTCCAATATACATCTTACCAGGAGTTTGCTTGGAATGATGTAGCCACCCCAGCACCTTTATTGTGAAGCTGGTGAGAATAAAAAACAACTAAGTTACTTTTCTCTTCCTCCTACCTCAGATATCCTGCTGCTTCCTCTCACTGTCAAAATTCAGCTGAATACTAGTTACAAAGGACTTTATTGATGCAGTCTGTAAGAGTTAAGTTCCAAGTGCACAAAGCAAGGTAGAGAAGAAAAGATAATAGGTCTAGATGGGGTAAGGTGACAAAGAGGAAACCACCAACACATCTATAATATCTATATCCACAGTGTTCCTATAGCTATTTATTATTGTATCTATTAAAAAGATAAAGAGCAAGGCTTAGAATCAGTAACTGACTACTCCAAGTTCAACAAAGTTAATTGATCTTCAAATGGTTTTCTAGACTTCAGAACTTGCTCACTATGCCATGCATTATTTTATCCTGCATGTTGTAAACGAGAAAACATTTTCTGCAAGCTAAAAATACTAAGACATTCTGGCATAAGTTAAAATAATGAATCCCATTGCTTCATAATTCTTGGGAGATTTAATTCCCTGATGATATGAGGGTGTGGGCACAAATTATGTCCTCAATGAGCTTAGGGTTTTTAAAAGAATAGAACAACAGTGGCTCTTTATAGTCTGAATGACTTTCTGCTAAGGAATAATTAATATAGGGGTTTGTTCCCTATGTGACAATTCTGTTATAAAGCCTTAAAGTTTTTTATATCCATGCTGTGATTGGGAAATCACTCTTCTTTCACAGGTAGGATTAGCTATTACTAAAATGTATTTTGGAATCTAGAAATAGATGTTTTAGTCAATAAAATAAAATTATGGGCTGAAACATATTCTGATGAATTAGTAAATGTCCTGAATTAAATTCTACTATGCCATCCTATTCTCAGAGTGCATGTATTTTAAATGTATAATAGAGGAATATTTATAATGAAAAAAGAAGTGGACCAAAGAGAATATCCATTCCCTCAGTAATCACTGATGACCTCCATTTGGAAAGCACTGTTCTAAGTGCCACTGAGGTTGTCACTACAGATTAAATAACTCTTTGTCCTTACGGAGCTCACACTTTGGTGTCGAGTCTCGTTTTAGGTTAGACCTGGATTTTCACCGAACAATAATAGTAGCTACAATTTACTAAGTGCTCACTATATGTCAGACATATTATTAAATTTTTGCCTGAGTTAGATCCCTCCCATGGAAGGAGTTATTATTAATTGAACTATAAGCATGAGGAAACTTAAGCACGCGATGATGAATAACTTGCCCAAGTATGACTGATAGAAATGAGAGGATATGGGATTGCTAGCCTGGGAGTCTGACAGCAGAGTTCCCCAGTAACGATTAAACACTTTGCAGATTCTCAACAACATACCATGCTTACTCTCTCTCTTGCTTCATGAAGAAAAATAAGAGGGTGATATTAAATAGTCTTTTAGGTTCTTTCTAAGTTAAAGATGTTACTTTTTATAAGCATCATATCATGTAATGTTTTGTACCTCCTTCATGGAGAATTGTCCGCTTTGAGGTTTATAATCTATATTACTTAAAATTATATAAAAGTATTTCATGAAACTGCCTTCTCTAAATTTATTTTTCCACTTCACATTGAACCATGACCACATGCCAAGGAGACATCAGCCTCATTATAGCTAAAGACCAACCGTCTAGACTCTTTGGGTGACTGGATCATGGTGACAAGCACCTACAGGAGAAAGTATCAGAGTGAAAGTGAATGTCAAGAATGCAAAGCCTCAGATGTCCCAGAGCCACTTTGTTCACTTGTAAATACTTCTGAGTTTTTCTTGCTTAAATCGCTTAAGATATTGTTTTACGTTTCTTTAAAGAAAGGTTCCTTCCATAAAATACTCAGTGAAATTATCTGGAATGTTTATTGCTTGCATTGCTTCATTTCCTCACAGTTAAAAAGAAAATGGAGATATTAGTGATTTTGGCTTCTGAATAATATTTTCAAAATAGACACCTATTAATTATACAGTCCCAGCACCAAAAAAGTATTTGCTTATTATGACAATTATTATAATCTCATGAACTTTAACAAAATATAAAATGATTATGATTTTGCTGATTTTGGTGACTTGTTTTGCATTTTATTACCCTTGTCAATAAATCCAAAGTCTTCAAGCACTGAACAGGAAAAGAATCCTGGAGTGGTGCATTTGCAACGGGCCATACAGAGTGGTCTGTGACTATCCTTGGCATGGTAGCTATTAACAAGAGTCAGTATAACATCAACACAGATGAGTATGTGCTATTGAAGGAAGATGTAGATTTTTTCATGACATTTTTCATGGTCACTTTTATCTTAAACAAATGTTGGGAGATGGTACTTCATGATATTTTATGTACTCTTTCAGTTGTTTGGGTAATATGATTATTCTTTCAGTGTTACCATTTACATGTTTTAAATAACTTCAACTGAATTAATGTATTGAGGTATGTTTTCAACATTTTGCAGGTGTTAAAGTGAGGTAGAATTTCAATAAAATCATTATGATCATTAGTCAACCTTTTCATGAGTGTTTCCTTCCCAAGCAGGAAGGCTTTTTAATACATTATTTTTCCCTTAAGCACTTACTCCATGAATATTTAATATTACTGCTATATGTATACATGCACATGTAAACCTACATAGACAGGCACACGTTGTTCAGGTACTGTGTGTGTATGTACACACACACACACACACATAATCTGTTTTATACAAAAAACACTGATTTGCTTTGTGACCCATCAACCAATCTTGCCTCCAATAATTGTCAATAATATACAAAGCAAAGGAGATCCTGAGCTGAGTCTTAAAGGTAAAGTAAGATTTGATGCTAAGAGTGTCACCTGAGGTAGATGACAGTGGGGAAAATGGACATTGCATTGTAGCTACAGAGAACAGCTTGGAAATAAGCTTGAATTTAAAGGAGCACGTAGATAGATCCTAGTTTTATAAGGATGTGTGCCATACATCAGTTTTACTTTCCTCAGTCCATTCGGGGTGGGGGGAGGGGTGGGCAGGTATGAAAACACAGATGAGTTTCAGCAATGATGCATTAAGAAATATGTTAAAAAATGGGATTATAATTTGAAAGAAAATGATATTTAAGAAAATTGTAGGTGAGCTTTTCAAATATGAAAAGACTTGCAGAAAAGATTGAAAAATATGACTGTTTTTAAATAAGGGAGCTCTATATTAGATATTTCAAACATCGATTGCCTGCTTAAAAGGCTACTTCTTTATGCCACATGTATTTATAAGTTTGAGAAAAGAGGAAGATATATTAGGTGACATGATGGACTAATGCATGAATGACAAAAGACATGAATTTCTGTTTCTTTTATTTAGACCTCATTTGAAGGGAAGCAAACACAATGGTAAAGAAAAACTACACAGCGGTGACTGAGTTTATTCTCCTGGGACTGACAGATCGAGCAGAGCTGCAGCCTGTCCTTTTCGTGGTGTTCCTCGTCATCTACCTAGTCACGGTCATTGGCAACATGAGCATGATTTTGTTAATCAGAAGTGACTCGAGACTTCACACTCCCATGTACTTCTTCCTCAGTCACCTCTCCTTCACAGATCTCTGTTACGCCACCACTGTCGCTCCTCAGATGCTGGTTAATTTCTTATCCAAGAGAAAAACCATATCTGTCATTGGTTGCTTTATACAATTCCACTTTTTCATTACCCTGGTGATCACAGATTATTATATGCTCACAGTGATGGCTTATGACCGCTACATGGCCATCTGCAAGCCTTTGCTATATGGTCCAAAAATGTCCAGATGTGTCTGCATCTCTCTCGTTGCTATTCCTTATGTTTATGGCTTTGCGAATGGTCTGGTACAGACCATCCTGATGCTTCGTCTCTCCTTCTGTGGACCCAATGAAATCAATCACTTTTACTGTGCGGACCCACCTCTGTTAGTCCTTGCCTGCTCAGATACCTACGTCAAAGAAACTGCCATGTTTGTGGTGGCTGGTTCCAACCTCATCTGCTCTCTCGCCTTGATCCTCATCTCCTACATTTTCATTTTCATAGCCATTTTGCGTATTCGCTCTGCTGAGGGGAGGCGCAAGGCCTTCTCCACCTGTGGGTCTCATATGACAGCTGTCACCGTCTTTTATGGGACACTGTTCTGCATGTATCTCAGACCCCCTTCTGAGGCATCTGTAGAACAGGGGAAAATTGTGGCTGTGTTTTATATCTTTGTGAGTCCTATGTTAAATCCTTTGATCTATAGCTTGAGGAACAAAGATGTTAAAGATGCAATAAAGAAAGTTGTCCAAAAGAAATTGTTGGATAAATAAAATAGCCATTCTGGAAGCTTGAAACAGAGTATTTTCTTGAAGGCTCTCCAACAGAAGATACTGTTAAAGTGTATAGAATTACCTATATTTTCTCCTCAGTTTATGTCCATCATTCTTCAGAAGGCACATGAAACCAGCTTCCTTGATCCAATAGTGGTGCCCATGAGAATGAAAAATAAAAAAAGCTACTTACAGTCTATATTTAGTTCTGTATCTACCCTCTTATTTTGGCAGTCACCATCACAAATATTCCCTACCTATGGTTTTACATATTTTTCAAGGCATAGGTCAATTTACATTTAAATATTTTTTAAAGATCTGCATCCCTACAAATGTTTTATTGTTTCAAATATTAAAACCGAGAGAGATTTTTATGGATTTGTTGATTTCTCTTTGTAATTTTTTTCTTTAAACAATCACAAACACTTCTTACTTATGGTTTAACACATTTTGCAAGGTATTAAACTAATGACGTTCTGCTCACCTTGATCATAATTTCTTTTGTACTCAAACTGGACGAATATCTGAACTGTAAGTTGCCATATCCTGATTTAAGAGTTCACAGGGAAAACAGCAGCACAAGCGAGATGTGGTGTTATTTTACCCTTTAGGCACTACAGGTGGTACATTTCTTGCTGAACAATTTGCACACCCATCCATGTCATAGCACCCTACTACGCATTTTTGACATTTCCTCCTGAGACTTACAAAATTGTGGAAGCTAATGGTGCCAAAAAAAAAAAAAAAATTACTACTCTCAGAAGAAATGGAAGTTGAACAGAGCAGGGTTATATTAGGTCAATCTAGTTGATCGGTATCCCTACAAATGTATTATTGTTTCACATGTAAAAACAGAGAGGTGTTTATAGACTTCTCTATTTTACTTTGTAATTTTTTTCTTTAAACATTGAGATTATATTATTAGGTCATGTCCAGTAATAAACCAGTATTTTTCCTTTTAACATTTTATAGTTTTTATTCCTTCTTTGATGATTAAACTCTTTTGTCTGATATTCATATATCTTCATCAGTATTTTTTATTGTTTTTGGTTAGCTGATGCCTATTGTGTATATTTCTACCCTTTTACTTTCAGTCCCTGGGTACTTTTAATGACTAAATTTCATATTTATTTGTGAATATTGGTACTTAGGAATATTATATAACTCCTTATATTGTGCTTTAAAAAACTTTTCCCTATGCTTTTCCCAACCATGAATTAAATTGTTTTCTAATTTTTCTTTTTACTTCTTGTTGATTATTACACATTTTGTTTTTCATTTTTAATAAATTACCTTAAATATTAATATACATACTTGACCTATCTAAGTCTTTATTAATCAGACAGTCTGCTATGGAATAATAAAAGAAACTTAGAATATTTTAAATCTGGTTACTTCCCACTTTACCTTATGTTTTGTCATGTGGAAGTATATATAAAATAAATCATTGATGATAAAGTATTATTTAATAATAGACTGTTTAAATATTGTTATATGTTAGATATGATTATAATTATAATATATTAAATATTTGTTTAATATCAATGTTCCTTTAAATTTAGCCATATTTGTCAATGAATCTCATTGTTCTTTTTGTATCTCACTCTTCACAAGGGGTTAAGTTACTTTTTGGGTGATATATACCCTTAATTAGTTCTGTCAGTGAGAATTTGAGTAAGATAAATTCTCTGTTTTATTTGCCTGAAGATTTCTTGTTTTAACTTTAACTCTCAAAGAAGAATTCATTTGAGCATGGATCTAAATAGATAGAAACTTTAAATACTTAAAATATTTCATTTTCTGGCTTCTATTAGTTTTGTTATACAGATGATTATTTTACCAGATTATTTGTTATGTCTCTATAGGTGAAATATCTTCTTTTTTTATGTTGGTAATCTTCACTTTCAGTTTTTGTCTTTGTTGGAATTTAATTATACTTATCCTTTTCTATTTTTAGGGCTTTCTCGGTTGATCTTTCTAAGTCATTTTCTCTTAGTAGATGTTCTCACAGTATCATATACTTTTAATTTAGTGGACTTTTCACAATTGTAATTTTAACATCTGTGTGATTGATTCATGGTTGTATCTTCCCCCTGCTTTTCAGAACCATAAAACCAAAGTCCATGTCTGATTTTGCTCACTATTTTAAAGCTAGCATTTATTACAAAACCTAGAATATAGATAATTCTCAGCAAATATCCGTTGTGTTAACAACTATTACTATTCCCTTTGCATTATGGTTATTTGAGTGCAAACTTTATTCTCTACCACTTTCCAACAAGATCTTCATGAATTCTTAACCATGGAAACCTAATTATGAAACTTTAAATATACAAGCTTCATCCTACCCAACTTGAAGTAGAAACTCTTTAAGGACACAATCATCTTTGACTTTCTCTTATGATGTCTACATTGACAGTAGAGTAACTAATATAAGTTTTTCCTGAACATTTGTTAATTACATGAATGGATGAATGGACAAATAGATGAATAGATGGATGGATGCCACTATACCTGGAGAATTTCAGTATTGTGTGAGCTCATCACATTTCTTGGCTAAACTATTAACAACTTGATATCAAAAGCTTTTGATTGGCTTGTTTGAACCCCAGCATCACAATTTACTAGTTGTATATATCAGGGAAAATTACTTAACCTCTCTTTGCCTCAGTTTCCCATTTATAAAGTATAGATAATAATACTAATAACCCATGGAGTTGTGTGAGGATTAACTGAGTTTATGCTTGTGAAGTGTTAAACCTGATGACCAGAGGGTGTCAAGTATTCAATATCTGCAACCTGTAATAATTACCCACATTGTGTTTTCTTTCTTGTGGTTTCTTATATGTATTAGTCACTCATCCCATTTCATGTCCCTACAGAGTCTCATTTTTGAGGGACAAAAAAATTAAATCAATAAAATGCAAAATTACCTAAGAAGAGATAACCAGGATTTGTTGTATATCCACTGAATTGACCACACATTGCGCACTCCTTAAATTACTCAGCAAGTGTCTATTGGTTAACTATTATCTCCCATAGCCGGTGCTAGTAGTGGAGATCACAGTCCTTGCCCATGAGGGTTTGCAGTCTAGTGATGGCAATACAGATATTAGCAGATAATCAAAGCAGAGCATGTTAGACAAGGAAAGAGAAAGAGTTCTACAATGCTTGGAGGCAGAGAAAGCATCATTTGAGAAGACTCATTTGAGACTTTCCTAATGCCAGGACCAACTTGATTCTGAGAATAAGGACAGCACTGACTGGAGGAAAGTTAAGGGAATATTTTTTTAAGTGGTGAGGGAAGAACAGACAAACTGTGACTATTGTTTGGGAAATGGCAGCTACATACAATTGAGAATGTAGTCAACTCAGTATGTGAAGACAGGAATTCAAATCCTACTCTGCCTCTTACTATGTACGTGGCACTCGGTAAGTTATTTTATCACTCACTCTTCTTTTAGTGGAGCCTCCATTGATTTAGTTAAAAGTTGAGGATAAAGTTCCTACATCTTAGGATTATTTCGAGGAATCAATTAAATTACTTTCTTAAAAGTTGTCCATATATTGGAAGTGCTTACCAAGGCTTTTGCCAAAGATCCCGTCTGTTTCACAGTCCTGCTCATAGCAGACTCTACCCAAGACAGCAATGTTCATCAGAGAGGACATTGCTACAGGTTCTGGATTTTAAGGGAGGAAACAGTTTGAGTAAAAGAGGAAACAGAATCAGATCATCATGAAAATTTCAAGGTGACACCTTTTTGTGTGCCTTCCACAGAGTTCTCAGGACAAATGATGAATTCAAAATTAGGAAAAATATGACTAAGGCATATGATTATCTACTAATCCACCATGTTCCAATTAAACCCAAGAGAGATGATTCCCAATGTAACACTCACTGCTGCAACCTGTAAGTACTCCTGAGATTTCCTAAGAAATAGCTCCCTCCCTCCCACATCCTGAAATAAAAGCAGCTGCATTTTATAACTTAAATAGGCATCAAGAAACTTCCTTAATCAGAGCTTGGGAAAATAGGTACTTATCGGAACCAGAAGTAAGTCTTGGTGTTTTTACTTTATTTTGAGTCAAGGAAATGTATTAGTCTCAAGCCAAGAACAATATATTCTATGCATTTTCCACTCTTAAAGGTCAGGTGTATTTTTTGGACTTTACCAGTCAGTGGAGCTCATGAACCACATGTTTTAGCTGTGAAAGAGGAGATGCCTTTCTCTCAGTGGCTGTAGGCAAAGAAGTAGAAAGGAGAGGTCAGCTTTGGAAAGTCTTAACTCTACATCTTGTAGCACTCATTACTTGCCTACTTAATGCAAATTGTTTTTTCTAAGTACTTAAATGATTTAAGTATTTTATTCCTTTTGGCAAATGCATTTCCCATTTTATGCAGAAAAAAACTAAGATAGGACAGGTTAAATACCTTGCAACAATCATGGAATTCATAACTGGTGTAGCCAGAGTCGGAATCACTGACCAGGATTAGATTCATGAAATTCTGACTCTAAATACAAAAGCATTGACTCCTTAGACATCTAATATGTTAGAGTAGCCCTGGCAGAAATAAACTCAGAGCATAAATAGGGATAATTTGAGACAACCGAAACAGAACAGAGGAGGGGGTAAAGGTTTACATTTACAAAAGGAAATGGAGATAAGGTGCATGCACAAGTAGAATTACTATGTCATTGAAACTTTCTTTTACATAAACTGTTGTACAAGCAAAAAACCATTCAGGGCTGAGATACATAACATAAGAAAGGAACGAAAGAGTAGAGACAAGAGCAAAGAAACAATGAAAACATCGAGAGCAGAAAACAAAGGATAAAACCAGAAAAAGATGGAAATAATCCCATTCACGCTCCTTCCTATAAACAGAAATTCATTTTAAAAAAAATATTAGTAACCAACTTTTCTTCATTTGTAGTTCCCAATGGCATGAAATTTATATATGTCCCTGTGGACAAAATGTAGATCTACTTCTCAAACAATTGCTTTGTACACTCAAGTTCAAAAAGTACCTAATTCTTCTAAGTTGATGACATTATAAAAAGCTCTATAAGGATCCAGAGGTGAGAAAAACACTGCAAGTAATTCATTCTTTTATGCTACACTATTTTTTAAAAAATATGATATAGAAATATGTGCTTTGAAGATACAGTATAAAATGGTTGGAATTTGTCCCTGCCTCTGAAGAACTAATATATAAGTAGAAAGTAGATGCATAATGATGACAGGATGTTTTAGAGAATAAGTTAGAGGTATAGAAGGTATACTGGAGGCATAAAGTAGGAAGAGATGAATTCAATCTCAAGTATGATGGGAGTGGAGTAAGAAATCCTTTATGAATAATGGGCTTTTAAAGTGGGCATTATAGAATGAGTAAGAGTTTGGGTGGTAAAAAAATAGTGCTGAGAGATAGGGGATATATGGCTCAGTTGTATATATAGACATAAGTATGCGTGTAAAAATATTTATCTATAGGTATAACTATACATATGAGTGTAGGTAAGATATAAATAAAATAATAATTCAATATAAAGGCAAGTGATATAATGGCTTAGTAAAAATACAAAGTAGATTTACAGTAGTTTCGCCTCAAACAATATATGAATTTTAGAGGAAAAATAATTTCAATAATCGGTAACATGATTTGCACCTTCACATCTGCCCTGTTTCCGTTTGTTTCAAGAGCAGACTCTCAGAAAATGTCCATCAGGAACAACAGTGCAATCACAGAATTCATTCTTCTGGGGCTCACAGACTGCCCTGAAATCCAGCCTTTCCTCTTTGTGTTGTTTCTGCTCGTGTACCTGGTCACTGTCCTAGGCAACCTGGGCCTGGTGGTGCTGATCAGCCTAGACTCCTGCCTTCACACGCCCATGTACTTCTTCCTCATTAATTTAGCCTTTGTTGACTTGTGCTACACCTCGAACGCCATCCCACAGATGCTGACTAATTTCCTGTCAGAGAAGAAGACCATCACCTTTGCAGGCTGCTTTACACAGTGTTACATATTCATCGCGCTACTCCTCACTGAGTTTTACATGCTGGCGGCCATGGCCTATGACCGTTGCGTGGCCATATGCAACCCTCTGCGCTACAGTGTGAAAATGTCCAGGCGGGTCTGCATCTGCCTGGCCGCGTTCCCTTACGTCTACGGCTTCTCGGATGGGTTGTTCCAAGCCATCCTGACCTTCCGCTTGACCTTCTGTAGGTCCAATGTCATCAACCACTTCTACTGTGCCGACCCGCCACTCATTAAGCTGTCCTGCTCTGACACTTACGTCAAAGAGCATGCCATGCTTATATCCGCTGGCTTCAACCTCTCCAGCTCCCTCACCATCATCCTGGTATCCTATGCCTTCATCATCGCCGCCATCCTCCGGATCAGATCAGCAGAGGGAAGGCGCAAGGCATTCTCCACCTGCGGATCCCACATCATGGCCGTTATTCTATTTTATGGCACGCTCTTCTGCATGTATGTAAGACCTCCAACGGATAAGACTGTCGAGGAATCCAAAATAATAGCTGTCTTCTACACCTTTGTAAATCCGGTGCTTAATCCATTGATCTACAGCCTGCGGAACAAAGATGTGAAGCGCGCGTTGAAGAAGATCCTCAGACGAAACATGGGCAGTGAGTGGGCAGTGCCTTCACTTTCTAATAAACCGTAACTCTAAACATTTGGCTCAAGTGTCTTGGCATTCTGATGATCAGTCTCGTATTCTTTATAGACATATCTCAAGTACCTCAACTAAAACTCTAGATTCAAGGCAAAAAAAAAAAAAATGAGTTACTCTTGTTAGTCTGGGCCCCGGCACCTCAGCGTGTGGTCCAGGGTCCATCAGCAGCAACGTTACCATGGAAGTTGCTATGATGCGGCAGTACATTCGGCGCCTCAAATCTGTGATATCAAACTGGTGTTTGAACCAAACCTAAGTGATTCATAAACACATTAAATTAGAGGAGCAGTGTTTTAAGTGAAAATTTCCCCTTGGCATGCCTGGGGCACTGGTGTGCTCATATCGTTTTTCACCGTGGACAGGATGAAACATGCTCTAACTTCAGTGTCTTGTCTAGACTGTTATTCCCATCTACCTTTTGGGACTAAGAATCTTTAAGAAACAAACCCTTCTGTACTCCTCCCGACTTGCTGGGTAAAACCAGAAACTATGGGTCGTGATTGTGGTTTCCCCGTTTCTTGTGAATGTGCTTGTATAATGCGCTTCTGAAGGTTCTTCTGAAGGCGTGGGAATGGGAAGAGAGAGGAATAGAAAAAGGATTCTTTCCTAGATCTCAATTTGTGGATCTAGTTTGTGGCCTCTGAGCCATAGGGTCCCACTTCCTCCCTCTGACCTGCAACCCTAGATCCACAAATTCAGGTCTAGAAAAAAAATGAACACTTTCTGCATCACTTGGATTTCAAAGATTTAGAACTTCTGAAGTTATTTATCTTCTTTTCAAGCTTTTAAAAATGGAAGTTTGGATTATTTATTTCACTCTCACTTTTTTTGTCGTATTAAGTGTTCATACATTTTATCTAAACACTGCTTTAGCTGAAAGCTGCTAATTTTTTATAATTTGCTTTGCAATATTTTCTATCTTCCAATGACGTCTTTTTTTAATCTATGAGTCATTTAGCAGAGTGTGGTTAATTGTCACACATTTGGGACTTTACAAGATATTTCATTATATTTTTGTAATTTAGTTCTCGTGTCGAAGAGTACTTACTAGCTATATGATTTTATTCTTAAAAACTTATTCACTAGTATTTTTCCAGCTTTATTGAAACATAATTGACATATAACATCATATAAGATTATAGTATACAACATGATGCTTTATAAACATATATTTTAAAATGATCATCACAATAAGGTTAGTCAACACATCTATCATCTTACTTAATAACATTTTTTGTTGTAGTAAATAATTGGATATTTGGTAAATGAGAAGAAAGGGTAGGTTACTATTTCATCTTTACTCTATTCATTTTCATGTGTGGGCAAATAAACAACATTGGTAAATTCCATGCTTACCAGGTTTTTCATGATATATCATTTTCCAACTCCTAGACCTAACTACTTGATCTAACTCTATTACAACTCATTATATCTTGTCCAAACAATTTTATTTATGGGCTTTGTAATTTAACCACTTTATTCTAGAT
>CM053510.1:7630520-7666735 GCA_028627145.1 Eidolon dupreanum | reverse complement strand
GCAGATTAAATTCCTATCTCTTTATAATATTTTTATTGTCTTTATTTGTTGTTTAATGTAATATGATAACCGAACTGGTGCTACTATTTAGGGCATAGTTGTCCGTATTTAAAGATTAGGTGAGTATCTTCATGTTGTTACAACAGAGGATTTACATGACTAAGGCAAATATTTTCCGAATGGATTTTTCCTTCTAGTGAGTGAGGAAAGAGCACTTTTGTTATCTATATAAATCCTGATTGTCTAATTATTGTATTTTCCCCCCAGAGACCAAAGTTGTAGATTTAAGCCCTGCAAACTTTATTTCAAATTAACAGAGAATGTAGGTTCTAATTTACCACTGCCACTTGAATGTAACACACATACACACTCCAAACAAATGTCAAAGACAAATTCAATGATATGTTACCTTGTAGCTTTCAGAAGTGTTCATACGTCTTAGCCTGTGGTGGAGACTTTCAAGTTCTTGGCTGCTTGCTACTTCCTAAACATTTTATTTGACACAGTAGAAAATTCATCCCTGCGTCTATGTGAATATGTTTGATTTCTCTTCAAAGCCTCCTGTTACTGTATGTAGAGCACACACTATCTAAAAATCATTTTTAGCTAGTCTATCTAGAAAATTCTTAATTATTTAAGTCCCAGTTAAAGATTATTGTTCTTTGATTTTATCCTGATTCCTGAACTCGAGTACTTACTTTGTTTAAATCTTTATTATTGAACTACTCTTTTAACTTTAATTTTCTCTTCGTTAGTCTCCTTTATCAAGAAGACACTAACCAGCTCTTTCAAGATAAGCACTGTCCCCTATTATCATAATTCCCCTGGCAAAGTGACTTGCACATATGTTGTGTTCAATGCTGTTTGTATGCAAAGGTTAACTTATTATAATGATTAAATCATATAACATCTTGGAGACATCACAGAGTCCAAGTAGCAAACTTTTGAGGGTGCTTGATTCCATCTTCAGGAACAGCTTAGACACTAGAAATAGAGTTGGTGACATTGACATTGCATGGAATTGTCATAGCACTTTAATGAATAAAAGCTACAGATTTTTTTTGTTATGCCCTGGTTAAAGATAGGTTTAAAATTTGTATTATTTGCCAAAACGTATCTGATAGTTTCAAATAAAAAATAATAAATTCTAATACCTCTTTAAAATTGAAAGGTCTTAAGATCTTGGAACATAGGCCATGTTACCATTTAGTAAAAACGCAACTGACTTGAGTGACCATTTCAGATAATAGTTGTCCTTTCTGAAGAGATACAGCCTTGCCTATAATGCAATCATCCTAAAAGTGTTTAAATTCGAGGCCATTATGTGAAGTCTGTGACAGAAAATAGTTAAATTCAAACTATGACAGCAGAAATAAGAGAGAAACAGAGAAACAGAGACAGAGACCCAGTGGTACTGAAAATTCCAAGCCTATGTTAATGCAAATTAGCTTTGTGTTCCTTCTTTGAAAAAAAAAAAACCTGAATATTCCATTATTGTATGTTGAAATCATATTTATGTATAATGACAGAGATAGGACATAGAAGTAACTATTTATTAAAAAGTTTAGTTTCAAGGAACATAGGATAGCTTATTAAAGAAAAAAAAAACAAAAAAACAAAAAACGTTATCTAACAGATAAACAGATGATCTAACGAGATATGTATGTCTTTCTAACATTGACTTTTTAAAATTGTGGTCATTGGGTACTTTCAGTTCCAGATGCCAGAAGCAACATCTTGTGTGTCTTCAATTGGAATGACTCTTTCTTAATTTTAAAACTTTTATTGATGGTTCACTATGAAGGCAGGGAGATATAAAGAAGTCTATTCTCTCGAGGAGTTCTCTGTCTGTGTTAGGATGATGTGTAACATGGCTTTACAGTACGCGTTTCTGTAAGATCTTCTTTAGGGCCTCTTTTACGTCCTTATTTTTCAAACTATAGATGAGAGGATTTAGCATAGGGATCACTACTGTATAAAATACAGAGACGATCTTATCCTCCTCCATTGAGTAACTAGACGTGGGGCGTAAGTACATGAAGAGAATCGTTCCAAAGAATATGGTGACAGCCATAAGGTGGGAGGCACAAGTAGAGAAAGCTTTGTACCTACCCTCTAATGAGGCCATCCTCAAGATGGCAATGAGGATACACAGATAGGAAATGAGGACAATCACAACACAGCTGATGACATTAAAACTGGAGGAAGCCATGATCACAATGCCATTGATGTGGGTGTCAGAGCAAGAGAGTTTGAGCAGGGGTGGGGTGTCACAGTAGAAATGGTTGATCTTATTAGAGTCACAAAAGGACAATCTGAAAGTCATTCCTGTGTGTATGGCTGCATTTCCAAAGCCTGCTAGGAATGAGATAGCTACTAGCAAGAAGCAAATTCTTCCGGACATGAGAACTGGGTATAGCAGAGGGTTCCAAATGGCTGCATAGCGATCATATGCCATCATGGCCAACAGGAAGCATTCAGTCCCCAGGAAGGAGCCAAAGAAGTAGAACTGGGCAGCACATCCATTAAAAGAAATGGTCTTATCCTCAGCCACGAGGTTTACCAGCATCTTAGGAGTAACAGAAGAAGAGTAAGAGGCATCAACAAAGGAGAGGCTACTGAGAAAGTAGTACATGGGGGTGTGGAGACAGGGGTCAATCTTAATTAACACGATCATCCCCAAATTACCCACCATGGTTGCAATATAGACTAACAAAAACAATACAAAGAGGACAATTTGTAGATCTGAATTTTCCGAGAGTCCTAAGAGGATAAATTCTGTCACTTCTGTTTGATTCCTGCCTTGGACATCTTTCATATTTCTGATCATTTGAACTGCAATAAGAGAGAAGATAAAACATGGAATTTGGTCAGATAAATATATGGCAAAGTTATAAACATCTTTTTGGTGACATATACACATATAAATTCTAACAGAAGAATGCAAAGTGAAAAACAGTAAAAAATGTGTTGAACTTGATAACAAGTCAAAAGACATCAAAAGACTGTAGTCCTAGATGTGCAGCCCACTAACAAATCACCTTGAGAAGGATGACTTAATCTCCATTAATGGAGATCACTTTTGGCATTAACTATTTATGGGATCATTATAGGAACTCATCTTTAAGATGTACCTCTTTTCATTTTTTATGATAAATTAATTTCTACATTAGCATATCCTCTAGACACAACTTCTGGAGAAAGATGGCAAAATTAACTTAGGCCACTGACTATTCCTCCACAGTACTAATGGAATGAATAAAAAAAGACTGAAAATTAGTAAAATTAGTCAATAGTGTCAAACAAGAAGAAAATAATTGAATCTCCTGCATTTGCAGGGAACTTATCTGAGCCTTACCTCAAACCAGTGAGGGAGACAATTAGGTACGATGCCAAGAGTATTAATAAGATTATCTTTTGTTAGATGACCTCAGCGAAGTACAGGGCTTTCTTGGCTACTCAGTGGTGAACTCTGGGCTAGAACATAGCCCTCTTAAAGCCGAATTATTTGTTATTCCTTAACACTACATTGCCTCTCTCTGTATTTCACTGAACAGATGTATAGCCTAAATCCTCTTCCTTGGAATAATCTTGCTGTAAGAACTTCAGAAAGAATTAAAAAGAAGAAATGGATCTTTTTCTCTTGTACTCAACCAGAAAGTTTCCCCAAGAACATTATTCTAACAAAAATAGTGAAAAGAATAAAATGCCACAGACATTTGTGTGTGTATGTGTGTGTGTGCTAAGCACATAAGGAAAGATAACAATGAGTAAAAATAACAAATACTAAAATATACTGAAATATATGGAGCATTTCCTGTGCTCAACATATACTGCGTGGGTATTGTTTCTGCTTTATTTTATTCAACTCTTATAAGATAAGCAGTATTATAATCTTCTTTTTGCACATGGAAATGGAAGATACAAAAGATTAGCAACTTTTGCCCACTGTCACAAGGTTAACGAAGTACAGACTAATTTATATCCAGCCAATGCAACTCGCATATTCTTATATGAGGTCATTTATAATAATAACAATTATAATAGATGTAAGCTCTAATGCAAACAGCAATTGATATCATAATTCTCAGAGCTTTGTTAATATTCCAAAATACATTTAGATTTATTTTAAAAAGTCCATATATTTCATGAATAGAAAATATAATTATAGTGGCTGAAAATTGTCTTTTTAAGAACTTTCATTAATTTGCATTATTGACAAAATACCATTTATTTTATATCTGGTGCTGTGAGTTACATGCTCTGGTCTCCCCTCTACTCTAGCAAATACATTACTTGCTTCTCCGCAGTATTCCTGTTCCCCCTGCTGAGGTTTTACAGCCAATCATCTAGTCCAGAGATTCCGATTTGGGATTTCAATTTCTAAAGATTTGTGAAAATAATAATGAGATTTCCTGAGAATTGCTGGTGTTTAAAAAAGCCTTAAAATCATATTATTAACTGCTGATTATCTTTCTCCCAATGACTTGCAAATTTTGTAGTAATAAAAACAGCAGAACATTTACTTAACATACTTTCTTAGCCACTCAGTGCTCTTGGAACTTTGGGTTGATGAGGGATTGGAGAAATTAACAAAATTGTGAATTTTTCTTCAGATTGGTAAATTACATGAACAGAACGTTCTATATCTATTCCTTACCTTTTTTAACTGCTGGACTTCTATTTGATGCCTTCGCTTGTTCCAGTTCAATGCCTGAATTCACCAGAAAAAAAAAATAAAGTCTTCTTCTTAGAAATGTCACTCACTCAAGTGCTCTCAGGTTAAGCAGGAGGCACAGTTGGAATGAACTTCAGACCTTACCCATTACAGAGATAGGAAAACCTGGACCCTTTACCTCTTCCTTGTTTTAAGAGAATTACTCTGCATTCAATAGAGACACTTTCTTTCTTTTACTTTTCCTTAAAGGTAAGTACCCCAGTTTGTTATATCAGGGTAAAATACATTTTAAAATATAAAATATATTGCTGCAGAGCAGCTGGAATATTGTTTGAAGTTATTTCCAATTGTAGAGTCTCCAGACCAGACTGTGAAGTAAGCATCCTGACTCACTTTAAATAGCATGTATTTCTTGTTTAATCTCTAGAGACTGCATCCCTCATATCACCTCATTTTAATCTACTTGTTTCTCCCCTCAGAAACTAAGGAGATCACATGTTCTTTTCATATTTCTCTTCTTTACCCTTGGGATCCCTGATCCCCGTAGAGAGTGACTTTTCATCCACATTTCTAAACCACTCTTGAACATCTTTTTTTTCTACAGAGAGTTGGCAGTCTGATAGTTAATGGTCTGGTCCCTTTGGGAACATCAGAAGAATCCAGAAAATGGCAGGTCTAATCCCTTGAGAGTCTTGTCTTCTATAAGGACTTTGTGTACATGTAAGTTATGCTGCCTTGCTCATGGTAAGGAGCTGATTGGAGGAGGTACAAGGTGCTAGCAAGAATAAAGACTGTCTTAGCTTTCAATCCTGGCCCTGTGTCTCACTAATTGTGTGATTTTGGCCATTATGCCTTAACTGTTTCATTTCTAAATGAGAATACTAAGGTCTACCTCATAAGGTTGACTCTGGAGATAAAATAAATGAGTAAATATGAGCTGTGGCATTAAATACATATGGACAAGTGTTTAATAAATAAGAGTTTCCCCGCCTTAACACTATTCTCTACTGTCCAGAGCAAGAACTAGTTATCAGCTTTTGTAGCCTAGATTGAGACTAATCAGGTTCTCCAAATACATTTCATATAAGAGACACAGACTTTGAAACAAATTGATCAATATCTGATCACCATTTATATTATCGATGCCACTTTAAGAAGATATTCTAATTAATATGTCTCTCGGCACCACTTAATTAAAAGATGTGTTGCTTTATCTCTACCAATTCAGACAAGATTTGAATTATTGGGGTTAAGTCTTAACTCTTCTTCAAATTTCTTATTGGTACCTTGGAGGGAAAATTTAGTAGGCATCTATCAACACAGAGTCTGAAATATTGGCAAACAATGTAGATTTATTTAATAATTAAATAAATAAATCTTCTTCAATTAAGTGTGAATTAGTTGTTATGTGAGAACAAACTGTGATCAAATTAAATGAGATTAAGGTTTGTGTAATTGGAGTATAAATGGAGGTTAGGTTGGAAGAAAGATCATGTGGCACTAAGAGGTAAGTGACACAGGATGTGAGGACCTTTGGTGATAACAGAGTGGTAAAATAAGACTTCTAGGCAACAAAGGAGTAGTTAATCATGGACAGGATAGATGGTAGGTTTCTAGTCATCCCTGGGTTATGAAACAGGACATCTCAAAGAGTTTTAGAATAAAAAGAGAACTCATTTCTAATCCCCTCTTGAGTGTCATTCAAAGAGATAACAAAAGATGTTACATCTCCCTGCCACTAGGACAGGAGCCATCAGAAGTTAGGCCACAATGTAATCTCCATGGAGCATTCTGATAATTCACGCTGGATACAGAAATGGGCACTTGGTACCATAAGGGATAAACCAATGATAGGTTACAATGAGCTTTTCATGGAGAACCACGGGACTCTTAAAGTCCAATAAGTAAGGAACAAAGATTTTTTGATCAACTAATAGTGGTAATGTGGAGTAATTATGATGTGATCATCCTTTTAGAAAATTATATATAATATGAATTATGAATTCCAGAAACACCTGTTCAGCCAGTCCTCTCTCATATCATAATTAGAAGATACTAGGGCCAAGTAATAATAGCAATTAATATTAACTGACTGTTAACAATTTGCCAAATTTTTCCCTGATTTTTATTAAGCACTTTCATCACAGATAAGTAAACCAGGACCTTGAGAAGATAAATGTATTTAGGAACAACAAAGTATTACAATTCAAAACATGCTCCAATGGTACACCACGTACAAGTTCAGCAAAATAAAGGAGAGAAAGCTCTTTTATAAACTTCGGAGGGACTATTGCAAGCAAATAGTCCATTGGAAGACTTGAAAGGTCAATGTTCAGTGGTTTTTCATTGGCTGAATTGTGGCAGTCTCCCCTTGGCTGAGCTAATTCTGGAATCTTTTTTTCTTCCTACTGAGATCCTAAAGCAGGATCACTTCCTGTTGAATATGCTAGGTACACCTCTTCCTACTGGGGTCAGTGGTGTGCATTGACTAATAAATTCTCTTTTTTGGCCTCCTGACTCCATTTTAAATGGATTTCTGTTTATTTTCACAGGACTCAGACTAGGGCTTATACACCATTACCCCCAACTCCCACTCCATTCTGAGGTCTTGGGACCTAGACTGAATTATACTACCAACTTTCCTAGTTCTTCAGAGTATAGAGGACAGATCTTGGGATTTCTTGGCTTTCAAAACCATGTGAGCAATTCCTATTTTAAAAAAGCTCCTCTTATAGCTATCTAGTTCTTTCTATCTATCTATCTATCTATCTATCTATCTGTCTGTCTATCTATCTATCTATCTATTACCAACCCATCTATCATCTCTCTCCTGCTGGTTCTTTTTTTTCTGGAGAACACTGACTAATACAGTGGTGTTGATTGCTGGGAGAAAGAGTGAATCAGAGGCATTAGGGGTGGAAAGGTAGAGTAGCTAAATGTCTACCTTAGTAAATGATATCACTTAGCACAGTCCCAAATAGCAATAAATTATCCATGCCCCATGCAATTTTCACATATCCTGTCAGTCGATGTACTCACTAGAATTATCTGGGCCTTGAACTTATATCCATTTTACAAGTAAACACATTTTTTATATAAATATGGAGTATTGCTGAATGAATTTTATATATAACAAATTTGCCACAAATGCATCTATTAAATAATTCAAGGAGAAAAGAACACTGGCTTGGGTTTTACCAAGAGCTGTATATCATTTCAGAAATTCATATCATCGACTTGAATGTTGTAAAATTGTTTTAGGTGTCTCTACAACAAACCTGTAGCAGCCTGCATTTTTAACTGTTGCATTTATGGAGGTTTTAAATATATGTGCAAGCATCTGCCTTTTTAATTACATAGTTAATGCCTAACCAGTTAGTTAATAAAAAATGTATTATTTTATTACAAACTGTTTTCTTTTTACTTCTATTTAAATTATGTGCATAGGTAAATTAAACTATTTATGAGTACTATTTAAGGAGCATAGAGGGAGCAACATAAACTACTTACTATAAAAATGTCATTTGGGTCTGAAAGGGTAAGGATACACTGTTCCAGAGGTCACTTACCAGTGACTAGCCATCAATATAGTCTCATTCAAATAGATTTTATATCATCTGGCAAAACCAAGAAGAGACAGAAAGAAATTTCAGTAAACTAGTAAAACGTAAAGGTAACCTAATAACCTCATGTAAACAAATATCTCCAGTTAGGAAATTTATGTGGAAGAACAGATCTCATTGATAATTATCAAACATAAAAGACCTAAGCACAACCAAATGAGAAATGTGCAAAACCTCTGTGAAGAAAAATAGTAAAACTTCAGAAACATACAAAAGTAGATTTCAATACATACGACCACATACATGCTCTTTGATTGTAAGACTTGATGATATAAGGTGGAAATTCTGCTAAGTTAATTTATAAATTTAATGCTGTCCCAATAATACTTGTGGGAGTGCTGGTCAACCGTTTCTGAAGGGTGAGCACCACTGGGTATCCCACACGCTGCTGGCTACCACATGAACAGTTGAGGTAGATAATGGTAAAAGAGGTCAAATATATGGTAACAGAAGGAAATTTAACTTCCTGGAGTGAACACACAATGCAATATACATATGAGATATTACTGAATGGTACTCTTGAACCCTATATAATTTTATTAACCAATGTCACCTTATTTATTAATAAATAAATAAGGCCACTCTATATAACATGGAAAGTATTAGCCTCTATAAAAGGACTTTCAGGCATTGGCAAAAAGGCCTTTGTAAATTACCATCGAAATCACACCCTTAGGCAGCTCTGGGCTGGTAGAGGGATCCATGAAGCACATATAATTGACTTAATCATCACAACTACTAGAGTGGCTCATGAAAATTCCCTTGTGTTTCTTTCAAAAATTAAGGCTTAAGGAAGAGAGTGAAATTCCTTAGGGGATGACAGCTCATCAAATCTTTGGGTCTCCTGCGAATGCAGAAAAAAATCATCATATTTCTTCTGGGGATTATCTGTGACTGAGACTTAAATACCTCCTGCACACAGGAGCAAAGATGGGATGAGCAAGCAGCTTGGAGACAACTACCAGAGCTACTCACCATCCTTGGATACTTCTCAGAATATTTGTTCAGTACAACCCCTCAAGAAAAGAGAAGACATTCAACCTCTCACCAACAGGTAGAGAACAGGTCAGGTCACAGGTCAGTACTGGGGACAGAAAGACAAAAAGATGTGACTTATTGCGAATGGAGCATAACACTGTCCAGCACTCCTTTGAACAGGGCCCTGCCATTTTCGAATTTTGAAAGGAGACATAGACTATGGGTTTGGCTTTTAAGCACCTCATAATAAGCTAAGTTCAAAAACTTGCTAGATTCAGAAAGTTCCATAGAGTTTCATTCTCCACTCCATTCATTTCACAGTTAAGAAAGCTGCATCTAATATAGCAATTCATTAAGTCCAAAAAATTTATTAGTGAAAAAAACAGAACTACAACCAGGATTCCAGACTCTTATCCCAATATTCCCTTCATTTAAACATGCAAAAGCAGGTGATACATTTAACTCTAAAATTTATTTGATCTGCATTTGCTTCTATAAAACAATATTTTTCTGATCTTTTAAAAATATTTGTTTATTGTTAACTATGAAATGTGCTTGTTTGCTCACTATTCTACCATTTCTTCAAGTGTCAGATCATTTGAACTTTAGTTACATGAGACTAAAAAGAAAAACATAAAAGTTTTTTCTTAATCAGCCCTGACTTTGAACTTTATAGCTTCATCTCTACTTGTTTTGTCATTTAATAGAAGTTCCGGCAAGAGTCCACAATACATCACCTCTATGGAATAAGCACTGAACTTTTTTCCTGGGAGTTAGGAGCACACACTCATTGATGGAATTAAATCACTACACACTTACACACAATTGCCAAATGCATTAAGAACTTAGCACATGGCTGTCACTGAGTTCAGTAATACGTACATACATATATATACACACATATATATACACATGTATATGCACATGTACACACACAAATATTCTATTGCAGAAAGTTATTAAGGTAGGTATTAATCTTATTTAACAAACAGAAAACTGATTTTAAGAAGATAGGTAGTGTACTAGAAATCAATAGTAGTGAATGGCAAAACCTGGATTTGTCTGTGTAAGAGAGAACAATTAGGGTGTTTTATGATTGGTGAAACACCTTCTCGTATACTTCCTCATTTCACCAGAACCTTGAATCTACAAGAGAAGAAAGAATAATTTTTTAATCATATTTTCCAATTTAGTAAAGTGCATTAGTGCATACCCAACTGTGGGTCAGTCCTGCCTCCTGGTACTGTGTTCTCACCAGGCACCTCACATACCTCTGGCTCCTGCAGCGTGGTATCACTCCTATATTTTCAAGCTTGATGTCTGGATCTGTTTGCTATACACAAAATGATGAGGTTGAACTAAATGAGTCCTTTCAGTGTCAACAATGGTATTATTTTCTCTCTTTCTGAAGTGGAAGAACAAACTGAAAAATGGAAGGACTATGGTATATATATATTCATGGTGGGTTATTTTCAAATTCCCATATGAAGCTGTGGGGGGTGGGGGGAGGGGAAGAAACACAGCACTCTACATGAAATTGGCAGTCCCAGATTCGATTGCTGATTCTACAACTCATGTTGACAGCAAGTCCTCTCAGCCTAAGTTTTTATTTCCTCATTAACTAAAGTATGAGATGACATGTGTATTCACAAGTAGCGAGAATGAGTTGAACTGGGGTAGGGGCAAGTATTTGTTCTTTTTTTAATAGCTTTACTGAGGTATAACTGACATACAATGAATTGAATATATTTAAAGTATAAAATTTGATATGTTAAGATATGTATACACACATGAAATTTGATATGTTAAGATATGTATACACACATGAGATCATCATCAAAATTAAGATAGTAAACTAATCCCTCACCCTCAAATGTTTCTTCATGCCCCATGGTAATATTCTTACTGCTCCTCTTTACACACATCTATCATCTGTCACTATTTATTAGCTTGAATGTTCTAAGTTGTTATAAATGAAATCATTATGTGGTATGATTCTTTTTTGCTTGTTTTTGTCTCAGCCTAAGTATTTTGAGATTTATCCATCATGTTGCATGTATCAATAGTTTGTTCCTTTTAATTGCAAAATACTATTTCTTTTTATGAACATACTATTATTTGTTTATCCTGTCACCAGCGGCTGAGCCTTTGGGATTGGTTAGATCATGGGGTAGATGTGTGTATGTTTAATTTTATACTGCCAAAGTGTTTTCCAGAATGATTGTACTATGTTACATTCTCACCAACAGTGATGAAAGTTTTAGTTCCTCCACTTCCTTCTCAACACTTAGTGTGGTCCATGTTTTAAAACTTTAACCACTCAGATAGATGAGTAGCAATATCCCATTGTGGTTTTACTTTGTATGTACCTAATAAAATGATTTGAGTATTTTCATACATTTATTTGCTATTCATATATCTTTGCTAAAGTGTCTGTTCAAGTTTGGAGCCCATTCTTCTTAGGTTGCTTGTTTTCTTATAAGAAATGTATATTTAAAATAATTTCTCCAAGTTTGTCTGTTCACTCTCTGTATGAAATGATTCATACATTACCAACATATTAAAAATGACTTTATTAGGAGTAGATATAAGTCTTTTATGAACTATAAACTCTCAGACTGCTATATGATATTGATTTTTCATTATTAGATCCCCTTCTTTGTTGCAGTTAATTATATTCTATGCAGACATTGTAAGATGGAGGCACTACTTTCATCCACCTTAGGATTTAAGATAACCTATTGTGAATGTCCATGAAAGACACATCATACTATCTGCTTTCTTGTCTTTCCTAAATGGTAAACCAATTAAGGTAGATACGCTCTGACTTCTGTCTTCAGGTTTAAGTAGAGGATGCTACTTATTTCTGAATTACTTTGTGTTTTGGTTTGGTTTGGTTTGGTTTGGTTTGGTTTGGTTTGGTTTGGTTTGGTTTGGTTTGGTTTTGTCCATTTTCTTTTTAGAATTCTTCAATAGACTATTCGTTCCATTAAAGAGAAAGTGGTTTAACAAATGCATGTTTCTGTGTGACCACAGAGTTGGATAATTATCTTTTCTCCCTGAGTGAGGGAACTTTGAATTTTAACTTCGAACTGAGCTATGCAACAAGCTGTTGGCTAAACAATAGAATTGTCCCAAGATACAGCTGTGTCCTCTCCCTCATCATGTGCCATGCTGAACCCCTGAGTGCTTCTAAAGATCAGAGAAACCAAAGGACTAATTCCATGACTATGCATGATAAGCAAGACAGCAAAAAGAAAGGTAGGCACAAAAACAAAGAGATTTAACCTCCATCAAATCACATATAGACAGAGGACAACAAAGAGAAGTGGACTCAAGAGTCCGAGAGACCCAGCTCTGTTACTAAATGACTTTTCTCTTGTTGAAGTTACTTAATACTTAGCCTTGTTCTTTTCAAATATGAGATGAATATAACAGTGGCATCTATTTCATAGGTTTGTTGTAAGGATGAAATTATGTAATGTATATAAAACAGTCACTATAGTTAATAATAACTCCTGCTTTTTAAAAATTATTGTTACTCACTGCCTTTTCTAATATTGCTCACCCTCTTCTCCAAGTATTTCACTTTCTGTAAAATATGTGTGTGATGTGATGTTCTATACTCTGAGATCCCTGGGTATTTTATTTTTTTACTTTTGTGCCTCTGTAATGAAAGTTAATATTTATTCATATCTGTGTTTATATTTGCTTTGTTTTAGAAGGAAGGAAAAGACACTCAGAACTTTTCTTCTTTATTAATTAATAAATTGCATAAATGCACAGATCAGGTCATGCATTGGTGTCACATGATAAATGACCTCAGAACACCAAGGTCTTTGGAGAAGCAGAATTTGCCATCGCCAAGACACTGGCATCTCCTGTTTTGACTGGACACCTGGAGAGGACACACAACCATCACCTTCACCAAAGTCATTTGAGTTACCCTATGAGTCATAGAATCTAATTACTAAGAAAATCTTTAAGGATCACCCCAAACAATAAACCAAATCCAGACACACATAAAATTGAAAAGATGGATACAGAGAACCACTCATTGGTGACTGAGTTTATCTTTATGGGCATCACTCAGGACCCTCAGCTACAGATTATCTTCTTTGTGGTCTTCCTCTTGGTCTACCTGGTGAATGTAGTGGGGAATGTTGGTATGATAATCCTGATCATAACAGACACTCAGCTTCACACACCCATGTATTTTTTCCTCTGCAACCTCTCCTTTGTCGACCTGGGCTACTCCTCAGCCATTGCTCCCAGGATGCTGGCTGACTTCTTAACAAAGCACAAAGTCATCTCCTTCTCCAGCTGTGCCACCCAGTTTGCTTTCTTCGTAGGTTTTGTGGATGCTGAGTGCTACATCCTGGCTGCCATGGCCTATGACCGTCTTCTGGCCATCTGTCGACCTCTCCACTATAGCATTCTCATGTCCAACCGAGTCTGCTTGGCTCTCATGCTAGGCTCTTACCTGGCTGGCCTGGTGAGTCTAGTTGCTCACACTTCCCTCACCTTCAGTTTGAGTTACTGTGGTTCCAATGTCATCAATCACTTCTTCTGCGAAATCCCACCACTCTTGGCCCTCTCTTGCTCAGACACCTACATCAGTGAGATCTTGCTCTTCAGTATTTGTGGCTTCATTGAATTCAGCACTATCCTCATCATCTTCATCTCCTATGCCCTCATCTTCGTTGCAATCATCAGAATGAGCTCAGCGGATGGCCGTCTTAAGGCTTTCTCCACCTGTGGGTCTCACCTCACTGGTGTCACACTTTTCTATGGCACAGTCATGTTCATGTACCTGAGGCCAACATCCAGCTACTCCCTGGACCAAGATAAGTGGGCCTCTGTATTCTACACTATTATCATCCCCATGTTAAATCCTATGATCTACAGTTTACGGAATAAGGATGTGAAAGCAGCTTTCAAAAAACTAATTGGAAAAAAGACTCAACAATAACAAAAAAAATATATAAATGTGTTATTATAACAGGTAAATGATAGTGGTAGAAGGATGGTGAGATGAGATGAAAATGCAAATAACTTTCCAATAAACACTATCTAAGTTACCATCTATTTGCTGAGTGAATCTTAATTTCTGGAGCATTTCCTGAAACTCTCAACTCTGTGATCTGAAAAAATTATAACTTAACATTTTTGAAAGACATACTGAGTAAGATTCATTAGTTTTTTATTTAACATTGGGTTACATATTGATTAGAAATGGAGACAGGACTTGATAGTGGGAATAAATAGCCAATTACCTTACAACATCTTTTTTCAGGGTCATGAGAAATGACAAGCACAAATGTTGACTATTTCTCTACTCTGAAAGGAAGTCAGAGAAAATTTAGTTAAATACATGGGGAATAGGGTTAGCATAAGGAATGACTTAACTCAGCCCAGGAACCATCTACTCATATTCAGCAAAATCTTATAAGTGCTAGATACATGCTAGGTTATGGAGCATACAAATAAAAGGCATACATTTGCCAACAAGGAGTTTGTTGTGTTTTCAGTTACTGTATTAACTCTCTGAAATTGCTGCCTCCATTAATCAAGAGACTTTTCTTTTCTACCTTCAGTCTTCCCTTCTGGAAAGTGGTTGGCTTTACCAAATAATCGCTGGATCTCTTTGATCTCCTCTGCCTAATATTTTAAAGGGTGAACATCTAATTTTTGTCAGCTTCACATATTGACATCCTTTCAGCCCTGGGGGAAAACCACAGGACTCTAGGACCCTATGAAAGATACACTTTGGGTAAATCACTAAGGCTAATGATAGCAAAGTTGTAATGTCTATAGGATTAGTTGTCCTGCTCCCCTCTGAAAGTTTCCCTATGCCTTTTTCTCTTCTTCTGATATTCTTTAGATCCTTGACTTTTCCTTGGGTGCTAAGGGTCTCCCCATTTTCCACCATCATTCCCAGGTCCTTATTCAAGAATAGTCTAATTAACCCTGATGTATCAATGACTGACAATAGATGATATAACTCCTTTTTTGTGTGTTCTCAAAGCTACAAACTTTTAATTAGGAAACAAGAATGCCAGGTATAAACAGCAGGTAAAGGCAGAAGACTGGGATCTGAAGAAAGCTAAGTTTTATCAGATATGCTGAAACTCCATCACATCATCAGTTTTAAACACTTACAATCAGTAATCTTTCTACCCCAATCTTTCCTCCATGCAGTATAGTCAAGTTCAGGAAAACACAACACTTGTCCTAAAGTATAGAGCAGCTACATTCATTATGAAAGACACCAAAGGTTTTAGGGATAAAAGATGCAGGATTTATCAAATTCTTTAAATGAGTGTCATTATATATGAGTTGCAACCGCACCAGTTCACAATTACCCAATCACATCATGAATTTCCAAAAACACATTCCTGGTGTTACATTATAGAGAAAGTACAGCAGCTAATAGACAGATACAGAGTTGGCAGTTCAGAAACCATCCAGGGATTTAGCCTTCAGTTCCTTTTTTTTGTAACCGATGCGTAAATCTATATACTGTTTGAAAAATAAGGAAATAAGGCCTTCCTATTTCATTAATTGCATTAAAAAGAAAACAACAGGCCTAAAATGGTGTCATTTGTGTTAATACCCATGATACCAAGCCTAGATTTAATACCTGACCTGGTTGCTGTTTTAACCCCTCCCACAAACATAATCGTGAGCAAACAGTCTGGAATTTTTTAGTCAACACCAATGAGGTGATCTCATTTTGGCCCTCTCAGTCCCCCATAAACAGAAGAGGCAATCCTCATGAGGAAAACCTCTTGTGGTTCCCATTCCTCCTAAAGACATCCTGGTCTAGACATAATCCTTTTTATTTATTTATTTTTTTAAGTTCTCTTTCCCCACCCTTCTTCCTATAAAAACCTTTCATTTTGTACAACTCCTGGAGTTTCCTTCCAGTTGCTAAATGGGATGAATGAATTAAAGCCAATTAGATCAGTTGAATGTCACTCTTTAACAACTACAAATTAAGTATGGATTATAACAAATATATGTTATAGTTCAAAGAGACGTTGCCTTAGAATCAGGAAAATCTTTGAATCTCAGCGACCTTGTTGAAGACTGGCTTTATTTCTTAATTAATTGTTGTATCTGGTCCATAAACAAAGCACTTTAAATCTCATTAAGTTTCTATAACAATTATTAGCAATAGGCATTATCCTATTTGAAAGATGATATAAAATAAAGCTCAGACAGGTCAACAAACTTGTCAGACTAATGGAAGAGTTACACTTTTAATTCTATCTAATGACAAACGCCAAGTCTTACACTGTTTAGCAAGAAAATCTCACCTAGGTCATGGTGTTTTCTAGTTATGTGATCTTGGGCAAGTTACTGGATCTCTGTAAGCCTCAATTTCTTCGTTTACTAAATGAGAATGATAATGTTTACCTTTTGACATTTTTCAAAGGATATGCTGTAATCTCTGTAAAAAATCTGTCATTTAAAAACACTTCATAAACATTAGTTGCTTTTATTTTTTCTTCATTTATATTTTAACTATCCATAATTAAGCCATCAGTGTAACGCAATAAAGTACAAAAATTGTTTACTGTGTATTTGGTGGTAGAAACATATATATCACTTAAAATGGCAGGAGAAAAATGAATAAAAGTTTGATCACCTTGACCTTAGTTCGGTCCCACCAATAGTTATTTCACATGAATATGTTAATATCTTTATACTTCAGTCTCCTTATCAATAAAATGAGGGTTATTACTTATATCTGATTTTTCCTTTTCGTTTACTCAACTAAGAAATCAATAAATGCCTTATGTTTGAAAAGGCCTGAATTCTCTTTCATATGTTAAAATTTTGGTGCAGTAATAAAATCATAACAAAGGTAAATATATCAATGATGTTTTCTATAATAAACTGCAGAAATCATATGAGTTGGTGTTCTTTTAATGAACGAAGAGTTGGTAGTCACTATACCAGGAGCTATGAAAGGCAAAAATTGATGCAGAAGTGGTTAAAAAGGGAGATGTCAGAGATATAGCTGAGATTCAATTATGCTTCCTCCATGATCAAGCTATATAACCTCAGGTGGGTTTTTTTTTTTTAAATCTTTGTTTAAGATGTGGTGAACAATGTGATACATTTATGTTTTCTATAATATGATATACATATGTATACATAATTTCCTGACTTCATAGAAATTATATGCATAGGGAGACAAGATAAATATAAATACCCTGTATCACAGAAAAAATCATAATAATAAATGATGAAAGAATTGCAGACAAAGTGCTTTGGAAGCTCATGCTAGAAAGGCAACATTTTCTCTTAAGAGATCAGGGAATCTTTATGGAGGAGGGGGCATCTGAGCTGTTTTTGAAGCATGGAATATAATTAATCAGGGCAGCAAATGAGGCAAGGAATGCCAGAAGAAGGAAACATAATAAACTTAAGCAAAGAGGCTGGAACCATGGGACATGTTCACGAGCCATTTTGTCTGGTTGCTCTCTGGGAGTGTGAAGCTAGAATGTAGCTCAATATCTGGCACTATTTAAGGAAATGGGAGTTTATTGCTTGGAGAATAGGGAGGTTATCACTTGTATATTCTGGAGAAGATTCCTCTTTGCTCCCCAAAATACTGTCACATATCCATTAGCAGAGCAACCTTTGGGGAAAACAGTATAACACCATAGTCTGTAGGCTAGTAAATCTGAATAGGTTCTGGCTACTTGGAGGAGATTTAAAATGGTGTGCTTTTCTTAATAGGGTTTGGATAAAGCTTTTACATTTTGACATATGTCTGGTCTTCTCCCAGGAGAAGAATTTAAACTGAAATCCCTGCCTTCAATCTCTGCCTTAGAGAAGATACCTGGAATAATTAGTGTCTAAGATTCCTTTTCTATTTCATAGTTAGCCCTCTTCCATAATTAAGTCAGGAGCTATACAATTGTCAAAGTCCTTTGTTTGGCATTCTAAGTCCTCTTCCTTAAATCATCTCTCTGGTGTTATGACTCCCTGCTCTCTTGGTGCAACAGATTCTCCTATAACATTATTTATTGAATGGTACTTGCATTTTTCTATCTCTTTGTCCTTCCCAAGTCTCTACCTTTTCCAATCTCTGTGTCTTTGATAGCTCCAACTCCATGTCTCAGAACATCCAAACTCTTCTCTTTCTTCAAAAGCCAGCTTAAATACCACTCCTTGAAAAGCCCTTCCCCCCAACCACTCTCTCTCTCTCTCTCTCTCTCTCTCTCTCTCTCTCTCTCTCTCTCTCTCTCTCATTTACTAGACTGATTTAAAAACCTAGTCTTCTGAACAGTAAGATTCTTTTATTTATAACTTACCTATGGCTATGTGTGTGGATATTATAGCTATGCACATACATGTGTAAATGCCTTAAAGGCAGGCACTGTATAAGATGTATCTGGGTTTCCCCATTGCAAAAGTGAGTTCACAATGGATATGTAAGGAATGTTTGTGAAAAGAGAAGAAATGTGTATTGTGCTTTAAACAGCTTCAGGGAGTATAAAACTGTGAAGATATATGAGGGACTTTGGAAGCAACATTTTGGTGTCTGTATATTTAACTCTGTTAGATCAGTGTTAATGAGAATAGGCCCCTTCACCAAACTCAGCTTTAGGACACTGAACTAGGAGCTCTTAATCAACACTATGAATGGCACCCACAGATGACATCTGAAATTCTACATTTTAGCTTTATCCTCAGCAATTTTTTCTACATCCCACCTCCCAAAAGTTCAAATCACATTAAACTCTAATACACCATGAAATTTCTCCCTTTGTATACTTTTGCTTATACTACTAGTCCCTATGCTACAAATTTTATTAAACCCATCTAAAAACCACTTCTGTATTATGTTGCATATCAATCATTACTTCTATAAAGCATTCCTGGACTCACCAATAATATCAATAATACCTACAACATGGGGTTGTTATGAGGAGTAAGCAAAATAATGTCACCATGGACAGTTGTCCCTCTTGTTCAAAGCAGTTTGGTTTTCATCTGTTATTCTGGAGTAAGTATCAATAGTGATTCATTTCACTCTCAAAAATGCCCTAGTTCAAATATTAATACATATGAAAAACATAGGTAGTACATTTAACCACTCAGGTCTTAATAATGCTGTCTTTTTTTTTTTGTAGGAGAAAAATACTATGCACATAATTCTGCTATAACATTTATACTCCTGAATATGCAGGCTTCCTTAGTAGACTATGAGATTTTAAGGTAAGTTCATTTTTTATCTTCAGGTCCTGGGACATAATAAGTGATCAACAAATGTTCATTGAACAAATTAATGTCCATGGCCTGTTCGATTAGAGAAGAACTACCAAAATCTAGTCCCAATTCTGGATCTCAGGAAACCTACAGATTCATAGGAGAGCATTTTTGGCCCCATTTTTTTAAGACGATAAAGCTAGAATTATAGAAATTTAAATGGCACACCAATGTTCTCTTAGTTTATAAGTAATAGAACTAGGATTAGAACTAATTTCTCCTGATTTCTCATCCAGGGTTCTGTAGAATAGGGAAATGCACAGCATTGTAGAAAGCTACAGACTGATCATAATTTGAGAAGAGGTTCGGAGAACCTTAATAAAGGGCTGGATTCATGACTACACTCAGTCTGGTGATTTGATTAGATTGATTCGTCTGGATTTCGACAAGATCATATTGTGAAGCACTTGTTGAAAGACTCACATTTGCCTATGAGTAGTGAGCTGAGTCTTTGCAAGGTCAAATAGTCTAGAAAAGTCACTATAACATGAATAAGTGAGAGAAAGAGACAGAATAGGAATGTTATCAAAGAAGCAGTTCAGCTTCCAGATTACGCTGAAAGGGTGATATTGATGATGAATAATTAATTTCATTATAACTCTATTCCTTTTCAGTATTTTACAATTTAACTGGAATATTAAATTAATTTTTTTTTTACTTTAAGGAGAAAGATACTTATTAAGAAAGCTTGTAACATGATTATATGATAGTAGTATTTATTATATTCTTGATAACTGTAGTGATGACATTAAAACCTCTCAACTTTACATTATTGTCCTTAAAATTAACCAACCAAAACCAAAAAAATAAATATATAAAGCCACTTCGGAAGAAATTTTGACAAGTTTGTAATATACCGATTTTATAATAAATCTATTCTAGAGAAAACAGATAGCTAGATATGGGTAGAGAGATGATAGAGAGATATAGATAGATTAATAGAGGACAATATATCAATACATGCATAGATACTTCAAGATTATCTAACCCAAAAACTGTTTCAGTTTGTAAATGAAGAAAATGAGGCCCATAGAAAAGAAATGATTTACTCATATTAACATAGCTTAATTAAAACTTTTGATTTATAATTTTATTATTCTCATTCTAAAAATAGTCTCCTAGATTTATAATACTGATCAAAATAAACTAGTCAAAATGGACTAAATAAGTAAAACAATTGGTCTGAATAATGAATTGCTAGAAAAACAAATATCTAATTTATAAACAACCAACTAAACATGTATTTCTTACTTATAATGTTTGGGAAATTTTAAAATGCTACCTTTCACTTGAAATCATTTGTTCGGGAGAAAGTTGGTTAGAAGTATATGTCTCTAGTCCTCTCATTTTTTAAGCAAATTTAAAACATATTAAGTCATTTATATATCAAGGCAAATATACAAAAATGTATTCTCTTATGTAATGAATTCAACTATTTTGTTAGTAATTTTTCCTTTTACTTTTAAACGAATTGTAAACCCATGAAATTTCATTTACTGATCTATGTGACCTTTATATCTAGGTGAAATAAATAGTTGTATTTTAGCAGTTGGTTATCTCCAAAAGGTGAATTACATCTTTTTTATTTTACTCTAAATTTTGAAATAAATGAGAAACAATTTTAGAAACAGTTTATCTCTAATTTAGCAGCATGTTAATCACAGACCTTATTTAAACTTATTGAGTATATTAATGCTAATTATATTCTGCTATTCTCTTAATTCAAAAAATAATTCTTTGCAAAGATACCACTGGTTGAAAAGATTCAAAACAGAATCATTTCTACAAATTTGTGATATACTTACATATCTGTGTTCCTCACAGCATCCAGAAAAAAACTTTTGTAAACATAAGTTGTGTCATATCATCCTTCTTCATAATACTCCCATTTTACTAAGAATAAATCCCTACTCCTTGCCATAGTAAACTCAGCCCTGAGTGATCTGGCTGCTGCCTGCCTCCCCAGACTCACTTCCCCAGACACACTTCCCACTGCTTTGCTTTTCGCTAGTTTCCTTTATTCCCTCAAACAGAGCAAACTCTCTCATTTCTTCAGTCTTTGTTCACAATCACCCTCTACCTAGAAAGCTCTTCCCAATCTCACTTCTACCTCTCCTGGTCTTTGTAGGCAGCCTCCTCAGAGAAAGTCACCCTACCTATTATTGTCTGTTGCTGCCCCTTGATGAGTATTTCCTTTAATGCATTTATCACAAATTGTCAGTATAAGTGTATATATTATATGTATATTATAAATATTTATATAGACATAAAGAAAAGAAGTATTTTTATTTTATCTAACATTGTGTTATATAGTAATTCAATGATATGTAGTGAATGAATTAATTAATCCATTAATTAACATTTGACCAAATCTGTTTCTGATCATTATTGTCCTTTATCCACACAATTATCCTAAGAACACCAGGAATAAAACTGTCATCAAATAGAATCAGATTTATTTATCCATTGCAAAAAGAAATATTACACACCAGGATTTTCAGGAAAGGTGGAGTTCAGATGAAATTTAAATGAAGCGATATTTTAATAAAGGTCTAAAGCACAAAGTAGATGCAAAATCCTGTTTCCTTGGAAACTACAAAATTAAGACGTGAAATTTTGCATCCAAAAATTCTTTATCCAAAGTTCTGACCCAAGTTAGAAATTAAGAATGCCTCTCTATATCGAAGTACTTTAGATCTTCCAGACAGGAGTAAGATGTTTCATCTTACTGACATAATTTTAAGCCATTAATTTCAGATAGTCTACGATTTTAGAGAACCAAGATTTTTCAGGAAGTAAAGAAAGAGTAGTCACACAATGGAGGGAGTTGCTCTGACACTTTAAAGTCGTGGTTTGTCCTTGGGAGAGATAGGTTTCCTGCCAAGTTTGCAGCTGGATTTATGTGTCTTTTATGAGTGGCAGGGAAGATGTTAACTGTCCAAGCTATTTTTTTACTCCCTTACTTCATATTCAGAAGTCGGTGGTCTTAGATAAACAGTTAACCTTAGCATCTCGTTAAGAGCTCTCATGTCCTCTGTTTTGCAATAGCTCTCCTTAAAGCTCCTTTCACATCCTGGTTCCTTAGGCTATAGATCAACGGGTTGAGCATGGGTGTAATCACAGTGTAGAACACGGCAATAATCTTTCCTCCAGCCCTGGAAGACTTTGACTGAGGTCTCATGTACATGAAGATGGCAGTTCCATAGAATAAGGCCACCACTGTCAGATGGGAGGCACAGGTGGACAGTGCCTTGCGCCTCCCAGAGGCTGACTGCATCCTGAGAACTGACAGAAGTATTCGTGCATAGGAAACAACAATGAGGAGAAAAGGAATGAAGACAATGATGACACTGAAGATAAAAACGACCATCTCAGTGAATGAGGTATCCGTGCAAGCCAACCTCAGGATGGAAGGTACCTCACAAAAAAAGTGATTCAGGACATTAGGCCCACAGTAGGGCAAACTCAAGGTGAGGACATTGATAACCATGGAACTCAGAAAGCTACTGGACCAAGAAATGGCTGCCAACTGGACGCAAGTGCTTCGGTCCATCATTATAGTATAATGAAGAGGATGACAAATGGCTACATATCTGTCATAAGCCATGACACCAAGGAGCACACATTCAATCATTCCAAAGGAGAGAGAGAAGTACATCTGAGTGGCACAGCTGGAGAATGGGATGGTCTTCTTTCTTCCCAACATGTTGGAGAGCATTTGTGGGACATTGGTGGATATGTAGCAGATATCCAGAAAGGATAAATTAGTTAGAAAAAAGTACATGGGGGTTTGGAGATGAGGTTCTATTTGGATAATAGTGATAATAATAATGTTCCCAGCTACCGTTAATAAATAGAAGAACAAGAACATAACAAAAAGAGTGAGCTGCATCTGTGGCTGTGATGAGAGCCCCAGAAACACAAATTCAGTCACAGTGAAGTTTGTTTTTGTCATGGACATTTTTCAAGCCACCTACCTCTCACTAAACCATCCACTCACATGAAGACAAAATCAAATCCCCTATATGTCACAATGTTGGAAATTTAAGACACAAGAACAAGAGGCCTTGGTCTGAGATTATATCTTGAGTATCTAAGTTGTACTACAAATGGAAAGATTTCTTCTGCTTTTAGAGGCAATATTCTTCTAATGAGATAAAGAATTTCAAATTCAAATGCTCATTAAAGTTAAGCAGATATTCTTCTTCTTTTTTTAAGGAAATGTGGGGGGTTTTTTTGCCTGTTTATAGTCTGTCCAAAACCTATTTATTCTTCAAAGCTGTGCTCTTTACTTCTTCAAAAAGATCCAATCATGTCTTCATTCAAATCTAACAACAGAGTTATCATGATGCGCCCTTCAAGTAAACAGCATTGAAAGGCATTGCTTCATGTGCTACCCACTAACCTATAAGTAAGTGTAGGAACAGCAGTTTGTGGTGCTACTGTGTTACCCTGATGCAGCCTACTAGTGTTTAGACACCCTGGTACCCTAAGAACAAAGACTGCATACCAAAAGCAAAAATCGGTCATAGAGCACATTAATTGCCAATTCTCCCATCACCACCACTTCCATATGTGGGTGTCTAGAATGGTTTCGTTATGTGTAAAATAAGAATAATGGTAGAACCAATTTTGTGAAAATTTTGAGGATTAAATAATCTGTATAAAGAATTAAGACAATGTTTACATGTAGAAAGCAATCCAGGAATAAATGCCATCTATTACTAATAGCCCTAATAACATGCAGTAGTTCTACATTTAGCTGGAATTCACTTCACCAATAATAACCATTTCAGAGAAATAATATTAATGAATTAATTAGTATCATATATTAATTAAATTGTTTTATATACTATTAACATATTATATATTAATGAAATTTAAGTATTAAGTTAAATCCAGACAAGTTAAAATCACTAGGTGTAGTCACTGAGAGCTCCTTAGTCCCACCCTGTGCCTTCTTATTCTTAGCTCATATATAGAGTTAGTATGTTTGGTAAACTGACTTCCAGTATGCAGCCAATTAAAAGCAGTGATTTAAAAAGAGATGAGACAATGAAAAGTCCTAGAGAGAGGCACAGTTACAATAGCAAGAAGTTGTCAATCATTTATCTACTCATCCATTCATTCTTTTTTTCTTTTTCTTTCTTTTTTTAATTTTTTCTTCCTTTCTTCCTTTACTGTTTCTACCTGTCTTCCTCTCAAAAAAATCTTTTTGATAATCTAATACATACCAGATGGTTGGCATACTCTAGTAAACACAGCACACATTTTCAATGCTCTCATACAATTTACAGTCCAGTGGAAAGTTGCAAATTGATTCGTGAGGGAATGGGGAAACTTATTAAGAAAACATTTAAGAGCCAAGTAGTTACAAGTCATGAAAAAGACTACTTGATGTGAAACTTACTCTTTCAAACAATATTGATTCATATGTTATACATTTTAGAAAGCTTTCTTATATTTTGATTTAAATCAAGGCTTTTCATATCAAATAATTCCGTAAACTGGTAAACTAAATTATGTTAAATATGAAGTCTGGGGATAAAAGAGAAATGAGCCTGGAAAGAGAAGAGAGTAATTAAGTTACAGTCCTGTTTTCATCAAGTTAGCGGTAGAGGTTATGAAGTTTCTTTCCAGGCCCATTTAGAAAGTTCTGCTGCAAATAAAAAGGGTTATGGTGATTTTTAGGCGTGATCATAATGATAACAAATGACATTTGCAGTGAGTTTCACAGTTGACAACAAGATGACACACAATCAGGAAATCTCACACCTGGTGGTGAAATGCATCGAATCCACCTTGGGGGAGCACTGGTGACATGTCTGGCTCCACCACTCACCAGCTGAGAGACCTTGCACGATTCAGGCCAAAATTCTGTGCCTAACTTTCTTCATCTGCAGGATGGAGACAAGAGAAGCATCCTCATTGAGTTGATGGATGAGGTAAATGAGATAATGCATGTAAAACACCTAAAACAGAGTTAGACACATATAGTAAAGTCTCAATGTATGTTAATTAATATGATGATCCATGTGATCCTCATTAGAAGATCTTTGTCAAGTGCACAGAACAGGAATTATTGGGACTTCTCGACCTAGCCCAGTGACAATGAGACGAAGTCTTTAAGACAGTAAACAACTTATCCAAAATCACACGAGGAGTTACTGAATATATATGTAAGCACCTACAACACACATGTATATATTTATATCTATATTGATAGTAATAAAACCACACCAAAAATAATAGTCTTGGTTCCACAGGCATGCATGTATATATAGAATTGTGTTGACTCAAAGAAACATAAATATTTTGGATCAACATCCAAATACTGTCTATATTTTAAAGATTTAATAACATATAATAGTCCTTTAGTCTCTCTTAATGCACAGTTGTCTGAAAGAGCACTTTTAGTTCCCTTATGACTGTAACTACTGAAAACAAGCTTGAACCCATTCAATTGCCAGTTTGTCAAGGTATAAAATATTCTGTTCCTGTCAGAACACACAGAGTTGCATCTCCATCACAAGGATGAGAGAAATAAAGGCATTTTTGTAAATAAAATAACACCCATAGTATGAAGCAAGCTCATCAAATTAAATATAAGTTTACAAAAGCCCTGGAAGTTTTACAATTACTTACAGATTCTATATGAGCATTTCAATCAAGCAAACAATTACCTAGTTACTGTACACTCTCCATTTTACTTAAAAGGCTCTTGCCAAATACCTTCAAACTTGTCTGCCTGGAAAACTCCTATCTGATCTTTCTGAAAATCTCCCTAATTTCATTCACCCAGACAGAGTTAATCAGAGTGTCCTCTGATGAACGATTTCCAATTTCCATTTTTTTAACATACTTGTGTGTGTGTGTGTGTGTGTGTGTGTGTAAAAATTTATTAGTCTCTCTCCAATTGATGGGATTTCCAGGTACTCTGTCATATTTGTTTATGTTTCTCCTGTCCCTAACACATAATAAACATTATTAAATGTTGATTAAACTCAAATAAACCTTTCCCATTTCTACTTATCTTAAGTCTTGAGCTCAAATTAAGAATAAATTCACCCTTGTGGTAGCCATGACTTTGTCTAACTATATAGTCAAGCAAAGTCATTTACTCCTTATTAGTTTCTTTTTTCTAAACAATGCTATCTAATGCTAAAACAACAACAACAACAAAAAAAAAAACATCTAATTTGGTTTGAAAAAAAGAAAGAAAAACTTAATATGGCTTGATGCCAATAATGTATAATATGTGTTAACATACTTTACTCAAGGTCAGGTTATTTTGGCATCACTTAGACACACCATGTTAGGTATTTTATGTCTTACATGGATAAATGACTCATTTTTCTGCAAATAACAGACAGAAATCTAAAATATATTTTATACCAAACCATAAAAGGCCTGCTGTTTCCTCATAAATTGTGGGTTTTTAAAAGTGAACTCCTTAATTTTTGTAATTTAAACCACTTATATAACTGAATATGTTATTTTTTCCAATGTATAATTAAATTATTCATTAAGTTTGATAGATAGATTTGATAGATAGTGGTAATATTGTTGGTCTTTGTGAATACCTCATTTTCCAGGAATAATATTGCAAGGCACTATAGTGTAGGGGTAAAAGCATAAACTCCAGACAAGGACAACCTGAATATGAATTCTGACCTCATTATTTCTCTGCCAGGTCACTTGGGCAAGTTTCTAAACTTAACTAAATACCCTATTTCTCCTGTGTAGAGTAGGAACTATATTGGTACTTATTTACTAGGGTTATCTTGATGATTACCTTAGAAAATATGTCTAGAAGTTTAGCAGAGTATCTGATATAATAAGAACTTAATAAATTATAGCTTAAAATATCATATAAACTCCAAGTTTACTCAATTTACTTGTGTTCTAAAAGTAGAAGGACCATTAGACATAACCATCTTGGAAGTACTACAGAGATGTTTAGAGACTACACAAACTCATAATATGTGTGTTATTATTGCCAAAATTTGTGATGTATTTTTTTTGGTTCTCACTTTATCAATTAACAAAATTTATTGTTTAAAAAAATCAGCTTAAGGACTAAAAAATTTAAAGACTAAAGAAAAAAATAACATCATGATTCTGTTTCCCTCCTAGTTAAGAAAGGACATTAGGAAGGCTACCAGGAAGCCCATAAATATTTTTCTAATGAATCCATCAGAGTTATGGAAATTATGCTAGGAAAAAAATTTTTAATAAAAACATCATTTACAGTGTTTACAATTGCACTGCAGGTGATAATTTACCACTTACTATGAGTTAGTTTTACAAATCCTCTTGAACAAATAATTGGGATCTGAAGGAGAAAGAGGAAAATATAAAAGCATGGGCTCCTGGAAGGCCATGCTCTAAGAGAGAGCCAACCCCCAACATCAGCCAGAATGCTATGTAGGAAAAGATCACAACGAAATTAACAAATTTTCATCTTCAGCATAGACAAATAGATCACTCCCACTCCCACCCCAGAAATAAAGCTTTCTCTATGGAAAAGAAAAAAATTACCAAAAAAAAAGAGAAAGAGAGAGAGAGATTAACTGTAATTCTTCATTGCATAACAAGCATTTTTAGGTATTTTGGGGATAATAAATTGCATCTTCACAATGACTCCAAAATACATTTATATCCATTTTGAAGATGAGAAAATTGATGATTGGAGAGGCTATACAATTTTCTCAAAGCCAGAGTGTTTAGCAGAGCCATAATTTGTACTAGAGTATGCCTAATTCTAAAAATGTTCTTTGATAAATAAATAAATAAAATAAAACACTCTTTAGTTAAATAACTGATGATTTTATTTTGTTATTACTATTATTTTTTTAAGATCTCAATAATCAATTGCAAGCATAAGCATAGTAGACAAAACATACCGTAAGGCCATAAACCCATAAACGATGTGTAGAATTAATCTGCTTCATTCCTGACCTCACAATATACTCATACAATCAATTACCAATAAAAAAAAAAAAAACACAAAACATGCATGACATCCATGGGCAAAAAATACAATTCCATGGAGATAAAATAAACTATTTGTTATGATAACTATGACTAAGATACTGCTATAATCCAACTCTGCCCTTTTATAAATGAAAAATAAAGATAATGAATGCGGACACAGTGAAGTCCCTAAGTCATCTGAGTTTTCTCATTTTAGGACCTTAGGCTGAATTTTTAGACTCTTCAGGGATAATGTCCCAGACCAGTAATTAACATTTAATTATTTGTTCTGAGAGATTCTTGATTAATGCATTTGTTAGTTGCTCCCCTCTTCTCTCTGCCCTGCATATGAACCTTTGCAATGGTTGAATGTTACATGTCTTCTAAGTGTCCAGGGTGCCCTCATCCTTCTCTATTGCCTAATACTGGTAAGGATGAAAATGAGTTTATGTAGCACAAGAATAGCAAAACCTAAAATTCAGATTTCAGAGACCGTATAGAGAGCCATTTCCTGGAATCGACTGGATTTTAGAGATGGATATGACCCTAGTATACTCTCAAATGTCCACATAGCAAGTTTGAACCTTAGGTTCTCTTCTCTCTGATCATAGACAACTCTGGAACCACCTACTATTGCCTAACAACTAAACATAAAACTATTTATTAGAAAACATTAAGGCCAGGAATCTTATTAGCCTTGTGAGCCTTGTAAGCTCAAACATACCATTTCACTTTCATGAGCTTTAAAATATCCATAAACATTTCTAGACCATTAAATTGCTCCCTTGTTTTGGAGCTAGAGAGAGTAAAAGAAGGAAGAAAGGTAGGAACAGAGGAAGGAAGGAAAGTTAAATGTTAACATTAATTAACTCCCTCTGATGTACAAAGAGCTAGATGAGCCAAATGATGTCTTTGCATAATAATATCATGTAACCTGATGATTCTCGAGTTTTAAGAGCCCTACAGTTGGTTGTTATAGTTTGTTTGTTTATTTTTAATATCAGTGCCAAGGCCTTATCTTAAATTAATTAAATAGGAATCTCTGCAAATAGGACTCAGATATAGGTATTTTTAAAGCTCCCCCAGGTGAGCCCTTGAAGCCTTATTTTCCAATATTTTTACTGGAAAAAAATACATTTGTGGATTTAGACAAAGCTAAACTTAAAATATTCATCCTTTTAGGAAGTTCTCTTTTCCCTCTTGTAGTAGGGAGAAAATGCAAGAATTGTTGTGTGAAAACAATCTAAAAAGTACCACATCTATCTAAGCCTTTTTGGAATGTATAATTCTACTTTGTTTTGATATAGCTGGAGTCTCCCAGAATTAGATGTCCCCAGGTGTTGTCCCCTCAGAATGCATTTACGTCTGGATTGTAGTGGAAACTATTCAGTATGTAAAGGAAAAACAATACATGGCAGACATAGCATCTTTAAACATATATTTTCTCATTTGAGCCTCACAACTCTAGGAGACAGAGAGGGCTCCCCTAGACTTAAGTCCAGAAGGAACAGATCACTTATCTAAGTTTGTGTAATTTGTAAGTCATATGAAAAACATTTAAAGGTTTCTCACATTGTCTAGGGCCATGGTCAGCACCTATTATATATTATTAAAAATGTCCATACTACCCAAAGCAATCTGTGGACTCAATATAATCCATATCAAAATTCCAATGCCTTTTTTTCCTGAAAAGAGAAGAAAACATTTATAAAATGCATACAAAATCGTGACTAGTCAAAGCAATCTTAAACAAGAAGAACAAAGTTGGAGGCATTACACTTCCTGCTTTCTAAACATATTGCAAAGCTACAGTAATCAAAAGAGTATGGTACTAGATTAAAAACAGACATACGTCAGTGGAGCAGAATAGAGAACTCAGAAATAACCCCACATGAATACAGTCAACTGATCTTAAACAAGGGTGTCAAGAACACAGTGGAGAAAGATGGTGTCTTCAATAAATGTTGCTGGGAAAACTGGATATCCTCATGCAAAACAGTGAAGTTGGACCTTATCACATAACGCATGCAAAAACCAACTTGTAAGTACATATGTAATCTTAAAAAGAAAGGTATGTGGGGGAAAAAATATGTAGAATCTTTTAGATGAATGCTTATCAAACTTTAATATGCATATAAATCACATAGGTTTCTTGTTAAAATGCAAATTCTAATTCAGTAGGTCCGAGGCAGGGCCAGAGAGTCTTCCTTTCTAAGATGCCAGACGATCCTCATATGCTAGCTCTTGAACCATACTTTTAAGTAGTAAAATTTAGATCATGGTAAAGAGTTTATACTTATTCTGATTATAACATTTGGAAATTTTAAGCACTGATATATTATAATATGATTAATGATCTTAAATTGCTTTGGCTGTCATGAAGCAGACTTTGGGAACAAAAAAGAAGCACTGGTAGCATATAGGTGAGAAAAGTTAGTGCCTCTGGTTAGAATAGTCTCAAAGATGGTTAAACGTGGAAGAAGAAAAAAAGAGAGAGAAACCAATTCTGTCAAGTTCACACATAGCTTCCATCCTTGCTACCACAGATAATTTGTAATGTGCTCACTCTTCAAATACAGAGCTTTCCGGGGAAAGCAAACAACATTCTCAGTGTGTATCATTTGTCTCCCTGATTACTGAATGTCTTTTCTGTAATCAGTGTCCTCTAGTGGACATTTATAATGGAATATGGATATCCTCACACTGTCCTTTCCAAGAGATCCATCCATATGCCCCTCCCCTACTTTCTTGTCACTAATTTTTCTATCTTTTCTAAGTCTCTGCTCAGTCAATCTAGTTACAGCTCATGAAACCTCATGAGTTACCTCAACTCCAGGAAATGTCCAAATAATATTATTAAAACATAAAAAAAAAGATTACAAATAAGCATAGAAATAATATCAGGATGTTACAACATTAAATATAGACATAATAAGGAAATTAATTAAGCCTATGATATTGATGTTAACAGCATCTTTTGTTATTGCATTGGGAATGTTTTGTCCTCAGTAAGTATTTAAAAAGTTCAAAAGAATTAATCATATTGAATGTTGAATTACAGTATAAATTCCAAAAGCTTTTGAGGAAACAGTGAATTCCTGAATCCTATATGGGTGTACTTGTATTCATAAATTTGGTTTGATTAAACTTTACATTTCATGCTTGTTGATTTAGCACTTTTGGAAACCAAACATATACACACTCCTCAAATTCCTGTCAAAACAGACTGATGAGATCCGATAATCTTTTTGGTGTATATATCCTCCAAGAGCAAATCTTCAATTTCTTCCTCTGAGCTACTGATATTCAACTTCACTATAGAAGCATTGTAGAATGGTGAGGTTGGGTGTAGTGAGAATTACATAAACTCACAAAGCGACTCCTTAAATGTAGTCACTGGAGACTTTTGTCCAGGGGAAAGCTGATTCCCTCAGGTTGGGGGAAAGTTAGGGACTGCCTCTTCAAACAAGGATTTTTGTTTTTAACTTTGTCCTTGTCCGCCCAATGTCCATATCCTATTACTTTATCGTCTCGATTTTTCCCTCCATCAGTTCCTTTAACTTACCATAAAACTTCAGGCAAGGTTAGGCTTTTAACTGGCATTGCCTTTCTGTAGTTCTTACAATTAGGCCCTTGCTTGGACCTCAACCATACATTTCCTAAAGGACTAAAAGAGATGAGAAGTGCCTTCAAACCTACAGTCGAGGCTTTTCAACTGCCCTATCCTGTTCACAGTATGATCATTAAAGTTTTGAATTCAAAAGATTCCATGATTTTTACAACCAATATTATTGTGGTTGTGATCAATGATGCAGTTAATCAATCTATCAACACTTTGCCCTCCTATTGCACTTCATACTATGACATTGTTGGTGACCATTTAAATTATCACGATGCCATTACAGGACATGGCTTAGTAGTTAGTGTTCCATTTCCCTGGCAAGTGTATATTTGCACATTTTTTAAGGGTTTGATTCTAGGGCTACACCTCATATCTATTAATATATCAGTCAGAGTCCTCTCAAAAATCAGATGGCCAACTCAAATTGGCAATTTAAGAAGAATGTAATAAAGGGACTAATCAGAGAATGGGAAAACCACAGAGTATGGGACAACACAAAGGATAAACTAGCCCTTTGACAAAGCATCTCACTACATCTAGGCCTCAAGGGAGAAGGGGAAAGAGCAGTTATGAGAACCCAGAGATGGAGAGAGATTGCGTGATGAAGGCGACCAGACAGAAGCTTTGGCATTGGTTTAGGGCTAAACATAGTCTTCACTCACCCTTCCGGTTTAGATTCTGGAAATAAGTATTCTGAACTCAGGCTTTTCTCTGCCGGGGCTTCGTGCGCAGGGCAGCCACTTCCCTTCGTCCAACGCCCCACTGATGGTGGCGGGGGATGAGCTTCTCCGCCAGACCCTGCAGAGGCTCCGGCCCGCATCGTGCCGGCGTCTGTCCGCTCGCGGTGCGCTGCGCCAGCTTCCCGCGGACCAGGTGGCTCAAGAGAGGGGGCGGGGAACAAGCAGCCCACTCCTGCGGTGGCGTCTAGTGGGATGCGGTGACTCCTCTCTGCCCTTCCCCTGCGCCCAGGCACAGGAGCCAGCTTCCCCGAGGGGCTGATGCATGCACCTCCGACTCTGTCACGCCGGCCGGAGAGGCCAGCTCAGGCACTCCTGGTGTCCAGGACGCGCCTGTCTAGATGCAGAACCTGACCGTCCTGACGCAGGACGCCAGGGTCAGCCACCTCCAAACCCACGATCCAGCAGGTGCTCTGCAGGGGGCTTAAGGAACCGGTCCCTGTTTCAGAACCTGAATAGGAGCAGGTGCCTTCCTTATTGGGTGCAATGTTTGAAAAGTTGGTTAAAGATGGGGAGAAAATAATTGATAGGTGATGATGGCGACAACCCTTTTGTCACTTACAGAAAAATAGCTGTTAATAGAAAAGTTGTTGGTATAGTTGGAAAACCGTGAAAGCGATTCCTAACTTGACCTCGTGTAAAATATACACTAAGAACTACAATCGCTGTTTAATATCCAGGCCATCTGCAGAGTCTGGGGAAAATAAAGTTTACAGGTATACTTGTAAAAATAGTATAAACAAAAGGGAAAAAAAGAAAAAAAAGGAAAAAGTGTGATTGCTATATCAAATCACTGTTAATCCTCTAATCACCCTGAAGGGTGACTGGAACCAGCACATCTACCCATACAAATTATTGCACAAGGGGACTCACTGAGTCTCTCTTCTGCGTGGAGTCTGGAGGTGTTCCAATGCGATGAAGAGCAAGAGGCGGTAGAGGATGGTGCCGTGGACATCGTGGACATCAGGGGACAGAGAATATGCTTTGGAATGGGACAAACCTTAAGGAGCAGTTGCATAACGTCATTGGCATTAAGTACCTTGTGGGGCACGGTAAGGAATCTGGACATTATTATAAATGTTGAGATTTATTCTAAACTGACGGTTTGAATTGGGTGAGTCATGTAACCTGATTTATATTTTCAACAATCACTGAGAGCTGTGTGAACAGAAACCTGGGCAAACGAGAGCTAAATCGGAAGGCGGATAATGGGCTGCGTCAGCACCCCAAAGTGGTGGGATTCTGCCTTTATTAACAAAGGGTGAGCCACCAGCTTTGTTTCTGGATGGGGTTTTTCAGAAATGAGAGAAGGAGAGGGCTCTGGTGATTCCTGGACTTTTCACCTGAGCAACTAGAAGGATAAAGTCTCTGTTAGCTGATACAGGGAAATTTGATGGGGGCGATGCTGGGTGTGCTCTGGTTGGCGTGTGTGTGTGTGTGTGTGTGTGTGTGTGTGTGTGTGTGTGTGTGAATAATTCTACTTTTGATATGTTGAGTTTCATGGTATCCTAAAGGAGTCACTATCCAAAAACAAAATCACTGGCCTGTCCCTTGACTCTGCCATTAGTGTTTGATGCATATGCACCTTTCCCAACCACGTGACTGGTCTTCGCCTCTTCATGGGGTCGATAGTAGTAAACTAGCCCCACCCCCTTCCACATGGCGCAGAGTATACTTATCATGTTATGTATTAAAATGCAGACTACTTACACACATACAGCCAGCAAGGTGCTTAGTGCAGCTGTAACCTTTTCAGGGCAAACAGTGTGTCCACAGGGACATCAAAGAATTTTCACAGCACCATATACATGTCAGCTGAATCGAGGCTGCTTGGGTGGCTCAACAGACTCCTGGAGCCCTCCCTATTCTGTCACCGCTGCCAAACCGCAGTGGGTTTGCATGGAACCTCTCCGAGCACAGACGCCAAGGGAGAGCAAGCCTGGAGCCTTACTCCACACCCGTAGGTCCTGACCCAGACAGCGCCAGGCAGTTGGTTTCTTTGTGAGGGTCCGCGTTACACTTAAGGCAGAAATGGAAGACTGCCACCCGAAATGGCATCCGCCTAATTATTCCAAGCCACAGTGACTGGTAATGAATGCGGAGTAGAGGCATCCTTTTGCCTTCTGCTGAGATAGCTTCCTGTGAACTTTTTTTCTTTCGATTTTCACTTTACTGCAAATATACTTCTCAGTTAATGGCCAATGTCATTCTCATCATAAGCCCAAGTTTCTGTCTCTTGCTTTCTTTTATTTTGGTCTGTGTCCTTCCCTCCATGTGTTTAGTCCTTTGTCCCTTCCCGACTCTCCTGGGCAATCACCGTTAAGTACTTTATATGCATCCTTCCTCTTCGCTCCTAATCTTCCAGGTGGAGTGGATTAGCCTCTGTAGGCCTACGTGTGAAAAGTATATTTATTCACACACACACACACACACACACACACACACACACACACTGCGTGACAGCATAGAAAGGATGGTCCGTTTGTCTCCTTCTCCATGAGTGCCCAGTGAGGGCATCTCACTCTGACTTAGAAGCTGCCACCCTCTTTGAGAGAGGACTGGGTGGGGTCTCTAAACTTCCAGCAACTGGCTGAGGGACTGTCCTGAAAACTTAGCAACTAAACTTTCCTCTGGGGACCCCGAGCCACCTATCAGAGGAAGACAATGCACTCATGGGAGGGTGGTGGCCGCTCTAAGGAGTCTGCCAGCAAGCTGGGGGTTCTCTTTCTGCAGTAAGAGAAATATCCACTGAACCCTGAGTGGATGTGACCTGGGGCCAAGACGGAAGGGGAGCCGGGTGGTTTCATCTCTGAACTCACACAGAGGGACTCGGAAACCCCTCTCCTGGCTCTGAGAATCTTTCCGGACCCAGCCAGGCGGGACTAAGGCCAAACCAAGAGGCCCAGAGATGGGCCCCTCTCCCAGAATCTCCTCTCCTGGTGACTTCCTTTTTCCAAAGTACCTCATTTTATCATCCTAGAGGAAAACCCCTCTTACGGGGTTCCAGGAGCCTGCAGGTATTTCGGGTTCTGCGGCCTGGAGAGGGATGGACACTAGTTCAAATCCTATTCCCATTGGGGGTGGTGTTGGTAGTGGACTCATTCTGGTCTGGTTTGATCGTCACTGTCAGCCCTTGAGTTAGGTGTGATTTTGCCTCCATTTCACGGGTTAGAGAACAGGATAGTTTGCCCAAAGCCATAGGACTAGTTGGGGGCAGGGGCAGAGGTGTCCACGGGGGATTTAACCTTAGAGACTCACAGCTTATTAGGTCCCTGCGGGGAGATCTTGGGCAAGTTCCCTCCCCTCTTGGT
>CM053510.1:7590198-7630020 GCA_028627145.1 Eidolon dupreanum | reverse complement strand
GTGGTGGTGGTGTGTGTGGGCAGCGGTCTTGATTCCCTATTTGTAAATTAAATGTTAATTCTGCAGTGAACCTGATTCCGTGGGGCTAGAGAGTGGCTGGGGCTAGAGAGTGGCGGGTAACTTGAATTTCTCAAGAGGTGATGCCAGTGCTTCTGGTGGCCACCTCTAACACCAATTGTTAATTTCACTGGACAAAAACTGCTCTAAGGGCTTCACAAATTTTAACTTATTTCATCCTCATAACCTTAGGAGGCAGCTACAGTTATCCTCATTTAAAAGGAAGCTGTGTTTATGGAGACCTCAAGCCAGTGGCCTCAAGACACACAGCTCTTAGCAGAGCCAAGATTAAACTCAAGCAGTCAGGCCCGGTGATCTTAGGCCCCAGGCACTGCTTCTCTACGTTCCAAGCAGCCTCCACGACCTTAGCCCATACCTTCCAGGCCCACTCCTCGCTGTCTCCACCTTCCATAGCCTCCGCTGCTCCCTCAATCGCAGCTCCCAGGAATGAGATCAGTGTGGGCAGTCCCCTCATAGGACCGCCCTGGAGCTTGAGAACAGAGCTCCTAAGAACCGCGCCCAGCCCTCAGCCAGCTGTACCTGCTGTGCGCAGCCTTCTTCACAGAGGATGGAATTCCGCGTACGGCCTGCAGATGGCGCCAGAGGATAAACCTGCAAAAAACTGGCAGGCTAAGGAAGCTGGGTGAGGATTGACACTCATCATAGCCAAGAGCAGCAAGGTGTTGATTTGATCGTTCTTGGATTCCCTGGTGCCCAAGATCTTCCCACCCCTTTAGGTGGTTACATTGAGACCTGGACTGGAGAGACGGGTGTTGGCGTTGCCGCGTGACGTGCTTCCTGAAGGTACACCTTAGCTCATGTTGACTCACCCCCCTACCTCTCACCCCCCTTTTTCCCCCTCCAATTTACCCTTCTCTCAATTAAGGCCCACCGCATCTGCCTCTGGGAAGACATGTCTCTCCATCATTCTAGGTCCTCAGAGTTTTTATAAAAGACATAGTGGAGGCAGAGCCAACCTGATACCTGTTATTGTCTTAGGAGCAAAGTATTTCTGGCATTTAATGGGAGTGGGGGTGAAGAGAGAATCCAGTGAGAGATAACGCGTGGGAAGCAGCCCCCCAAATGACCGGCGTTGTGCTCTGGAGAAGGACAGAACTGGAGGACAGCACTGAAAAGCCGGATCTTCTGCTGGCTGGTGTCACAGGTGGCATGAAAAGGGAGAAATTATGATTACCAAAGAATTTCGGGGATTAGAGGAACAATATGTCTTTTCCCCTTAACTCTAAAGGTGTATTTCCCATTACCAAGCTAGGTAGAGAATGAGAATCACTTCACCAGTTACGAAGATGGGACGGGGGTGCCATCCTAGGCATTTAGGACTTAGGAGTGTCATTGCAGGCATTTAGGACAGCAAAGACCAAATTCTTTGCATGTGTATAAGGAAGCTAAGTATTTTAAGTGAGTCTTGAGATTGTTTTAAATAATAAAAACAAAGCCGATGAGGAAAGAAAATTAATATTTATTTGAGCTGTTATGTCTTGCACAGACACAGGATTCTCTAAAAGTTTTCTAATTAAGATAGCATATTCATCACATTTGAAGAAAGCAGCCCCCAATGCTCTAAATTTTTGGCATACTTTCTTTAAAAAATAGCATCTTGTTTCTAATTTTCCATGGGTTCCACCTGATCCTTTTGAAGTAGCGACTCATTTGTTAGGCTTTCTTCTTGGGGGTTCCCATTTTTCTTTTCCGTTAACACTTTATACAAGCTCTGGTTTTTTTGTTCAATATCACGAAGGATTGCTTCCATAGAATAGCCATATTCGATAAGAGGATTGCCTTCACAATAATGCCCGACGGTGTGCACAGCAACCAATTCGCCAGATGTGCTGAACACTGGGGAGCCGGAGGACCCGTCAGAAAAACAAGTATCATAACTGAGTGTGTCCGAACGCCACAACTCTGATAGAAAGCTTCTTCGGGTAAACATAGGCCGAGCATTAAAAATAGCAGAATACCGTTCTTCCAACTTACGTCGGTGCTGCTCTGGGTACTTCTCTAACCGTTTATGTAAAGGAACCACAACACAATCATCTACTTGCTTCTTCTGGCCGGCTGGATGACCAATTATATACACCACATCATCAGATGGTGGGGAGGAAATGTGTCTCACCAGACCTGGAGGAAATCCATTTCCATTATCTCTTAGTTTTAAAATGGCATAATCTAGATTGTCATCGGACACTTGAATCCCCTGCTCGACAGAAAACCAATCTGCATCAAGAGGGCTGAACCCCTTATAAGTGAAAGTTACACGTACATGTTCGCTTATGTTCGGCCACAGGTGCAGATCATTGCCTTCTCCCAGCATAAGCTGTATGACATGTCGACAGGTGAAAATATAACCTTCATTGAAGACAAAGCAAGTACCATTGACTGTTCTTCTGTTATAGTCCAATTTCATGAACCCAACCGATACACCAAGATGAAAAAGTTTTTCAATGGTTTCATAGGAAGTAGAAGTGGAAGTCACTTTTCCAAAGTACTTTTTATATATGTCGAATTGTTCCAACGTTGACAGATTTTCTTCTCTCCGTTCTTCCTGAAAATACTTCTTCATCTGAAGTGCCTCTTTGCTAAAATTTGAATATTGCTTCATTATATCTATGCTCAATATCTGAATATTCTTTAGCCGGAGATCAGCTGCCTCCATCCCGAGAACAGTATTGGTAAGGTAGGACATGCCCTGATGGGACCTTTGCCTAATGCGTGAGTTTAGATTAATATATTTCATGCGAATACGACGTGCAGGATCGTAACGTTTTCTCATTCTGGCATTTGTCCAGCGTCTTTTACCTTTGATATCAGGCCCTAGACTTCGTGGTGGGAGAACCTCTTCTCGGTCATTCTCTACGTCTTCAGTCTCTCCATCTTCCTCTAGTTCATGGGTCTCCACCTCAGACTGCATCTCAGCCCGGGGACAGGTGTCAGTGGCATTGTCATTCTCCTGTTTTGTTTTCTTACGAGTAGCTGTTCTGACAGATCGCTTTGTAGGAATGTCCAGTTCTAAGACTTTTCCAGCTACTACCTCCACTGGGGAGTGTTTTCCATAAACCTTCTTATGGCTTTCCCTTAGATTCCACTGCAATTCTTCTAGGTCAGACCGAAATCGGCCATCTTTGCACAAAGCTTCTTGGACAGTCTCGCCCTTCGAGGCATAGATGCAAAGTGCACGTCCATGTACGTGAAGTTCCATGAGCTTCGTAATCTTCTTTGTCGTCTTCCCCACAGCGACGACATGAAAGAGAATGTAGTCAATGTCTGGATTTTCACATTGGCGTAATATCTGATCAGCTTCTTCCTGGTCACTTATTTTTTGACCAACTGTTATTGTACAATGAGAATCTGGGGGTAGGCACTTGAGAGGCATTCCTAAATTTATATATCCATCTATGGTTTTGTCTTCATAAACAATAATGTTCTTATTAAAACAATCCTGCATCGTTGTACAGAAATCTTCATTAGCTCTCAAAGCTGAGTAGATATTCTCATGGAGTTCACCATGTGCTATAAGTTTACTCCTGTCTGATTGTTTGATGCTTTTGAGGAAATCAAAGGTGAAATAACGCTTTTCACTGTTGCTAGGATTGAGCTTCCTAATTTTAAGGGCTGCTTCCTGTTCATGGGCTTCACTTCTAAGTGTACTGGTGCCACTACATTCTCCTGTGTCAGAGAGGGATGGAGCGACATGTGTGCCAGCCCATGTCTGCTTCATGACAGTGTCCTTGAGAAAGGAGAAATAATAATGTTTTACATTATGCCAACCATAAAACTCATGGATATGCTGAATAAAACTTAGATAATCTAATGGCTACTTAATAATGGGAAAAAATGTCAATCATTCCAAAAACAAAAGAAAAATACCTCATTGACATACACAACACCATGGTCCTCACCAGAGGGAAAGGGGGTGGGGGAAGGTAGACGGGGTAAAGAGGCTGAAATGTATGGTGACGGAAGGAGACATGACTGGGCGGTGAACATATAATACAACATACAGATGATGTATTACAGAATTGAACACTTGAAACTTATATAACCTCATTAACCAACATCACCCCAATAAGTTTAATGAAATAAAAGATTAACTGCTGTTAAGATTTGCTATTGATTGACCCATACATTTTCTAAGTGCTTACTTTCCGTGTGTCAGATATTAGGGATAATGTGATGAACAAGTCTTGGATCCTGCCTTCAAGCAACTGAACTTAGAGGAAGATATAGAAGATGGAAAAAAAAAAAGATTACACTACTTCTTATGTCATAACATTCATTATTACTTAATCTTATCCTATTGCTTTACTTGAAAATAGGGATAGTCATCCACTTCGTAGAGTTGTTAGGACAAGTTTCTTTGTGTGCTTAGAAAAATGCTTGCTGCATAGGAATTGGTCAATAATATTATTATTATTGATGAATTTAACCATTTTGGACTTTAGAAAACTATTTTCAATGCCTATAGAATAACAACTCCATAGGTAATTCTTATAAAGCTAGAAAATAGGCTGCAGCCTCACCATCCTCAGTCCTCATCACTCGCCATTTCTACTTCCTGCTAAGTTATGCATACGTTTTCATATCACATTCCATAATTTTGTTTAATATGATGGAGGATGGACTCCATTGTAGGACCAAACTTAATGATAATGGAATGCCCTTTTTGGTAGTTATAAGCAAAGCCAGCGCTATGCATGGCCACCAATGAACCTTTTGCATCAAACACTGGGGAGCCAGAAGACCCAAAATAAAAGGTGGTGTTATAAGTAATGAGATCAATCCTGGAAACTGTTTTGAGTGTGCATGTGGATATACCATATATCATTGAAATCCTCTGCTTTTCTAGCCTGAAGATGCTCCTGGTATTTCTCTTCTCGCTCACCCTGAGGGACTATAGCACAAGCATCAGAAGACTTTGCCTCTCCGGAGGGATGGCCAATAATATATGTCAACCCATTAGGTGGCACAGGAACAATTCCATCATATAGTCCCAAAGGTACTTGTCCATTTTCCTTCAGTTGCAGAACAGCATAATCAAGAGTTCCATCAGATACCTCAAACCAAGGTTCAACACAAAAACATTTCTCATCTTTTCTTGGGCTATCTTCAAATGCTACCCTTACCAACTGACCAATTATGTCTGCCCACTTACTTTGCTCTATTCCTTTTCCCACAATGTCATCTATCACATGCCGACAAGTGAAAATGTGCAACCCTCTAAAAACAAAGCAGGTGGCAGAACCCACGTTCCCATTGTTACCGACGATATGTACCCAACCGAGCTACTGAGACGAGAAAGAAGTTTGTGCGTTTTAACTGGAGTAAAGTTTTTTGTCAGTTTCCCAGTTTGTTTTATGCAATTGAAATAATTTCTTTTTTTTTCTTCTGTTTATCGAAGCTTTCTCTAATTTTTTCATGCTCTCTCTCCAAACTGAGGTACTGGTCCATAGTTGCTTCTTTCTACACACGGGTGTTTCATGTCTCCGACAAAGGATTCTGAGGGGCTGGTGCCTAAGAGCCCATCCTTTTCTCTATCTCAGCCTGAAAGTACTTGCCCTCTAAGTCATCAATGACCGGCTGTGTGTTTTCTACAACGGAGTCCAGGTTTTCGATGAGTTTCCAATAATCATTCTCTAGAAAGGAAAGGAATCTGCTGTCATTGCACACAGCATCCTTGATGGTTTCTCCTTTGAAAGCAAAGACGCAGAGTTCGTACCCTTCTTTGAGAAGTTCCCTGCATTTGACAATCTTTTTTCTCCTCTTCTCAATCACATGGATGAAAAATTCAACACAGTCAGCAGATGCCCTGTCATGGTGGCCAAAGATCTGGTTCTCTTCTTTCTGTTCACTTTTACTCTGGGTGAATTTAATTACCAGGTGAATTTAATTTACCAGGAAGACAGCTCAGGGGCATTCCAAGGTTCAAGTGTCCTTCCATTCCTTCCACGTCATGCACCAGCATTTCTTGGCCCTGATGAGTTTTCGTCTCTTCTTTGATAGCCTGAAGTGTGTTGAGTGCCTCGTACAAGCTACCGCTCTCACTATGCGTAAGTTTGTGTTTCTTTTTTTTGTTTTTCCTGTGGTGTACATCCAAGATAATGTTAATTACCTTATTTGTGGACGTAGCCTGGTCTTTGGGTGTTTGAGCTCGAGTGTTAGTTATGTCTTTTGGACCTTTTCTAGAGCTCGTCTTCATCTGAGGAATGCTGGAAATATTCTCTTGTTCTTTATTGACCTAAAAAGAAATGTTAAGTACTGTAAAACTATGAATACAACCCTTGTCTTTTGTTTCTCTTTTTACTATGCAATTCACAAAATTTCCATAACTCTGAACCAATCTGCAAACGTCAGTGGCTAGAATGAAATCAGAGTTTGAGTTGGGAGCCAAATATAAGCTGAGTTTCCTGTCCCATCAGTCACATAAGCCTTTAATACTGCTACACTGGAGCATTTTTCTGAAGAGTTCAAGGAAAGAAACAACTGTTTTCTAGGTGCGTCAAAAACAGAGATGCTTAAAAGTCTGCCAGCTCTTTTGTAGTGTTATTTCAGGCCCTGTTTACTCTTTTCCGCTGTGTAAGTTTTACTTTTTCCAGGGCCAGTGATGGCTTGCACCAAAAATTTGTTCCTAATGCACCAAACTCAGCAAGAATAAGGGTACCATGGTTTATTTTCAGGTCTTAAATGTTAAACAAAACCATCATCAGTTAATCAATCATTTGTTCATAATAATATAGTTATTTCTAATAATAAAATGCTGATTCACCTAGCAACTATCGTGCAAAGAACTCTAAGTATTTCCTCTATTATGTCCACTAATCCCCAAATCCTGTGAAATGAGGAACAACAAATATGGCTTCTATGTTCTTTTAATGGAGAAACAGAGGCACAAGAAACTATTCCTATGAGTTTTTTCTTAGGGTTATATAATAACCATTAACGAAGTAAGTATCAGAGTTCCAATACTTAGTCCAATATTTTTTTCCATTAGAATATATATATATATTCTAATAAATATATGTGTGTGTGTGTATGTGTGTGTGTGTGTATATATATATATATATATATATATATATATATATATATATATATTTTAGGAGAGGCAATCCTTGGTTGACCTCACAGATTGCAAAGACCTTGTCAGATTACAATCCCTTATTTTTTATTTTTTATGCCTACACCTTCCTAGGTGGTCTCCCTGGTCTCCCATCCAAGTACTAACACTAGGCTCGACCCTGCTTAACTTCTGAGATCAGACAGGATCAAGATTGTTCAGGGTGGCATGGCCGTAGACTCATTAGACTATATATTCTTTTCTGATAAATTTTATATCCTTGATTCTCATTTTTATAGGGCGTTATCTTAAAACCAGGGATGGGGGAAGGGAGAGGAATTACATAAGGAACATTAATCAAATAGCAGAAATTCAATAAAAAATGATTCCTATGTCTAAATGATACATGTTTGCCAAGTCATATTCATCATGGCATGGGTGCCAACAGATGCCACTTGCTTGTAATAGGAAAAACAATGCCAAGATTGTAGTAAAGATTAAGTGTAATATCATGTGTGACAATGCCTAGCACAACAAATGGCACATTAGTAGGTTAACTGTATTTTCCTTCTTCATATAATATTCTATTTCAAAAAAATGAACATAAGGTGATATATATTTATTCTAGGCATACCTACAAACTCTCAAAGAGCATTCTTTTGGCCTAATGCCTTCAGAAACATCCTTGTCATACAGCCCATCACACACTGCTTGATTTCCAACTATTCAAAGGATTCTTAGGCAGATATAGACACTTTCGAAAGGGGAAAACGGGGTAAAACATGATTATTAGCTTGCACTGTCATGGAGTAGGACAGAGAAAAACAGACTAGATTTAACTTGATTTTTCTAGACACTTGAGTCTTCTAGTTAGAACTAGGATAAAGGAAAAGTTAAAGGCTTTAAGTTGCATTCTCAAATGCTCACCATTTCTCAGCCTTCTTCTTAACAAATTTTGAGGCATGTTTTAGACTCAGGAAGGGAGTGATGGTTTGATAGGATAACAGAGCCCAGGTAGTAGTAAGACCCCCTGCTTAATGTAAGTAAAATTAAGTCCAAGTCTTCACTCCACTGCTGCCTTAAGCAACAACTCACTTCCTTCCTCTCCTTCTAAACAAATGGAGGATAATAAACTCCTCCCTGCCTGCCTAACAAGGTTAGAGTAAAGATACGTATTTTAAAAATTGTTTTGTAAACTGTAATGCACTATACAAATGTAGGTTTTTATTGTTATCAAATAGATTGGCCATATTTGCATGGTAGATATTTTCAAGCTGTGAAATAACACTAATTTTGTTTTCCATGTTTTATTGTAATACATTATATTTGATTTGTTCTTGTTGTTCAGGAAATGTTATAATAGCTTTTGGTTAAAGCTATTTGATATAGCCAAGATTTTTATTAAAACTCCTTTTTGCTGCCACCCCCCAAAATGAAAAGAATAAGATGAATGAGAAAGATTTTAATTTATTTAATATTCTCTACATATAATGAAGTGAATTCTTGGCATGAAGGCTATGTAACCCAGTGTCGAGAATGGCTAAGTCTATTATTGATATATTCCATAAACAGTAGTTACAAACATACCTGAGGAAAATACTGGTCAATTTTCGTGTTATTCTTTAAAGTGGAAGAAACCTTCTGTGATCTGCGTTTCTTAGAGCTCATAATGGCTTGAAGACGAATAGACAGTTCAGCTGAAACACTAAAAAGGTTCAAGTAAGAGCAAAAGTCAACTAGAAAGCTTCAGGATTCATGAGTATGTGTTGCCCCCACAGCAGGACACAGCTAGCTCTGGGCCAAAGGCTGCTCTGGTGCCACCTGACAGGCCTACAAGGCAAGACTTGCAAAGATAAAACTGTTTCCAAGGAGAGGAAATGTCCCTGAGAATGAACCTCAAGCACCTTGGTTGGATGTAAGCATTTCAAAGCCCACCCCTCCCTCCAAACTGACAAAGCTCCATATCCAATCAAACATTTTTGGGCACGGAAAGCAGCAGGGAAATAGAGCCCATAACCAGCAGAGAGAGCCAACGATAGAAACAGATCCAGGAGCGACACCTATGCCAGAACTGGTGGACAAGAGCATTAAAGCAGGTTTGACCTTGGATCTCTGGCCTAAGGGAGTGACAAGGACCGAATGTACCCTCCTGTTTGAAAACAAAACAAACAAGACAAAATGGGCAAAAGAGGGAAATGGTGGTTGGTCAGGAACAGGTCATCATGCAGTTAGGGACAGTGACAAATGAAGTTTGTTTGGTGGGTGGGGGTGACTACCTGCAGAGGTTCCAGGCCTCGGCGCAGGGAGGGGCGGCAAGCAGAGGTCCTTGGAATGCCTGCTTGGAGGAGACAACTGAGACCAAGGTGGCGAGAGTTCACAGGACACAGAAGGGAACCACCTGCTCAGAGAGAGCGTGGGGACACGGGCAGAGGGCTCCTTCAGGAATCCCTCTGAGAACTGACACTACCTAAGGCCGGGGAAGACCCAGCCCAATCTCCATCCCTTCCCCTCACCCCCACTGGGTCAGAGGGTAACCTCCCTCAAACTTTCCTCCTACACCCCTCCCCCCGCTTCTCAGAGTCCTCATTAAGGACTTTGGCTCAGACCAAACTTGGATTGTGCCTGTGAATTACCCCCCTCTGCACTCCTTGAAAGGAAGGTACCAGAATCCCATCCTCAAAGATCAAGGTTCAGTAGTCTGGGGTGCACTTAAGAAATCCGTACGGTTAACAGAGACCCCCGCTCCATCCTCCACTGCCTCGCCCCCAACTAGGCACTGCATCATTGCTTGGGCTAGCTGGCGAGGCTGTCTCCAAGCATCTCCTCACGAGTAAAACTCTTGCCCTTTGAAGCTGGGGCGCCGAAGGGGTTCCCATACGGGAAGCTGCTCTGTGCCTCCCTGCCTTCCCCTCTCAAACCTCCCTGGCTTCGCGCTGACGTGCTTCTGCCTGCCGCCCTTGCCACCAGCCCTGGGAACGCCAGTCCGTGGCAGATCCAGAAGAACCACTCACGGGAGCGGAGAATGCGCGCCGATTCTGCCGGTGACCGCCGCTCTGCGAGTCGCTGGAGCTGGGAGATGGCGCTCAGCGGGGTGTGACGGTGCCCGGGAACTACTGCCGCCCAGACCGCAAGTGGAAAACCCCGCTTCGAGTGACAGGGCGGGACAGGACCGGCTGGCGCGTCCAGAGGCCGGCCCGCCAACGGGCCCCGTTGGCCCTGAAGATCCCGCGGCATTTCACCCATCCAATCGCGGGGTACGCCCGGCCCACGGCCAGCTTTCGCTTTCGGTGACAACCTCCGCGCAATCTCGTCCCTCCGCCTATCCCGCCATCCGAGCCCTTTGTCACAGCGTCGGGAGTGCAGCCCCCAGGGCGCCCGGCGCGGGCGGGAGGAGCTGGGGGACCCCGCTTTCCCTGGGCTCGCAATGCGCAGCGGCCGGGGGGAGCGAAAGGCCCGACACCTTCCATTCAGTTTCTACCCCATTGGCCAAATTAGCTAACAGAGTTCATACAGGTTCGTGTCCTAGAGCATAAAGCAGCATGGAAAAGTTTGGCAGTTGGTCTAGAGGGGCAAATGGAAGATATCCAGTACCCTCCAAATATATCAGTACCTATGTTTATCGATATCCAAATGTACATATATATGGATACATATCTGTAATATGAATTTGTATTCATCAAAACTCAATGCAGAATGTAAAAGAAAATTGTGATTGAATACATCTATCCGTAGGGAATGGCAGTTCCTAAATAAAACCTTTCTGAGTCTTATTAAATAAAATTGACCTGACATTGTCAACACTTGGTTGCTATCTAGAATTTGTGGTATATGTGGGTAATTCCTCCCATTACATCTCCGACATCTGTGCACCACAACCTGGCTTTCTGACTGCCTGTTTTGTTTTTCAGTTGAATACCTGGTAGGTTGCTGAAGGCCACTTAAACTGGTTAATTTGGGGAAGGTTTATTAAAGAGATTGTTACAAAGCAAGGTGTGTGGTGTAGGGAATTCCCAACGAATGGTGTAACAATTCTAAGACTAATAACTTCTGAGAGTTGTTAGTTCCTCTATCCCTAAAGATACAAAAAGAGGGAAGAGGGTATGAGCATTAGAGGAAGAGCTTTGAAACAGGGTCACCTGGCAGAATCTGTGGTCCCGGTCCAGAGATGCAGCCAGCTATGGCATCTCTGCAAGTAAGAAGCCTCGAAAAACCATTCTGACTTCACTCTCTGCCCTGCCAGTGACAACTTCTGGCTAAACCCATTGAGTAGATAGATAGAGGGCAAAGGATCCTACTGATACAATTAATTCAGCTGAGTATCCTAAAGCAAAGAGGAGATTAAAAGGGTGGAAAATGGATCTGGAAGGACAAAAGAAAGGTATTCAACATAGAACAAAATTATCAGCCTCATTGAACATACGTGCTTTAAGATGCACATATATGCATATGAGTAATATAGTATACACATATGTGCACACATATGTTTAGTTCAGCTTCTACGCAACTCAAGAAAAAAAGAGAATGCAAATTATAATTGATTACATTTTCACCAGGAAATAATAGCCTCACAAAAAATTTATGCATCATTAAATAATACCTTATTTGTCCACATATATGTCTTATTAGTTATTTCCCAATTTATGAAATCCTGAGAGATTGAAGAAATCTACAACCCTTGGGAACCACAAACTGATATAAAAGATTCTGGGACAGGCAGATTTGAATTCTGTTGAAGTGATGGTGTTGCTGAGAATTTTAGGTAAGTTGTCTAATTCAGATGTTATTGGTAGACAGAATTTCGCTTGTTCCTCACAACCAGTCCAAAGGCTATTTACATACTGAGATATTAAAAGGGCTAAAGAAAGGGTCTCTTTTGGTATATCTTCACGATCTTCCTATTGAAGTCTTTGAAACTACTGAGAGTTCACTAGGAGAAGTAATACCTCATGCATAGAGACAAAAAAAAAAAGAGCAATTCATATTACAGAAAAGGACAAAGGAGAAAAAAACTAAATCTAAATGCACAAATGAACTTATTTCTATAAAGCTACAGGATTAGGATGATGAGTTATTGCCACAAGGATAGACATGAAGATCAATGGAATAGAATGGAGAGGAAGATGTATTTATGGAAGAATAGTCATAGAGATACAATGGTGCTGGCTTTGAAGATGGAAGAGAGGGACCATGAAAAATGAATGTGGACAACCTCTAGAAACTAGACCAGACAAGGAAATGGATTCTCCCTTAGAGTTCCCAGAAAGGAACAGCCCTGCTAACATCTTGATTTCAGCCCATTTGGTCCCATATTGTACTTCTAATCTACAGAACTGGATGATAATATATATTTGTGTTGTTTTAAACTACTAAATATGAGGTAATTTGTTACAGAAGCATTAGAAAACTAAAACAATGGTCAACCGATTTTTGACAATTTAATGGGGAAAGAATAATCCTTTCAACAAATGGTGTTGTGACATATAGTTATTTGCACGCAAAGGAATGAAGTTGAACCCTTTCTCACACCATACACAAAAATTAACTCAAAATATATCATTGATTACCTAAATGTAAGAACTAAAACTATAAAAGTCTTGAATAAAGAGAGCAAATCATTGTGATCTGTGTTTAGGTAATAGTTTCTTGAATAAGACACCAAAAGTAAGCAAGAAAAGAAAAAATAAATTGAACTTTATCAAATTTGAAAACACTTGTATATCAAAGGAGACCATCGACAAAGTAAAAAGCTAAAACAAAGTATGGGCAAAATATTTACAAGTCATGAGTCTGTAAAGAGATTTGTATCCAGATTATATAAGAACTCTTACATCTTAACAATAAAGACAAAAAAAATCTAACTTAAAATGGGCCAAAGATTTGAGTAGATATTTCTCCAAAGAAGATAAACAAATAGCCAATAAACACATGAAAAGATTCTCAACATCATTTGTCATTATCGAAATGTGAATCAAAACCACAATATTATACTACTAACATTGCTGAAATAAAAAAGACAAACAATAACTTGTGTCGGTGAGAAAAAGAAAAAATTGGAACCCTCATACCTTGCAGGTGAGATTGAAAAATAGTACAGTTAATTTGGAAAACAGTTGAGTGGTTCCTCAAAATGTTAAACATAGATTCACCATGTAACTCAGTACTTCTACTCCTAGGTATCTATTCAAAATAAATGACAGCATATGTCCATACAAAACATACAAGAATGTTCACAGCAGCATTGTTCGTAATTGCCAAAAAAAAAAAAAAAAAAAAAAAAATAGAAAAAATGAAATGTCAATCAATCGATGAATAGGTAAATGAAATATTGTATATCCACTTAAAAGAATATTATTCAGCAATAAAAAGTGTAAAATAATGATACATGCTTCAAATGAAGGAAAAAAGAATTATTTTAACAAGGTTTTTTGGTACAGAATTATTTTGGTCTTAACTTCCTGTCCTTAATAAGAAGAATGCTTCTTTTCTCCTGGCATGGAAAGGGCAGCTCTGACAATAGAGTTGCAGTCTCTATTTTTAAGAAAACAAAAGAGATCAGACCATCCCTTTTTGTATCTGCTGTTTTTTAAAATGTTGTTAGCTCAAAATAATCCTTATTACAAAGTGGCATATTTTGAGGTGGAATATGCTTCCATCCTTCAAGTATTGCCACCTTCTAAACCACAGGGACTTTTTTACTTCTTAGAGGCTTTGAAAAATTTGTCCATTCCATTTCTAACTGAGAAATAGAAGAAGGGGTTCTTCTCTTGTGTCTAAGTTTAATTAACCACTCATTTCACCCCATTATCCAGCTTTATTTTCTTAATATCATCTAATGTTAATTTTTATGTATCTCTTCTAAATAAAGGCTCCATAGAATAAAGGTCAGCCCAATCTTCTCACTGCTGTATCCCAATACCTAACCGCACCTGAAGCTCAAGAAATATTTTCTTGAAGATGAGTTAACCCTCTAATAGCACTAGAGCTTCCCTATTATTAAATGCTTTTTATTGAAATGAATATATTGAGGCTCAGAAAACTCCCATCACCCACCCAAATGAAGCAAGATTCCTGCTCAGATTACCCTTACTCTAACACCCATAGCCCTGACCACAACTCACAGGCCTGTCACAGAGAATGCTCTTCTTTGGTATTGATTGAAGGAATTAAGCTTTTCACTCTTCCATTTGTATTGATGTCTCTAAGCTATGGAGAGAAGCAATTACAGGATGGCCGAGTTCATCCTAGTAGGTTTCACAACATATCCTGTCATGCAGCTGGTCTTGTTCGTGGTGTTCCTTGGCATGTACTCTGTGACCATGGCAGGAAATACCACCCTCATAATGTTGATCTGAAATGACTCTCAGCTGCACACACCCATGTATTTTTTTACTGGGAATCTGTCTTTTCTGGATCTCTGGTATTCCTCTGTCTATACCCCGAAGATCTTAGCGACCTACATCTCTAAAGACAAAAGTATATCCTTTGCTGGCTGTGTGGCTCAATTCTTCTTCTTTGCTGGGCTGGCCTCAAGTGAGTGTTATCTGTTGCCTGCCATGGCTTATGACTGCTATGTGGCCATCTCCAATCCCCTGTTTTATGCTCAGGCCATGTCAAGGAGATTGTGCAACTGTTTGGTTGAATATTCCTATATGGGTGGTTTTGTCAACACAGTAATACTCACCAGCAACACGTTCACATTGAATTTTTGTGGAATGTCATCGATGACTTTTTCTGTGATGTCCCACCTCTGGTAAAGTTGGCATGTGATGTGAAACAGAGCTACTAGGTTGTGCTGTTCTTCCTCCTGGCCTCCAATGTCATTACCCCCACCACACTCATATTCGCCTGCTACTTCTTCATCAGCACTGCCATCTTGAGGATCCACTCCACTCCAGGTCGCCTCAAGACCTTCTCCACATGCTCCTCCCACCTGATCTCTGTCACCTTATACTATGGCTCCATTCTCTACATCTACTTTTGTCCTAGTTCCAGCTATTTCCTTGAGAGGGACAAAATAGTTTCTGCATTTTATATTGTGTTGTTCCCCATGTTGCACCCCACGACCTACAGTCTGAGAAATAAAGATGTGAAAGAAGCTCTAAAAAAACTCTTCAGGTTCACATTATCTGAAATCTAAGTGAACATAAATTCCTCAAATCAGTGCTCAACAAAAATGGACTGCTTTGGGGGAAAGTTGGAGAACTGGATTTAAAAATACCTCTTTTCATATTCAAATAAATATAATGAGGAAGAATTTGTTTGTATTAGTTCACTTTGCTTTAGAGATTGGTTTAATGCAAAATAGAAGTATATCTATTGTATCTGGGATCTCAAAGGATTAAATTTGACTTCAGTATTTCCCATCAGATTGACCTGATTTATTTTCCCTACATGAGAAGCTTTATGGGAACATGAAGATGTTATATAAATTCTGGATATTTGTGAAATACATACCTAATCTTTATAATCTAGTACTTATAAAACTGTATAAATAGAAGAATGAAGAATGCTAAGAATATTGTGATGAAAAGAGAGAGGACAATGATATGATATCTAATGAATGCACATGAAAAGAATAGTTAAAAATAGTGCTAGTACAAATGATGAAGTGGCTACAACTATTTGTTCTAAAGTCTTAATTTAAATGTATTTTATGCATGTGTTCGTTATAGCAATAGCTGTAATCTTTCATTAACAAGGTTCTAACCTCTGAGGCTCATGCTACTCATTTGTCGTATGTAACTAAAAATTCTAATTTGCAGTGTTCTCACAAAGAATATTGAAAAAATATCAACTAAACCTGCCAAGTAGTGAATATGGAGCTGTAAGTTTTTTGTTCTTAAAACCTCTGGTAAGGGGAAAAAAGGTATTGTATCGGGTACTGCATTGGGAATGTAGTGGGGGGTTGTTTGTTGGTTCGTTTGTTTCAGTTTGTTTCATTTGGTGTTGTTTTCCCTCATGGGAAATATGTACTGCAATTAAATGAAGGGGAGTATGGCAGAGTTCTGGTTCTCTGTGGAAAGATCTTTTTTCCAGAGTAATGCACTGTCCTAGAGACATATGTTTCTCCATGGCTTTCGAAAGGTGTTTTGGATTTTTGTTTGTTTGTTTGTTTGTTTGTTTTTATAATCTACTCTTAAAATTTTGCTGATATATTACATTGAAGTAGAAGATTCAGTTTACAAAGATATTTTCTATATACTCAATTAGAGCTTTGTGAAGGAATATGGATGGAATACTTTACTAAAAATAAAGTTTACAAAATCTTGAGTAAATATCCAGCAGTTTAACCATTCCAAATATTTCCCCCACATAATAAAGTTTATTTGCCATATTTCAAAGTCCAGCTATGTACAAAAACTATACAATTCCTCTATTTCTCTTTCTAAGACCTCTCAAGGATAAATTTTATGAAAATCTAGTACTGCTAAGAAGCAAAATACAGTATTGTGGAACATCAAACAATCCAATACTATTGGTTTAAAATAGTTTAATCACAACAAAGCAATGATTAACAATTAAAGAATGGTTTGATCAGTTTTACTGCTTTAAATATAACCTGTATTTACTTGAAATATTGTAATGTTTACAAACCTATCTATAAGCCAATAATTTGGAAAATGTAATGAGAGTCTCCTGCAAAAAGGTAACATTTATCTCTGTGGCCTTAGAGACTGCATGGCTTTCCAGAAGGCCTCTTTGATGTCTTTGTTTCTTAGGCTATAGATGAGAGGGTTGAGCAGTGGGTTGACCACGGTGTAGAACAAGGCAGCCACTTTGTCCCTCTCTAGGGAGTAAGTGGAACTTGGTCTTGAATACATGAAGAGCAAGGATCCATAGAAGAGCATGACCGAGATGAGGTGTGAAGCACAGGTGGAGAAGGCTTTGCGCCTTCCTGAGGCTGAGCGGATCCTCAGAATAGCCACAAGGATGTTGAAATAGGAAATCAGGATGGCAAGAATGCTGGAGAGGACGGTGAAGCCCACCACACCCAGGAGGACTTTTTCGTAGACCCGGGTGTCTGTACAAGACATTTTTACCAATGGTGGTGCGTCGCAGAAAAAGTGGTCAATGATATTTTTACCACAGAAACTCAGACGGAAAGTGTTGGCAGTATGGGCTATGGCATTCAAGAATCCTCCTATGTAAGAGCCAGCAACGAGACCGGAACACAGAGAGTTGGACATAACTGCTGAATAACGTAATGGGTTACAGATTGCCACGTGGCGGTCGTATGCCATGGCTGCTAGGAGGTAGCACTCAGTGTAGGCTACGACACAGGAAAAAAACAACTGGGCTCCACATTCAGCCAAAGAAATGCGCTTATCTTCTGAGACACAGTTGGCTAGGATTTTGGGAGTATACACAGAGGTGTACCAAAAATCTAAAAAAGACAGATTGCCAATGAAAAAGTACATAGGTGTGTGAAGGTGGGAGTCAATACGAATTAAGATAACCAGGGTCATGTTCCCTGACAAGGTCATCAAATAGAGTGTCAGAAATATTGCAAATAGGATTAGCTGCCACTGAGGGTTTGCTGAGAAGCCCACCAAAATGAACTCAGTCAGGACACTACGATTTCCCACTTCCATGTCTGCAAAGAAGAAACCTGATAAGGATTTTGAGGGGAAAAAAAATTAGTGATTTTTCTATAGAAATAAATAAAGCTATCAATTAAGTCAACAATTACTAGGAGGCTTTTATCCATAACTATCTAGAATGATAGGATTTTAGCCTGTGACTTGAGAAGACCACAGGAATTGATCTTAGAACCTAATTTTGGAATTAAGGCTTTTACTTGTTAATTTTTAAATGTAGGGCAAGTTTCTTAGTTTCATCGAACAGACAAGAAAAATAAAGCTTCCAGGTTGTCTGATTGAGTAAAGAATATATGCACAAAAACACTCAGCATAGTAAGCATTCAAACAAATTCCAGTATCCTTCATGTTATTGAGAATTTATGTGTCAAACATTGTACTGATAGTTACACAAATACCAAGGTACTGAACTACTCTTGCAACTATTAGTACAAATAGAAATATATATATATATATATATATATATATATATAGTTATAGTTATAGTTATAGTTATAGTTATATATGCATATGTGCATACACACACATAATTAATTACTTATTATGTGTCAGTTAATATTTTCACTCCTAATTTTAATCCACTTAATCTTTTCTACTACTTTATAATGTAGGTATTATTATGATCCTCATGGAGTTTAAGAAATAATTCCAAGGTCACTGAAATAGTAAATAGCAGAACGAATTTGAACCCAGAATATTCCTTATCAAGAGTATATGTTCTCAACTGTTAAGCCATTTATGTCTTTTTCTCTCTTGTTCTCCTAGCTAAAGTAATGCTATGACCCTCTGAATTTCTTTACTTATTAAAAAAAAGCTTTAAAGAATCCTCTTTCTAGGGAATGATTTTCCCCCACTTTCTCTTGTTGATGTGAAACTTGTATACATGGCCGAGGCATTTTTTCATATAATGGATGCTAAATATGAGGAAGAAACCAATTTTTGTTGTCAAGAATTCATCGAGAAACTATGAATCCTTCAACATTCATACCTTGAAGCTACACAGCCCTCAGAGAGAAGCTAAAAGGAGGGACTGATTAAAACATACAGAGTTAGGGCTTATGCCCCAGTAGCTGGCTGACTTTCTGTTAGCTAAAAAGACATGGGAGAAAGCTAAGCCGAGAGAGCATTGTGATTTACTTCTAAGTTTAAAACATTCGCCTTTGAGCTAAACCAGATCAGTTCATAACTAGAATGCAAATGCAAGTTTTCTACCTCAAGGTCTGCTATTCCTGCTTGTTAGGAAGCAAGCTATCTCAATCTTTAAATATTAGGTGTCCTAATCTTTCAAATGTAGCTGATAATGTTCAGAGAGGACATTCCTTGATTGGTGACACTGTGGTAAATATAGCTTGAAATCCCAAAAATCATTCCACTTCTCCAACATTAATATAACTGGATCTCTTCTCATTAACACACAAAGCACAGATGTTTTAGTCCTATACCCAGTGTTCCATAAGCTGGCTTTAATTTATTTACCTTTATAACTCTCTCTCTCACCACTCATCTTCATCTACTTAGGTCTTTAACCGAACTAAATTGCTCACATGATTTCCTCACAATAATCTCACACATCCTGAGAACTTTATACTTGTAGTACTATGTTGCTATTTATATTTGTACATTATAATTGTTTTCCTTAATCTGCTCAAGCTTGAGTAGAATAATCTTGGAAGAAATTTTTGGTCGATATATTTATAATATATAAATAATGGATTATAGCCATCATCTCAATAATAACTATGAACTTTCTCCGCTGTTTGATCACTTGTCTATACAGTGAAAAATACCTGGGACTTATTAAACTCATCTTTAATGTAATATAATTTCAGAAGTAATAAAAATATGTAGACAGCCAATTGTTACTCTTCTGCCACTACCCCCTAAAAATGCAAATAACTGAAAAAAATAACTTTTTTGTCTACTATCAAAGTCTTCTCATAAGAAGATGTATTTAAATGAGACATGAAAAAATGAGCCAAATGCCACCCACTGTAGAGGTAAGAAGAGAGGGGAGAGCAGTTCCATGAGGAGAATGAACACACACCATAACCCTCCCATGAGTAGGAGTTCGGTGAGTTCACAGAGCTGAGAGAGGTTAAATTAAGATGGGTTGGAGAGAGGAAACAGGTGATAAGCCACAAAGCTTATTGGAACCATAGTAACAATTTTAGCCTCTTAACCAACAAAAATGGATGCCATTGCCATTATGAAAAATTAGCATAATCAGGCTTACATTTTTAAAGTTTACTCTGGGTACAGATCAGAGACAAGATTGAAAGGAAGCAAGAGTTCTCTCTTGACTGGAATCTCTCTGAAATCTTCAACTACTACCTGTTGAGGCCAGTCCCCTGATAAAGACAGTAGAGAGAGGCAGAACTAGGAACACTTGTATTTGGGGAGAAAGTTTAGGGGCTGAAGAACTTATTTTTTCTATTTACAATGATTAAATTATTGTATAATTTTTGAAGAAGCTGCCTTGAATGTAGGACAAAATTATTTCAGATTTCTTTGTCTGAAAAATATTGATGTATTTTGTACCTTAATATTTATCCCAACTTTTAATAAATTGCTTTTAAATTTTTTTAAAAAAACTTCTAGATAGAATTATTTAGGATTGTATAAACTTGGACTTTATCCTGATAGACAAGACTCAAAGACTGTCAGTCTCAATCTCTCTTCTAACCAGGAATTTTTGTTTATGTAGTAATTTAACCTCAAATACTAGAGAATTTTTAAAGACAAAATTCTTTCAAAGTATGAATTGCTAATAAAAGGATCTCCTCTCTATTTTTACATAGGAAACTACAAAATCTTGTGAATTTGATGAAACATAAGACATTGTACTGAAAGACTCAATCTTACAGTCATTCTTCTGAGTTCTGTGTGAAGCATAACTATATTGCAAATTCATCACATTGTATTTTATTACCAACTTTAATATTTAAAAGAGAAATATGTAAATTAACCAGAAACCAGTGACCTAGATGAAATATATTTTAAAAAAGAAAAAACAGGACCACAGTTCTTTACTGATTTCCTGATTTCAAGAGTAGATTCTGTTATTCTACCCTATAATTTAGGATGGCCTTGTGGTTTACTTTGGCCAAAAGTTTGGATCATAGGCAGGCAAGCCTGAGTTTCAAGAGGCTTTGCATGCTTCTCTTATCATTTTGGGGATTCTTCCACCACCATGTAAATAAACCTGGGTTAACTTGCTGGATAAGGAGACATCTGGCTATAGTCTCTCTGTGACCACAGCTAACAGCAAGCTTGCCCCTACACATGTGAGTAGGTCCGTTCTTCATTATCCAGCTCTCTGCTCAACTAATAACTAACCACATTCATATGAGCAAGACTAGCTGAGAGTAGATAGGTCTGGCATAGGTAGACTTGCATAACTGCATAATTGAAATGGCAATCAAATTCAAATCTTGATTTCACCCCTTGGTAGCTCTGCAGTCTTGAAGAAGTCTTTAACAACCTCCAATCCACATTCTTTCACCTTTAAAAGGTAAAAAAATTGTAAGTGCTATGTAGATAAAATGCATAGCCCAGTGTGTAGATAGAAAATACACCTAAGTATATTTCAGCTATGTTTATTCTGAGTGAGAGGAATAATAACTGACTTATTTATAAAAGCTGAGCTTCAGGAAAAAATAAACAAACAAAGCCAAGTTTCTACAAGAAAACAGTTTAAACCATAATGATGGTATCCTTCAGAATCTTTCTGACATCTTAAAAGTTAATATTTTTGTCACTGACTCCCACACAATTGGACAAAGGAGTGGCAAGCTTGGGAGTGAAAGTTCATTGGCCTTGGATTGAGGAGTCCTGTGATAAGGACAGAACCTGTCACTATCACCTGAATAACTTTAAAAGAGTAACCTGTCCTTTCCACAACACAGTTTCACCCTCAAGAAAAAATTTGTTGATTCAAACACTCAACTTCTTTGATTCCAATTTGTTAATGTTCTCCAGAATTCATCATAAAAATAGAATGGGTAACCTCATAGGCAACAAGACAGCATTGTAGAATAGATTAATAGCCCTTATATATACACATATCTTCAGATACATGGGGTATTATCATCATGTTGGTTGAAATGAGAGATGGAATTTACCAAAGACATTTCCTTTTTTACTTTAAAGTTTGTGTACTCTTTCTTATTTCCCTAAAAATCAATCCTCTGAGCTTTTTTATATTCCGTAACTACTATGTTCCTTAGTTTTTTTTTAATCTAAGAATTTAACAGGTCTTAAATTTTTGGAATCAAATCAAGGACATCTTTGAGAACATAATGAAAGTAATAATGCTTCTACAGAATTTTGAAAACTGCTTATATGTACAAACACAAAATTTTAGAGAGCTTGCAAATCCTCAGAAATGTATTCATTTTGTAGTTATAATTCTTAATTAAAAATTCTACTGCTAAAAACAACCTCAGTTTCTTTTCAGTGCTAACAGTTTATAATTTTAAGAGTAACAAATTCTTTAGACTTTTAATGTTTAAAGCTGTATTCCTAATCTTCACTCCCCAAAATTGATCTATCTAGTCATATCTTGTATAATTTAAAATTCTACTCTTCCAAATTCTTAAGCCACAGATTAGGAATCAATCTCCTCTCTTTCTCTCTTATCTCCTCTTCAGTCTTCCAAGAAATCCTGGTGTCCCTATCTTTGAAACACACCTTGGATCACAGCACTTCTTACCACCTCTATTGCTACAGCCTCGGTTAGATCACCATCATGTTTGGCCAGGAATATTGCAATATCCTTCTAATGTCTATACACTTGTCCCTCATGCAGTCTATTTTCAGTATATGTCAATATAATCTTGTTTAAGATATGGCCATTTATGACATTCCTGTACTTAAAACAACCCTAATATACAACCAATTTATTCTGTTAGAGTCCAATTCCATGCAAAGTCCTAAAGATCCTCCATGAGACAGCTCTCCATTGCCTAGAGGTCTTTACCTCCTAAGATTCACTTTATTTTCAATTCCATGTCCTCTTCCCACCAACGATCCCCATCCTTCTTTTTCTGTTGAGACTGCTCTGTTTTCTGCAAGACCTATGTCATCTTCTAACTCCTATTTATTAAGGTTGTTGCTCCTTTTTCCTTACTGGAATGTAAAAACATGGATCAGTAAGATTTCTCTGTTTTGTTTATTACTGTATCTCAGCATATAGAAAGTAATTGGCAATTAATAAATATTTCTAGAATAAACAAATGGGTAATTATCTTTGTGTCTTGAAGCTTTTTTCCCCTTCAGTATTCAGTAGAAGTATTGTCTACTTCTAACCTAGCTCAAATTATTCAGGACAAATTTACCTTCATGTGGACTTTCCAGGCTCAGTGTACTATATCACTAATAAAAGGAAGAGTAAATAAAGAGAGGACTTATCTCCACCAAACTCATAATCATCAAGGTGGCCTAAAATCTATCTTGAATTTTAAATAAATTGCAGTAAAAATGGGCATATGGAATAAAACACACAGAAAAAGTCAGAGTCAATTGTGCTGAAACATTTAATATAGAGCAGCTTCTTGAGTTCTGTGTTTCCCTGTAGAAGCTCTGATTCATACGCCATCACTGAAACCCTAAAAATTTTTCAAAAGAATGTATCCCTCTAGCACTTGAAAATGAGTACCAAGAAGTGAAAAAATATACTAGTACTTTGAAAAGCTCAGAGTACCACGACCACTGGAGTCTGAAAGCATGTCACTTTTTTGTCTTCTTGTTTTCTCTACTGTGTAAGTGAATACATGATGACCCAATATAATTACCAGACTGAATTTTGAATTCTAGATGAGAGTTGCAGATATTATTAGTGGAATCCTATTTAGAAGAGTGTGTGTGTGTATGAAAGAGAGAGAGAGAGAAAGAGAGAGAGAGAAAGACATGCCAGATTCTATATCCTCCCTTCTAGTTACAGCTGAAGTCACAGAGAGGCCAAACCACTCAGCTGCCCCTGATCCTAGTTGCTTACCTTTGATCAGGAAGGACACTCTTAGAAATGACATCCTTTTTTTCCACTCCTCTGATATTTTAGCTTTCCTGGACCTGACATATGATTTTCTCAACAGCCCTTTGGGACCTCCTCTACACAATAATCCAGAAATATATATCTTAGTCTCCAAAGAAGCAATTAGAGTTTATCTGGAGTATGAGGATGATATATTAATTAGGATATAATGAAATGAGGAGTATTTTATTAAAAGTTGACTCTCTTAATGGATCCAAGTTACATCATAACCATAATTGGTCTGATAATAGAAACTTTTTTAATTAAACTAATTAGAATTTTCTACAAATTATCACAAGATCCATAATTTTTTTCCTTGCCATATGTTCTTCCATCTGTTCAGGCTACCCTTCCTTATCTCATTCATCAAGAAACTCTTATCAGTCCTTCATGATATGGGTTGAATTGTAACCCCCCAAAAATTCCTATGCTGAAACCTTAACTTCCAGTAACTTGGAATGTGACCATGTTTGAAGAAAGGGCTTTACAGATGTGATTAAGTTAAAATGGGGTGGTGACAGTGAGCCTTAGTCCATCTGATTGGTGTCTACAGAAAAAAAAATGGAAATTTGATATCAAGGATGTTTGTGCACAGAAAAAAGACCTTGTGAGAAGAAGCAAAAGGGTGGCCTTCTGTAGGCAAAGATAAGAGTCCTCAAGACAAATCAACCCTGATGGCACCTTGATTTTGGCTTTTTAGCCTCCAGAACAGTGAGAAAATATATTTCTGTTGTTTTAGCCACCCACTCTGTGGCATGTTATGGTAGTTCAAGCAAACAATTATACTTCATTATTAACCCTATGGATTTTTATATTGGCATAATCTCATGTTTTCTATATGTTAAGACTATTAAAATTAGGAAATGTAATACATCATAAAAGTTTCTAATTTTTATTAATTCATGCATAAAGCAGAACAAGCAAAGAAAGACAAACAGGCAGAGAACCTTAATTGTTATCAATCATTGCTTTACCTAGTAGAGAATCATTGCTTTACCTAGTATTTACCCTCTGAATCTTAGATGTAAAATTTTTGAAATTTATCTATAGCTCTTTATCTCTCTATTTCTATATGCACTTCCATTTCTATCTGTTTCATACAGCTGCTATACTTTTGCCCTTGAGTCTATAATTGTTGTAGGAAATATGCTCTTACTGGAAGCTCACAGCAATTATAACATATTCATTCTCTCTTGTATCTATTGCCAAAGAAGTCTTTGTATCATGGCAAGTAAAGAAATAAGTCTCAGAAAAGAAAAATTACCTTGTTTCTTGGGTCATTTTATAGTAGAAATTTTACTTATGGCTTACAAACTCACTTTGTCTCCCAACAAATGGGTTAAGAATCTTTGGAGTCAGAAGTTCTGGGTTTGCGTTACTGCTTTTTCGCCATGATTTGAAGTAAATCATTTACTCCATCTAATGCTGACAATGATTCTATAACCAATTTTAATAATCCCATTTATAGATTTAAATATGTATATACAGGCTACATATGAACCCTGAAGTGAAAAATCAAGAAGCTGCTCTCTTTTGACATTCTCAGAATCACAATGATTTGATGGATTCTGTTCCAAGCTAGCAGGCATAGCAGTTTTTCCAAATGTGCCAGCCTCATTTACTTTAAAAACACGTTAAAATACATTACTGTAAAGACACATTCAAAAGACAAATGCAGACTGGTGTTTCCACATTATCCAATGATTTTGTTTATTTGTCTGTTTTATTTTATTTTTTTTTTGAGCATATAGCTGATGACAATGACAGGGAGATAATCTGTAAAATAAAGTAAAGCCATCATTTACCAAGCATTTTTATTTAAGAACACTTTGCTCTATCTACCATTTTCCTCAGGGCATCTTTAACATCTTTATTTCTTAAACTATAGATCAAAGGATTCAACATTGGAATCACCACAGTATAGAACACCGATACCACTTTATCCCTCTCCAGGGCATAGCTAGTGCTTGGTCGAGAGTAAATGAAGAGAATTGAACCATAGTACAAAGTGACAGCTGTCAGGTGAGAGGCACAAGTGGAGAAGGCCTTGAAGCGACCTTGGGTGGAGCGGATCCTCAAGATGGCGGCGATGATGGAGAGGTAGGAGGCAAGAATAATCGTGGTGGGAGTAATGACATTAGAGGCAAGTATAAAATAGAGCACAACCTGGTAGCTTTTCTTCACGTCACAGGCCAACTTTACAAGGGGGGGAAGATCACAAAAGAAATCATCAATAATATTGTTCCCACAGAAGCTCAGGGTAAATGTCTCACTGGTAATGATGGTGGAGTTAAGAAAGCCACCAAGGCATGAAGCTGCAACGAGACTGGCACATAGCCCAGAGGACATCACCTGAGAATAAAGCAGAGGATTGGAGATGGCCACATAGCGGTCATAAGCCATGGCAGCCAACAGGTAACATTCACTATAGGCCAGTCCAGCTGAGAAGAAGAACTGAGCTAGGCAGCCAGCAAAGGAGATGCTTTTGTCATCAGAGATGCAGATCATAAGGATTTTGGGAGCATAGACAGAAGAGTACCAGAGATCCAGGAACGAAAGTTTTCCAATGAAGAAATACATAGGTGTGTGGAGCCGAGAATCAGCACAGATCAGAGAGATCAGGGTTATGTTCCCTAAGAGACTGATGATATAAATGATGAAGAAGATGAAAAAGAGTACTCTCTGTAACCACAGGTCTGTTGTGAACCCTAAAAGTATGAACTCTTTCACTTTGGTGAAATTTTTCTCATCCATCAGTTTTGGGTTTCTAAGGTCCCTTTCTGTGAAAAGATTAATAAATATATCATTATTCAAGACATATGTAAGCTCCCTTCTCATTTGCCATTCTAGATCATTGAAAAACCCAACTGATACCATATGTTGTTCATTGTGAAACATGTTTATGCGAAATTGGGTGTCATTCTTGTTGGATAACTGGAAAACCATCCTATGCTGCCTTGAGAGAGCAACTATTATGAATATAGCATGCTATGTGTCAGCTTATTATTTAATCTAATTTTTCTTCCTTTTTGGAGAGGGTAATTTGTATATCCTCTGTTTCAACTTAGGATGATTAAGAACCATGTGGAAAATATAAAAAAGGGAGTTAGAATGGATGTGTTGATGACCTCTCTTCATGTCTTTGATTACTTTTGTCTTTTTCCAGAGAACTCCAGGAAGAAGCACACTGCCATTCTTCTAACCATATTTTGGAATTACCCTTGGAAGTGCATTTTACTGTAATTTCCTTGAAGGCTATAATTATATTTTATTCAACTTTTTATTCACAAAACCAAGACCATAAGTTTACATTAAGTAAAAAATGTGCAACTTGAAGAAAAGATTTCCTTAGATAATAAAAATTTGACACCATAGCTACCTGGATGACCCTCAAATGTACTCTGAAAGGAAGTAAAAATATTAATCAATCAATCATTGTGTTCATAATGTGGATGATTTTCCTATAGAATCAATAGTAAAAAAAAAAAAAAAAAAGAAAGAAAGAAAGAAAACAAAGAAACAATGAAGCTGGCAAACCTGAATGAGGAGTATGGTAGACTGAAGAATGGCTCATAAAGATATCCAAGTTCTAATTCCTGAAACTTGTGAATGTAGCTTTATATGGGGAAAGAGTTATTAAGATTGTTGAGATAGGTAGATTATCAGGGCAGGCCCTAAATAAGATCACAATATCCTTATACAAAGGCAGCACATGGAGATTTGACTACAGATACAAGAGGAAAAGGCAATGGGACCATGGTAGCAGAGACAGGTGATACTACCACAAAAAATGCCAGCAGCCATAAGAAGCCAGAAGAGGCAAGGAATGGATCCACCACTTAGAACCTCTGGGTGGAGTGTGGCCCTGCCAACACCTGAATTTTGGCTCGCTGATGTTGATTTTGGACATCTGACCTCCAGATCTGTGAGAGAATAAATTTTTGTTGTTGTAAGACACGAATTTTGTGGTAAATTGTTAATACAGGAAATTATGGAACTCAACCTGTAACAGTCTTCTTTCCTTCAGAGGTAGAAGCAGGTGACCTGACTGTTGCCTGCAATGGGAGAAGCACCATCTCCGTTCATCTATGTTACAACCCAGAGGGTCCCCACTACAACATATCACAATCAAAAAGGGTTAAATTATAATTATTAGAGCTCTGAACTGACAGGAGATGTAATATTTCTGTTATTTGATCCAAGGCTTAAAAGCCTTCTCTGCTAATGGAAAAACAAACTTAATCTTTGTCAGATACTCAGCTATGGACCTACAATTGAGCTAAAAAACTAAAGAATTGGTCTCCTGGAACTCTAGCCATTTGATGGTAGAAATTTATAACTTTTAACCTTAAAATAAATATTAATGCTATAGTCATTGTCAAAGTAAAAATTCTTCATAATAAGCAAAAGAAGATTGGAAGAGTGACATTTCAGTTCCCTTAGTATTTCACAGCTGTCAGGTGCTAAGGTCATTTTTGACAAAGCCCATTTCTGGAAGCAACTTAAGACCAAGAATCAAGAGAAATGAGTTATATCTTGGTTGCTCCTGCCAATTTTAAATAAACTTCCCAATTCTATTTTCTCACCTATTCTTAGTTCAGTGGGCTTCTTTAAGCTCACAGATATGAGAAAGCCCTTTGAAAACTAGAAGTTAAAGCTATGTATTGTATTCTCTCTGAACATGATTTATTCATCTTCATAAACTACATTTCAGATTTACTAATTGCTTTACTTCCCAAGGATTTCCAATTATACTTAAGCTATGACTTCCTAGAGCTTCATGGGTTCTTGTGCAGAAACTCCCTTTTTTTAACAACTCTTTTATGCAAGATGGGAAATTTCAGAGCTTGTTTGCAAAATTACAGTTGGAAATAAAAATTATAAGAGACACTGGATTCCTAATCTCTCTTGTTTTCTTCCACAGTAATTAAAATATAAAATAAATATATACGTGAATGTGACCTCATTATGAACATGTATATCAATACTTTTATAAACAAAAAGAGGTCGAAAGTAGATTAAGATGAGATATAAGACACAGGTAAATAGTATAAATGAAGAAAATGTGAAAAAATAAAAACAAGACTGAGCATAAAATGAGGCAAGGGTAAAGCATGCTGCACACCAAAAAGTCCTATCTACTGTTCTGTGCAGACCATAGATTTCACTAGAAGCCCAAATACCTCAAACATACAATTAGCAAAATCCAAAAGACAAGCTACCATCCAAAAGTTTAGGCAACACATTACCATTCTTGATACTAACTTCAAAATCCTTTCCCCCAAGTTTCCTTGAAAAGAGAATGGGAGAAATGTAAGGCATAATATATTGAATAATTTTATTACATATGTAGACACATTTTTAAGCTACATTTACTTGCCATTAATTTGTAGACATAAGCTGGCTACTTCACTTGTTAAATTCAATGGACACTCATACCTTCTTCCCACAAAACATCTCTCCTCCCCAACTTCACACATTCCTTGCACCAGGTAGTCCCTTTCAAAGGTAGATGCCTCAAAAGGAATTGATCTCTTAGTGATATCTCAGTCTTCTCTAGGCTTAACACACCTGCCATCCCTATTATTCAGTTGATAAATTAATCAGATACTTCTTGAGTTATATATTAATTATAAATATACAGTATGATGTCAAAGACATATCTAAATCTCTATGATATATATAGTTGCATTCCCACTAAGGAGTTACTAACCCATGCACAGTCCAATGTAAAAAAAAAAAAAAAATATTTTAAAGTCATGGAAAAATTAACCTATTTTGATTTTTCTATACATCGACCTACTCTATAACTAGTAAGTTTCCTAAGAGATAACAGAAGAGACAATGGTGGGCCACAAACAGCTATAGAGGGTTTATGAGAATGAAAACATCCATCAGGTACATGTCTAATTACTTATTTCACTGGAAGAGAAAAATAAGACCTGAAGAAAAGACATTTGGAGACATCTCAGCTTACTTCATCAAATATGATTATAGGAAAAAACTTTATTCCACAAAGTAGAATTGTGTTATGGTTTGATGATATTAGGCATTATTTTCTTTTATCTATATTACTATTTACTGATCTTTTTCCTCTGGTTAATTAAACATATTAATTCATGAACATAAAGTGCCATTTCATTTGAATTTCAACTCAAATCCAGAATTTCTCACATTACCTTGCAACAGAAGGTGCCTTCTACTCATCCAAAAGAATCTTCTTTCCAATGGTAACAATACTGGGAGAAAATATAAGCCTGAGTAGCCTTTTGGGATATACCACTAAAAGCAAAGAGGATCTTCATGTGCTCTTCTGGTGCCAAGTGACCAATTACAATGCTTAGTTATCTTTCTAGAATAAAGTAGGAAGATAGCATTCATCACAAATATAATTGATTCGATTAACTTGTAAAGCCCTTTTGCTTTGTGAGTTTCATTCATGCATTCAAGGTAAAAGAATTCAGCAGAAAGAAATAACCAACAGAATATTCTTTACACAGTAAATGCTTGAGAATTATTTGCAGTCCATAACAACAAATAACAATAACAATGTCAAGCTCATAGAATTTTAGCTCTGAAATGTATTGACTATCAATTAATAAAGTATGCCCTTTTGCAAACAATAAAACTGAGAGACAGAATTTGAGAAACTGAAATTGAAAGACAAAACCAAAGTCATGTAGTTAGAGCTAACTGTATCTCTTCATCAGACCATGATTATATTTATTCATTCAAAACATATTTATCAAGCAACTTAGGTACAACACCGAGTTACTGATGCAGATAAACTCTAAGAAAGATAAGGTCTTAGGTTAAGAGGCAAGCCCAGGACAGAGACTAAGAGTTAACCCCAGGTCTATAGCTCATTAGTTGTGTGACCAAGAGCAGTTCACTTAAACTCAGCAAACCTCAGTTTTCCTATCTATAAAATGGAAATAATTTGTCTTCACAAAGTGATTGTAAAGATTAAATGAGATAACATATAATAATTTTAACAAATATCAATAAAATATAAAACAGGCAAAAGCAAAAATAAAAGTGAAATAGTGAAAGATATAGTACCTGCCCTTGTGGAACTTATGACTTCATAAGAAAGATAATCAAATAATAATATAAATTTATATTTGTAAATTATGACTAATGTTGGGGGTTATAAGTGTGAATAACAGCATCATTGTAACTGAGGAGTAGAAACGGCTATGCATAAATTGTGTTAAGTCATACAGCTAGTGACATGCAGATATAGACAAATTTCAAATACACATCTTCTCAATTCCAAAACATATTATGTGCTAATTACCAGAGATACCCCATGAGCAAAGTAGAAAGAGTCCTTGTCCTTGTGGTGCTTATAGTTGAGATTGTCACAACTACAAAGCAATTACCTGGTGCGATTATGAGAGGTGACGTGGCTTGCCAAACCATAAAGAGAGTTAACGGCAGAATCAGTATAATCAGAACTCTTGCATGCATTTTTCTCAGGGGTTCTAGCGCTTAGCCTTCTGTCCCCCTTTTGCCCCTGAATGTCTTTCTCTACCTCCACTAGAGCAGGAATTCTCATTTAAGTCCATTATTCACTAGGAAAAACATAGATGAGCTTCAAGGGGTCCACCATACCCCTAAAAATGTACCTGAGAAATCTTGTTTGTGTGCTCATTTTTTCAAGAAGTTCTATTAGATTCCCAATAGGGTCTATGGGTCAGAACCACAGGCTATAATACAGGTGTCAGACTCACCTCCCTCAAAATGAAAGCTTTGTAAAGTAATGTTGTCACTTTCTAAAATGTGTTTTACCAAAGGCACTTGAGCCACAAAATTTGAGTCACAAAATGAAATTTGTTTTAGAGTGCTTTAGAACTCTGACCTTCTAGACCTGACTGCTGAAAAGAGTTTTTGAGCAAAAATTGAAATCATTTCTCATTTTGTCATTTTAAATATAACCAGAAGAAGCAGCAAATTAGGTAAAATCTTACAAAAACATTGCCAAAAGGAAGGTGTAAATACAGGTATACTGATATTTCATGTTGACATTTTCACCAAGAGAGGAAGAGGAAGAGAGAGAGAGGGAGAGGTAGACGTCCTACGTGAAGAATTACTGGTTTTCATGTAAAAGAATTTCAAAACAGCAGAGCAATCATGGATCATAAGTGTGAATAACAGCATCATTGTAAGCAAGCATTTGTAGGGCAATGGTTTGTTCTTCCATTTAACTTTATCTTAAAAGAAAAAAGAAAAGTGTCCCTGTTCTCAAAGTGCTTGCCCTCTACTAAATATACACCATCTAAATGCTTACCCAGCCATCCCCTCTTTTTCGGTACACGGAAAGATCACACTTCTCAACTAAATTTGTAGTTAAGCCAAGATCATGTGACAACATTCTGGACAATGGGATATGGACAAAAGTGAATTCATCCTCTCTCTTCCCCTTTTTCCAAACTTGGTGACCATGACACCGAAATGGGTGATGGCGACACCAAAAGAGAAAAGGAATCTGCCTCTCCAAGTTACAAATTAATGGAAAGATGACACATCCCAAGAACCTGAAATGTAATTTAGTCCAACCTATCTTGACTAAAATAGTTTTGGCCACTCATTAAAAAACCCAAGAATGAAATAGGCATGGCAATTGTTAAAAACCAAAAGAAAAATGTAGTTTCTACTTTCAAGGAAGATAATGTAACCTGGGACAATGTAACTGCAAGCACATATAATACAATATCTTTTGCAGGCAAATGTAAAGGGGGAAAAAATCTGCTAAAAGGCATTATCTTTTGAGTTTCCACTCAATTTTGCCATGAACCTAAAACTGTTCTTTAAAAAAAATAGTCTGTTTAAAAGGGTGGGGAGAGGTGGTTGTTATCTCATGAAAATAAAGTTGAATTCAAAGGGGGCTGAACATGAAGGCGAAGGTTGGAGGGGGTTTTCCTTCTTCCCTTATGTACTTCAATGTTGTTCGACTCTTTTTATTAACAGGCATACATTAATATATTACCTATGTAATAGAAATAAAAAAGGACGTAAAATGATTTTGTCAGAGTTTTGTCTTTTTATATAATTATTAATCCATATGCGGACAGCTAGAAAATACATTCCAACTTCAGCTTAGCAGAGAAAGTCACCTTTCTTGGTGAATTTGTGCCACCTTGTGGTGTGTAAAAATAACATCACATGTTTAGTGTACCCATATAAGTGTTCAACAGGAAGCTCCTTCCATTAGCCATGCTACTTCCATGCTGCTTTAAGTACTTTTATAGAATCCATACCCTTCAAAGTATCCATTATCAAGAATCCCTACTTTGTAGCACTTACTATTCTATAAAATTTACATATATTTATGGTTATATATTTCCCTGCCTCTTCTCTAAACTGTAAACCCTGAAAATGATGTGGCCATATCTGTTTCTGCTCACCAATGTATTATATCCCTACCCTAAACTAACATAGACCTCTGCATAGCACCTAGCACAGTAGCAATTGATAAATATTTGTTGAGTTAATTAATTCATTAATTAATATGCCAAAACATAATCACCTCTGAGTTATTTTTTAGGTTATAAAAAACAGCGCAAAATAAAAAAATATGTAAAAATATATATATAGAACAGTATGTTCATCTTTCCACCTTCCTGGATTTGCAAAGATATAGTCATGTATATTCTTATACATGGTTAAAAATCCTCTGGAAGGAAACACAGGAATTGTTAACACTGACTTACGTTAGAGAAGGAAGCTGGAAGCCTAGATCGTGATCACATCTTATTGTCTGCTCATTTGCATACTTTATTGGAGTACTTAGCATGAACATATATTATTTTTCAATATAAACACAGAAAGCCAAACAATAAATAGTATAACCAGTGCTAAATGTAGATGGCATGCTTTTTGTTTTTCATGATTAGTCAAAGAAATAAAATTAAATTCCATATTTTTTATTTTTATTTTTTATTAAAAATTGTACCCTCATGCATTATTGTAGGACTGCAAATTGGTACAGCCACCGTGAAAAATAATTTGGAGATTCTTCAAAAAACTAAAAATAGAACTATCTTATGACCCAGTAATTGCACTTTTGGATATTATACAAAGAAAACCAAAACACTAATTCAAAAAGATAAATGTACCTTTGTGTTCACTGCAGTGTTTTTTACAATTGCCAAGATATAGAGAAATGTTAGTGCCCATCAATAGATGAATGGATAAAGAAGTGGTACATATATACAACGGAATATTACTCAGCCATAAAAAATGAAATCTTACCATTTGCAACATGGATGAACCTAGAGGTTATTATACTAAGTGAATTAAGTCAGACAGAAAAATAAATACCATATTATCTCGCTTATATATGAGGTATAAGGAAGAAAATAAATGAACAAACAAAACAAAAACAGACTCATAGATACAGATACAAACTGGTGATTGCCAGATGGGAGGGGCTTTGGGGAGCTGGGTGGAAAAGTTGAAGGGATTAAGAAGTTCAAATTGGCTGTTACAAAATAGTCACAGGGACATGTACTACAGCATAGGAAACATAGTCAATGATATGTAATAACTACCTACTGTGCCAGGTTGGTACAAGACTAATTGGGGGATCACTTGTAAGCTACATAAATGTCTAAGCACTATACAGTAAACCTGAAATTAATATAAAGTAATAATAAATGTCAACTCTAATTGAAAAATAAAAAAATAAATAACCTCTCCGATTGGAGCTGAAGTCACTAATTTGAAACTACAAAAGCAAGCCCATCCAAATCGAATAGATTTTGCTAGAATTTTAACATATTTCATAGCTTATTTTTCAGATACAGCTATTATAAACCAAGGCAAATAAAATTCACTTTCCAAATGTTAAAAAAAAATTTATATCTATTTAGGGTGTGTAACATGATGTTTACGTATGTATATGTGTTTATAAAATAAAATGATTATTTTGTAGATACACAAAATTTACATATATAAGAAAATACACAAAATATATTTGCATAGCTATATACATTCAGAAGATTGTCAATTAAATACTTCATAGAGGAAAGATACAATTTTTAAAAATGTTTTGGTAGAATCAAGAACAAAGTAGAGGTAAAGGAGCTCTAGCATCATTATTTCTCTGAGGGCTTAAACTATTCTCTTCTCCTTATTGGCTTCATTAGAAAGTACCAGGAAGCACAGGCTTTCTTTTCAAAAAATTCTCCTTACTGCTGTGTTACAAATTTCTAAAATTCCACAAGAACATAATTGTCTTTTTTGTTTAAATGGAAGGTCCTTTGGGAATAGCTGTGAGTTAATGATATAATGTTATGATTCCTTTTCCTTTCTTCATTTCTTTCCTTTGTTACAAGCTGATACCAGGGTACCCTAGAAGGACTAATTGCTCTAAATATCAGGAGGACCAGGTTCTTGACAGGGTTGTTCCTCTAACTCCATGACTTTGAGCAGATCAGTGCTCCGCTCCACTTATTAGTTCCCTCGCCTGACAAAAAAGAGGCTCAACCCACATCATCTCTAAGGTAGTTTCTGCTTCTAACATTTCTGAAACTAAAAAATGGTATATGAGTTTGATGCCTGAACAATCAGCAGTAAACTTTTTAAAAAAATTATTGCAGCAAAATGCTAACAAATCATGCTTGCCAGTGTGAGACTGAGGCTCCAAATCCCAACACTGTTACTGATCCCCTTTTTAACAAGATGTCTTGGGCATATTAAGATTGATTGGGTACTCAGATTCCAGTAATTACTCAACTCAAAAGATATGATTTGCCTCATTCCTAAACAAGTTTCAGAGGAACTAATTAATCAAGACAATTTTAGATAAGGAAATTTCCTGATAATAATTCCCATGAAGCTGTGAAAGTTAGCTCCTGGGACCCATCACAGGAGCAAAGAAAGACAGATCCTGAGGGTGAGCAATGGCTTTGTAAATTGATTTAAAGCAGGAGGGCCACGTTCCACCATTATCAGCTGACTGGTTGCTATCTTCTCCTCTTGAGGTTTGATCCCTTACCCTATGGAAAAAAATAAAACAAAAATTTATTCCAATTCAACAAAAACTGGTAAACCCAGGAGATTCAATTAATTTATAAATATCAGAAGATGTGGGAAGGCTGTAATCCAAATCTGTTACATTGAAGAACATGGATCTCGCAGGAGGTTTGGACACTAGCTCTCGATCTTGAGAAAGTTCTTTAAAATTCCTGAGTTTCATTTCCTTCAAATGTACCAGCAGGTTAAATAGTACCTGCAGTAGAGAATTAAATGAGATACTGCACATAACATGCCTAGAATAATATAAAAGTTCAATAAATATTGTCATTATTGTTTAGTCATTGCTATCATTCTCACCCAGGCTATTATTGTGCTAGCTCCCACCAGGTTCTCTCACCTCCAATCACTCTTCATTTCTGTCCATCCTGCACAAAGGCACCCTTTCAATTGAGTAACTCTACATCTTAAATTTTACCATTCTAATCATTTCCAAGTATATAGATCAGTTATATGAAATACATTCACATCATCACACAACCATCACCACCATTCATCACCAGAATTTTTTCATCATCCCAAACTGAAACTCTGTAACCATGAAACCATAACTCTGCATTACCTTCTCTCCCCAGCCCTTGGTTATCGCAATTCTATTTTCTGTCTCTATGAATTTACTACTCTTAGTACCTCGAAAAGTGGAATCATACAATATTTGTCCTTTTGTGTTTGGCTTACTTCGCTTAAAATAATGTCTTTACGGTTCATCTATGTTGTCACATGTGTCAGAATTTCATTCCTTTTTAAGGCTGAATAATATTCTGTTGTATGGAATTTCCACATTTGATTATCTGTTTATCTATCAATGGACATTTGGGGTGTTTTCACCTTTGGCTGTGATAACAGTGCTGCTATGAATAGCAGTCAGCCTTTTCAGATATGCGAAGACAAAGCAAAGCTTTCCTGCTGAGCTAAAAATCAATATGGTGATAAAAAATATTAGCCAGTTTATGATCAACAAAAACACTAAGCATCTACTCTGTGACAAGCATTCTGCTAGGGGAACAGCAGTAAACAAAAAGAGCTTTTTAATCAGTTTATAAATTATAGGTGTGCCAAGAAATACGGGGACAAAGATGGAGCAGCTGGTCATTCTAGCCTGGTAGGCTGAGACCATGGGCCGCCTCCTCAGGCACTCGTCAGAACGCAGCTCACACAGAGCAAGTCTGATGGCATGCATGCCCCATGATCCCCACAGAGACTAACCCCAACATCCACTGCTTTGTGCTCTGCTTCACTGTAACCTGCTGGTTTGGTTTAATTCAGGTGCCTAAACAACCACCTCAACAGCCCCACTGTGAACGAGGGACCACAGGATAGGTACCTGCTCCTGGTGTCCATGGAGATGTACTCAAGCAAGGGTTGGCCTGGTGAAGTCTCCTGGCAAGTGCAGCTCCATGTGGACTCCCAAATCTGTCTTCGTATTTGTCAGATATCTCTGTATCTTTCAGCTGATTAACATTTTATTGATGTCTAGGCTACAATATGACTAACGTTTTATGAACGTTAAACAAATTAGAGATCCATCTGACTATGAAATACGTAACATATAAATTTTAGATTGGGTTTGAGGTCTATTTTCATTATAACAAGAAATCTCAACAATGTCAAAAATAAAATGAACAGTAGCGTTAATATTATTTCTTTAAATTTAACTCCAGCTCCTTTCAATATCTGAATGTTATATAAATTCATTTTCAAATTATTAAAAATTACTTATCAAGAATTGTTTATGGTAATCTCATCTAAAAACCTGAGATAAAACTGTTGTGCTCATGAAAGCAAACTCCAATTTCCCATTCAAAAATTTGGAAAAAAAAATTATTTGTAAATTGTGTTCAAATTCCAAACATCTTCCCTATAATTTTTTTATTTTATTTTCATTACAACATGATATTTAATAAATAATGAGATGTCTAAACTGTCCTTTAGATAATCCAGTTCTTTCACAATGTCTTCGGTATATTGTACAACTGTCATTTTTCTTTATTTTACCATGACATGAAAAGTGTCAAGCGCTCCAATGGGTAATTTTACATGTCAAATTGGTATGGCCACAATAACCAGATATGTGATCAAACATTATTCTGGATATTTCTGTGAGGGTGCTTTTAAATGAGATTAGCATTTAAATCAAAAAATTTTGAGTAAAGTAGGTTGCCCTCCATAATCTGGGTGGACGTCATCTAATCAGTTGAAGGCTGGCATAGAATAAAGTCTGACCTTTCCTGACCATCATCTTGATGGTCCTCAGACTTTACTACAGTATTGACTCTTCCTTGGCTCTGTGGGCTGCCAGCTTCTCTCTGTGCCTCCCCCCACCAGATTTTGGACTTTCCAGCCTGCGTAATCTCCTGAGTCCATTCTACAAAATAAATGTCATTCCATATATACATACACATCCTATTGGTTCTGTTTCTCTGGAGGATCCTGACTAATATAAATGCCAGTGATAATAGCAAACTAGTGTTCATTATGTCCTAAGGCACCATTCTAATTTTGCAAAAATTAACTGTGTAACTGCTATTATTATCATCCCCATTTTACATATGTTGTTACAGAAGCTCAGAAAGGTTAAGTAACTTGCCCAGATTCCCCCAGCTATTAAGTTATACAGTTTAAATATGAACCCAAGTTTGGTTCTAAGTCATATGCTTTTATCTAATATTCAGTATGCTGCCTTTCTAGAGCTACACAAGAATAGGGTTTCTCAAAATGAAATCTGAATCTTATTAAGGGGAAATGAAATAGGTTTAGTAGGTTGTGACCAGCATGATTTAAGGGAACAGAATAAAACAGAGTAAAGTAGAAGTCATCAACTTTTCCTGTAAAGGACTATATAGGAACTATTGTAGGCTTTGCTGGTATACTGTCTCTGTGACAGCTATTCAACTCTGCTCTTGCAACCCCAAAGCAGCTGTGGACAAGCCATAAACAAGTAATTCAGGTTTTCACACATTTGCCCCACAGAGGACATCTGGATGCATTTTGTTGTAATGACTGGAGTAGGGGTGCTACAGGCATTTAACGTAGAGAGGCTGGGACGTGACTAAACATCCTACAATGCAAAGGACAGTGCCCACAACAAACTATTATCCTGTCCAAACTGTCAATAACACTACTGCTGAGAAACTCTGATGTAAATATGGCTGTACTCCATAGAAATTTAACCCCAGATGCTGGTATTTGAATTTCAAATAATTTTCACAGGTCGTGAAATATTATTCTGTTTTTTATTTTTCTGATTAAAAAAATGTAAAAACCATTCTTAGCTTGCAAGCGATACACAAGAGGTGCCAGGCTGGAGTCGGTCCTCAGGCCATAGTTGGCCAGTCCCGAAAATGTAGTCATCTAAATGCATTGTAGGTAGTAAAATTGAGTATATTTTGTGGAATTTCTCTTTCAATTTTTACACCTGTATGTCTCTAATGATTATCTCCATATAAAATGTGTTTTTTACCATAGGACATGTTTGAAATATGTGATTCTTTTGAGATGAGTCATTTTTTCTGAGTGTGAATTTAGGTTCTACTGTTTTTCTGAATTGTGGCTGACTCAGTGTATTCTCGATTGATTAGATTCTCCTAAACTTTGGGTTGGGACTCTACAGGAAGAACCTTCAGATGAAGACAAGACCATAAGAAGAAGTGAACTCAGTTTGGCTGAACTGGACCAGAACTTGATTGTAAGGATTCACCAGACGAAGTTACCAAGCCCAGGAAAATGGCCTGTGGATGGACATGTTGTCCTGATAAGACTGTCCTGCTGGAGTCCACAGACTCAGGGGAAGCTCTGTTCTAGCTCCAGGTCATCTGTCTTGTTATCACCAACTCCTAACAAATCTCATTTGAAGTTGCAGCCTGGCCTCAACTATGCTGTAGGTGACCTAGAATAAGATGGGTCTGTTGTCTGGTTTCCGAAGAAATGGTAGAGTCTTGAAAGAGTAGCCACCACTGGAAAGCAGAAGAGGAGACTTGGGGCAATGGGAATAGGGGCTGGTGGGTGGAGCAGACACAGCAGAAGGC
>CM053510.1:7549611-7589698 GCA_028627145.1 Eidolon dupreanum | reverse complement strand
TGAGATCTGTGTTTTATACCAACTTCCCAAGTCTCAACTATTGTAAACTCCAGTAGCCCACGATGGTAGCTGCCTTTTATTGGACATCTTTTTTTCTGTCTTATGTCCTCACTTCTACTGGTGCTTCCTTCATGTCTCAAGTAAATTATTCAAACTTGAATCAAAACATAAGTGAGGAAAGTGACCTGGCTCAAAAAGCAAGAAGATAAAAATATTAAAGCTTAGATGATTATAAAAAAAAAAAAAAAAAAAAAAACACTTCTGTTCTTTTTCTTTTCCCTGGATATTTCCTAAATCTCTCTTCACAGACAACAAAGATCAGTGAATTTCCTTTTCTTGACATTTGTAAGTGCAACTAAGCTTTAGTGTGTATATTTGTCTATGTGTCACTCTGTGTGTGTGTGTGTGTGTGTGTGTGACATGCAGGTATTTAAAATCTTGTAAGTTCACCTTATATTTCGAAAATGAATGAGATACATTTTAAAATAATAACAATGGTTAAGTCTGATAAAATCACAGATGATTTTTATTGTTTCTTTCTACTTGTGTATATTTTATAAAGATTTATAATAAGCATAATTACTTTTGTCATTTAAAATTTAAAGTTAAAAGTTATTAAGATAAACTTTTGGCTAACTACCTCTCCATCCCCACTGAATGATTGCTAGAGTTATATCTGTAACACAGACATCAAATGATTTACTAAATGATTTTACTAAATAGCTATTAGACAAGGTGCAGTGTTTTCTAAGTAAATAAAGAGGGTTTCTCTAGCGTCTTAAGAGAGAAAGAATAGCCCTGGTCCCTGTTAAAGAGAAGGCCAAACGTATTATATTAAGGGATGGGGGCAGACATCTCCAAAAATGACAGTGGGCTACATTTAGACAAAAGACAAGGGACCGAATAAACCTATTTTTCAAGCCAAAAGTGCTCTTCAAAGTCATGCTGCAGTGCAAAAGACTAGCAGGAGAGATTGTCTACCTCCCTGGGCCCTGAGGAAATGTTAGTAGCATCAGCCATATTGGTATACAGAATGCAGAAATTGTATATACAATCAGGAACAGAAAAAAGGATGCTCGTGGTGCTGTAGGTGAGCCTCAAGTGGCTTACAGGAGGCTCGATGAAGCTTATGTCCCAAGATACACAAAGTTGAGCTCTATAGTTACTCAGAGTACCAATCCTTCGAGTACCAATTCTGTTGCCTGTCACCTCTGGCATGAAGCTTCTTCCCCTGTACTCCAGTTGGTGTCCTCTTCCCGGCACTTGACTCCTTGATATTTTAACTAGACCCCTCTCATTGTGGACAACCATATTACAAGGCACAGTTCTGTACTACATAGAATTATCCTTGAGGTTGATCTATACTGGGAGTAAGCTCTGTATGCCCACTTCCTATATGTCTAGCACAATTATGTGCACAAAAGGAAAAAAGAACTCATGTATATAATAATATACTTAATATATATTATATATTACATACATATACACATACATATATATATTCAAGTGCCACCTTTTAAAGTCTTATGGCATGTAATATCAGTTGCTCCAGGAAGAAAACGGGCCACAGTAAACAATTACAGACATTAAGAATCAACTAATCTAAGCTGTAGTGCTCTGGTCTGTAAAATGGGAACAATCATAGTATCTGCTAAATAGGATCATAACAATGAGAAAATGAGAAAACTCATGTGCAGTCTTAGCACATTGTCAAGGAGCAGGTCGTCGGTAAACATTAGCTATTATTATAATTAATTCATTAAGGGAAAAGCTCTAAAAGACCAGAACTAGAAAAAATCTTTTAAAAAGTATTTAGCATCATGATTAAGGGTATGTTTTCTTAAATCAGAACTTCCCGAGATCAAACTCTAGCTCTGCCATTCACCAAACAGATTCCTGGCTCTCTCTGCTGGTTTCCTCACTTGTAAATAGATATAATTGTTTGGCTTAAGTGACATAACACATCCAAAGTAGTTTCTAAATGTCATTTTTAAGAACACTAGAGATTTGGTAATCATGATCCATTTTTTTGGCTATTTTGCAAATGAGAAAACTACTATCCGAAGCAGTTGGGACTTGTCCAAGGTCACAGAGCAAGCTGGTGTCATTGTTGGAATGAAAATTCATGTCTCCTGACTCCCACTCCAGTGCAATGAAAACTTCAAACTGCCTGCCAAGATCTCCAGACAAGAAGCCACCACTAGAACCAGTCTAGATTTGGCCATTTTAAGAATCCACTGAAGCAGCTTTCGAAATCTAGCAAATAACAAAAAGAGACCATGAGGTGGCAGTATATCCAAAGAGGTCGCTGGTATTCAGCCTCATCAAATTCTTTTTTTCTCCCTACTCAAAATCGCAACAGAAATTCTAACCTCAGCCGTAGATACCCTGACGACACCCACACTATCTCTTTTGCCTATGTAAGCGTCAGACACCCCTCATTAGGAAAATTACTACCAGCTCAAAACAGAATTCTTCACAACTCTTTACTCCAAAAATCCTTATTGTTAGTTAATTTATTTGCTGAAGCAAAAACAACCTTTTAAGAACTTAAGGAGTATCACTACATCTAAGATCTATCCATTGAATTATTCCAGTGTTTATCAAGTAGAAAACATTGCCTTATGTTTCATAGGCACTTTATGGGGGTAACATTTAGATGCTTCACTTCCTCCCCCATGGCCCATCCTATCAAAATATGTAAAATATACAAAATAAAAAGAAATCAAGATTGCCTATTTTGAGAATAAAACTATAAGGAAGTAAAAAGTAATTAAGAACAAAAATATATAAAAGTCACTTTTGAAAGATCTGTCCTGTTACATTGGACAGAAACTGTAAATACAACCATTAGAAGTGGCATTTGCCAGTAATGAAACCACCAAACAAGCAAACAAAAAAATTTTAAAAACAGAGGCTGAACGTGGGAGTTTCTACCCAAGTGTATTATGTGGAATAAGGAACTCTGGAGTACCATTCTTATGGCAGCTGATCCAGATGCCACTAAATATTCAAATTTAGGCACAACTTCCTCACCCATTTCCATATCCACCATGGAAGCTTCAAACTCGCATAAGGCACCTCACACATCTAGGCAGATATTCTTCATGGACCCAAATGAATGAGGTCCATGTGAGTTTTACTGCCTATGGAAACTAAATACCTAATGATAAAATCATAAACTGGTACTCTACTTTCATGTATCATTCTCTTATGAGCTTTGGGGGGCTTTTAGATATCATTCTCTTGTGATATTCTTTGGTTCAAATCAGAACCCACCAATTCAATTACCCTTGAGACCAAGATTCTGTACTTGAAAACCTAACTGGATCCTAGACTAAAATTATCCCAAGTAAATATTTTTGTAATATCTTTGGGCAACCACTCAGCTTTCTCTCATGACATTTCAAGTCCATGGATTTGACTTGCAAACATTAAGGAATCTTCTTTGGTGAATATTCAACTTATATACATATATATTTTTGTCTTCTGCAGAGATGGAAATAAATTGTCACCTGGCGGCTATTAATTTGCTGTATAGTTTCTTTTCCCTGGCCATTAGGGCACCTGGACAATTCAGTAACATCAGAAAGAATACTAAGATCAATTGATGAAGTACATTCCAAAAAGAAGCAAATATGGTGTAATATTGTTTGGGGCCAAATAAAATTTTGACTAAAAACCCTGTTATAATCACACTTTTTTCCAATTCAAAGGTGACTTATTAATCCTCCATGACACAGCTCCTTCCTTCCTTCCATTTGCCAAGACAGTGAAAAGTGATCATCTCATTGATTTCATGTGAAGTTCTTGCTTTTCTAATCAAGTATATTTGGGTGGTTGAGTTAGTCATGGTTACATATAATATTTAGCTTAAAGGTACTCCAGAGATTATAGAATTCAACTTCTCATTTCACAAATAAGGAAATGAAGATCTCATACAAGCTATGTGACTCATGGTCATGTAACTATTTGGTGGCAGATGTCCAAGCTGACCATAGGAATCACTGGTGTCATGCTAGAAATAACCTCAATAAAAATAATACTGAGGTTTATTGAGGGTAGCATTGATGCCAACTTAAACCACATGAATGTCCATTCACCATTCCAGGTTCCAAAGTGGATTCATGCTCACAATAATCCACATGGCATCATTGGAAGCTTCTGCAAAAGTCCATGGTGCCCCAATTTTAGACTATACACGAACATCCTATAACATGACCGGCAATGTCTGACATGCCTTGATTAAAACGCATTACTTTAGCTTAAGGTTTTAGCCACCTGTTATGTTTGGAAGGCAAATGCACCTCAGAGATCAGTAACCAGTCAGTCAACACTCAGTAATTCTTCAAAGTGAAAGAACTCCTTTCCCTCTAAAGAGCTATTTGTTAATTCATTGACTTCTTTGATCATGCATTTAATGAGTACCCACTCCTCTAAGATACTGTGTTAAGAGTTTGGTGGAATTCGTGGAAATAAATAAGACAAGATTTCTGTCTTCACAGATTTCACAGTCTATCAGGGGAGAAAGAATTTAATAGGATGTGACGTGTCATAGCAGTTTTGTAAAAACATGTCTTGCTGGTACAGGGGATGACTGGGAACTAATTATATTTCATGCAGATGAGATAGAGAATCAGGAAATTTTCTTGGAGCTATCCACAGACAGCTTGATGGGAGAATGTCAGAAAATAATAGGATGTTCACTATCTTGTGGGGACAGGAAGTAAAGAGTGTGAAGGCAAGAGGACAATAGAGGATCAGCTATTGCAGTTACTAAAAGGCTGACTTTATCTTTTGCCCATATAACCTAATCTAGTCAGACCTAAGATTTGCTTTTAAAATGTGCTGATAATATATATAAACATTTTACTGTATCATATTCCAGAGTGAACACAAAGCTAACGTAAAGCATCAATGACACAGGGTTGGGGAATTGAAATGACCCATGAGATGCCAGTTTAGCAGGAACAAGAAAGCATAGACAAGCAATAGAGAGGCCCAGGACTTCCAGACACAGCTCCCAGAGTCCTTCCTCAATCAACTAAGATGCACTTGATATTTGAATAATGAACCACTGAGATACATGCAAGATAACCTGGGATCAGGAGAGCCAGTCTTAGCCAAGGAGTGGTATTTATACCCCTCTGGTTATGTGCCCCAAATTAGGCTGCATGACTAAGAGTAATAAAAGAAACCAAGACCACATAACAGACACCAAGGGCAAGCCATCCATTTGTTTTTGTATGAACAAAAACTAATACAGATTACCCACCTGGAATATTTGTCACTTCTTGGTTGATGTCATTTGGTTTGGCCAAGGTTCAGCACCTCAGCTCCAGGCAATCCTGGAAATAAACATAGGATTGCAAGTGGCCATTTGAGATTAATCCTGTATTTACCATATAACCCATACTTTCTAAAACCAGAAGACAGCTAAAAAATGAGTTGTTAAAACAGTGACGGAAGAAACATTTTTGGCTCCATTCCTACTTCTACTCTCTACCTTCTCTCACTACAAATATTTCCCTTTTGGCCATTATTTAGGTTCAGAAGATGCCTGCAGTCTTCTTGGTCCCTGGCTGCAATTGAGACTGGTACCTCTCTTCATCGTGGGGCCAGATTTAGTTGCCACTAAATACATTCAACTAATGGCTGACCACTCTCATCTCTTGCTGAAAGTGGTGGGTCCCCTCCCAACCTCAATAACCACACTACTCTTAGGCACAAAAGGGAGATTTCACTGCTTTTTCCCTGTTGAAATGAGATCTTTTGATCTTCAGCAATAGAGGTTAATCAAGTTAGGGCTGGATACTCTGGGTCTTGGCTGCTAAAGTGAGTGTGGCTACATATGAGCTTTGGAGCCGCCAGTATGAATTGCTTTCCACTCAAATTGCTCGAATTTACCGGTGCTTGAAATGGAAAGAACTTTGAGTCAAGGGTAAAACATAAAGCATGCAGTATAAACACGTGTGGGTCCAGAAATGTCCTGCATCTATGAAGATTTGCAAGATTCTTTCTGAAGGGCTGTGGATGTACTCAAATTCATTAAAATTGTTTCATCTCTAAAGAACTGACTCACTGTCCCAGAAATAGTGGTTATCAGGGCAGACAGTAACTAGGATTAAGATGACAAGATACCATTTCAGGTCCTTGAAAAACAATGATAGCATGCCATTCTCCAACCACAAACAGAATAATGCTCAGAAGCTCATAAGTAGGCAAGCTTTGATTTTTGATTGAGCAATATATAGTTAGGACTTATTAAATAATGTTGGGAATTAACCCTATACCAAGAGCCAACTGTTAATTGAATTTAAACATGACTTGGAAACACAGGAAGCAAATCTCATGCACAATAAGATGCAGAACTGAGGAATGAAACTCAAGGAGGGCCTCAGAGAGTAGTGATGAGTAGATGTCATACCAACATACAGGCAGCCTGAGGACAGGTTAGAGGCTGCACATCCCTGGTTCCAGTGCAGCACAGGAGGCCACAGAAAGATAGTCAGAGTCACACTGAGATTAACCCTCATTCTCTGACTGGTTGGGAACCCAGAAGGCATAGATTAAATCCCAATAGTGTGGGGTTAGAAGTGGATATCCAGTGGCTACTTTCTTCTCCTAGTCTAGGCAAACAGCATGGTCTTGGAGAGGGACACTAAATCCTATTCTAATGAATTTGCTCCTGAATTAAGCTATTCCCCATCCTCAAGGTTTTTCCAGGAGGGACTGTGATGCCTTCAGCCTAGCTCCACCCAGCAGCAATTCCAGAATTTTTAAGGATGAATTTACACCTCAATAAAAAGCTAAAGAAGCAGGCTAAGTGTTGGACAATGCACCACAAGAATACAAAAAGATTGATCACTGTGAAAGCAAGATAGGAAAAACTGTCATTGTTTCTAGGTTTATGACCTTCTCTCCTCAGCGTTTTTTAAATTTTTTTTAAGTTTTCTAATGTAGAAAGTTGAATGGACCCCGAAAGTTATAAATTCTAGAAATGAGAGGACAAGTAAACAATATTCACTTTGAATTTAAATTTGATAGGCTTTTGGTAATAGTAAAAAACACAGTTCCTTCTGTTAAAGAGCTAATAAAAAATTTTAAGAAAATAAGGAAGATATTCACAAAAGATATATAAATAGCTATTAACAAATGAAGAATGTGTTAAAACAAAATTGTGTTAAAACAAAAAAGCAACATAGTTTACCTATCAAAATGGCAAATAGCAGCAGGATACTCATGAAAGAGCCCCAGCCCCTGTTACTCGCAGCCGCTGCCCTAAGTGGTTCATTCCTCTAAATGAACTTTTCCTCTGTGTTGATTTGTGGTTAATTTTCAGCTTCTACCCTCCCAGCTAGAAATGTCCTGACAGGGAGGCTCCTGGTAGAAGGTTAACCTGAAATTCATCTTTACATTAGTAGGGGAATACTGGAAGGTTATGCAGATAAAAGATCCATCATCACTGCGGGGTTTGTGAGGATGAGCAGATCATATTTTAAGGTTTATGGCCTTTGGACTCATACCCAAAAATGGATATAGAGGCCCTCAGGCAATCTCACCTGCCTTGCTTTATGCAGCCACCTTTCATTGTCTTATATCACAGTTTTTTTTTTATCACACTCTCTGTTTACGTAAGGGGAATCATTTAGCTAGTGAGTGAGCCTAGCCATCTGCCCATAATTAATGAAGCTTTGTTGTTTTATGTTCACTGCGACTATCAAACTCACACAAAGAGATGAACCCCTTTGTGGGGGAGATGGGTGCAATAAAAAAAAATGGCCCAATCAAGAAAGCCAACTTCTACTATTGGAGATGAAAATGAAGAATCTGAGAAAGAAATGGTTCTCAACAGAAAATAAAAGGTTCACTTGACTCTAGGAGGGGAAGATCAGGTTTCGTAATAGCTTCCGTCTCTTAGGGGAATGATTCCAAGTACTCTCTAAACAAGTACAGGAGAAGAATGAATTTAACAGACTCCAACAGTGAGTGCTCAGAACTGTGAAAGCATTACTCATCAGGTGAGAGAGACAACAGTTCTGAAAGCCAAAAAGGGAGTTTATTTGTCAGGTGAATATAAACAAATACCTCTTGGTAGACATTGTACCTAAGGGCAGCGTCAGGAGCTTACAAATACACATTCTTAAATTATAAGTGATGAAGCTACTAGTGAACCTGCCCAGAGTTTACTGTTGAGTAAAGGTTGGTGAGAGAAATTTAAGAACTGCTTTTCCTGGCTTAGCATAAATTTAATCAAAGAAAGATCACCATTAACTTCCTTGCCTTATTATTTTTGTGTTTATTTTTTTCTAAATTGAAAGCTAAAGAGACTCATTGTGATGGTTATGAACCAGGATAAATTATCAACCCAAATAGAATATATTTATATTAGATGAAAATGCTTTGGCACACAAAGATATCCAAACAAAAATGAGCTTCTGGGTTTAAAGCAGGTCAGGGCTGACTAATTCATCTTTTTTGGGGAAATGCTGCAGATTTCATTATTAAGATGGGTTTGTTCTGCCATTAAGAAAACCCAATGGCACTGAGAAATAACCATGAGAACTTACTACAGGCATATTGGCTATACAAAATAGAGAGATAAGTATAGCAAAAGAAAGAGATAGAAATAGAGACAGAGACAGACAGAGAGTTAGAGATAGAGGGAGGATGAGAGAGAGAAGAAGAGAGAGAGAAGAAAAGAGCAAAGCGGAGGAGAAGAGAGGAGAAGAGAGAAGCCTGGATAATGCCGTGTAGAATAAAATTTAGTAATATTATTTATTTCAGTAACTTTACAGATTACTTTAGTAATATATTTAGAGAATTTCTAATGTCCAAAGAAATCAAACCGCAACCGAAAAAAAGGAGAACAGAAAGTTCTCAGGAAATGAAATATATATGGAACCCTAAACACATGAAAAGGCACGCATCCCTCTCGTAAAATGAAAAATGCAAATTAAGACTACACTGAAATAACATTTCTCAACTATTTGATTGGCAAAATTTCAAAAGTGTAACACTCTACCAGCTACTGGAGAGGCAGTAGAGAAACAGGAACCTCACTGCTGAGTATGTAGACGGTAATATCTATCAAAACTATGAATGCATTTACTTTTTGACGCTGGTATTCTACTTCTGGAACTTTAGCTGATAGATATTCCTGCATGTGTACACATGACTTTTGTAAATTATTCACTGAAGTGTTGTTTGTAAGAGAAACTATGATAAACTACCCAAATGTTCAACGGTGTGGGACTTATAGAATATATCGCAATAAATAATGAATGAAGCTCTCTATGTATTGATCTGGGAAGATGGCCAGTATGGATCAATAAAAATCAAGTGAAGAACTATGAACATACTATGTTACCTTTATATAAGAGAGAAATGGATGAAGGACTATAAATAAATATATTCATGCTTCTATTTTCATTAAAAATACAATGGATAGAGACTCAAAAAAGAAATAGAAGTTGCTAGCAATATGAGCCATTGGCAGGTGGGAAGGAATAGAGAGGGTGAGAGATAAGAACAGCTTTCTCAAGGTGTATGGAATTGATTTATGATCTATATGAATATATACCCTATAAAATAAATAAAACAAAAAAAGGCTAATAGAGTCACATAAATTTTTCAGTAAGTGTTTTTTGTAGTTTATGTGGGAAAATGTAAGGAACACAATGCAGAAACTCTTTTGTGGAGATCTTAGATCTTTAAGTGGTCATGGTCCGTGAATAGATTTTAAGTTACCTGTAAAATGTGAAACTGAATACAAAATGTTGGACCTCTTTGCATATTCGCATACTTCTAGGGGAATTAAAGTTTGCATCAGTATTCAAAGGACCCCACGATCCAAAACAATGTGATAAGTCACAAATTTGAGGATTCAAACAAGTCTCTAGAATTATCCTTCTTTAATCTTAAGATACTGCACAATTCGGTAGTTACAAATACAAGTTCTGGATTCTAGAGACCTGGGATCCTATCACATCTCACTACTTACTAATTGTGTGTCCCTGGGCAGTTTATTCAAGCTTTCTAGGCTTACTTTTCTTATCTGCAATAGAAATAAAATAGTAATACCTACTTCAGGTGCTCTTGTGAGATAAAATTTAAAAGTTCGTGTAAGTGCTTAGCAAAATGTCATACCCATAGTAAGAGCTCAAAAATAAAGCCTAGTGTAATCATTGAACAGAGTGTTAGTGCTGTGATTGTACAGTAAGTTTTGGAAGGGGCAGACTATGCACTGAGTTTCGGTCATGTTGAATTTTAGGTGCCTGCGGGATGCCTAAGTGGGGATATCTGGCAGAAAATTGGATTTAAAGGTCTAGAAAGCTGGAAAAGTCATGCTAGTCTATTATGTTTTTATGTTAAGTTTTTGTTTCTGTCTACACTCTCTCCCTTGATGATCTCATCCAGTGGCATGGTCACATGCTGATGACTCCTAAATTGATATGTGCAGCTTAGACCTCTCCCTTCAACTCAGCCTCCAATACCTACTCAACGAATATTCTTGGATGTTTTACAGCCATCCTAAAATTAACATGTTCCAAAATGAACTTCTGACTGTTCCTCTAACTGATCCACTCATAGCTTTCAACATCTTAATTAACATTTTCATCTTTCTAGTTACTGAAGCCAAAAATTTTGCAGTCATTCTGATTTTCCTCCTCCTCTTCCCCACCAAATCCAATCCATTCATCAATGCTATTGGCTCTACCACAAAATATTTCCATATCCAATAATTTCCTACTCCCTTTATTGTTACTACTCCGGTCCAAGCTACTGACATATCTCTCACCAGAATTATCGTGACAGTCTCCTAATTGGTTTTTCTGCTTCTATCTTTCCCCTTAAGGAGCAGAGCTTAGTTTCAGCAGAGCCACCAAGTGATCCTTCAAGAAATGAGACCAGCGCTCGTCTGCTCAAGACCTCAGTGACTGCCATCACACCTGGAGTGCAACCAAATGCCCCTTCCATGATCATGGCCCTACTCCTTTATTTCTCTCACCTCATTCTCAATTTTTCTTCTCTTGGCTCATTACTTTTCAGTCCCACTGACCTCTTTCCTTTTTCTTTAACACATACTAGAAATAGTCCTACCTTCTACCTGGAATTCTCTTCTTCCAGATATCTATGTGGCTCACTTCTCCACCTTCTTCAAATTTTTGCTCAAATGTCATCTCCTTAATGAGATGTGTCTTGACCAAATCAATTTAAATACACATCTCACACTCCGTCTATCCTCTTTTACTGTTTTACTTTTCTGCAACATTTATCACCAGTTAACGTGCTACATATTTCACTTAGTTACCTTATTTATATAACTAAGTAAAATATATAACAAAACTAGGGTGGAGCCTTGAAAACAGGGAAGACCAAGTTATCCTGCCTGCACTGAGAGAGAAGAGACCAGGTGATTAGCAACTTTTCTAATAAATGAAAGCAACTGAGGCACAGCGAGAAGAGTTGATGTAGAGATAAAAGATCTGGTGCCCTCGGAGCCAGTAGCTATGCTCTGTGACTATTCTGAATGTTTCCTTATCTGTCAAATAAGGATAATATTCCCAGCTTTGAACTAGTTCCATTTGTAGTAAATAAAATAATTAACGTGGTAGATATTGATGCATTTAAAAGTGCTCTGTAAACTTCAAGCATTTTTATGGATATTAAAAAAAAAATCAGTGGACTCCCCACTATACACTGCAGGAGGGCACAAATGTGAACAAGACACATTCTCTACCTTGAGCTTTTTATAATCTAATGCAGCGATGCCTCTGGTTCTCCTGGTTTACCTTCTGGGTCATTCGAGAAATCAGTTTGCTTCATACTGGGAGAGAAGATTGGACTAAGGAAAATCACAAGTTTTGGTTTCAGTCTCTCACACTGAAATGAGTCACTTGATCATCTACAATCCCCTGATCCATAGAAGCAGCCCTGCACAAAACATTATTTTCTTGAACACCAGGTAGACAAGAAATATAACACACGCGTGCGCGCACACCCACACACACACACATGCACACACAGAGGGACTGATATGAGTCTCGCAGAGAGCCTGTGCCTCCCAAACTCGCATCTTGCACAACTCTATTGTTCTGTCAAGTGCAAAGCAGAATCTTTAAAGGTTCCTTGCATAACTCTTTTAATATTCCATATAAATCTCCCAGCTTGTTTACCTCATTAATTCAGCCTGTGTCGTGTAGTGGGAAATGGAAGTAATCAACCAAATAATGAGCACTGAAAACTTACTATTAAAGGGCCTGGCATTGGCCAGATAAGCTAGTGTCATTAAGCAAAGTGATTGGAAAATAACTCATCTCCCCACCTCATTTTGCTTAAACTACACACACACACACACACACACACACACACACACACACACACACACACACACGCAGAGTCAGTGCAGAGCTAATCTTGTCAGCTACACTGAGAACGGAAAGTTCAATGGTGAGAAGACCAGTTGGAAGAATGCAGAAGAGGCAGACATGAGAATGAAATGGCAGGCACCAACTTTATTGTGCAGAGCGCGATCCTATTGGGAAGTGCAGCCTATTGCGGGAAGCATGCAGTATTATGTGTACTTCTTCTGTTCCCCTTTCTTATGTTCCCTTCTGGTCTCTAAGGGACCACATGGCTCTACGCACAGCAGAGTACAATAGTGGCCTTCAGCTACAAATGCTTCACACAATAAGCTAAAGTATGTTTACATATTTTAGGCACAGGCACCTTACTACACTAATGTAGCATTCTAATCTGGAGTTCTATTCCTAGCCACAGGCCTGGATCAACAGCCAGATCTTGGACCAGCCAGACCTTGAACCAGCCAGACCTTAGATTCAGCCAGGCTTGGTGCCCACACACACATACACACACACATGCACCCACACACGCACATACGTATATGTATGTATATATAATGTTATATTAACAGAATATATCTCTGTAATATTCAGTTTGAGTTAAGAATGAGGATACACCTTCCATAGGTTCCACCATGCTTGGACATGGGGAAAGAGAGTCCAAAGGAAGCAATATGTGAGTTAGAGAGTACTTAATATATGCACTGCACATGTATTGCGTTTAAGTGTGTAACTCTTTTACAGCATTCTGAATATTTGTGAAACCAGAAACCCAGAGTTATATATATTAAAAAAAAAATATTACATGAAAAAATAAAATATATATATATTGTTGTTTTTCTCTCCTGCTTTCACCCTCAAGGTGAAACCAAGTTCAAAGATATTACTTTTCTTAAGCAGGGAAAAAAAGGAAACACACTGAGTTTTCTCTCCAGAGACTTTGCAGAGGGAGGAGATAATTAGGCTCCTTCTCTCTGATAAGATATGCAATCTAATTATGAGCAATTACCTGACACCAAGGTACAGACAGCTGCAGAGCTGCATTCTCTCCACGCCTGAATCTTGAAGAGGGCATGGTTCTTTGCTTTCTATAGGTTTTGGAACAAAATCAGGGTGAGATTGTAATGAGCCTGTGAGAACACCAAAACTCTAATTAAGTACGAAAGTTCAATTCAGAAAGCAGGAGAGTGACCTTTATTTTGGAAAGTCTTTTAATTTCCTTTAATTCTTACTCCGAATGTTATCCATCTAAGTTAAGTCATACTGTTAAGATTAAACAGGAAATATATTCTTACCAAGTACTATTTGAGTAACTGGGGAAGGAAGATAATGCCAACATAATCTGATCCCTGACATGTAGGCCATGACAGAAATAGCTAAAATCAGCTGCGCCTTCTCTATGCATCTCGCATTGGGTATAGACACTCATTCATTCACTCATTAAGAATATACGACATGAGGGGTGGTTCGGGGTTCTTGAGACTCAACTGTGATAGAAGCAGACCATGCCTTCTTCTCATCGTGTTTATAATGAAGGAGACACAAAATGTCAAATAAACGAGAGAGAGAGATAACAAGTTATAAGGAAATCAAAACAGAGCAATAGGCCAGAGGTTGATGCCTAGAGCAGGGACTATATTATGCACAGTGGCCAGAGAAGGCTTTTCTGAGGAGGAGACTGACATGAGAGCTGGAGGTCTCCCAAACGCCAGTGGTATCTCATTCTACATGGAAGGCACTGAAGCATAAGTCAAGAATGAGCTTGATTTGTGGGAACAACTAAAAGAAACCTTTAAATCAATGTTTTCCCCTACTTTATAGATGAGCAAGTCAAGGCTCATGAAGTTGAAACAACTTGCCCAGTTACTTTATACATATTTGCCACTGCTGAGAATGCTTTTATTTTCACTTTTTGGATAGGCAAATTATCTACATTTCATCAAAGCATTATAAAAAGGCATTCCTTGGAAGTCTTCTCATTTCCCCTTTGTCCCTGTGCACACCATTCCATCCCTTATCCCCACCCCCTAGCACTAACTAAAAGCAGCTTAGTTTTGCTTTCTTGGGTATTATTCAAGTATTTATGCAAATAAGTAAAATACTTATTATTATCCAAATGCAATGTATAACATGATCTGTACTGCATTTTCCTATTTCACTTAAAAATACATCCTGGAGACTTTTCCATGCCAGTAGCTCCACAGCTTCTTATTTTACCACATACTCCTCCCTCATAGAGGTGAAAAATGGTTTGTGTGCTCATTCTTCCCTTGGTAGAAACCTGGGTTGTTTCTAGGCCTTTGCTAGTACAAACAATAAATAACTTGCACACACTGCACTTTGCGTAGGTGAATTAATTAATAATAGTTGTCATATTGCCATCCTCTGGAGTAATAGATATCTACTCCTAGAATGTTTTCCTGAAAGCTAATCAGAAGAGTATTTTATGAATCTTTAGATTTTTGCCGATTTGAGAGGTGACAAATGTAATCTCTGTGTCATTGATTTCTGTCAGTTCTTTGTATGTTGAAAGAACTTACCTTTTTCTCTGGGTTGTGAGCTGTAATTTTTTTTTCTATTTGTCTTTTGATTTTACTTACGAGTTCTCTTTAAGTGTGTGTTTTATTATTCATTTTTTTCAGGGGGGTCGCTATGCAGAAGTTTTAATTTTGTTTTTTATTATGTTTTTGTTATTTAAGGTTACTAAACATCAATACTTTTGTTACGGCATAGAGACATTTGTGTTATAGTTACAAAGTCTCTTTCCAATTTGAGGTTATAAAAAAATTCATCCATGTATTCTTCAAGCAATGTTTTGGTTTTGTTTTTTATACTTATATCATCCAGATATAGCAAGTTCATTCTTGTGTATGGGAACGAGGTATGCCTCTAACTTTCATAAATTTAGATCAGCCTTTTGCTCTCTCAAGTCAGACAGTAGTCTCAAAAGAAGTCTACCCAAACTCTAAAATACGTATTCAACCCATTCGAAACTCGTTTAGTGGCCATGAGTGTCACAGATTTCTACAGGTTTCTTGGTGGGCTATTTGGGGACATCCTGTTATTCATGTGCTTGTTCTAGAGCTAGAGCCCAAATGACTAGGGTATGTCAAAGAAGTCACTAAATAAGAGACTGAACTATTGCTCTAGGCAGCTTTCTTTTGTGTAAAACAGAGTCATGTGAGGGATGCTTGAAAGTCACTTCACTTTCTATCAGAAAACCTGGTTTTTGTCCTATCTTGGACCCTTCCGAGCCATGAGATTTAGGCGAGCCACTTCCTTTCCCTTGGCCTTAGTTACATTAACTGTGGGAGAAGGACTTTGGACTATTTCTCTTTGATGTTCTTATTTTAGAAGTTACTTTTGGTCTGCAACAGACTGGCCAGAAATTGAAACAAGTGATATGTCTACTATGTCCTCACTTTCCAGGTATGGTGATGATGATAAAAATAACAGGCATTTACTGCATACCAGGCACTAACTGGTCTAGGCACTTTGTATAAACACATATAACCCTCACAACAACATTGGGAGGTAAACATTGTCATGATTCTTGTTTTATAGATGAGAAAAGTGAAGCACAAAGTTCCAAAATCTGCCCAACACACACACACACAAAAAGCATGACAGAAGAAAAAATAAGAAGAAGTGAGAGAAGAGATAGCGCTCATTATCCACTGTGATAAAAACATCTTACATTTGCAATTTTTTCAAGCACATGTGATCATACGAGCACACTGCTAGGATCGCTCCCAGGGCCTCAGAAGGGACCAATCTAAATGAGGCGTGTCCAGGCTAATTTGCCTCAAAAGGAAGGACTCTTTGGAACTTATTTATTTAGAGATTTAAATGATGAGAAAGAAGTAAATCGTGCAAAAATATGAAGAAAGGGTGTCTTTGGAAGGGTGAAATACCAGTGAGAAAGCTTGAAGCAAAAACAAATGTGAGATGTTTCGGGCACTGATAAAAAACCCCGTGTACAGAATATAGCGTCACTAGCTGCTCCATCTTGCTCACAACTTGGGAGCACAAAAGCGTTAAGGACCTCAGCGTATAACTTCTGCCTAGAAACTGATGTATCACTATGACTGATTTAAAGGCACACATGAGATCATCTAATAATGTTCAATGCCACTGGATTTCTGGCAATGTTTCATGCAACCCTAGAGATTAGCAGTTTAGACAAAGGCCAAGCAAGCAGATTCAAACTTCTGTCTCCAGTCTCCTCCTCACCACTGCATGTTTCCTATAGCTGTTTCATATTCTGGGTTCCTCATATAGATTTATTTGAACCAAGGGCTCAATCACTGAGAAGAGTTGAAAACCCACTGAACCGCATCCCTGTCATTTGATCTGGGAAGACATGGAATCTCAGAAAGCCTAAATGGCTAGCCCAAAGCCCCATGTAGATTGTGACAGAGCCATTGCAAAAACTCCAACTTTCTGATTCCTATTCTAGGGCTCTTCCTGTACACCATATCATGCCCATTCATGCCTAATTGCCAGTAAATTTTCTTTCAGATAGTTGGTAGCATTTTATAACACAGGGTAGTTGGAAGATGATTTTCATCAGTTTATATTCTCTACACATCTTAGGAAACAAAGATAGCAACCTCCAGAACTTGCTCAGCATAATCAATTCCCCATTTGCCAAGTCAGAAGCTGGGAAAGGTGAATCTTCTACAGCTATAATTCTACTAACTGAACCTTCCACTGGAAATATTACTTCTGGTATCTCAATAAGAACTGAGGGATGATGCCCGTGTTTGCAAGGAAAAGGCTGGGAGATGTCAGCCGCCTCTCCCCTCTATTGCTACCATACCCATCTGTCCTTAGGTCCTCATTACCTCTCACCTTAAGCCATTGCAAAAACCTTCTGTTTGTTCACTCTGCCTCCAGTCTTTCCCCATTCCAGCCTACCCTCCACGGTCTTGCCCAATTCATCACATTTTCAGTAAAACTCATAAAAACACCCTTCACACAATCTCTGACCAAATCAAATTGTATAAATACCAGACTCACCAAGAATGTTAAGATACAACCACCTAAACTTTGCATTCAAAGCCTTTCACAATCTAGCACTAACATTATAATTCCCATTTTATCTCCCAATTAAAATATCTTAATCATAATTCATGTTCTCGTTCATGTTCTGAGCCAGAAATTTTGAGTGTTCTCATTCTCACTAGGTGCTCTATATATTTGCAAGTCCACATTTTCCCTGCTAACTGCTATCATAGAAAAGCTCCTTTATCTTTCATGGTCTAATTCTATGTCACCTCCTTCATGAAGTCTTCCTTGATTGTGTCAAGCAAATGAGAGTTCTTCCAACTTTGATTCCCCATACTAGATTATTTATACCACATTCATGGCAGTTTTAAGATGCTGCCTTGTGTTATCATTATTTGGAAAATTATTGTATTCTCAGTATAGATTGTGAGCTCACCAAGGGCAACAATGCCTGGGGCACAGAGAGTGCAGTACTGTAGTCGATGAAAGGACAGGACTGAGAGAGCCTCAGTATCAGTTCTTCCTGATACTGAGTTCCTGCTCATAGAGAACAGGTCAAAGATTGAACAGAGATTGAACAGAGATTCCTTTGCGAAGTATTCAAAGCCTCTGCTCAAACAGAAGAGAAATAATGAAGGGTCATTAGGATGCAGATAGACAATAAATGGGCATCCAATAAAATCAGTCATAGCTGAATGACACTGTGCCAAAATAGGAAACACTTCAGCTGTGAAGCCAGATGCAACCATGTCCCGATTCCAGTCCAGTCACTTCCCAGCTGTGTGACTATGAGCAGGATTCTGTTTGCTCTGAATTTCACCTGCAAAAATGAGGCTGAGAGTTATCTATGAAGACTGCTTGAGAAATTGCAATTCACATTTTGGAATCTCAGTAAAAGTAAAAATAACAACTACAAGAAAATCAACCACACAGTTGAATGTGTATTAACTGAACATCAACCTTCAGGGGCATGAAACTTCCACTTGTCGTAAATGCGGCTCAGAAAATGAAAGTTTCGGTCTTTATCGTGTCACCTGAAGAGTTCGTTAACCCTTCAGAAAGCATCTTTCCCTGCTCCCATGAGAATTTGTTATGCAAGCTTTGCAATTTTCATTGGATCTAAAGATGATGTGAATGACACAAGAGTAAGAACAGCACTTCTAAATAAAACAAAAATAAGTGTACTTCAAGTGAAAGACCTCTAAGGACACTTCTAATTAAGGTGGAAGAGAACAATCAGGGATGAAACTAAAATAAGTCACAAGGCCTAACACTACTAAGATAAAAAGAGAGCTGGGAGTTTGTTTTACCTGAGACGCATACCCAACCCTTCTGCCCCCTCCATCACAGAGAATATAGGACAAAGGAGAATGTGAACATCTCTGGGTCTTAGTTAACCATTGATCCATTCATTCACTCTGTAATCAAGTACTGAGCACTAGTTAGTACCAGTTTTTAGAAATATAAAAATTAAAAAGCCATGATCCCAATACCTCAAGCAATTCAGTCTAGTGAATGAAAAGACAACGATGACAACCAGACAAGATGTGACAAGCGCGATAACCACACTGTGCCCAGGGGGACTATGAGGATACAAAGAGTCCCAACTCTATCAAAGTCAATCATTGAAAAGCAAGAGTGTTGCTCAAACTGAGTTTTGAAGAATGAACATGAGTCCCCTGCAAAGGCAGCATGGTGCACATGTGCAAAGGCACAGTGTCGTCCATTTTCATGACTCTACCCACAGTCTAGTGCAGAAGCACAGAAAACTCAAAAGAGTCTCAGATGGTAAACCACACTGGTGGGTAGATGTCACAGACTTTCCCTTTCTCGTGTATCTGCTAAGCATGCCATTATAATATGATGTTTGGCACAAATATTCTCAAGAAATGAGTGATTATTATTAAACTTTGTATTATCTGTAGATTTAATCTCTATGTGTAATAGAGCAGAATCAGAAGTATACTTTGTCTATGGTCAGACAGGAGACTGAAGGTCTTATCACAGCAGGGAAATCAGACATGGCTTCTTTTCATCTTAGCGATGGAAGGAACCTCAGATATTATCTAATATTGTGTTCCTCAACTTGTCGTCTTCAACTACTCTATGAAAAGTTTTGTTTTCTTTCCCACTGTAAAAATAATAGCTATATTAGCATGATAACCTATTATCGAGTTCTGTCATGCCTTTCGAAACTCAAGTTTTGTGTTTGTAGTTTTGAGCACCTTGATACCAAATGATCAGCCCAAGTGCTACATTTTCACTTCTAATTCAGTATTTTGGGGGATCCCCAAGTCATCAGTTTTGAGAATAACTTTATTTTGATGCAATCCCTCAGTGGAAGATAAGGATATGAAGCTAATCAGCTAATCAGCAAGGGGGACTGGAGTCCCCGATGCCTAGATCAGTGTTTGCTCTATAACAGTTCAGCCATGACTCCTCTGAAAAGGCAGTCACCAGTTCCCTGACATTAAGGATCTCTAAGTACAGAACAAAGTTCATAATTCACCATAATACAACATACCTTTGTGGTCAGAGTTTCAGTTTCCTGTTTACCTTGGACTAGATCTGCATTTCACTTCTCTGAGAAGCAAGCAATAAGGGTCAGAATAAATGACTCCAGCTTAGTATAATAAAAATAGTTTTTTCAAAAATCTATACTCCCTGACTCTCTCATATTACAGAACTGTGACTTCATACATATAGGATAGATTTTTCTTACATTCAGATGAGATTATACCATGCAAATCCTGACCCTAAAGTAAGTGTTGTTTTTCTTGTTCATTGAAGGGAAGTAGAAATTGCTTCCCTATTAGGAAATTTTCAAAGCAGAGCACGCAAGCAATTTGTGTTGTGCTTTAAGTACATTTTATACTTAACAAATAGTTGCTGGATGAATGATAAACTGATGTTACCTGAAACACCCATGTAATACAATGAATAGTCTAACTCAGAACTGGGAGTTGAGTGAACCATAGGGTGTAAGGATTCATGGAACTCTAAGAACTTGGCTTTTCAGCAGAATCACCTGGGGAGCTTTTAGAAAATGCAGACTCTGGAACCCCCACTCCAGACTAATTGAATCAGAATGTCCACAGGCTAATAGCCGAGATTCAACATTTACAGAAGCTCATCAGATAGCTCTGATGGTTATCTTATCCACCCATGTACTTTTTCCATATTTTTCATAGCAAAATATTCTAAGTTCATATGATGGGATCTGCTATGATAGTCAACTATGATCTTACATGAAATAAAAGAACTTCCTGCATCAAGGTAACTGGAACCAGCTGTCTCTTTCCTTCATCCAGCTATTTCCTCTGCTCAGGACCCTACTTACTCATTTATCAAACAAATAATTATTAAATTCCTATGGTGTTGGACCTGAGAATATAATAGCGAACACAATATAAATAAATGGTCAGTTTCTCATGGAGCCTATAAATTTAAGTCACTCAAGTACTATAAGAGTTCCATCCAGGAAATTTTCCTGAATTTATAAACTTGACTTATTTTCCCTGGTCTCTCCTTATTTTCACCCTTACTATAGACATGCCTTTTTGGCTTCGTGTTCCAAATAGTGGGAAGTAAGCAAATTTAACAGCTCTTATATTTATACCTCATCCATTCAAGAGAGTAGTCAATTCCAAAAGAAACTCACTAGCTCGAGTTGGGTTGGGTAGCTCTCCTGGATCAGCCCCTCTGGCTTAAAAAAGAGGGGTCCCAAGACCGGGGCATGTTTGCTCCAAAGGAACTATATCATCAGAGATTGGGGCAATTCCATTAGAAAGAGCTTATGGACAGAGAATTCAATACATTTCAACCACATTTCTCTGAGGGTAATTCATGCACTTCAGTGCTTGAATGCTGTGCCATTCATTAGGGCTACTCAAACTTTTGTTCTGCTTACTATTCAAATTTTGGCTCCATTTAGATAATTATGTTATGTAATCATTTTTTCATTATTCACTCATAAAACATTTATTAAGCATTAACCTTGTCCTGGACCTGAGGACAAGAAAAATAAAGGAACATAGTGTTATTTCTCTTGGAGCTCAGAGTTTAGTGAGGGAAGAAAACTTACAGGCACACAACGATAATTTAGTGTGCTTAAGCCATGTACCAAGTACCAACGAAATACAAGAGAGTTAGAGAAATCTTCACAGATTTCCTTAAATGGGTCTTAAGAGACACAAAAAAAAAAGTTTTCTAGATTAGATTGAGTGAAGAGGTTCCCAAACAAAACATACTATAAAAACAAATTTAAGGTTTGTATAGCAGAAGGAAATTTCATGGTTGAGAGGTGAAGTAGTAACTGTGGCTAGAAGACAAGTCATTTGTAAGTGACTTCCCAGCCCTACCACTTATGAGCTGCATAAGCTTGGGTAAGTTGCTAAACTTTCTGTACTTATCTTGTCAGATGTTGTAGAATTACCTTTCCTAATGCATGTGAAGTGTTTAGAATAGTACTAGCATATCCTGAGTGCTTAATAAATGTTTTATTATTGCCGTTATCCTCATCACCGTCATTATTTCAAACAAATGTGCTACTCCTAAGTATGTTTATTTTACTTGTAAAAGAAGAGCCCTTTTTATTTGTCATCGTACCACAGAGATTGCAATTTGGACTTGGCCCAGAATACAAAGTAGGAAGTTCAAAGATCACAAACAGTTGGTTGGTGACAAGGTCATGGTGGATCTTATAGAATTAGCAGAAGATGTTCTACTGTAACTTTATGCCCTACAAAACCACATGCTGCTTTCACAGAGTTGTATACTCTGATCATGTAATGCCAGTTCCACTCGGTCAGTTTAAAGACTCTTACTGGTTATATCAGTCATTTAGCCCAGTCCCCACCATGGAGACTGTAAACAAGAATCCAACCACATTCTTCCAGAAGAATGTTCCAAAACATGAGCCAGTCTTGAAAACACAACACCACATCATATGGACAGTTAAATTTCAACTTTAGAACTACTTCCTACATATTCTTAGGACTTTGGCTCAAGGAATAAAATCAACCCTCCCCCCCATACACACTCACACACACACACACACACTCCTGGGTTATTGTAGGAATTACAGAATTCTTTCTATTCCTCTCTTTTCTCTGTCCCTTCAATCAATTACTAACAATGAGGACAGTAACATTTTGGACCATAAAATCCATCCCAGAACCACATTCTTTGCCCATTCTATTTACACTTTCTCCTGGCTTGGCCACTTTTCAGGTTTGCTTCTTCTGTACAAATACTGCTCTTTCTGCTCAATCTGCCAGTCACTGTACAGTTAGTTGCAAATGCACATATGAAAGTCATGGTTTCTGCCCCTTAGCAAGGTTAGAAAAGCAACAAATTAGAGAAGAATCTTGAAGAATGAATTTAGTTGTACAATATCTATTGCCATGGCATTCCTCTTCCCAATCCACCATCACCTCTTACCTGGACTACTCTAAGAGCTTCCCATCTGGTCTCTTCACTCACACTCTTCATCAGCCTCTTTTTACACAGTATCCAGATGAAAATCTTTGAAAATCTCATATCAGATCATGTTCTTCAGCTACTTAAAACCTCTCAATGGTGACCAGTTATACTTTAAGTAAAAGCCAAACCCCATCAAGGTACCAGTATAATGTTGCATGTACTACCTTTTTTTCTCTTCCGATGCCATCGTCCACTCTTACTCAAAGACTCTAAAACACAGGCCTTCATTTTTAGTTCCTCTAACAAGATTTTTTATATCTGTGGCTCAGGCCTCAAAGGAAAGTTTTTCATTTGGAGAAAAGAAAAAGTTATATAAATTTCAACTTCACATCAAAATCTGGTTAACTAGAAGTTGTTCTTATCATTTATGCTGCACCAACGAAAAGCAAAGAAACATGCCATTTTTACTAATATTATGGTAAAAGTACATTTTCCTTCAGGCATTTTGAATTATTGAAGAGAGCTCCACTCTCTCCTTTTTGTATTCTTCTCTTTTCTCTACTGTTTTTTGGTCTTGGTTTGGTTTGGGTTTTTTCCCAGAATCAAAGTTATAAAGGGCAAATAATGAGCCCGATCCAGTGATTTCTCCTGCCCCACTCCACCTATCTGACCTATGCTCTCATTTGGGCCTCTCTCTGTCCTTTGCATAGAAGTCATAGGCTACTTAAACATGAGTGCTTTCATCACATCTCCCCTGTATCTTACAACATCGTCTCCATCAGTGAATATTCATAGAAAACAAGTATGAATTCAACTCCAAACCATATATGTGTGGTCTCTTAAAATGTCTGAAATAAGGACCTGCCCACTAAGAATTTTTAACCAAATGTGGTGGAAAGAGGTGAATGAATACACAATAAACAGTAGAATAATTGTCCCAGCAAATATTTAGCATTGATTATATACATGCAAAGGCCTCAGTTAGCAAAGACTAAAATCTTAACTGGGACATCACCAACTGTGGAGGAGGAGCACGAGTCTTGGTGTCATAAGACCTGTCCTTGTGTTTTCATGTTAACAGGATGTGTATATCTAGTCTTATGTCCCTCTGAACCTACTTCCTCATTTATAAAATGTGACTAACACCCACCACCAAAAGCCACATATGAGTTGGGAAGATTAAGTGTCTGTGAAAGAATTTTCTAAACTCGAATACACTTGCTGTGATGACAAAGGTGAGGATGAGGATGATGGAGTGTTGGCTATAGGACAAGCCCTGTGCTAAATATTCTAAACACATGATTTCAACTCATCTTCACCAATATATCCATGAATAAGATTCTGTCATAATCTCCATTTTATAAATGAGGTTGATAGAGGCAACAAATTTTTCCTAAGGTCACAAGGCCTATTTAATTGTGGAACTGAAATTGAAACTTAGATCTTTCCAATTCCATAGTTAATACTCAGCTATCATGCTGTATGATCAATCAAACACCCTTATATTGGTGGAGTACTTTTATGAAAAGTTTGTTGACCCTGGGTACAGCCTCAGTCTATCACTTATTCCATGTATGGCACTGAGTAAGTCCCAATCTCTTTGCATTTCACCTATTAAATGAGATAATTGATCTCTAGGCTCTCTCAGGTTTGTGTGCTTCAGTCACTCAATATTCTATCATCTTTTTTTCTAGTTGATAAGCTAGATAGTTCACTAGGTAATTAATAATCCAAGTCACCTCAGTTCTATCTGTTCCAAGCGAATGTAGCAGACTACACATACTAGACAAAGTTAAATGGGAAAGATCTTCAAGAGCTGTAGCAGGTAGAGAGGCTTTTTGGAGAGAATGTACTATTCATTATTTTTCCCCATAGACACTATATTTACAAAAATTTTATTTTTTTTCTCAACCTAGGTAGTGGCATGGCCTGGCAAAAGTGAGCACCTATAACCCCTTTGTTAAAGAAGAGAAATCCTGTAAGACCCAGAAAGAGTCAAGCAGGGAGACCCAATCGGTGATTACATGCTTATTGCAGACCTCCACAGTACAGGGACAGTATTTTGTCATCAGCTATGAGTCAGCTAAAAGTTGTAGCTGAGCACCCAAGAATTATTTGGAATTGAGTCTTCTTTCCTCGATGAGGCCTATGGGAGCCTCCTCCATCCACACTATTCTTGCCATTGTATAAATGATCATAGATGGCAGGAATTGTCTACTTGGTGTGTTTTTTTTTCCTCCAATGAACAATTAGCAATATCTGGAGAGACAGTTTGGTTCAATGACTTGGAGGAGGTGAAGGCGGCTTGATACTGACACCTACCAAGAGTATAGAGACCAGGAATGCTACTAAACATTCCATAATGCTCAGGACAACCCCACTCCCACCCCCACTCTGAACACTAATACATGAGCTGGCCTAAAAGGTCAGTAATGCTAACAATGAGAAACTCTGAAATAAGGGAACAGTTATTACAACAAAGAAAAAGAAAACTAACTCACTAAGAGCAGCTACAAATAGAAGCATCTTATTTCAACTGTCTCTTCCTTTCTCCAACTACAGAAGGATTAGAGAGGAAAGTACCTTAAGCCATGTGGTCAACCTGCCCAACGTTTTAATTTAGTATTAGAAAATTTTAATCTGAGTATGAGGTCAACATTATTTTTAATTAAGTTTATTGGGATGATACTGGTTAATAAAATTATGTACGTTTCAAGTGTACAACTCAATAAAACATCATCTGTATGTTGCATTATGTGTTCACCATCCAAATTCAAATCTTCCATCATCATATATTTAACTCTCTTCACTCTTATCCACCTTCCCCTTCCTCTTTTCCCTTTGGTGGCAATCACTAAACTTGTCCTTGTCTGTGAGTTTTTGTTTGTCTTGTCTGTTTCTTGCTTGAATCGTACCCTTCTCACCACTCTAATCTCTGATAACCACTGATCCACTCTTCATCATTTTAATTTTGTCACCTCAATAATATTATGTAAATGAAATTATACAATATAAAACCCTTTGAGGGTTTTTTTCATTTAACATAATGCCTTTAAGAATCATCCACACTGGTGTCCATATCATTAATTTATTCCTTCTTACTGATGGACTGCATTCATTGTATTCTATTGTATAAATATACCACAGTTTAACCACTTACTTGTTGGAGGACATTTAGGTTGTTTCCAGTTTGGGACTATGGTAAATAAAGCTGCTGTAAACTTTTGTGTTCAGATTTTTGTGTGAACATGTTTTAATTTCTTCCAGACAAATAATGAGGAGGAGTGCAGTTGCTGCATCATTCAAATGATAAGTGTATATTTACTTTTATAAGAAACTACTAAATTGTTTTCAATGAGTCTGTACCAATTTACACTCCCATCAGTAAAGCATGTGAAATCCATTTATGAGACTGATGTTTTAAAATAGAAATATCCCACATGAGATGGTTTGATAACTAAAATGACTGCACAACATCTGACTGCAATCATATTAATGAAACTCACTGCCCAAAGGTTCCAAAGATAACAGAAGGTAACAGTTATTAAAGAATATAAAACTATTTATCTTTGTATCTCATAGAGACTCCTCTATCAAACATTATGTCAGTAAATGTGATTTGTTTTGAAAGGCAAATTTTTATACCATTTTTATTTCTTACAGACTTAAGTAACTGCCACTTGGAGCTTCTGATCGCCATGTGATAACTCATGGCATCCTTAAGATAAATAAAAATTAGTACTTTTAATCAACTTGGAAGCAATTGGATCTGACAATTAATGATATGGATATGATATCAAGTAAGTTACTTAACCTCTTCAATCTTTGTAGCAAACAATGAATCCTACATCATATTTTTTTATGAAATTTGATAATGTATATAAACTACATAATCCAATGCCTGATGCATAAAAAATACTTAATAAGTGTTCTATTTGGGGGAGAAAATAGCATATAATAGCACAGAATAAAAGATGATAGAAGTTTTGATTCCTGGTGACTGAATGGATGGATCATCCAAACAGAAGATAAGTAAGGAAACATTGGCCTTAAACAACACATTAGACTAGATTTACTTAATAGATACATGTAGAATATTCCATCCAAAAGCAACAGAACACACAATTTTTTCAAGTGCACATGGAACTTTCTCCAGGATAGAGCACATGTTATGCCACAAAACAAGTCTCAATAAATTTAACAAGATTGCAATGTTATCAAATATTTTTACTGAATCTAAATGGTACAATTCCAGAAATCAATGGCAAGAAGAAAGTGGAAAATAACACAAACACTTGGAGACTAATCAATGTGGTACTAAACAATAATGGGTCAATGAAGAAATGAAAAGGAAAATCAAAATATTTCTTGAGATAAATGAAAATGGAAACAACATTAAAATCTATAGTATATAGCAAAAGCAGTTCTAAGAACAAAGTTCATAGTGATATAGGCCATCTTCAAGAAATATGAACAATCTCAAATAAACAATTTAGCTTTGCACCTAATGAAATGAGAAGAACTAAAACAAAGCCCAAAGTTACCAACCTGAACCTGGGTCTGGCCACTTTCTAGGTGTCAGCTAAGAAGAACGTTCCAAGCTGACTTTGTTACCAGCAACTTTATTGCTAGCCAGTGAACAAGGAGCCCACCAGGGATCATTTCCCAGGCAGTGCCTTCTCAGAAACAAAAGACCATGTGGTATTACAGGGCTAGTTGCTTACATCGTATCATGTTGAGATCTGTTTGGGGCGAGCATGTGCACTAAGCAGACATGGCTATTCATACATCACATGTACAAAAAATGGCAGGCAAGCCCTGTCTTGGGTAGAGATTTTAATGTTATAATGAGGGTATAATGAGGAAAGTTCACAAAGAAGCCATCGAAATGTCCTCTGGTCAATTTCAACTGGTCTCCAGCAGGTTTCTAGTGGCTTTTCTTATCTCTACCTTCTGGCCCTGAAGGAAACTATCTCTGGCAAGCATCATTAGGAATCAATCAAACAAACAAGCTCAGAAATATTTAGGTAAGCTCCCAGTGCCTAACCCTTCTGTACCAGCTCGGCAGGCTACAATCTCATTCACCTTTATCCTCTTCTTCTACCATTTTCTCTCTCCCCCTAACCCTGTCTCTCTCTTCCTTCCACAAAACTGAGTAAAACAAAAATGGAATCCATGGAAAGTCATTTCCTCCTGAAAAAAAGATAGAACAGAACTCCTAGCTTAGAAAGTCCCAGGTGCCAGCCCTTTGTTTTAGGGATGGACAAAAGGTAGAATCAAAACAGCCTCACCTTCCATAGTCAAACACCTCTGGTCTCTCCTTTTGGGCCTTGCTAATGATGGTCATTTTAATGACAACATTTCTTTTAAAACAAATAAAATGAAGTGAAGCCCAGGGAGCTGAGAGAGTGACAGACACAGTGACTACATTCCAAAGTAAAAATAAAACATATATGAAAATAATAACAACAGCTGCTACATTTATTGCATATCTCTAGGTATTAGGTACCAGAATAGCTTCTTCTCATTTATAATATAATATCTTCTACAAACTTATTAGTATAGTTTTTGTTCACCCAATTTTATAACATAAGAAAATTGAGGCACAGAGATAATAAGAATCTAGTGCAAGAATACTCAGCTTAGATATTTCTGGATCCAGAGTTTATGTTATTTCCAGGATTATAAGCAGCCTCCTGGCCACCAAAACAAAACAAGTATAAACATTTTAAAGGAATGGGTAGCTATCTTTATAAATGATAGCCAAGCAGGCACAGACAGAAAACTAACAGTTACAGAACCCCTGCTATACACAAAGTTTTTCCAATGCCAGTGCCAACGGAGGGATGTGAAAGGTTTTAGCTATGTTCCCCAAAACACACACACACACATGCACACACAGAGGGGGAGAGAGAATTTGAGAGAGGCTTCCCACCAGTGTTTCTGCATTATATGATATGGCAAAATAACATTATCTCAAGCTTACATGAAGTGCTAGCCAGCTCCCCCGGACAAACCTCTTACCTGCCCTCCATAAACTTCCAACCAGTCTGTTGTCCTCAAACCTCACTTAGACTGAAATTTATATTTATAACCTACAAATACTAAAAGTATATATGTTGGATTTATGAAACTTCCATGCAGAAATTATAGAAAATACTGAAGGTTTCTGTAAATACCATAGCACTTACATTAATTTAATGTAATCCTGAAAATTGTGTTTGTTTTCATTTTAGAGATGGAAAAAATAAAAGCCCAAAGAACTTAAGTAATTTGCATGATGTTCTATAGCTAATAAATGGTAAAGCTCAAATATTATCCCAGATCCATCTAGCTCCAAAATCCATGCTTTTTCTTTCTTTCTTTGGCTCCTTATTTAAAAAAAAAAAATCTACATCATAAAAGTAACATGTATTTATTTCTAGAAAATTTGGGAAAGATCATAAAGAATAAAGAAGAAAAAAATCTTCGATAACACTATAAACCAAGGAGAACTAACACCAATATTTTCACACTTTCCTTCCAATCATATATTATTAAGTAAATAGAATATTATCAACTAATTTTTTCTCTTGCCTTATTGCAAGCATCAGTCCATTAAAAATCCTACAAAACCATCTTTTATAATATCTGTATAATATTCAATATATATATATAACGAATCATTCTTCTTTATTGTTGGACATTTAGGCCATTTCTGATTTGCAACAATTGTAAATTATACAGGACTAGAATCTTGAGTACATACAGCTTGGCCTGAATCACCAATGATTTATTTAGAATGCTTTCCAAGTATGAGAATGGGATTTTCCTATTATGTCATGCTGTCTCTTTTCTTAACATTAAGATCCTCCCCTGCCCCAACACACACACACACATCCACACACACCCGAATTTCTTCTTCCACCTCAGTTCTAAACCACCAAGCAAGTTATTATTATGTATGTTTAGACCACAGGTTCAGAGAACAAAGTGCACATTGTTGGAGACTTGAAACCAGAAAATCTGTGTTTACTTCTCACTGACAGGGTGATTGTGGTTCACCTTACGGGAGGTCTTCAGCGTTTTCATACCTGAAAAAGGGGACACTGAAAGAACCTCCCTCAAAAGGTTAAAGTGAGGATTAAATCAGATAAAGTATATGACTAGGGTTTTGTAAATCATCATGTGTTCTAGCTTTCAGAGGGGAATAAAAAAGGAAACTGGTTTACTACTCTTTTGCCTCTTTAGTAAATCTAAACCATTTTTCAAAAAAAAAATGTCTTTAAAAAAAAGCATAAACATTCCTTCCATCACTATACAGAAGGAGATTTGGCTTTGGGTGGTGAACACAGAAAGCAATATACAAATGACGTATTACTGAACTGTATACTTGAAACATATGTAATTTTACTAGCCAATAAATTTTTTAAAGAAAGCTTTAAAGTCCTAGGGGGAAATAGCAGGTGTGAAAACAAAAGTTTGCCAAGTCCACCAAGCAGTCACCTCACCCTGGTGATTTTGAAAGCTTCTACTCACATGTTGAATTAACAAATCTAAATGTCTCCATTCACAGGAGGTCAGAGAGCTAGCAAACCCAACCCACCTTGATACAGAGCAAGAGAGTTAGGTGGCCAGAGCCTAGCCCCTCCTCCCCAGGGGCTAGGGCAACATCCTGCTGCATGCTGCACTGTGATTGGCCCTATTTTACTAAGGGACATGTAATGATGAAGGATGCTGTTAAGAGACCAGCTAGAAGGGAGAAGAGGAGTAAAGAGAGAAAGTTGATCTAAACTCAGAAAAAAAAAGTAGTCCAGGTTCATTGGGGCAGAAAAGATTCAGGACAGACAGAAGTGGGACTGTGCTATCAGGTTTGGGAAAAGATAACTAGGCTAAAAAGAAGTGTTCTGTGCAGACATTTTACTACAATGGAATAAAAGGGGGAGGAAAGGGTTAGTTTGTGATCCAACCAGAGGTGAAGATTAGAAGTTTCAGGAGTCAACCCAGAAATCCCAGGGGTTTAAATATGATAAATTTGAAGAAAAGCATGCGGGCAATGGGAACCTTATAGGAAAGAGTCAGTCATAACTAGAGGAGAAGCATCAGGCAAATGGAAAATCAGGAGCAAATGGGAAAGCCAAGGTCTCCATAAAGCAGGAGGTAAGTGAGAAATGTGATGTTCCCAGAAAAAGCCTCAAAACGTACAACTGGCAGTAGATCCAGAGACACAATTAGGAGGACGACCAGTGGCTGTTGATTAACCGCAAGGTCTATGATGTTTCTGACTGGGCCAGGAGGAATACAGGTCCTCAATCACTATGCCGGGGAGGACCCCAGGGTAAGGAACGTACCCTAAGGGACTTCCCTCTCTCTGTTCCATCTGCTGGGTGGCTGGGACCTTGGCTTTCTTTCCAAAAACACATCAAGTACATGTTCGAACTCCACAATCACTCATCTCCCAAACTAAATTTTCAGGATTCCTATCCAACAAGGATTTGGAAGCAACTTAAGCCTCAGGGGGTAGCTGTTATCTGGACTGGGTTTGGGATGAGCTCAGGTGTGGATTCTGGATACTATGTTTGTGTATTCTGGGGTTTGTTTTGTTCTTGGTGTTTTGTTTTGAAGTGGAGTGCCTGTTTTGTAAGAAGAATGTTACAAATAGGTAAGTAAAATCTGGGGGAGAAAATGCACCCAAGTATAAAATTCTCAGACTCGTGTAATTGGAGTGTCTACAAGAAAGTCAGTGATTCATCTATTAGGCATCAAAATGCTGAAAACCTACAATTAGATAGGCTTTTAGACTTTGCAGAGCTCTTTTGTGTCTCATAGTTCATTCAGTGTGATACAGGTAATACTACCTACTTTTCTGGAAGAAGAAATTAAAATCAGGTTAATTACCTGGCAGATCTCAGATTCAAAGCCCTTATCTTTCTTAACTTTCAGTCTTTCCACGTTTTTCCATTGCTTCTCATCACCCTCCCCCACCAACACGACTAAGAGGAAAAAATATATTTAACATTTATTGGAAGCCTAGAATAACCTAGACTCATTCAAATGCATCTCCTCATTTAAACCTCACCATGAGGACCAATGGATATTATCCCCACATTACAGATGAGAAAATTAATGTTCAAAGAGGCAAATAATACACACGGCCAGCAAGTAAGAGTGCCAAATTTTGAAATCAGGTAGATTTTTTACCATAAAGCCCTTTATAGGTGAGTCTTTACAAATAAAATTTCCATTTACCATGTGATAGAGGGTAATGCATTAAGAAAGTTCTTTTGCAATAGTCTATAGGAAGTTAGTTTTATTTCCATTAGTAATTTTATTCTCACATTATGCATATAATGGATGAGAATAAGAAGAGCTAAATAACTAACCCAAGACCCAAAATTAATATATAACCGAACAGAAATTCAAATCCAGGCTTTTTCCCTCTTTTTTTGTGCTTGGGGTTTTCACAATTTAGCATATAAATTCCCCAACCAATTCCAAAATATAGGATTGAAAACATTGTTTCACTAAGAACCACTCAGTAAATGGTACTAACAATAAAATATACAAGTGCCTGGCAAACTTGAAAAGTAAGCAAGATTTTGTCTTTTGATATTATCACAATTTTTTCCCCAATTCTTATTTTTGCCCAATTTCTCATCTCCCTTCTCTAACCATGTTCTTTTTCTACCATCTTCCTGTCTTGATCCTGTAGTCAGATAACTGCCTTTCTGAACAAACTCTGCTACATCTCCATCCCTTCTGTCAGATCTGATACTATTTTCTGAAGAGTTCATACTTTTGTGGGGATGAGCATGTGTGGCAAGGTATGGGAGTATCCTGTGCATCTGGAGGATAGATGGATGCTATGTAGGAATCCAGAGAGCTGAGGGTAAAAGAATCAAGGTGGAAAGCATACAATCAAGAATAACAGGAGAAATGTTAACAAAAATAAAATGGAAAAAAAAAAACCATAGATCCCTATCTAGCCATCCACTTATTCTCACAACTCAGAGAAAATGTGGATGATGCTTTACTAACACAAGTCAGAATTAGCTCAGAAGATGTGTCAGCAAAGACATGGGTCTCAGCCTCCTAGAAAATCATGGATAGACTCACTCAACTTGAGACAGCTCAGGTAATAAATCTGTAATTTCTGATCATTTTTACTTTCCAGAAGTTAGGGAAAAAATATGACTTTGCATCTAATTCTAGCCAACAAGGAGAAATAGGTTAATGAACTAGAAACCATCAGAAGCCTAAGGGAAAGTATGCATGCCATCTTAAAATTTATGTCATGAGTATGAAAATCCTAAGTATGCTTAGTCATGTCCCTTAGACTTTAAGGAAGTAAGTCCAAAAATGTTTAGAGAAAAGATTCTCTAAAGGAAAATGGCTCAAGAAGACTGGGAGGGTGCCAGGAGAATTCTGACAACCACAATACTACATGGCTACTCAGACAGAGTACAGGGAGCCTGGGGCATCTGATTGGTAATAGAAGGTACATGGTAAATAGCATCATGCTCTCCAGGGAAGGAGGTCAGAACAGTATGTGAAGAAGAACAAGTAGCCCCCTCTGGGCAGGTGCAGCCATGGCTCCAGGGCTGGCACACAGAGACCAGAACAGAAGGTCAGAACATGAGAGATGGTGAAGGTACTCAGGTTCATAAAGACACAGACCTCTTAAATTGTAGAGTGAACATTTAGCCTCAGATTCTCTGTCTTTATGTTTTTCCCTCCTTCCCTGGAGAGCACGATGCCTTTTACCATGTACCCTCTGTTCCCAGTTAAGTAATTTCCCCAATATAAAATGGCCTACCCTTCTGTTGCCCTACACTGTGCTTTAGCGTGAATGAGGAAGGCACATGCTTTGGGTGGCTATAGCACAAGATTTGGCAGACAAAGTACCTGCTGGAGTTCAGTCCATACACGTCCCTCTGGCTGGGCACCTTCGTGCAGGGCACAACCTGCACATGGTACTTAAGTTTTAAGGCAGGATTTGGTTTCAGGCCTTCTGAGTTTGCATTCTCATCCACGAGGGACCATACAGTTTTTACAGTAAAGCACCTCTCTTCATCCCCCATTAAATAACAACAAAAGAGTAGCAGAATTTTCAAAGCTATTTGTGAAAGCAAATTAGCAATCACATCTTTCCTGTGTTGGTATTGTTTTGGAAATAACTGGTTTTGAGATAAGCTATGATACAAACTTACAAACAGGTTAAAGAGTAGAGATGATGGTTGAGAAGGAAATCAAAAGGCTAACAGGTGAAAATGAGAGATGCTCAGGCAGCAAAAAGGTCAGAACATGAGAAATGCTGAGGGTATCTCTTAAGACCTATATTCTCTGAGCTTAACACTTTGATGATCCAAACTTTCTCCCTGTTAGAAAAACTTTATATACATCTATTTGTTCACTCTTTTCCTTATTCAGTAGACATCCATTGATCCAGGCATAGCGATAAATGGTATGCATAATTTCATCAACAGTACATTGTCCCAGTCTTCAAGAAATTCAAAAACCATTGGAGAAGGGATGAATACACAGATTCCTTACAAAATAATTTGAAAAATTCTAGGAACAAAGTGTCATGGGAGCCCAAAGGAGATCATGAATAATTTTCCTGAGTGAGTTAGGGGAGGCAATGTTTCATCTGGATTTTGAAGGGTGAAGAGGGGCTTCTGTATAGAGAAAATGGAGGAATGCACTAAATACAAGGGGGACAGTTTGTGCAAAGCTTCAGAACCACAGAGAGGATGCTGCTTATTGAATGGGGAGAGATCCAAGGGACAAAATTCTGAAAGAAGTGTATGGTGAAAGGTGAGCCTAGAGAGGTAGGTTGGAGCGAGAGGCAAAGTGATTCATGTGATTAAATCTAAGGTGGAGAGACACCATTACTATCTGTTCAACAAATACACACTGATTTAACAGCACCCCCAAACAATCTGGTGTTGCTCTTCTCTTAATAGGCCTTTCAAAAAAAGAATTGTACATGTATAGGCTAGAATGGATCTTCCCAGTGACATAGCTTTAAAGTCCAGAGCCCTGAGTTCCAATCCTGGCTTCACCAGTCACTGTGGCCTTTGGGGCAAGACGTTGCTTCTTCCCAAGAGTTGGTGTTTTTACCTTTACAATAACAGCAGTGGAACCTCACAGAACTAAGGGGATGATTATGAATTGGCCCATAGGGCACCTTATACATAGGATACACTTTGATCAGTGTTGCCCATATCCATTCTTCCCTTCATTTTATCCCCTTCAGCAGAAGCATACTTATCCAAGAATGTTGATAATAGAACCTGCTTTTGCAGGTCTATCAAGACGGGGATTTTACAACTTATTCAGTCTTCAGTCTCCAATAGGAAATTCTTCTAAATCAAATATTCTAAGACTACCTAAACTTCTTTGTTGAATTGCCCAGAGAAGAGTTCCAGAGAACAGGGCAATGCTATTCTGGAAGACTCTGTGGGTTTTTAGTATTTGTTATCACCGTATCAATCTGTGAACCTGGCTGGGGAGCAGAAGAAACAATGAACTCAGAAGAATGTTATTGTCAGCACACTGTTCCAGGACTCCCGATGACTGCTCAGAGTGAAATTAAATTGCAAAAGTTTACCTTTCCTTTACACTCTGATCTTGATCCACCATAACGTTTTTCATCTTAATCTGCTCCAAAACAACAAGCAGAAGGTGATTTTTTAGCATGGATCATCCTGAAATACTTTAATCACCTTCTTGTTAACTGAAGGACTCTTCCTGGTTAGGCGGACTATGTTTTAGAATTGTTGAATGTGACAGCTAAAAAACACCTTTGAATTTTTATAGTTCAGAATTTTCTAACGGAGTCAGAGTTGGTATGCAGAAGCAGAATGGATAGGAGAGCCAAGACTGGATCTAGCAGTTACAAAGCCTTTTTTTACATCACCAAATCTAGGTGAAGTAAGTCTAAAGAGTTGATGTTGAATCCTTTCAACTAACTTCATTCATTACATAAGCATTTTCTTTTTTATTAAATTTATTGGGGTGACATTGGTTAATAAGATTGTATAAGTTTCAAGTATTGTATATTGTATTGTGTGTTCACCACACAAAGTCAAATCTCCTTCCCTCACCATCTTTTGATCCTTATCTACCTCCCCTCCTCCTCCCTTTCCCTCTGGTAACCACTAAACTTGTTTGTAAAAGCACCTTCTTATACGCAGGCTCATAGGTAGTTCTTGGATATATCTAAAATTGTTTTATGATTTGATGGGGGTTGCATTAAATCTGTATAATGCTTTAGGTAATAGGTCATTTTAACTGTTGATTTTTCCCATCCCTGAACATGAATATCTTTTCATTTCTTCATATCATCTTCAATTTCTTTAATGATCTCTTCTAGATTTCAGTGTATAGGTCCTTCAAGTGTTTCATTAGGTTTATTCCTAGGTATTTTATTCTTTTTGTTTCCATTGGAATTATTTTTTTCAATTTTAATGAAAATTTATTTTTCGAGTATAAGAATGCTATGGATATTTGAACATTGATTTCATATCTGGAAACTTTATTGTATTTATTTATTATTTCTAACAGTTTTCTATACAGAGAATCATGTCATCTGCAAAAAGTGAAATTTTGACTTCTTCATTTCCTATTTGGATGCCTTTTATATCTTTCTCTTGCCTGATTGCTCTAACTAGGACTTCCAATACTATATTGAACAATAGAGATGATAGTGGACAGGCTTGTCTTGTTCCTGATCTTAGAAGGGAAGGTTTTAAGTTTTTCACCATTAAGTATGATGTTAGCTGAGGGTTTGTCATATATGACCTGTATTATGTTAAGGTACTTCCCTGTGCCCTAGGATGAAGCCTGCTTGATCATAGTGTATAATCATTTTAATATGCTGTTGTATTCCATTTACTAGGATTTTATGTAGGATTTTTGCATCTGTGTTCATAAGAAATATTGGTCTACAATGTGTGTGTGTGTGTGTGTGTGTGTGTGTGTGTGTGTGTGTGTGTGTGTTGATTTACCAGCTTTTGGTATCAAGGTAATGTTGGCTTCATAAAATTTGTTAGAAAGTATTGCCTCTTCTTCAATATTTTGAAAGAGCTTGAGAAAAATAGGTATTAAATCTCTTCTGAATGTTTGGTAGAATTCACTGGTGAAGCCATCTGGTCCTGGACTTTTACTTTTTGGTAGGTTTTTGATGATTGTTTCCATTTTCATGCTGCTGATCAGTCTATTTAGATTTTTCAGTTCTTCTTGATTCAGTCTAAGAAGGTCGTATCTTTCTTAGTACTTGTCCATTTCTTCTATGTTATTAAATTTGGTGTTATATAGTTTTTCATAGTGTTCTTATTTGATCCTTTGTGTTTCTGTGGTGTCTGTCATTATTTCCACTCTTTCATCCCTGATTTTGTTTATTTGCCTCCTTTCTCTTTTTTTTTTTTTTTTTTTTTTTTTTTTTTTTTAGTGAATCTAGCCAGGGGTTTGTCAATTTTATTAACCTTTTCAAAGAAGCAGCTCTTCGTTGCATTAATTTTTTCTATTGTCTTTTTGTTTTCAATTTCATTTAATTCTGCTCTAATTTTGATTATTTTCTTCCTTCTGCTGACTTTGAACTTCATTTGTTCTTTTTCTAGTGTTTTAAGATGTAATGTTAGGTTGTTAATTTGGGCTCATTCTTGTTTCTTGAGATAGGCCTGTAAAGATAGGAACTTTCCTGTTATTACTGCTTTTGCTGTTTTCCCAAAGGTTTTATATGTTGTACTGTTACTCTTATTTGCTTCTATGCATCTCTTGATCTCTGGTTTGATTTCTTCTCTGACCCAGTCATTCTTCAAAAGCATGTTGTTTAATCTCCCCATATTTGGGGTTCTTCCTGCTTTCTTTTTACAGTTGATCTCCAGTTTCAAGGCATTATAGTCAGAGAATATGTTTGGTATGACTTCAATATTCTTAAATACTTAAAAATGCTGTAGCTAGTTTTGTGTCTCAACATATGATCTATCCTTGTGAATGTTCCATGTGCACTAGAGAATAATGTATAAGCTGCTGTTTTGGGATGAAGGGCTCTATAAATGTCAATTATGTCCAATTGTTCTAGTGTGCCATTTTAGGATGATATTTTCCTTATTGATTTTCTGCTTGGATGATCTATCTATAACTGACAATGGGGTATTTATATCCCTTACTCTAATTGTGTTTTTGTCAGTTCCTCCCTTTCATTCTATTAGTAGTTGCTTTATATATTTTGGTGCTCCCTGGTTGGGAGCATAAATATTAATAAATGTTAGGTGTTCTTGATGTATAATAGTTCCTTTTATCATTATGAAGTGTCCATCATTGTCTCTCTTTACCCTTTTTACCTCAAAGTCTATTTTGTCAGATATAAATATAGCTACACCCGCTTTTCTCTGGATGCCATTTGCTTGGATTTTCGTTTTCTACCCTTTCGTTTCGAGTCTATATTTGTATTTGCAGCTGAGATGTGACTCTTGAAAGCATCATATGTTTGGGTTTTGTTTTTGGATCCAGTCTGCTTCTCTGCACCTTTTTTTTTTTTTTTTTTGATGAGTTGAGTCTATTTACATTATGGGTGATCATTGAAATATGAGGTTTTCCTATAGCTATTTTATCTTTTGTTTTCTGGTACTTTGAAGTTTCCATTGTTTCTTTGTCCTTATGTTTTTGTCTGTTATTTTAATTAGGTAGTGTTTTGTGAATTTTCCCCCGTTCCTTCTTGTTTGATGTCATATGTCTCAGGTCTGGATTTTTCGTGTATGGTTACCATTAAGTTTTGTAAATGATAGTTATATACATACAGTAGTCTATTTTCTTCCATGTTCACCTTGTCTCCATTCCTTTTTGCAGATTTGGATCTTTACTCCCTTCCTTTTTTTGCTTTTATTGTCTCAGACTATTGCTGTATATGCTGAACATTCATTTTGAAGTTGCAGTAGCTATTATCTTTTTCTCCTTTTAGAGTGTGTGTGTGTGTGTGTGTGTGTGTGTGTGTGTGTGTGTGTGTGTGTTTAGCTTTTAACCATTATGCGATATTTAAGCTTTTAAGACCCTGTTCTCAGTAAAGGTTGCACTTTCCTGCTTCTGTCTGTCTGTGAGTCATCTTACTCATAGTTATGTATTTTTATTTGTCATTTTGTTTCAAGTGGAACTACCCCCTTCAGCATTTCCTGTAATGCAGCCTTGTGGAGGAGAATTCCCTCAGCTTTTGTATGTCTGGAAGGGGTTTTATTTTTCCTTCATATCTAAAGGAGAGCTTTGGTGGATATATAATTATTGGTTGGTGGTTTCTTTCTTTCAATAGTTTGAATATTTGGTTTCACTCCTTCCTTTCTTATAAGGTTTGTGCTGAGAAATCCAATGATAGTCTAATGAGTTTTCCTTTATAAGTTGCTGTCTTCTTTTCCCTGGCTGCCTTGAGAATTCTTTCATTGTCATTAAATTTGACAATTTTAATATAAAATGTCTTAGAGAAGGCTTTTTGCATTGAGATAATGGTGTGTTCTGTTTGCTTCTGGAGTCAAAGATCCAGTCATTTCCATGGGTTTGAGAAATTCTCATTGACTATTTGTATGAATATACTCTCTGTTCCCTTCTTCCTCTCTTCTCCTTCTAATTCTTTCCTCTATCTGGTCAGATCTATCTTCTAAGCTTGCTATTTCATTCTTCATCTCTTTTAATGTCTTCATCTCCAGAATTTCTATTTAGTTCTTTTCTATGGTTTCAATCTCCTTGGTAAAGTATTCATTTTGTTTGTTTATTTTGTTTCTAATTTCTTGGACTTGTCAGTCAGAATTTTCTTGCATCTCATTGAGTTTTTTCAGAAGTGCAATCTGAATTCTCTGTCATAAAATGCATATTTGTATTCTTTGAGCTTATTTTCTGGAAATGTTTCTCTTTCTTTCTGAGATGCCTCGTCACCTTGGTTGTTCATGCTGTTTCACGGACTATTTTTCTGCCTTGGCATTAACGGGAGTGTACTCTGCTTTTTTTTCTTTTAAGAAAATTTATTATGTAGCGATCTCTCTTTAGGAAGTTTATGGGGGGAGGATTCTTTTGATTCCCAGTAGGTGGCACTCAAGCCTCTTGGATCTCTGATTTGAGGCTAAAAATGCCCCATCATTTCTAGTATGTGCCTATGTACCTCTGCAATCAGGTCTCTTGGTCTCAAGGTACCACCCTTGTGAACTGCAGTGATGAGCGATGAAGGTCTGAGACTCTGAAGAGGTCCTGAAGTCCCATTACTGTCTGAACGTCATGTGCAAAGTTCTACTGCCTTATTCTGGCTCAGCCTGACTGGGTGA
>CM053510.1:7448253-7549111 GCA_028627145.1 Eidolon dupreanum | reverse complement strand
TGGTTTTACACAAAACTTAAAGGGATTTTCACTAATATTGAGCATTTTCTTTTGTTCGCAATTTTTTTTAAACAGCCTATATTTGTATAATTTTTTTGAAATTATTTGTACAAAGGGCTGATTCATCTATCACTGTGAGGCAAATAGAATAAGTATTATATTTCCCCTTTAAGAAATGAGGATGTAAACTCATGGAGGAACAGAGGACATCTGAGGATACAGAACTGATTATGTGCAGACCTGGGACAAACACTTAAGCTCACCCCTCAGGTCCACATGCATCCTCCAAGGCTGTATCAGGGAGCATAGCTCTGAGTTTGGAACGGTGGGCTGTGAGAGTGGACAGCTTGGACTCACAACCCAGCCATGCCACAGGCTGTATGGGTTTAGGGCAGTTACCAAACCTCAACTCAGCTTCTCTCTCTGTGTAAAATAGCAACAACAATAGTATCAATGTCATAGAGTTATTGGAAGATTATTAATAGTTAAAGGCCCTGGTAATTGACAAACCTCCAGATATATCCACATCATTTTTTAACCAGGCCCCAGGTTAAAAAAGGATGATGATCCAAAGTGTAATTGTTTTCTTAAAAATATTCTCTAAGGATAAAAGAAAATTCACTAATTGCTAAGAGCTATAAGATAATCGTTCATTGTCTGATGATCTACCATAAATATTCTTTAGTTGTATATGCACCTGTATATACATTTGTATCTCCACATAGATGTAATAAAGAAAATTTCTGGTAGATCATTACCTCCAGAGACTAACACTGTTTTAGACAATGAATGACTATCTTGTATTTACCCAGATATATGTATGTAGATATTTAGTGTTTGAGCACAAAACTGGGTGTCAGGAGGCATAGGTTTAAGTCCAGCATCTATCACTTAACTTCCTGATGATTTCAGACCAGTCACTGTTCTTGGCTTTGGTGACTCCTTCTCTGTACAATAAACGAGTTGGGAAATATGACCAGTCTGCGAGGCACTCTAGAGATGATTTATTAACAGTATCCATGGTCTCCAGAATTCCAGGATTGATAAGAGCTTGATAGATGAGCCCATCTGGAATTTTTCCAAGCAGTGAGTCCTTTAAAAGTTACATCTGTGGACTTTTAAATGAAATTTTAGGCTTCTAGAGTTATGTTCATAGCTCTTTTTTGTTTCAAACTTCTCTCCTTCTTACAGCTGAACAATCCTGTTCTCTTTCTTATACTATGGTCATTTTCTCAATTATCCTGCTTTCCAACCCATTATAGTCATTAAAAGTAAGAGATATTTCTTTCCAGTTCTTGCACTAACTCTCCAGTATGATGTGGCAAGCTCATAAATCAATATTAGCATGGTATACACACACACGTGCACATATACCCAGTACATGTACACAGAACCAGGACCCCTCCAACCAGCATACACACCAATGCCATGAGATACTCTGACTTGTTTCTTGGGATCCATTGAGTAGCTCACAGGAAATTCATTTATTTAGCTAATCTAAGTGATCTATATCTGTCTACATTCATCATCTTCTATGAACAAGCCTTTTTCACGTACAAACAACTAGTGATGTAGAAAGCCCTTTGCACACTGCACCAATAACTTTGGTGACACAGATTCCTTTATAGACAACAAAGTTCCTCAAAGCATAACCAGAGATCAATCAACACCTGACATAATACTGATGGTTTAAAGGGCATCTGTTAGACTTCTGTACCTCTTTACTGACTACCACCACCCCTCAAAAACAAGACACTAATTCTGAGTTCCATTACAGTCTGAGAACAGTTTACAAATCACTGCTCATCTTTCTCTTCTCTAGAGAAAAAACAAATTATAATATTTTCAAAAGTTTTGTTTGTTCATTGTTTTTGTTGTTAATTGTGCCCAATGAAATTTATTAATCTAATAAATTTTTATTCACAAAATTAAGATATTAAAATAAGTTAATAAAACAGATTATTAATTATGCTCATTTGTATTCCCTTTCCCATAAAGGAACTAGTTCCTTCCTTGAATATTTATTTCACAGTCCAACTTGGTGGAAGATTTCCAAGAATTGCAGAGGACAAGAGAGGCTATGAACATGTTCAAGGCCAACTTTGTGTTATTTTTTCTTCACCTGACTCAGATCTTGATTTTGGAAACCCTACCTTGGCTAATCATGTGGTATTTTGGCAATGGCTGGGCAATTACTCTATTCATTCCCTTTCTTCTAGCAATTGCTCAGGTAAGCAAGTATTCTAAGCTCAGGCAGTGGCTTCAGGGAAAGGTTCTGAATTTTTTCTTCTCTCTTTAGATTGTTGTCAGCTGCTGCCCTGATACTTCTTGGCAAACTATTCATCAATGTCTGACACCAACTAATTATCAAACCCTGCTAGGCTCCCATTCTCTTGTCTGTAAAATGAGGATAACAATTTTTTATGAAAATATTTTGAAGAGGACTAAACAAGTTCATGTGTAAAACACCTAGCACAGTGATAGCATTAATAATATAAATTTTTAATTCATGACAGTTGCTACTCTTTGCCCAGTTTTATCCACACAAGTTCAATAGCTAAAGTTCTGTTCTCAACCACGCATCTTTATCCTTCGTTCATTAGCCAGACATCAATGCATCAGACCATGGGTTCCTCAAGAGCAGAAAACACATCTTATTATATGAGAATAAGAATGTATGGGTTCTGCCATAAATGACAATCAGCACCTGGCATATAACAGGGCATTTGATAACTCTTCTTTGAATAAAGTATGAATCTCTGACTGTAGCCTTCTGTGAGTATAACACTGCTATGGACATGAAGAGAAATGCACCTGATCCTTGCCCTTGGAAAACGAGTCATCCAGTAAGGGAGACTGTCACTCAAATATCTCAACATATTACATGACAGAATGACATTGATGTCAAGGAAATGAATAAGCATGTGCTGTTGGCACAGAGAGAAGCATTTAAAATTCTGATGGAAACAATTGTGGAAGGTTTCATGGGGAATTAACATCAATGTTAATTCCAGAATTTTTTATGTTAACTTTTTTTCTGGAAAAACTAATTCACACTATTCTTTGAAAAGGGACTTTGGAAGCAAAAAAAAAAAAAAAAGCAAACATTTTCTTAGCATAAGCCAGGCACTTTACATGCATTTAAGTTGCACAGCAGCCCCATGAGGTAGGTGTTATTATCCCTGCTTATCAGATGAAGAACCAAGGTTCAGACCTACTGACAACTTATCAAGAGTTGTGCAACTCAAAACAGTGAAGAACAGTTTAGAACCCAAATATTCCTGAGTCCACAGGCCATGTTCTTTCCACTTCATATTGGAAGATTTTGACAGATGCAAGGAGAATGTTCTTGGCTAAAAGAACCACCTGAACAAAGGAACAGAAGTGGGAAAGACTGCGACATGTGAGGGAAATAGAAAGTCATCTTGACTTGAGGTCAGACCAATCTTCCACTGTTCTCAAACTGGCTCCAGAATCAATTAGCAGGCTCATTTATTAATTTCTTCTTGTCTTCCCAACTTCTCTAACAACAATTTCATCTCTTCTAGGTTTCGCGTTTCCTTTGGTAGCATGACATAAGCCATCTCTCCATATTTAAGAAGTAGAAACACCTGCTGTATAGACATGTGATATGTCATCTCATGGTACAGGATGTTCAGGGAATATGATGGGATTTTCACAGGTCATTTCTTAACGCAATGGTTTCCAAGTTTGTTTGTGCACTCATATCAGTAAAAAAATGTTTGTACACACCCTGAAAATAAAGGTAAATATACCAACAATGTAGATATAGATATATGTTAATATGTAATATTACATTATAACATAAGTTATAATTAGAATTAAAAATTTTTATGAGTAAAATGTTTATTTACATTTAAGAACTTCTAATATTTTTTTCTTACCCCAATAAATTGTTTGGCTCAATCTCTGCACCCTGTTAAGGAACCGTCTCACAGGAGAAGGGTCATGCATTTAAAAATGAAGATATGCCCTGTAGAATCATGAATGGGAATATTCTTAGAAGGGGTCTGCTGTGCTCATAGAAAACTAAATTCAGAGATTCATACTTATTCAAAGATTCTGCTGGAAAGCTAGAGGAATCCAGCAAGCCTACTAAGTCCTAGAAGGGTGGGACTGTAAATAAATAAAGGAAAATATGCAGGATAATAGATAAAAGTGAAGTTAAAGAGGAAAAGTGGGCAAGGAAGTTTAGACGGTTCTGTTCAATAGTTGAAGACTGCAAAACCTAGACTGCTGGAAAATGCAGTTGGCAATGATGGCAGTTGGGAATACATGAGATATTATATGTAAAATGTTGGCACATTGAATATTCAATTTCTCCTACTTTCTCCTATCGTGTTAATCATTTCCAGAAGAATAGGCGGCAGTTGGTTTTTATTGTGTATTTGACATCTCTCAATAACAGGGCTATACATGTTTTAGATCTTCATTGTCCAACACACAGCAGTATTTATACATCTAATTTATACACCTAGTATATGAAACTAGGTTGATGTACCTCTAAAACCTTTGCTCTTTTAAGATCTTAAGACTTTAATTTGAAGAGATAACATCACAAATTACCCAGTCAGGGTTGATTCAAGCTTCTCATCATATTTTTATTCTCATTTATTTTTATATAAGAGCATTGAAACCTGGACATGCAATGACCTGAGCCAAGCCCCCTAGGAGATTACTTCAGATCCATGGTTCTTTGACATATTCACTGAAGTAGAATTCCTGAGGCCATTTTTTTCCTTAGAACTAATGAAAGTTTTGGAGAAAACTTTTTTATTTTGGACAAAATAAAAACACTCTCTGCCTTCACACTTTTTTAAAAATGAAAATCAAAAAAACAGAAGGATGGAAAAACCTTTCATTTCAACAGATTTTTATGATTCTTCATTATCAGAAGTTGTTTGAGCCTCAGTTTATGTTCCTGAATTAGATAATCATTTGTTTGTAGGCTTTGGGAGCCTCTGTCCAGTGAATCATTCTGTGATCCAGCAGTGGGAGCAAGTTTGAGAAGCTCAGATGTCTCATTTTGACTTTGGAGATGCATGAAGAAAACTCTGATAGTGTAGGATATTTCAGGAGGGAAATTTCTTCACAGCTAATGAACTCTCTCTTCTCCTCAGGGCAGATTGGTGGAATTACCGCCACTTCCAGCATCATGTCAAACCAAACGTTTATGGGAAAGACCCTGACATTGATTAGGGCCCACTTTTTGTGCTTGGAGATTTGCAACCTGTCAAGGTATGGTTAGAAATTTTAAGCACCGAAAATGTTCCTGGAAGTGCTTCTTAGAAAGTCCCATAGCCTTGTCTTGGAAAGATTAAGCTGGAGGTTCATTACATAAAGGACAATCACCAAGTTTCTGAGAAGGAAGTTTTCTTCCAACACAGGAGGTATAAGGATATCTACAGAAAGGTGTCTCCTCAAGGGAAAATGATGGATCCTGAGAGTCAGACACTTAGGAAGAGGCTGCTATCTCCTTCTAGAAGAATTTAAAAATTTTATAAAAATAAGAGTGCAATCTTGTCAGTTGCTGCCTGAATTTTATGGTACATAAACTGGCTTTGGGAGATTTACCTTCTTTTTCAGTTGACTTAAGAAACAAAGTCTCTTGCCTAGATTTTTAAAAACAAAATCCTTGGCTGTGATCATGAATCATTTGCTTTTGACCATGGCTCCACAAAAGTCTAGACCTCTCTGATGTTTGTGAACTCCATGTTCATCATTAAAATTGTGGCATTTGGTTTCTCTAATTGTCTTCCCTAAGAAAGGGAGATTTATCCACTGAAGTTCATAAAGCAGCTTGATCTCTAGGAGTACCTTCTTTAGAGCTTCACAAAAGATAAAGGCCACCTCTCCAAGTTGTAAAGCAACTCTTGGGACATATCCCTAGAATCTTATGGATCTATATAATATAGTTTTAAAGCTACTGTACAAAACATCACTTAAAATTATTTCAACTTTAAAAGTTTTACGATAAAAAAATAGTTCTGATGAGTCCTGAAATTTTCCTATCTTTCCATTTACTGCCAATCTTTCTATTGTCATCTTCAAACATTCATTCCTTCAACAAGCATTAATGAAATCTTCTATGTGCCAAGTACCAGGTCTTCCTCTGGAGCAATGCTCAAAATCAGCCTTTCACCGAGATGTGCCAGCTCCCAAGCATTTTTCACCTACTCCCATTTCCCACCACTTAAATATTTGTAAGTTTGAGAGTAACTGCAAAGAGCTGCTATTATTCATCACCATGATATTTTGTTTTATTTCTGACAATGCAAGAAGGAAAAACCACCATCCTACTATCCAAATAAGAGAATAAATTCATATGTAGGTGGGAAGATATCAAAAGAATGGGAAAAGCAAGAGTTGAACACTGCCCAGGGTGTAACTGAGTGAACATACAACAAAAATATAGAGTGGGATGTGAGTTATCATTCATTCGTTCATCCATTCAATTAAACGTTCATTGAATATCTGCCAGTTACTAGAGATATAACCATTACTTCCATGCCTCCTCTCAGGGTATTTGCAGTCTTAACGCACTGAGCACAGATTATATTAACTAAGGAGACCCCTAGAAAATGAATCAGATTCCCAGTGAGAGCAAAGAGAGATATGAAAAGAATGGTGATGCATTGACAATATGATGCCAGAAACAGTAGAAGCTCAAGAATAAAAGGCACCTATAGCATTTCTATGTGTAGGAAAACGAACTCTTTCCATGGCTTACATACAGCTGTAGAAGATATTTTGGTAAACAGAGACAGACAGATAGATGATAGGTAGAGATAGATAGATGATGATGATGATGATGAAGATAGATGATAGATAGATGATAGATAGATAGATAGATAGATAGATAGATAGATAGATAGATAATAGATAGATGATAAATATGAGATGTGGGTCCTGGCTTGAAAGAAAATAAAGTAGCTGAATAATACTGATACCAATAAAAATGCTTTGCTCTTAACCAAATTCAAATTCATACAGTTCACAAAGAAAGATTTCATAGAATCCCAAAATACATTCATCTGAAACATTTGGAAAATAAACCAAAATCAGGAAAGGCCCCAAACTTTTCCTATCAATCAGTTTATGGTTCTCGGCCAGGAGCGATGTTGCTCCCAAAGGGACATTTGACAAGGAGTAGAGACATTTTTTGTTATGACAGCAGAGAAGTAGAGATGGTACTGGATCCACGGGGTAGAAGCCTGGGGTGTTGTCAAATATTCTACATTACAAAAGAGAGCTGCTTACAACAAAGAATTTTCAGATGCAAAATGCCAACAGTGCTAAGGCTGAGAAATTCTGTTGCAGATGATCTGATTTTCTCAAACATTGGCTGCCATTGGTCATCTATAACATGCCTAAAGAGAATGGCCTGTGGGCCCATTTTTGGAGATACGGGGGTCAACAACCACTGCAGTTCCTTCCACTGCTGGAATTCTGCAGCCCTGTTCTGTAGTAGTCACTCCTTCTCTTACATGACTAAAAAAAGGAATAAGGACATTGGTGGCCCATTTGGAATGGTAGTTGATCCCTAACCTAACTAGATGTGTTCACACAAGAAAAAGTTGTTGAAGTTTCTTTCTTGAACTCTCCTCCCTTGTCTGCAGTGCTGCACTATGCTCTTATGAAGGACACAGTGCTCTTAGCTTATGAAGAATGAAAGAATGGTGTGGATTCACTTCAGAATACCCACCTCACAAACCATACTGCCCTCAGGAACTATTCTCTCTGTTCTTTCCCTTCAAATGCCAACTTAGCATCTCAGCTATGAATGAGTCATATTCAAACTGTCAAAGGGAAACAGAGATGGACATTTGTTAAAATGATAAGACAGATTTTATTCAGACTATTGCAATAAGGGTGGGGGACTTCTGTATAAATTGAGCTCAACTTTCCTGAAACAAAAAATGGGGGACTTTTTAAACACTGGGGCATGCTAAAGGAAATTATTGAAAGACACTGAATGGAGAGAATGGTGGTCAAGGGGATTAGACCATCTGTGTCTGCTACCTGGTGTATATGGAAGTTAGTGTCCTACTCTACCACAGATACTGGAGGACAGGGTCCTATCCTTGATGATTATATTTCAGAGGGATGACTCCCAGGTCCTTGAGGAAGACATTGATGAGTTGTAGAAGATCTATCTCAAGGAAACAGGGAAAGAATTTACAATTGTAAGATTTCTAACATAAATACTTCAAAAAAAAGGGGGGGTGGTCATCCCAGAGATGTGGCCCTGAGCAGTTGGAAACTATGCCAGTATTTGTTCAAGTATCTTAGTGTGGAGGGCAAGTACTTACAATGAACGCACTTCTGTGCACAGAACCCTTTGTTAGAACCCTCAACACCTTCTCCCCATTCACAAGTCTTCCAGGTCCACTTGACAGAAATGGTATTCTGACCCCTACAATCTCTACCAAAATATGCCAAACTTTCCATTTTCCAAAATCCTCATTCATAACACCATAGTCTCCTATACCCAAGGGCTAATAGTGACTGAGCTCCAGCCCCAATCCTACACACTTTTTCATATCTATTTGCTCATATATATACTTCTTAGCAAAAGGTCTTATCACCTTCTTAATTTGTAAGCTCCTTGAAACCTGGGATTGTGTATCTTTTTTGTTCCTTGTAGTTTCTTACACAAAACAGATACTCAAGCACTTCTTGAATGATTACCTTAATAAAAGAATAAATAAACATTTTCCCTGTTTGATGCTTGAGCTTATTTATATCTGATGTAAGCTTTTTCTTTGCAGGTCTTGACCACCTGTAACACTGAACAGTCCTTTTCCAAAGACCGGTTCACTGAGCACCTGAAGTTCCAAATCAAACACCAGTGAGTGATAGAAACAATACATGATAGGAGCAAGGGCTCTCACTTATAAGAGCCCCTGTAGAGTCCAGAGCAGAGCCCTAGGCTTGGGATCTCAGAGGAAAAATATGAACTGGAATTCTCAAAAGGCTGCTATCTTTCTATTAATATCAATGGTAGGAAGGGAAGAAAGAAAAATGGGGGTATAACGATTGTAAGTAAATGGAATGAAATCTTTGAAAAATGCCAGTGATTCAGTTTCCAGATTCCAGTGGATTTAGGGATTGTCAATGGTTTTCTTTGCTTTTGGTTTGTTGGAAAAACCAAAAAAAAAAAAAAAAGAGGTATCACTTGTGTAACCAACTTATGTTGAAACGTAATTGTAATTTAATTTAAATACCTATCTGTGTCTACATATTTACAGCTGAAGTTACAAAACAATCAACAATGAAATCCAGACCCTGCTTCCATTTCCAAATGGTATCTGGAAATACTTTACCAATGGGTCACAGGCAGGCATGCCTTCAAAAAAGAGAAAATGCTAACACTTCAGGTGCCAGTCTCTCCAGAATGTTCACGGGAGACACTTTCCACATTCTCTCAGGTTAAGCCAATTTGCGATAGAGAAGGAAGAAGATCTAATACTCATTCATGGGATTTTCTTATGTTTGTCTCATGTTAGTCCTTTAAAATCAGCAAAACAAGACAGAATTATTATTTATATTTTCTCAAAAAGAAGGTAAAAACTCAAAAAGTCACCTGGCTGATTAATGAAAATTTTGGATAAAAAACCATCTGTCTTCACTTCTTATTTTTGTCCTAGGATTTTGCCCCATACACCATGCCTAGAACTTATTGAATACTCATCTATTCATGATGCAGGAGGCAGATTAATAGATAAAGAGAGAGACAGAGAGGGATAGTGGATATCTTCAGCTCTCTAGGTAACTCAGAATGGTAGAAAATCTCATACATTCATTTGAACTGGCCAAATATAAACATTTTTGAGGGAGCTAATACTTATTTTCTTAGCACTTCCCAAACATTTGCCACCCACAGGACTCACAGAGATAAGAGATAAGAGTACTTGACAAGAGTTTCTAACTTCCCGGAATAGAAGTACAAGGTCAAAGTTGGGTCTGCATTGCTGATATAATTTTATTTAGTAATGGAGAAAGAAAACTCCTTTGCATTTCTCTGTAGGTCTAAGTTTTACATCTCCTGTTTCTGTTTTTTAGTCTGTTCCCCATTATGCCAAGCCATAATTATCACAAAGTAACACCTCTGGTGAGGTCACTGTGTGCCAAGCATGGATTGCAGTATGTGAAAAAGCCCTGTTGCAAGCGTTTGGAGATATTGTCAGGTAATAACAGAGTCCCTCGACTCACAGCTCTCATTTTCTTTCACTGCCAGTTCCCAGACTATCCACTGGCTTGTGAATCATTCACCCAACCACCTGTATGCCCAGCATGAACATGACACTCTGCAGGAGGCAACATCAACAACAACAATGATAGCAATTCTTACCATTTACCTACTGCCTTCTAGGCACTTCTTAGTGAAAATGCTTTGCTGCCCTACTAAATTGCAAGCTTCTTAAAAACAGGGCTGCATATCATTTGTCTTTTTTGACCCTACAGAGCTTTTACATACAATAGGACTTAAGTGGTAGGACAGACTCTAGAATCATCTGGACCAGGGTTGCAAATGTAGATGCCTTCAGGGTCCAGTGGGACATAATTATCTGACTCAGGCAGGGGTGACTGATTCCCTGTATACTGACCCCAGAGGTGACCAACCAACAGTGGTGAGGCCTGAGGGAACTGAAAATTCATACTCATCTGGAAGCATTCACAGTTCCCTAGAACACATTGTGCTGGTCAAACCAACGGCAGTGACCTGGGCTTAATAACTTTCTTTCCCTTTTAAGATTGGGAAACACACACACACACACACACACACACACACACACACAGTATGTTGAATGAAGCCAACAAGGCCAAGCTCATTCTAGTCTCATCCCTAAATACTACTCCAGCTTCAGATTCTCTACCACTCCCTTCCTCCTTTTCTTCCCTCCAGATATCTGGCATTCCTTCATTTGCTATTTAACCCCCCAGGCCCTTTGCCATTTCATTTCTTATGCCACTGTTTCTTCTGCCTAGAATATTTTTCCAAACCATCACCACCCCTCATATCACCTTGTCAATTTTCATTCACACTCCAAGGACCATCTCAAATGCCTTTTCTTCCTCTTAGTCTTCCCTGATCTCCATGACTAAATCCATCACATGCTATTGCAGCACCTGGTTCTCTTCATTCATGATCTTTACCACAATCACTACTAAATAACATATTGGGTAATACATTCTTTAATACGTGTCCTCCAAGATATACCAGGAACTCCATGTGGACAGGTCTCATTTCTGTCCTTTCATTGCTGTATCCCCTGGGCCTAGAAAAATATCTTTCATATTATAAAATAGGATGGGTAAGTAGATACTGGAAGTGTTGGATACAATTGTATGCTTTATCTTATAGAAACTCAGAGAAGCTTTTTTTTTATCACTAGAGAAAAGGCAAGGTGACCATTGGGGTTACAGAAGAGAGTAAATCCCCTCCATAAAACTCAATCCCCTCCATAAAAAAAAAAAAAAAGTGAACTCGCCTGCTAAAAAACAGTTCAGTGCATTTTACTCCCTCCACTGGACAGCAAAGACATTTTTCAAGTATAGCTTAAAATGACAACATGCCCTGAACCAAGTAAAGACCAAATATTCCATGGAGTAGCTCCTTTTACATTAGAGTCTCACCTCCTGATGATTTTGTTTACGTTTCTCACAGGTCTTTGAAGAAATTCTCAGCCTTCTGGAAGGAAGCTTACTACGAAACATGATGCAGAATGTCAGCCTTGACATGCATGTAAATGAATCTCTGAAGGGATCTGGTGAAGGTGCAAAAGCTTTCCACGCTTACCTGTCAGTGCCGTAATAACCCCTTTTCTTAAGATTTCCTGTGCAGATAACAAACAGAAAAAACATAAGATGGCTTTGGCCAGGATGACGGAAGGGAAATGGGAGCCCAATGTTCTTCTTTTTTCAATAGGATCTTGGACTTAGCCCCACTAATAGTCCTTAGTCAATTCATCTCAGTCACTGGGGTATAAACAGGAGCCATGTGACAGTTTCACTGACGAAGTGGACATAGAAAGAAGTGGACCCATAGAGACCTCAGATGAGGCACTTTTTGAAAATCAGTGCAATTGCTCTTAGAAGAGGATCATGTATTTAGAAGTTCCTGTTGAAGTACAGATTTTTTTGCTTATTCCTTTTTTGAATGTTCGAACTTCTCTTCCTTTAAAAATTGAGTAGAATTAACATTAAAATCGCTTTAAATATTTCAATATTCATTTCATATTTTCATTATTGTACTGCATATGTGTAATTGGTGTATACTTATATATTTGTTTCCAAGTTATAAAATTTCCTACATTCCGTTCCAACAGCAACTGATCAAGCAAGTAAAGTTTCTATATTTTAGGTGACGTATGCTCTGTTAAAGAATAGACTGTCCTTGACTATAACATTTGTTTGCCTAACTTCTACCCACCAAAGCAGAACTACCAAACCTCATTAGTGGATGACCCTACTGAAAGAAGGGTTTGTTTTCTATAAGGTATACCCTGGGCTGTGTCAAGGCATTTTTCAAGCTTTGTACCGAATCAAGCATGTCTTAAGGCAAGAGTGTTCCAGTGATTGACAGAGGGACGAGTGGATGCTCTCAGGAGCATACTGATGCTTAGTGTCTGTGCGTTTGCTCACTGATTCATGGAGCAGGGGCAGGTTTCAGCTGATCTTAGCTGCAGAGAAGAAAAGCACAACAGCACAAACTCCATTCCCAGCTCCAAGCAGGTCAGCAGTATGGGTTTATCTGTTGTCTGAAATTCTACCGGGAAGCATTTCATGCCCTACTTCCAAACTCTTTTGGGTTTTTTGTTTTGGTTGGTTGATTTGGTCTGGTTTCTTAAATTCAGACCTGGGTTCTAGGGCAAAAACCCTAGGTCAGAAGGGAGTGTGATGACTTGAAAGAAGTTACTAGGGCTGAAGCAGAGGGAGCTGGGACCAGAGTGGTACAAAATGGGGCAATGAAGGACAATACATTACATTACTGACTGGTCCTAAGAATTAGCCATGCATATCAAAGCTAAGAAAACAAGAATGGGTTGTCTGGGAGGACTGAGCATTGAAATGATAATATCAGTATGGAAGTTAGATGGGGAATTAAAAAAAAGAAAAGCTTCGTTGACTTGTCAGATAGATTTAACAAGAGCCCAGATTCTTCCAACTGGTTGATCTATAGATGATTTCTTCTGCCTGATATCAGGGTTGCAAGTGGGAGTGGAAAACAGTGGTTGATTTTCTCGATCTCATGTGGTCCAAATCCCAGAGATGCTCAAGCATTATTTGTTCCCCTGAGGACAGGGGGTCTGCCAGACTCTTTCCCACGGGTCCTGAAGAAGCTGGTGAAGATCACTCAATAACGTAAGGAGGAAGGAAACGCTAGAGCACGAAAAGATGCAACAGCCGGCACCATGGCCGTCTCAGACGCCCTTGTGCCACCCGTCTGGGACAAGACCTTCCCGTAGCATGGCGTCTTTCCACCTGGAGTCCATGGACCTGGACGAGCTCCTGCTGGAGAACTGCACCCGGCCAGCCTACCCACGTGGCCCAGCACCAGCTACTGGTGCTGAGCAAGAAGGAGGGGAGGGAGTCTGCCACACTCCCCCGCGTCCCCACCGCCCTCCGCCGCCGCCGCCTTTCCGCGCTCAGAATCCGCGTTCAGCACAGGTTGGTGACGGGCCTCTGGGCTGGGCCGGCTGTCGCATTCCAAGGAAGTTCCCATTCCACTGAGGGCTGCGCGTGTCCACACACCCAGTGAGCCCCTCTCTCAAGAGAGGGCCTGGTTGGCCTACAATGTGAAGAAGCCCTCTGCTTCCCACCCATCGGCACAGTCCCTGGGGCTAGAGATTTAAAAAAAAACAAAAAACAAAAACAAAAACAAACAAAAAAAACAGCTGTCACATCCAGAGCAGCTGCAGCCTTTCCGTGGTCGGCGGTGCTCCTACAGTCATGAAGGTGGAGTGAGCCCATTCAGGCTGAGGCTTTACAGCCTAGGAACCCCATTCTGCATTTCTTCCTCTCTGCTTTTTACCCTGCATGCACTTTGCCACAGATTGAATGATTGAGCCTCTAACACCCTTTGTAACGAAATCCCTTGGCCGCATGGAAATCATGAGGCATCAGTCATTTGGGACAACAGAAAAATCCAGTAAGATGGTATCCTATGAATCTCGCCTTTCACTGTCCATAGAACTACTCAAATGATCGTGGGGACATTAGCTTGGGAAAGGCACCTATCAAAAGATATTTTAAGAACTGAGGGTCAAAGCTGACAGGAAGAGGGTGACAAAAATGAATCAGAGCCAGGTGTCCTCGCATTCTTTGTTTAGCAGGAGGGAGTGATAAAAACAAGTAGGTGTTTCAGGTGAAAAAATCGACGCACCTTGCTTATGCTGCCTCCATTACAGACGATAGACCATTAGAAAGGAAGGGATTTGAAAGCCAGCTACTCTTGTTCTCTCGGAGCTGTTGGATTCATCACGGGGTACCTGCTCATGTCTGTTGGAGGCTGTCAAGAACTCAGGTGACCTCAAGCTCATGGACTCCAGCTGGCCTCCTCTCAGGTAACTTAAGCAGCTGCGTGGTGAGCTGCAGTGGGGGCTCTGGTTGTTTGGTTTCTGTTTGCCTTTACAGCAAGCCTCCTGGATCGTCGCCCGGATCACCACCTGCCCCACAGTGCTGAGGGAGCTCTGTGGGATGTACTACTCTGCAACTCAGCTGTGGAGAAGTTCTACGAAGGGACTGAAGGAATCCAGTCCTTGTCTCCTTGCACTCTTCTTAGCGAATTTTCACCATCTTCATTTTTGACCAAGTCCCTGACAAAGCCTTTTAAAATCCCTTTTATATTTCAATTACACTGAGGGTTGTTTTCGTGGGGGGGGTGGGGGGTTAATAATGTCTTATCTGATTTATCTGCACTTTATTTTACCTACTTCTGTCTTCTCCATCACAGTTAAATGGCATCATCATTCACACAAATGATCAGAACAAGAATCTAAGAATCAAACTTCATTTCTCTCTTTCTTTTACTTCCTGGATTCAAACCAATAGCAATTTCTGTTAAGAGAGAAGGCATCTGAAAAATGCAAAGGGAAGGGCTTACAGAAATGATGGACTCAGCCGGTTATAGATTAACTACATCACATAGATCTTTGAATGGCCTTCTGGAAACTCTAGTCACACTTACAAGACAAACGATCTATAAATAAATAGGACTAGTGGTCTGGGAATTCCTTCCCCCTTGCAGGGCCACCAGAAACTCCCTCTCCCCATCCTGAGTCATGAGCTGCACCTAGAACCTCAGACAAAGGAATCCTGTGCCCCTTGTATGAACACTACAGAGGTATAAAAACTGTAAGAAATCTAACCAAGGGGAGCTTGTGCTTTGGTGCTGTTAAGCCCATGTGCTCTGCTGGCTAATAAATTCTCCTTCCTCTAACAAAGTTGTTTGAGCGCCCAAATTTCTCTGTTGGATGTCGCTTCTTGCAACACTGTAAATGTTACCTTCTCCAAATAGTGCAGTTAAGTATCATTGTCTCCATTTCCCTGATACTAACTGCCCTAGTTCAAACCACTGTTATCTTTCAATCGAAAAACTACAGAGCTTCATCTATGGCATCCAGATAGTCATTCTTCCTCTTATAATCTATATCCTAATCAGCAGCAAGAATGATCTCTCCAATGCAATGATCTAATGTCACCTCCCTCACTAACCTTACAATGACTCCTATCACTCTTACAATAAAATTCAAACTTCCCATCAAGACCCCGAAGGCCCTATATGATAAGGCCCTTCTGGGTCTCTAACCCAGTGTGTGACATATTCCACATCAGTCCCTCCAGGCTGTTTTCTTGTCCTCGAGAAAACTCAAGCCCAGCTCATTCCTGTTCCTACTTCTAAGTTTTTGAACCATCGTTTCCTTCATTTGGGTTTGCTTTTCCCACTGAACCATCTCTATGAGAAGGCTCCTCCTGACTAAGTTAGTGCCTCCTTTCAAGCACGTCCCTCCACGGTACATTATTTTTCTTACAGCTCTTATCCCCATCAGAAGTTGTCTTGTTTATTAGTCAGTTATTCATATTCTGTTCACCACACACACAAGGATGCAAATTCCATCAGTCATATCCATATGTTCTTCTTTTCTATGTGTCCCGAGTGCCTAGAACAGTGCCTAGCACATAGTAGGTGCTAATAATATCTATCGCATTAACATAGAACATTTAACATAGAATTGCTGAATGTATATGTTTCCTCAAGAAAACAGAAGAGTCCTTCATTTTGATTCTTTTTAAACTCTGAATCTGGCTCAGCCTGGGAACTGAGATCTTAAGTTCTGGATTCAAACTGACTTATTTTAATTCCATGTGCATGCCATACTATCCGTGTGATCCTGGCTGACTCATTGTGCATCTCTAAGTCTTAGCTACTTTATCTATAAATGCAGATAATAATAGTACTTATGCCATAGGGTTGTGTGCCAATTAAACAAGACAATACATGTAAAACCTTTCGACACAATGCCTTGAAATGGCAAGCCCTCAATAAACATTACTATTATTGAGTGTTGGATTTGTGCTCTGAGTAGTCATCACTATAAAATAGAAGGGGTAGATTTCTCTATCAGAGATCATGCCTCTTTCATTCATGTACATTCATTTATTTATTCCATGAAAATTTGGATACATACTAATTACAGACACTGTGCTGGGTGTGACATATACCTAGCCATCAAGGAGCTCACCATCCAAAGCAAACAAGCAATTCACATTAGTATTTAGCACCTAGGGACAAAAGATAGAAATATGCCTATTGGTTATGGGAAGAAATAGAGAAAGATCTAAGTCACAGGGGTGAGAAGCGAGCAGATGCCTATTTCCCTAAACCAAGAGTGAGAGGATGAGTTCATACATGCGCGTTTGCTCTTCTAATACCTCTAAGGCAGCATGTGCATTAGCCCTGTTTTACAAATGAGAAACTGAGGTTTGGAGTAATTAGAAGATCCAGGATGGAAAACTAGATTTAAAAACTTCAAGATTGGCCCCAAGTTGAAAAAGATGGTCCCCAAGCTCATGGAAGTAAATAAGACAAAAAGTCCCTAGAGGATAGAAACCTGGAAAAAAATTTTTAATAATCTAAACTGGGACACTCAATTCTATATACACTCAACCCAGCCTCCAGCGTGTGAGATTCTCACGGGAATAGGCACTAATTTTACAGCCCTCAAAAATCAATCCCCCATTTGTAGTAAAAGTGAAAATGCCACCTTGCTACAAGTGTAGAAAGGGGTATTCTAACATAAATACAACTTTTTAAAAAGTAACCCTTGGTGTATTTTTCTAAGCAGACACTCGTTGTAGTGTCTGGAAGGACAATCCAAGCGTGAAAGTCAGAGAAAAACACCAGGACTTTTCATCTTTGGTTCTTTGCAGACTCCAGAAAATCCTCCTCCAGAAAAACCAAAAGTGGAAACAGTAGGAGGATCTGCTGACGCTTGAGTTGGGAGCACTTGGGACAGTCAGTACCTAAAACAATGCCTCCGTCGTTGTCAGTGCTCAGCATAGGTTTTGCAAGCGAAATAATCCCTCTTAGTTACCAGCTAACACTTTAGGGAAGAGAGACATCAGGTCTAGACTCAAAATTTACTTAACTTAAGTATCTTTGAGTAGAACAGTAGCAGCCAGGGGCTAGAGAGTAGGGGAAACGAAGTCTTGGTCAAAGGATTTAAACTTCCAGTTATCAGATGAATAAGTTCTGGGGCTCTGATGTACAGCAGGGTGACTATAGTTAATAGTACTGTATTGTGTACTTGAAAATTGCTATTGAGTAGAGTTTAAATGTTCTCACCATAAGAACAACACAGTAACTGTGTTAGGTGAAAGATGTGATAACTGACCTTATGCTAAACATTTCACAATATATATACATGTATCAAATCATCACATTGCACACCTTAAACTTACACCATGTCTATCTCAATTACAACTCAATAAGGTTAGGGTAACAAAATATCTCTGAATGAGATACAGGAAAAGTCTGTTGTGATTATAAAAGTGCTACTAATTATAGCAACACCTCTTAATTGTATATAATTTGAGTCCTTATTGCCTCTTGTCCTTAGCTTGTGGGGCATCACCACGCTTTTATTCAAAGTACTTCCTCTGCTCGGAATTGCCTTGCCTGGCCATACAGATCCAGATCTCAACCTTACAGGAGCCCAAACATATTGTAATAATCAATTTTCAGTGCAAACAATAAAGTAGAAGCATTTATAGAGCATATAGACCTGAGACCCAGCTGCATAGGCCAGTTCCCAGAACAGGTTAACTGCATCCTGCTTAACGCTGTCAAATAGATAGATTGCAAAGGCAGCCAGGCCATGAGAAACTTCCGCTTAGACAAATAGCCTTTGTACCTGTGGGAATCGGGGAGGGGGGACCTGTGAGAAATCGGGAAGGGGGGACCTGTGGGTAATCGGGAAGGGGGGGGCAACCGGGGAGGATAAGGGGGTATATAAGGGTAACAAAAACTAGGTTCGGGGCTCTTGCCTCTATCACTGCTGCGACAGTGGAGGTTTGAGCCCGGATTCGAATCTGTAATAAAGTTTTTTTTTTTTTTGATTCGGCTATCTGGCTTCTGTGTCAGTGCTCACTGGGAAACTTGCTCTATAACACATATTTCTAGAACCAATATTAAATCCTCTTATTTCAGGGAAGGTTTCTACATCCTCTAACAAGAGGAGATCATACCCTAAAGTCAAACAGTGTTTGGCTCCTATCTTCTTTTTGGACACTATTACCTCTGACTTTTGTCACAGAGAATCACCATAACAATTGAACTTGAGGACTGTGGGTGTAACTAATTCACCATTTTAGGCCCTAAACCTCTGAGCGTTGTTTTTAGCCACTGAGTTGCTTGATTTTTCTTTAAACTAAATTGAACTCTTTTAACCCTTAAAATGGTAATATTCTTGTTTCTTTAAAGTCTTGTAAAGGAGGGGCGGCTTTGATTTTTAAAAAACTGGGAGCGTTTGACTTGTTGAGAGATACTATGTCCATAACCTACACTTAACAGAAATTTAAGAGGGGTAAAATACATACAAAGAATAATTCATAATTACAAGAAGGCATACAAAATATACAATGAACATGTGTAACCAACAAATAGCTATGGATATAAAATGTCACCAGTACCACTGAAGACCCCATATTATACGTACTGTGAGCTTTCTCCTCTACATTATGAGTTAAAAATTTAGATTAAACAATCTAGCTCTTGTGATTTATTTTCACTAATGCATAATATTCTCTTCTTTTCTATACCATTATTTATTTAATCATTAGTTCTTTAGTTCCTTTTCATTTTTTCATCTATTATAGTACATGACTTCTTTACAATTTTAAAATCTGACTTAACAATCTTTAAATTTTTATGGTGAGTTTAGTCTCTTTATATTTACTTTCCTTACTAATTTAATTGGATTTATTTATGCTTTCTCAAGTAATTTCTATTTATCTTGATATTTTCTATTATTCTTTTCATTTCATTTATTATATTTATTGCAAATGATTGACTTTAAAATTCCATTTATTCCCCTCAACTTAAAAAAAACTATTTTTATCTTTGTAATTATTAAATACATATATCTAAGTAAAAGCCCAAAATGCAAGAATTTTAGAACACCTTAAATCTATAAAATCCTCCAATCTAATATATTAACTTTAGCTGATATTTTTAGTTTGTTGCTTCTCCATGGACAATATTGTTAATATTGTATACTGCCTCTATTTCTTCCAGTCTCCCCACATGTTTACCAGTCTCTAAGCTCACCATTTCTACTGGTTTCTGAGACTTTCTTCAGAGATCACATTCTTTGTTTCTGAACATGAGACTTTAGAAGCATCTTGAGAGCACAACTCTTGATGGTAAATTCTCTTTGTTTGTTTTTGCATGAAAATGGTTTTTTATCTATGTTTTTCATTAACTTCTTATTTTTAAATATAAAATCTTTATAAAAATTAAAATGATACAAGATACACTGGTGTACACTTAACATAGATTAACCATTTTGCTTTATCTCTACATAGACAAATTTTCAGGAGGTTAAACCAGGATTAAACTGATAAATGACTTGGAAAAACTATAAGTTGTTGAAAGGATTCAAAATTATATTTGAACATTGCCTTAAGCAAATATGGATACCTGTTTAATATAGTGAACATGTGTTTTAATCTATGCTAATTAGAATCACACATATTAGAGGTCAGGGTCAGTCTTTTTCTATGACATCTTCTTCATTTTGAAAATGAATCCATGGCATACATATCACTTTTGATGTGGTTGATTTCTTATCAAGAAAATAGATGAACTCTCTACAGCAATGCTACCCATCTGATCTCGGAAGCTAAGCAGGGTCAGGCCTGGTTAGTAATTGGATGGAAAACCACCTACGAAGACCAGGTGCTGTAGGCATAAATAAATAAATTCATTAAATAAAAAGAAAGAAAGAAAAAGAAAATAGATGAACTATTTGGAAAGCAATAAACCCAGTTGTGAGTATTTGCCATGAAAATCCAATTTAAAAAGTTGACATGAAATACAAGAGTCTCTTTTCTTTCAAGAAGTCACAAAGGTTTCCCTTCGTGGTCCTGCTCTTGATCCTTTCTAAATTTTTGGTAGTCATGACCCAAGGAAATAGCACGGAAAAAACTGAATTCCTTCTCCTAGGATTTGGTGCCCAACATGAGTTTCAGTGTGTCCTCTTCATTGTAATTCTAGTCACCTATGTGACATCTATGGTGGGTGATATTGGAATGATTTTACTCATCAAGACAGATCTCAGACTTCAAACACACACATACTTCCTTCTACAATATTTGGCTCTTGTCAATGTCTGTTATACCTTTGCTAACACTCCCAAGATGCTGCAAAACTTCACAGAGAGTAAAAATGAGTGAACTATTGATACAAACAACAAATAACTTGAATAAATTTCCAAGGAATTATGTTGACTGAAAAACACCAATCCCAAAAGTTGTATATTATATGGTTCCATTTATATAACATTTGAAATGACAATGTTTTAGAAATGGAAGACAGATTAGTGGTTACCTGGGATTAGGGATGGAATGAGATAGAGGTGAGAGGAGGATGAGGAGGGAAAGTATGTTTTGGGGGCAAGAGGGGTTGTAAAAGAACAATACAAGGGACAATACAAGGTATCTGGGAACTGTTCGGTATCTTGACTGTGCTGGTGAACCTATATGAGTGATGAAATTTTATATAACAATACAAACACAAACAAATGAGTGGATTGCACCAACATCAATATCCTGATTGTGCTATTATTGTAGTCTTGCAAAATATTACCATTGGGGGTGTATTACTTTTCTATGGTCACTATAATAAATTACCACAAATTTAACGGCTTACACAACACAAATTTGTTACCTTATAGAAAGTGCAGTCCAACTTGGTCTCTAGGTCAAGGTGTCAGCAGGGCTGTGTTCCCTTTGAAGGATCCTGGGATGTGGAGAAAATCTATTTCCTTGATTATCTGAGGATTCTAGTGGAGAATCCATTTCCTTGATTTCTTCAGTTTGTGGAAGCCGCATGTCTTCCTTGTATTATAGCCTGTTTTCTCCATCTTCAAAGCCTGTATCAAAACATCTTCAAATCTTCCTCTGACTCTCACTTTTCTGCCTCCCTCTTCCTATGTTCAGGACTCTTGGAAAATACAGGTGGTCTCTCCATCTCTAGGTCAGCTGATTAGCAACCTTAATTCCTCTTTGCCATGTAACCTAACATAGTCACAGATTCTAGGGTTTAGGATATGGACATTTTGGGGGAACTACTACTCTGCCTACCACAGGAGGAATCTGGGATCTCTGTATATTTTTTCTTATAACTTCTCATGAATCTATAATCAGCTCGATAAAAATTCAAATGAAAAATATGTTTAGTGAAAATGTTCATTAATCTATGCTCTAGTTAAATTGATTTTCAACTGTGTTGATCATCATTTTCTCATACACACATATGTTCCATCATCCTGAGCTTGTTCTCTGCCATCAGGGAAGAAAAAGGCCTGCCCTCACAGATGTCTTCCACCTTACAGCTCTCACATTTCCTTTGGAGCCTTCTCTTACATATACTTACAGCCTGGATCTACCAAGTCTCAAGAGCAGAAAAAAGCAGCATCTATATTTTGTGGCATTATAATGCTCATGATAAATCTCCTTATCTACTACCTAGGAAATGAGGAAGTAAAAGAAGCTCTACAATCAATAAGGAAAAAGTCTTTCTTGCTTGGGCGTCATTTCTAACTCTGAGTGCCAGAAGTTCCAAGGTGGTGAGTGCTCCATCACATTTGCTGATCATGATCGGCCATATAAAAAGGCATGTGGCCAACCCAGATTCAAAGAGTTGGAATAATTGACTCTACCACTTGATGGAAGGATCTGGAACATCACATTGTAATGGTGTGACTGTAATGGAATTTGTGGCCATTTTTATCATTGATCACATCATGTTCCTACCCAGAGTTAATTGTTTTAAGCTAATAGCCTAATCGAGTATGATTCAAACTGCCATAGATGTATATCTGAGAAATGTTCAAATTTAATCTTTGTAAACACAATGATAATTTGTATTTGCTCATTATTGTATTCCAAGTCTATTAATTGTCAGGAATATATTAGGTGCCCATTAAATGCTTACTGAATGAGTGAATGAATGAGTGAACAGAGAATGCACACAGAAAACTTGACTCTGGTCACTACGATAAATAAGACTACCAGCTATAGCCCAGTACGGCTGGCTGTTCTTATAGCAGCCCATGTTTTATAAGGGCTTTTCAGGTTCATCAGCTGTCTCTAAGACATTATGACAGATTAATCAACCAAATTTTGAAGTCAAGGATTAGCAAAGATGGCTAACTTTATAGAAAATATGAGTCTAGACCAAGATGGACAAAAATATGGCATCATGCATAAAAGATTCAGACAAGACTAACATGGAGAAGGAAATACTTATAGAAGCTGTAAGACAAAGAATCTATTCACCATCTCTTACATAAAATATACTTGTTTTTCTATCCACTAAAAAGACCCCAAAGTTATGTGGAAGGTGATGCAGCCTTCCACTGTAGTTAGGGTGGCATGTGTCTTCATTTGCATTCCTGAGATGTGTATTTGGGTAAATAAAATGTATGTGGGTGTGTGTAGTGAAGAATTCCTTACCTAAAGAAAGGTCTGGTCTTTGCCTTCAGCTATTGGGAGGTGATCGTTAAGCCCCTGGAAGGCCTTCCTAGTGAGAGCGTCTCTGTTTGCCAGGAAGCTTCTGCAACTGAATGGTCTAACAATGTGATTTGTGAAGGGGGCTTTGGGATAATGCCATATCAGTTTTAAATTCCAGAGGAACTAGAGACTAATGGTATTACCTAACCCTTCAGGAGGGCCTGGGAACTAAAAATCAGCCGCATGAGCAGTATGTCATAACGTTCCAAGAGAAACTGTGGATACCAAAGGCTCAGCCTTCCCAGGTTGACAATACTCCATGCATATTATCACACATTGACCCACGGAGGAGAGAATGCATCCTTAAAGACGATGGAAGCTTCCAGTTGGAAACCCTCACAAAATTTGCCCTATGTATCTTTTTCTTCAACTGGTTCTAATTTGTATATTTTTGCTACGATAGAATTGTAATAGTACCTATAGTGCTTTCCTGATACATTAGTTCCTGCTCTGTTAAAAATTACATTGAGTGACTTCTATACAACAGAAATTTATTGCTCATTGTTCTGAAGATTAAGAGTCTAAGATTAGGGTGATAACATGGCTGAGTCTGGTGAGAGTCCTCTTCAAGGATGCAGACCACTGACCTCTCACTGTGTACTCACAAGGTAGAAAAAGTGCTAGAGAGCCCTGTGGAGTCTCCATGAGGGCACTAACCCCATTCACGAGGGATGCACCCTCATGGCTTAATTACTCCTATGGGCCCCTCCTCCTAATACTATCACATAGGGGCTTAGGATTTCGACTAATGAATTTTGGGGGGACACAAACATTCAGTCTACAACATTGAATCATTCTAATGAAATATGAAACCTGAGGATGATTGTGGAAATAGATGTCCAATGCATAGCTGTAGACAAAAGAGAGTGGCTCTGAGGATCCTTGAACTTTTGACTGGTGTCTGAAGTGACATCGGTCCTGTGGAACTGTTCAGTTTGCTAAACGTTTTAAAGGGGATTATCCTCAGCAGCAAAGAGTAGGCACATGAAGAGTGACATGTAGAGAGACGAAAGCAAAGGAAGGATTAAAACTTAGCTCACTTATACCCTGGGAACTGGAACTCAATCTCACAGGAGACTTTGATGAACTATGTAGAATGTCCCACAGAATCGTCCCTCTGAAGGAAGAGAGGTAGACATTTATTCAGTTCTTCTCACCCATTGTTTGAGGGTTGCATGATACCTTCCATGGCTTCTGAGATATTTCTGAGGCAGAGAAGCAGAAAGAGACCATCGGAAACCTGCCACTCGTGGCACAGACAATGTCATCTACCACAGAGGCACAGGAATCCAGTAGCCGAGGAGATGTGGTACTACTTCCCTGAAACACAGTCCTAGCCAGTGAGATGTCAACGGACGTCTGCTGGATTTGGAAAAAGTTTTGTTTTCCTGATCAAGAGTGTGCATGAGGTTGTCACCATAGCCTCCTGGATCCTTTTTCCTGCTTTGTCAGAGAGCGTGATGTCTAGCACTATGATAGACAGGTTATACTATGAGGCAACCAGCATATGAGAAAGACTAAACAAATCACAAAAGTGCGAGTCTTAACTTTCAAAGTATGGTTATGAAAGAAAAAATAAGTCCCTGTTTTTAAGCCAAAGTGAGTTGGGTTTTCTTCTACTAACAGTGGAATACATTCTTAATTGAGACACTGGTCATACCAGAAGTGATATTGAGTGTCAATTCACTAGCTTTTGACCATAACTCTCTTTCATAGATTTGTTTGTTAATCAAAAGTCTACACTCACCGATTCTCCTTTCAGATTAAATTAAAGGTTTAGCTTTATAACCAACACCACTCAAAGTCTGTTACTCCACAGATTGTTTTCTGAAATATACTGATGATTTCAAGTGCAATAGGAAGAAAGAGTGTCTTTCTCCAAGGCTGACTTTTAAAATATATACATTTTTAGAAAAAAAAGCAAGAGTCAAGAGTAAATTTTTTCTTTAAATAAATAGTGGTGAAGGAGATAATATAAAATATATTCAAATACGAGAACCTCTTTTTATTACACTGAGGACCATATGCCCTTAAACTCAGATGAGCTTTGGATTTCTTTTTTCCAGAGAGTCATATTTTTGCTGATTACATTAATGAGGTCAGTTTCCTAGATATAAACATAGATTATTAGACCTACAAAAAGATGCTCAACCTGATTCAAAACAAGAAAAATTTTGTCTACAACTGTGCCACCCCAAATAAGCTGGATCCCGTCTGATCTCGGAAGCTAAGCAGGGTCAGGCCTGGTTAGTACTTGGATGGGAGATCACCTAGGAAGACCAGGTGCTGTAGGCATGAAAAATAAAAATAAATAAATAAAAAATAAGGGATCATAAGCTGACAAGGTCCTTGTAATCTGTGAGGTCAACCAAGGATTGCCTTGCAAAAAAAAAAAAAGCAAGAAAAAGAAAATTTTTTTAAATTGTGTTTTTAAGAAGACGACACACACACACACACACACACACACACACACACACACACACACACAGAGTCCCTAATCACAGTAACATAAATTAAATGTATCCTCTCTAGAAAGCTTAAATGTTCTTTAGCAGAAAATAACTACCAAACATTGTTTATTCCAATTCCAACTCGGCCCTTGGAACATCAGATTCTCGAGGGAACAAGTAGTGATCCCTTAGGCTCTAGCTATAAACTCCCCAATTAGAAGGAACCACACAAAGAGACTGTGGTAGGTATCAGCCTGCACCAGGTACAGAAAGAGAACCTGGAGGCAACTCTGGTGTAAGTAAAACAGAGTAATTCTCATTTTTCAAACTCAGCCACGTATCATCCCAGGGTGTGCTGGAAATGGGGGAGCAATAAGGTCAGAGCCAAAGTTCTAGCAAGTTTTACCCCAAGAGCAGAATAATCGCTTCATTCCTGGTGCTGTCATGGAAATAGTGAGGTAACTGAATTGGGCTGCGCGTTGCCTGGGAAGGATATGAATGAACAAATGATAGAAAGATTAAATAAGTGAATAAATGAGTATCACATGCCTTTAGTGTATTATTTGCATGTGTTATTACGCAAATAAAACACATTATTATTATACATGTTACTTGAGTGCCCCTTCGATGCCAAGCCCTGTACTGGGAAGTTCGCATAAATCATCACATCTGTCATATCATTACAAAGCAGATTTTCTTTCTTTCTCTCCCTCTTCCTTTTGAAAACAATTAAGCTATTTATAAAACTTAAAAAAAGAAAGAAAGGTGAAGAAGTTTATAAGTTTAAAGACTTTCTTTCCCCACTCCCATGCCCAAGGATAATCACTAAATCTTTGAAGTGAATCCTCCCTGAGCTTTTTCATAGATAAAGAAAATGAGAAAAAGAAAATATGGGAGTAAAAGAAAGTTTTCTTTTTAAAAGTTTCCCTGCTTTACGTATCTATCTGCAACTTATCTTGCTCATTTGGCAATATGACATGAGCACCTTTCTATAAGACATTTTTTTGGACTATGTATTGATCCATAATGAGAATCTACTCTGATTTATTTAACTCTAATTACAAACTTTTGCTTTTACAAACAGTGTGACAATGGCCATAATTACCTTCTAGGTAATTCTGTGACCCCATTTCATAGAGGATGAAACTGAAGCCTTTGTTCCTATTAACTGATGGGACCAAAATTTAAACCCTGGTCAGCCTACCTATTTCCTTTCTACTGCACAACACTTAATATAAATGAAGCTTCAGAAGCACCAGGGTTCAGTATAGGTTAAGCATGTTCAAAATACTCAGGTACTTGACATGTGTGTGTGTGTGTATGTGTGTGTTGTGTTCCAAAGCTCAAAAAATGTCAGACATTTTATTTTAATTCAAAATTATCAAATTGATATGGAAAATGTCATTACACTATCAAGATTCTTATTTAAGTGGACCCACGACCCATTGAAGCTTCCTTTGGCAAGTGCTTTTACCCACTAAATGGAAGCCTCCTTAAAAAGACTGAATTTGATCTATTTTAATTTGCAAGTTTACCTGAGGAGGCAACTTACACAAATGTGTTGGCCCTTAGCCCTCACTAAACATTGAAATTGAAGAGAATGGTTTCTTGTTCCATCACTACAGAGTTATCTCAAGATATTTCTGTTTATTTCTCAAGATATTTGAGAGAAGCAGATTGTCCACGTCAACCAAAGGTTTAATCTGCTGTATTCCCCACCACCAAAAGCACATGCTTATCTAAAGCTGAGCATCTCATCTGTGGAGCTACAGCTCTGCCTGGCATTACAGTAAAAGAGCCCTCTACTGATGTGTTGGAGACGTGTTTTTTTCTCTGTAAGGAATTTGTTCTTGCACGATATTTAAGGTGTATAAAAATACATTTAAGATCATGGAACAACCATTTGTGTAGCCACTATCTAACTTTTGCAACTTGCTTTTTATTACTCAGCATCCTGTTTGAGAGATTTATCCATAGATGTTGTAGCACCAGTTGACTGAATTTTCTGTGATTTGTTTATATTCTTATCTATTCTGCACAATGCTGCTGTGAACATCCTTGTGTGTGTATATTTATACATATACATATTCATACATATACTTAAATGTGTGTGTGTGTCCTTGTTTATATGGTCAAAATTTTTCTAGAATATGTACCTATAATGGAAATTCTGGATGATAGAGAGGAATGTATTTAATTTTACTAATTTGTCTCCAACATGTCTGTATTAATTTCCCTTCCCACTAGAAATGTACGATGCTATACAAAATTGCATTTTAGACTCTATGAAATTATATTCCAACACAGTATTAATATGCAATTGCTTGATTACTAGTGAGTTGTGTATATTTCCATATTTCTATTGACTATTTAGGTTTTCTCTTCTATAATAATCTTGATCATATCTTTTGTGAATTTCCCTTGGGGTAATTTACAGAAATTATTTATATATACTGAATACCAACTCTTTGACATTTACATGTTGCAAACAAATTTACCTGAGTAAATTTCCAGTCAATATCCAGTCTTTTCTTTTTTATAACATTGGTATTTTTAATTTATATATAGTTTAATTATTAGTGTTTTGTGTTTGGTATATTCATGTCTTATTAAAATTTTTCTGCATATCTATGTGATAAATAATCTACTCTTTTCATCTTGACTTTTACCATTTAAATATTTAATCCCTTTGGAATTGATTTTTATAAACTATAGAGTAGGAATACAATATTATTTTTTCATATGTTTAAGCATTCATAGCACCACAACTTAATGGACCTTATTCATTGATGTATGTTTTCTGTTTTAATACATTAAGCCTCCATAGACTTGTGGGCCTATTTATAATCTTTTTTTTTTCTCAGTTCCATTGATCTATTTGTCTGCCCTCATACTAGTACCACTCATAATACTGCCTGTAGCATTATCTCTTTGTGTATCTGGTAGAACAGGTTATTGCTTTGTTTTCCTTTAAAATCCATTAGCTATTTTTAGCTCTTTTTTCTTCCATATACATTTATAAGTTTGTGAAGGTGCACATAAAATTCTCTCAAACATTTGATTGGAATGACATTGAATTATAAATCAATATTGGGGGAAAATAATAATGTTTATACAACTTGGTCTTGGTTGCAGATGAAAAACACATTTTTCCCTTGCTCCTGAACTTTTTCTCTGCAAAGGGACCTCAATTTGTGTAATCGTGGTCTCCCTCTCCCCACTTCATCCACTCACTTGCTGGGAAGTGGAGTAACATAGCTGATTGCTAAATCTAGGAACAACCACATGCTTTCTCTGCCCTTACCCTCTTGGCAGCAGCCAGCCTGCTGAAGCCCACATTCCCCTGCATCCCAGAGGCAGCTCCCCAAGAATGTGCAAGAGGCCTCCCCCAGTCACTGCCACCAGGACTGGGTGAATCAGCTTGTCTAGTTATGGTGTTCATTGGCAGCAAGTAACTTAGCTAATAAAGTTTTTCCCCCAAGCATAATGATGATATCATGGTCTCCATAACTTTTATTCCTCAGTGAGTTCAGATCCCGGGAAAGAAAGAAAATAGCTATTCACTAGAAACTCCTTTGAGACCCCAGCCACCATTTGTTTCATACATAGATGGATTTGATTGTGGACGTGTGTTTTTTTAGCTATTTGCCTCTGTAGTCACAAGTGAGATTGGTTCCAATTTTCTTTTCTCCAATTTTACTTACTTGGTTGGCAAGATTACATTAGCCTCATGAAAATGAGTCAGGGAATGATCCGTTTTGCCAGTCATGAAAAAAGATTGCATAATATTAGAATTCGTTGTTCCATAAATGCTTGGTATAATTTTCTTATGACATAATTGGGCAAAGTATTTGTGTGAGTAAATTTTAAAATAACAAGTCAAATCACTTAGTGGTTTAAAAACATTTCAGTATTTTGCACACACCCAGAGACACACACATTGACTATGCTGTTAATCTGTTTTATTTAAAAAAATAAATATTTAGTAATCCAAGTAGCAGTTTTTAAGTTAAATGTATGATATAAAGTATCGTGAGGTGACAAATACCATGTGCCAGCAGTCCAGTATAAAAAGGAAAAAAGTTTTATTATTGTTTTTTGTTCTCCTGGGATAGTGAACTAGGGAAAGGAGTGAACTTTATTCAAAATATATTTTAAAAGAACAAACAATAAGGTAAAAACATTTTCAGATTTAAGGATTTCAGCTCTAGAAGCATATCATAAACAATGTTAACAGGTGATAGAACGTGACAAAATCTTTCTGAAGTCAACAGCTAACAAGAGATTCAAATGTGGGATAGAGATTCAAATCTAGAACAAAGAACATCTGAGAAGCAACTTAATAGAAATACTGACAAAAGCATATGAACAAGTAAATTATAGAAAAACAGAATCCCAAGAGTCTAAGAAAAATATTAGACAATGATGAAGTTCACTAGTAATTGAGGAAAATATGTAAAAATTAGATATCACTTTACAACTGTTTTACTTTCCAAAAAAATATATAAGAAAATACCAATGTTCATAAAGAATTAAGAATATGGGATTTCCCTGCCCCCACTCCCACCATGTACAATTAGTAAATGTTTACACTGGAAAGTGATCTGGAAAAATTGGATCAAGTTAATTGTGTGCATACCCTCAGACTCAAAAATCTGTTCCTAGGAAAGTACCTTAAAAATTTTTCAAACTGAGTTATTTGCAGTGGAGACAAGTTTAGGCAATCTGCTATCCCTCACTAGGAAAGTAAATAGAGCATGCTACTCAGTGTGTGGTCCATGGGCCAGTCCATGAGCCCTGTTTCTACTCTATGATGAGATAACTATAGAAAATGCAGCTGAGTTAAACATTTAAAGCTATTACAGAATTTTGACAATGCTGAGACATTTTTATTGCTTTTTACAAAATACTGGCCCACAACAGATAAGAAATTTTAAAAAGAAAATGATCCTTAACTACAACTACTTGGATAAACACTTCCATAAAGAACTCCACATGTCCATGAATGCTTGATTGTAGAGAAGAGTTACTAAGAAGGGGTAAAGGATCAAATGAGAATACAGAGATAAGTTGGAATAAGATCATATAGAGCTCCATAAGTATGTCAAGATTTTAAATGCAATGATTAGTATTTAACCACATTGGAGTTTCTAATTAAAATATTGAGAGCATAAAAGAAAGCATAATCATATAAAAGTATCTTTTTATTCCCTAATTGGTATATTTATAAAATGCCAGTCAACTTCCTCCTTGAGAACAAAGCTACTGGTCCATGGCAATGTCTCCTAACTATAGATGAAATTATCTAAGTCAGGTGTCAAGATTCAACCATTAAAATATAAGTCAATCATGTCATAGAAAATATTCTCTGACCCCATAAAATCAAATACTATACCACTTCCACTTCTAGAATTAATTAAAAGATCGCAACAATCTTAGCTTTCTCTGCTTTTCTTTCTTTGTACCTTTTCAGCTGATGTTTAGTCTTTGCTAGCCATGAAACAAAGCAATGGCACTCAAGTGACTGAATTCATTCTCCTGGGATTTGATGGTCAACACAAGTCTTGGCATATCCTCTTCGTAGTATTTCTAGTTATCTACATGGTCATGCTAGTGGGTAATATTGGGATGATCTTGCTTATCAAGATTGATTCCTGCCTTCACACCCCTATGTACTTTTTCCTCCAACACTTGGCATTTGTTGATTTCTGCTTTACCTCTGCTATCACACCCAAGATGCTGCAAAACTTTGTAGGGACAGAAAAATCCATCTCATTCATAGGATGTATGGTGCAATTACTAGTTTATGCTACTTTTGCAACAACTGACTGCTATATTCTTGCTATGATGGCGGTAGACCGATATGTGGCTATCTGTAAACCACTCCGCTATCCAGCACTGATGTCCCAGAGAGTTTGCATTCAACTCTTAGTTGGTTCATACATCATGGGTTTTCTAAATGCTTCTACACAAACAAGTCTGACTTTCTCACTGAACTTCTGCAACTCCAATAAAATTAACCACTTTTTCTGTGACGTACCCCCAATTCTTGCCCTCTCATGTTCCAACATTGATTTAAACACTGTGATCTTAATGGTCTTTGTGGGGTTTAACTTGACATTCACTGTGTTGGTTGTCATCTTTTCCTACACATATATCCTGACTGCCATCCTGAAGATATCTTCTGCATCAGGAAGGAGAAAAGCCTTCTCCACATGTGCATCCCACCTGACAGCGGTCACCATTTTCTATGGGACTCTCTCTTACATGTACCTTCACCATAAAACCAACGAGACTCAAGAGCAAGAAAAAATGGCTTCAGTGTTTTATGGCATCATGATCCCCATGTTGAACCCCTTCATCTATAGCCTGAGAAACCAGGATGTGATAGAAGCCCTAAAAGGGATTGGAAAGAAGTGCTTCTAGTTCGATCCTCAATTCTCTATGCTTGTAAGCAACCACAACGACACTGCTAATTTTTAAGAAATCAAAACCAAAAAGTCAAACAACATAAAAAAAAGAGAGTTGCTTATTTTTTTACCAACACCAAGCTTCAAATTAAAGTAACAATGAGATAACCACTTTATACCAAAGTGACTGGCAAAAATTGGGAAAAAAATGATAATGCCTATTCATTATTGCAAGGTAAGGAGAGTGATGCTCTCACATGTTGTTAATGGAAAATTGAAGTCTTACTTCACTTTAGAAGAAATCTCACCATGTCTTTTTAAACAACAATAATCTTCAATCCAGAATTTCAGCCTCACAAATTGATCTATGAGAATAAAAGTTCCAGTCCATGTGAGGACATATATTTAAAGATGTTCATTGTAGCCTCACTTAGGAAGACAAAATCAAAAAAAAAATGAATATTCTTCAATAGGAAAATAAATCTGTATTGTTATAATACTAAAATCTGTATCTATTGCTTTATAACAAATTTTCACAAATTTATGGGTTTTAGGAAAAGATCTAATTATTATCTTGTAGTTTTATGGGTCAAGAATTGGCACACCAGTTTCCTGCACCCTGCTGCAACCAAGTTGTCATCAAGGAATGGGAACTCCTTGGAGTCCTGGTGGGGATGGACCTGCTTCCCAGATCCTTCATGTTATTGGCAGAATTTATCTCCTTGCAGTTGTAGGGCTGGGGTTCCTGCCCTCCTGCTGGCTGTCAGCCAGGGAACTATCCCAGCAATTAGAGGCTACCCAGAGTTCTTTGCCACATGGCCCTCTCCATAATCCCTCTCATAACACAGCTGATTACTTCCTCAAAGCCAGAAAGCTATATAACAGTTAACGAGTACATACACCATGTGAACTACACCCTTCATATGCCCAAATTTTACTGCTACTTCAAGTGTCAGTATTTCCTTGAAGACTTCCTAGCTCAACATTTGCTTCCTATCTATCAACTTTTTACCCCTGGAAATAAGTTCTTCTTCCACTGAAGACCCATAGTGCTTCATTTGCATCAATAATATTTATTATTTATCACTTCTTGTCTAAATTATTTATTTACATAAATGACCCTCACTATAACCTATAAGGCAGTTGGGATATATTTTTTTCCTATGAGTTTTTTTTTTTTCCTGTTTGGTGTAGAGCTTTAGACACAGCAGGTATTCTATAAATATTGAATAAATGAATGATGACAAAAAACTGTAATGTGGACAGCTTCCCAGCTGGGAGTTATGTATGTAGCTTACACTGTTGATCTCTAAATACAAAATGTGGACAGCAGCATCAAATAACCAGGGAAAATTTTTATGAAGTGCAAATAACTATAACCCAGCTCTAGAGATGTTGATTCAGTAATATCAGAGGGAGTCTAATATTTATAAGTATCTATATATGCAGAATGTTGCTTTAATTGCATGTGTCTCTAGAAAGCGGTATTTAAGAGCACAGGATTTAGAATCTTTTAGAATGTGGTTTATGTCCCAACTTTGCCACTCACCACAGTGTCCCTTCATAAGTTAACTAAGCTTTTAAACCTTGTTTGTCATAATACAAATCTCATGAGCTTTTTAAATTTATTTGTTAGCAATAAATAAGATAATGAATAGAAATCATAGTGCCTGGCACTAATAAATCCTCAATAAATGTTAATAATAATGAATATTCACATGGATTATTTTAACACAGGTGTGACAGACATTACAAGAATCTCCTCACCACACACACAAACACACACACACACACACACACACACACACACACACACACACACAGAGTCAGTAAGAAGTCTCCCAAGGTTTGCAACATGAAAATTTTCCCCTCTGAGAAGCTCCTCTCTCTTTCAGCAGAAAACTGGCTAATAAAGTTTATTTTCTTTGCTGCTGACACAGTAACAAGGGCCACAGATTCTCAAAGGAAAAGGCACTAATCCTATAGCTTCAGCTACAAAATCTCTCTGTGGAAAAATCATTGGGTGGGCAATCAGCCTGCACTAGCCCAGGAAAAAAAAATCTAAAAATAAATCTCCTGTATATAAATCGAATTGCATTTTTTTCCTGTTCAGCTGAGCATTTTTCTGGCATATAAGGACCACAGTTAAATCTGCAAGATCAGAATCAATATACCAGCATAATTAACTCCAAGTTTCAGTAGAGTCATCTTATCTTCAGCAAAACAAAAATATAAATGGAAAGAGTAAATTATTGATGGTACAAAGAAGTTACAAAATGGCCCTGGAGATGACAGCTGATGTATTAGCCATAATGTTTCCAACTAAATGTAACCTTTACAGAATATTAGCAATAATTAGACAAGGCCACTCCAAAATTAGATGGAACAAGACAGAGACAAGGCCACTCTGTGACTATGTCTGAAATAAGACAGAAGTAAGGACCCTGGCAACCAGAAAAATAGCTAAACACTCCCCTCTTCCAACTAAAATTGGTAAATACTCCTTCTTTACCCACTTTATTTTTCTCCCTTCTTAGGTATAAATTACCAAAATATCCAATCACTGCATTCTTGATAACGCTCAAAACAGAACTTACCTCCACTTCCTAAATCCTCCTTAAAATCACCCAGAACAAACCTGAATCCTAGAAGATGCCTTCCGCAGCCCCTCTTATCCAACACCCTGTCCCTGTGGGGTGCTTTTGCTCATGTAGCACATGAAAGAAACCTAATTTTGTCTGACTACATATGTGCTCTTGGTGTTTCTTGGCTATTGGGCATGGACGATGTGAAATGTGCCAAGTACATCTATTATCTCTCAGGAAACTTGCTTGTTTTCTGCAAAATGCTTTACCCACTTAATAGTATGTTATTAACATTTTCCCTAAGAATAATATAGTTCTATCTCATTATTTTTAGGTGTTTTGTGGAAGTACGAACTATAGATTAATTCTGACTTATTTTAATATTTCCCAATCCATAGCCAATATTTTGCTGCAAGAAAATAATATTACATAGAATCTCTATGTTTACAGTTAATATTTCATCTTATTTTTTAATTTCTTTTTATTTTTTAATTACAGTTTGACAATATTCTATCTCCTTTTATCAAAGATTAAATTGAGTTGAGGGAAGTTATATTTCTTGCCCAAGATTACATACCTATTAAATGGTAGTTTTGATTCAAATCTAGATCTTCCTAACTTCAAAGCCTATCTATTTTTCATTGCCAATAGCATAAAATAAAGCTTCACAGTGACTTGGATACGATGTAATTTGGACAACTTCAAAACACTTGCATTATTTATCCAATTAAAAATCTCTTCTAGAGCTTCCACTTCTGGTTAAGATGGAGTAACCAGGATTGCATTCACCTTCCTGCCTTAAACAAGAAAAAATGGACAAAATATCTGAAATACTAGTTTGCAAAACACTGTATATCAAGCAATAAAGAACTATGATTCCTGAGAGGCAAGAAACAAATGAGCTCTAAAATTTCTCCAACTTTCTGTCTTAAGAAAATTTCCAGACCACAATGCAGAGAGAGGGAGACTACTCAGGAAGAGTTTAGAGGAATTCATAAAGGAAATGGAGCTGAAAATTTGAAGAAACCAAAGCAACTAGAGTTTGCAGGACAGAATCCTGAAGAAAGGAAGTTGTACAGAGAGAGAACCCCAAGGTTCGCAGAGGATCCCCTCAATTATTTAGTTGAGTACTGATTTGTACACATATATGAGGAAACTAGGGAAGGAAATACTGAAAGGATTATAGATAATAATGCTCAATGCTCACATGAGGATGAGAGTAGTGCCTGTTCTCACCAGCCAGACTAAAAACCTCAAGATTCATGATGCAGTGGACAAGAGTACACAGAAAAGACTTGCCTCTATAGTGGGAAATAATTAGCCCTAGACTGAGCTTTGCTCTAGTCACAACTAACAAATCTACAAAGCAAGACTCCAAAGGATCAGTTTCCAAGATATTTAACAGTGCTCCAGAACGAAGCTCAAGGATATTTATAAGAATACAAAAGTATCTGGTATCAAACATGGAAACATTCACAATGTCTGGTATCCAATCAAAAATTACCACACATGCAAAAAGCAGGAAGACATGATCAAGAGAGAAAAAAAAATAAGTGGTCAAAAGAACCAAGAACTGCCAAAAATGTCAAAATTAGCAATCAAGAACATTAAAACAATTATTATGGTTATGCTTTATATGTTCAAAAAAGATAAGTAGAGACAATAGAGACACAGTGAAGACTACAGCGTATAAGGGTAAAAAAAAAGAAAAGAAAAAAAAATTGCACTGGATGGGATTAACTACAGATTAAACATTTCAAAAGAAGTGATTAGTGATCTCAGAACCATACCAATAAAAACTGTCCAAACCAAGAAAAAAAGCAAATCAAAAAATCTAAGTGAAAACCATATCAGTGAGCTGTGAAACAACTTCAAAAAGTGAATTGAAGTTCCTATGGGGAGAGGGAAAACAGGAGAAACAAGATTATATAAAATTTTCTTTGAAAAATAACACTGAAAGTTTTGTAAATTTGATGAAACTATAAAGCCACAAATTCAAGAATCCCAAGAAAGCTCAAATAAAAGAAACACGCAAAAACTACACTACATCAAATTGCTCAAAACCAGAAATAAAGGGAAATCTTAAATGCATCTGAAGGAAAAAAAGATACACTATAAATAGCAGAACAAAAGTAAGGATAAATAATTGTCAGAAACAATGAAATTTAAAAGACAGTGGACCACCTTAAAATGTTTTAAGAAATAATCCTTTCATAATAGATCGAATAATATTCTATCCATCCTTTCCCCCCCCACACACACACACACACAATGAAATCGTCTGACTTTGCAAAGTGCTCAAAGTACCCATATAATATTAAATCACTTTTTGCCTTTTATTTAAGTTGTCCAAGTGATTTAATTTTAGAATTGTTAAAGATAAATTAAGATGATTTACAAAAGCTAATCCAGTGTTTCTTACATATCATCTTGCTCTGCTCTCCACTAGATTCAACATTGCTTGAAGGAAGAGACAAAATCTTATACACGTATATTACAAACTCTCCTCAAGGAAGCATCTTGCATAAAGTTTGATTTGAAGTGAAATTGTCACTTATTTTGTTGCTAAAGGTTCCTTAGCTGTGGGTACCTACATATCAAGGAATTTGGAAGAATCAGGGATGCCAGTAATAACTTAGTTTGCATTCTGCCCTATATTACCAAGATCATATTCTGACTTTATCTTAATGATAAAGGATCAGTTCTAAGACAATTTATGTTCATGACGATAAGATCTCTAGTGATTTACCAAATGAACATACTGTTTTCTAATCTACAAGAATATTCTTAAGCTGCCCACAATCACCCAAAAGCTGCTGGTCAGAGGTAAGAAGCTATGAAGTGTGATCACATTCAGAAGCTTAGCATTTTCTGTGACAGCACATGAGGATTTAAATCATCATAAAAATAATAAAGATTTCTGAATAACCCCAGCTTTGGACTTCACTAACTCCTAGAACTATCAAAACTGCTTCAACTGTGTTCCCTTAGAATTTTCTCATTATTCCCTTTGATTTTTTTTTTTTTTACCTGTCACAAGGTGAATTTCTTTCTCTGTGCAAACTTTTTTTTCCTTCAGTAAAAATAAGTAATATTTGTACCTGAAACTGTAGGAATCTACAATGACAATATTTTTTTAATTTTCTTTTTTCTGATAGGTGACTAGAGATCAAAACAATTTTAAAAACACATTGTGAACTGCATTTCTTCATTTGTTTATTTCCTACCTCATTCCCGGGAAAATTCAAAGTATATTATGGGGTCTCTAAATACAATTTTTTAATATTTTATTCAAGAAATTTCAGTTCATTATAACAGAAAGCTGTTGTTTTTTTTCAGATGTCAATCTGTAAAAGTGATTTTAATATGAAAGACTCATTTGATAAGTAAACATAAGTTTTCTATTATTCTGCAAAATTTCATCATAGGCTACCAGAAATTGAGGTGGCTTCAGTCCATACTAGCACCAAATTTAGTGATTTATAAAAGAATAAAAGGTAAGAGATGTATCTCCTCTATCCTAATGAATTTTCACATCTTCTGGTAGAAAGTGAGCATACAAGGAAGCAGAGAAATTGTTAGAAAAACAGGACCTTTGCCCTAAGAATTGTAAGGGGGAAGCTGGAGAAAATTAAACATTGAGAATAAGCCCCCTGCAAAATTTTTTGATGGAAGAATCCTTGAATCATAACAGCGCCATATCCCATGGACAAATTTCATGGATACTCTTCTTTCATGTAAGAAAGCTTATTATAAGCCTAGAGAGAGAATCAGAATTATTATTAGAAAACATTAATATAGGCTTTTCTATGTCCAGTATATAGGAAACACATTATCTTATTGAACTTTGACAAAATAATCTCCATTTTCAGATAATGAAAAAGATATAATTTCTATTTTCACATTATTTAACTCGGAGCAGTTAAACAAGCCAATTAACTGTTCAAACCACGTAACTAAGTGGTAGAACCACTGAAATATTTTTTTCTAACTTTCTACTTTTTACCCCGTACTTCTTATTGAGATATAATTTACATAGAGAAAAATGAGTCATTCTTAGGTACATTCTTTAGTCATATCTGCAAGAGTCTGCATCCTGTGAATAGTTGGCTGAGTTCATGGGATTTTTAACAAAGCTATTGTAAATATATGCCCTAGATTTTTATTATCTTTCTTCAAGTAGTTCAATGCCATCAATCACTTTTTCTGTGATGAGCCCTCAGTGTTTGAAATTTCATGCTCTCATATTTCTATCAGCATGACAATTATTGCCTTTCTAAGTTTACATATTGCATAGGTTATCAGGTTTGGTCGTCATATTCTTTTACGCATATTCTTTTATGCATATACGCATATTCTTTTACGTCATATTCTTTTATGCTATCCTGAGAACGTCCTCAAGTTGGAGAAAACACTTCTCTGCCATGTTTCCCACATAATAACTGTCACCAGTTCAGCTATTGGGCCCTCTCTATGTGTACTTTCAGCCTGATTCTAACAAGCCCAGGAGAATCCAAAAGTGACCTCCATGTTTTACAGAATTGTGATTCCCATGTTGAACCTTTGATCTACAGCTCAAGAAGCAAGGAAATGATAAATGCACTAATCGTAAAAGCAAAGAAGTGTTTATGAACTGGATCTCATTTCCTAATATTAGGCACAAAGAAGTATTCAAACAAAGTTTTTTTTTAGAGGATGCTATTTGCCTAGAGCAATTTTTCCAATAGCCTCAAGAACATGTCGAGCTTCCTAAATCCCTAAATTACATGAAAGGTCATCAAAGTTTCACAGGAATGAATTTATCTGGAGAGGCAATAGAGCCTTTCTGCCTGATGAATAAGCCTCTCTTGCTAATGACTGCTCTTTATGAAAAGTATGAATAATCAGCAATCAATATGCTATGGCAACATCATTCCAAGAGTATTTGAAAACCAATTAAGTGCAATATTAATCTGAGAGAAGCAACATCAGCTTGCAAGAAAAGTTAGGATAGAAAAGAGAACTCCTTATGCACTGGCAAAGTAGGCAAGAGTCTATAAAAGCATTTGAGGTAGATTGGGGAGCAAAAAAAGAGAGAAAAGAAAATATTAAGCAAATTCCCATGAAGGTTCATCACTGAGCAGAACCTCCAGGGGTAATCAGTAACAGGAAACTCTCCCCAAAGTCTATAAGTATAAAGCACTCATATTATCTCATCACCCAACAGTACCCAGATGCCCTCTGCCAAGGTCTGAAGCTGTAGGGACTAGAGACAGAGGAGACTACAGACTGGTTGAAATGCTGGCAGTCATGGCCAGCAGCAAGCTGCCATGCTGAAGGCTTCCAGCTGGTCTGCCCTCTAACATCAAGTCTAGTGGTATTTTGGCCAGTCGTGGGCTGGCAAAACAGGAAACGTTTCTCTCACTTCAACAATGTAACATCTGACAGTTGTGTCAATGCAGAGAAGTGTCATCAAAATTTGCCTTAGCCCAGCATTTCCAAAATAGAATCCAGAGAACTTATTCTCACAGAGTTTTCAACATGAAAAGGATTCCAAAGCCAAAAAATCCTAAATTAATCAATATCGGATTTCTTTACCAATAGCCTTTCCAGAGGTATATCACCTAGCAGCGTGCACTGTGAATCTCTAAGAGAGAAAGAGTTTGAGCATTTCCCAGATATATTGGATGACAGGACACTATTTAATCTATGGACTATTTATTGTATTGTGTCAATTCTAAAATGCACCTTTCTTTCATGTTTCAATATCTCTGATGTTGGGATTATCTCAAAATACACATGTACATTTATCAGAGCAATTAAGTCACAAAATTGATGGTGAATCTTTCAATCTATCTATATATCTAATATAATAAATACATTTCTAACAGCTTCCCTATAGTACAATTTTTAAAAATACCTGTTTTTTAAAAAGAATTGTCTGAATGCTTTTATAAAGTAACTAGAGAGACTATTAAAGTACTTACTAGAAAACATTATTTAAAGAATGTCTTCAGCTCTCAACAAAATACCACATTTGTATATAAATAATCAATATTACATTCAGTCATAAATACAAGTGCCTTAGGAATTTCTAATAGGAAGCATGTTATTTACCCTATTCTAGTTATTGTGGATGTTAAATGTCTTTGTTTCTTTAAAAAGTATCCAATGATTCAGGCTGGCCATTTCACACAATCTACCTATTTTTCGTTACATTCCTAGTCCTTAAAAACACTTATTACTGTCATTATTTACTAACTTTAATGTGAGTCAGCTCACTTTCTGGAATCCCAGCTCACACTTACCCAAAGAGTGGAAGTGAATTCCAGATGTGGTCTACTTCAGTCCCAACAATGGTTGGTCATTCCTACCTATCACCTCTCCCTAACCATACCTCCCCTAGCATGATAGCACTCATGGCCTTCAAAGAGCCAAAATGTTACTCTCTGTATTCATTTGCTAGGGCTGCTATGAAAAACTGCCATAAATCAGGTGGTTTAAACAACAGAAATGTATTGTCTCACAGTTCTGGAGGCTAGATCTGAAATTGAGGTGTTGGCAGGATTGGTTTCTTCTGAGGGTTATGAGAGAAGGAGCTATTCCAGAACTTCTTGTCTTACAGATGGCCATCTTCATGTTTACGTGGTATTCTCTCTATGTATATGTCCATCTCCAGACTTTCTTTTATAAGGACACCAATCATATTGGAGTATGGCCCATCTTAAAGACCTCATTTGAATTTGATTTAAATAACTTTATAATGATTTTATCTCCAAATAAGGTTACATCCTAAGGTACTGGGGATTAAGGCCTCGTCACTTGAATTTTGAGGGAGTCAAAATGCAACCCATAACATCATCTACGGTGAAAGCTGATCAACTGTCAAGACACTCAGATCAATCCTTTATTTCCTCTTCTTTTCTTAGTAGATGAGTCTCTGGGTGGCAATTTGGACCTGTCATGACATTCCAGCATTATCAGAATTGCATTCTCCCCTGACCAGGATGCCTCTCACACCCTTCAAAAAGAAGTATGCACTGGTTAATGAATTAGGACCAGAGACTCAGAGAGAACTGAGCTCCAATAAATTCTCAGGGGAATGACTTAAGTATAAAGATTATAAGAGGGTGAGAGATTGTTGTTACCAAAAAACTCAACCACAACCTCTAATGACACCAAATCTGAAATTTAAAATTCCATAATAATAGCCAATAATGGGTATACTTACAGAAACTATTTATTTAATAGTTACTGTGTGCCTGGAATAGGTAATTTATGTGCATGATTTTATTTAATCCTTACTATCATTGCATGAGGTTGATACTTACAATTAAGTTTGATTTGTAAGTAAAAAGCTTACCACAGACCTTGGCACATAGTTGTGTTTAATAACCAAAGTTAATGTACATGTTCATTTTACAAATGAGAAAACTGAGCTTCAGAAACACCTAGGATTGTACTAGTAGTGAGAGATTTAGCTTATATTTGGATTTAGATATGTTAAACCCCAAAGCTTGAGTATCTACTGAAGTAAGTTGCAGCTCATCCCAATCCCTGTGTCATAGAAGAAGTCCAGGATCATATACCCCAGCACCATCCATCACATCCTCTATTCATGAAGCCTTTTATGAGTCTCAAGAGCCTGTAAATTACTCTTTAAAGATTAAACTAAGGCTTCAAAAATGGAATATGTGAGTTTCCTCTTTTTCAAGGACCTCTCTCTGCTCCTCCTGCCACACACACACAGAGATAGTTCTAGAAACTCTTTATAAGTACTGGGAATGATCCCAACTGTCTTTCATGAATCCAAGTGGACTGTGGCTTCCTGCTTCCCAAGAGCTAGGTGGATGGTGAAAGGAGATCATCCGCTGGTTCACACAATTCAAGTTGCTATTTCAACTGCATTATTCCACATTTCCAGCATCTACCAGTCCTGGGGGCTACAGACGCCAGCTCTGTGGTTGATCCACATGCTCATTTACCTAAGTTCATGAACCCAGAGATAGCATGTTACTGGGGTCCTCAAAGTTAGCTTGTTAAGTGGTTTCTTCAGGTTAAGAGAGCTATCTCAGCAGGGCTTCTTCAGTCAGGAACATTAGTATAGTGTAGCCTTACCCACTGCCACCTACTACTCTCATCAGAGACACCATGGCCCAGCCCAGCAAAACATGGGAAAGTTTTCAAAGATGCATTCTCTTCAACTCGACATCAGCTGGTGAATATACCAGATAAGACCTCAAGATCCCCCCATAAATAAAAGCTGGCTGATTGAGGAAGGGTCCTCTACTGGGCTAGATTTCATATCAAAATCCTTTAACTCATATTAGAATTACCATTTTCCCCCTCAATTTCAGCACCAGAGATATGTAGAGTGTCTAAAAATGTGCAAAGTACTTTTACATATGCCATCTTATCTGTCCCTCACAGCAACTCTATGAGTACGTCTATGTCATTGGCTCCTTTTACACATAAAGAAAATGACAAACAAACAGGACAAACAAACAGAGAGAGACTCATGGACATGGACAATAGACTAGTGGTTATCAGACAGTAGGGGGGAGCAGAGAGGAGGGAGGTAGATGGAGTAAAAAGGGTCAAATGTGTGGTGACAGAAAGAAATCTAACTAAGGGAGGGGAACATGCAATGCAATATATATATATATTTGCCTTACTGTTAAATTGAAACTTACTGGATTTTGTTAACTGATGTTACCAAAAAAATTTAATTAAAAATAAATTTTAAAAAAAAAAATGACACTCAGTGTGGTCACATGGCTTTCCAAATATCTCAGCTACAGAATCACAAGCCAAGAGTAGCATTTAGGTTTTTCAGATTCTTCTGTTTTCTTTCCATTACAATCTATTTCATCTCTGATTCTTAACATTTCTTTTAAATTCTACTGTCTATGATCACATAAATCTTAATTGATCACTGCAACTCAACTTGCAGTCTTTCTTAAGAATCCTTAATCAATTTTCAGAAATTCATTTCTTTAACAAACGTTTTTGATATGGAGGCTCAGTATCAGATTCTGCAGCTGAGTGAAGGCACAAACATGAGTAAAACAGACATGATTTTTCCTTTTTCACAGACTTTATAATCTAGCATTAGTAGCACAGCTAGTTGAGAACTTTGCTGAAGATACCAAAAGCATGATACTAAAGAGGATATGATTCAACCATACTCAAAAATATATAGGATAAAAGACATTCATAAGGAAAGAAAAAGGAAGTTAGAGTTTAATTACTGAAAGTGTTCAACAAGATGACTTTGAGAGCTTGGAGAGATGATTCAAGCGGCCAAAGTGAGCCATCTTCAAAGAGAACAGCGAGCCTTCTGTTTGCAACAGTTGAGTAAGTGGGTGATGATTAGCTCATTAGGAGAACATTTTTATATTCTTTTTTTAACATGTGAAATTCTCAGACTGAGCCAGACATAGGAGCTTCTGGAGTCTATGTTTTTGTAACACTTATTCATAACAACAGTGAGAGCCAGAGTCAGTCTGATTAATGCAGCTAAACCATTGTCTACACTGAAGAAAGGCCCCAGACCATGGGTGTCTGGAACCCCTGTCCACAGTCCTGTAACTCTCAATCTCATATGGTCTTCAAATTCATTTATAACATGGGGACTGTAAGAACTTATCAAAAATGATTGTTAAGAGAATTCTTTGAGAAAATGTAGTCAAATGTACTATGAAACACTTCCTATATAATAAGCCCTCCTAGAGACCCTGTCTTGGGTTATTTTAAACTCAAAGAGCTAACATTTTTAGAGTAATAAGGAAGTTTCTGACACCTGGCTTGAAAAATAAAATTTCCCTTCACAAGAGTCCATTGTTTTCTAGAGGGAGCTCTTTTAAAAAAAATTATTATTAGTTTCAAGTATACAGCACATTGGTTAGACGTTTATGTAGTTTATGAAACGATCCCCCTAATTACTCTTTCTTTCCTTGGCTCTACACCTAGCCATTACATTACTGCTGACTGCATTCCCTATGCCGTTAGAGGGAGCTCTTTAATTAGCACATTTAATTTGCAGATGTTAGGTAAGCATTCATTCGTTTGCTTGCTTGCTTGTTGGTTTGTTTGTTTGTTTGTTTTTGGGAAAAGAACATGAATGGTATAACTTTAGGTAATTGGCTCAAACAGCCAAACACTCCAAGGATTAAATAGAATACTAAAAAAATAATGAGATACCAATTCCAAGTTTCATAAGATTAGGATCACAAAAAGAATCTGACTTTCTCTATCTCTCTATCTCTCTGTCTCTCTGTCTCTCTGTCTCTCTGTCTCTCTCTCTCTCTCTCTCTCTCTCACACACACACACACACACACACACACACACACTTTCTCTCCAGAGCCCTGGACAGCCCCTCTGCGGGAAGCCAGCTGTCACGTTGTAAGTTGTCCAATGGAAAGAACTGATGTCCCTGATCAACAGCCCTCAAGGAGTCCTGCCAACAGCCATGTGCATAAGCACAGAAGTGGATCCTTCCCCAGTAGATCCTTACGACCAGACCACAGGCCTGGCTAACACCTAGAAAGCAACCTGTAAGAGACTCTGAGCCAGAAGCACTCAGCTAAGCCATATCTGGATTACTGAGCCATAGAAACTATGAGGTAATAAATGTTTCTTGTTTTAAACCACTAAGTTTTGGGGTAATTTGTTATATAGAAATAGAAAACTCATCTAGTCAAAAATGCCTTTCAGAATCCTATGTATTTTGGGAAAAAAAGCTTTTCTTTCTTGCCCTAAATCTGTTCCTCATTCCACAAATCACTTTTTTGGCTTTCTTATTCCCTAAAAGTCTACTATTTTTCAGACAATGTGCTGGTCTAGAGAATTAAGCTCAGAATTTGATAAAAATGAATTGGGCTCTTTTCCAAGAAATTGATAGGTATCCAAATCTTAGAAAGGTTTTTCCCATGAAAAATGTAGTCCCTGGAAAGTTGTGATAAAATATTTTTTATATTTCTATATTTCAATGTATATGTTTTAACATTTATATTTATGAAACATATATATTTTATATATGCATTATATATAGTTTCCACATGATTCCATTTGCTGTCACATTAATCTCAGATAAATACGTATTTCATATTAATAAGCCTGGACTATGAGAAGAGAAACAAAGTCTATTTAAAGTCCTAGAACAGCTGGTGTGCGAAAACTTCTTACGAACCCAGCAGACTCCCAAGAGAATCATTTGAGGTCATTAGCTGACATTTTTAACATCCTTTTCACTTATTCATCATGTTCTTCCACATGACCATAACTGGTAAGCAGCTTCAGTTGATGAAAAGTAGAGGGCCTATCCCTATAGGAAGAGTCCCCATGGTGACTCTTAATTCTTAAAGGTCACAGCTGCTGCTGGGAAAAAAGATACTATTGTCACTGACAGGAACCCTATTAATGATTCATTGGAGTCCTGTAAGGCTTCCTTCTGTATCTGAATCCCACACTGATTTGATAGTAGATATTAGGTAAGCTCACTTCAGTCTCCAGATTCCTAAAATTTAACCAATGAATTTTTAGCCAAATCAACAAAACTAAAGACATTTTTTGTGTATCAGTTTGCTAGCTGCAGTGGCAGTTAGGGAGAAGGGAAAGACACAAAGATGACAAAAACACAAAGGTTGTTCCCACAAGCTCAGAGTCTATACAGACCTGAAAAGCAGTTAGCAATAGTTCTACGATTAATGACCTCAAAGAGTGCCAGAATAAGAAGCAGAAGACCTAGAATCTTAACTCCAGCTGGGCCAATGGATACCACGTGTGCGTAGGCAGTCACTTTCCTTCTCTCAGCCTCAGTTTTCTCATCTGTACAACAAAGTATTTGGATTAAACCAGGGATGTTGTGGTAGACAGAATTCTAGAGTGTTCTCCCATGATCCCCATACTCCCATAGGTACATGCCCATGAGTGTAGGTGGGGTCTGTGCATGTGGTGGCATCTCATTCCCATGACTAAGTTAGGTTCAAAGGGAAAAAAGTAAATGGATTTTTAAAGATGTAATTAAGGTCCCAAATTTGTTGATTTTTCGGTTAATCAAAAAAGATCTTCTCTGACTTAATCAGCTGAAGGTCCTTAAAAGAAGAACTGAGTCCTTGAAAAGAGAGCTTCTCTTGCAGGCTGGAAGAACAGAGCTGCTGAGAAGTTAGAGGGGCTGGTGACATAGCCATGTGACAAGGAATTGTGAACAGCATCTAGAGCTGCATGTAGCCCCAATAGAAAGCCAGCAAAAAAAAAAAAAGAAGAGGACCTCAGTCCTACAACTGCAAAGAAATAAATTTACCCAACAACTACATGAGCTTGAAAAAGAACCTAACCTGCTAAAAGAATATAGTCCAGATAACACCTTGATTGCATCTTTGCAATCAAGCTCAATCTTGCCTGCTATCTATGTAATGATTAATAATGTCTTCCTGGAGCACTATATGAAAAAGGATTCAAAATCCACATTTAAGTTCAGCTACAAAAAGTGTTAAAATTGATTAATAATATCTACCATGAGTATTTATCAGTTAGGAAGCCTCTGACTGAAAGCAACAAAAAACACCACACACATTGGCTTAAGGAGAGAAAAAGAAGTGTTAGATCCGGTATTTCTTGAGCAAATACTTACTGAACCTTACTGTGTGATGAACATTGCTCTACTCGTTGAGGTTACAACAGAGATGAAGTCCCTGCCCTCACAGAGCTCACATTTTAGTGGTTTATGGAAAGAAAAAGTCCAGGGATAGAGTTGGCTTCAGGCAGTGGCTAGATCCCCGGGTTCAATACACGATCTCCATATTACAGCCACTTTAGGCTCCAGGCTTACATCCTCTCTGCTGCACATCCAATGGAAAAAGATTATTCTTTATCTGGTTACTCAAGCAGATACTTCAGGTTCCCTCTTTACTTGTCCTGATTGGACAGGCTTGGGTAAGCCAATCACTGTGCCCTAGAAAAAGTGATGTCCCAGTAGGTCAGGCTGGGTGTGATGGACTAAATATTTGCATCCCGCCAAAATTCATATGTTGAAGCCCTAAGTTCAATGTGATAGTACTCAAAGTGGGCCTTTGGCAGGCAACTGGGTTTAGATGAGGTCATGAGGGTGTGGCCCCCATGTTAGGATTAATATCTTTATAATAAGAAGGAGAGAGATCAAAATTCATTCTCTCTCCTCTTTCTCTCTCTCTCTCTCTCTCTCTCTCTCTCTCTCTCTCTCTCTCTCTCATCCTCTCTCTCTCTCTCTCTCTCCCCTCCCACTTTTCCCTCCCTCTCTCCTTCCTACATGAGGACCCAGCAAGAAGAGTGTTCTTACCGGAAACTAAATCTGCCAGCATCTTGATCTTGGACTTCCCAGCCTCCAGAACTGTGAGACAAAAATATCTGTTGTTTAAGCCACCTAGTCTATGGTATTTTGTAATAGCCACTCAAGCTAACCAAGATGCTAGGTCAACCACCCAACCCTGAGGGGAGAGACTACGTCTGCTCCACCCAATGCACCTATCTGGGACTGTGGTAGAGCTGATTCCTGAACAGAAAATCAGGTTGCTACCACCAGAGAAAGAAAAAATAATCAACATCCAACACAGTGAAGGAGTGATCTCTAGGTAAAAGATGATATCTAAAGTCCTTTAAAATTCTAAAATTAAATGGCATTTATTCTTCTATCTTATTAAATTTTATCAATTTGTAATGTTGTGAAATACATGTTCAATATAATCAAAGAAAAATGAAGTGACAAGCAATTTTAAAATCAGAATGCATGTTTCCGAATAAACTCCTAAGCTGTTATCTACATTCCACCCCACATCTTAAAGACCATCCTGAAAATATGTCATCGTCCTAAAGCTATGAACCTATGTGGCATGTCTATTTAGCTTAGTGTACATATAAACTTCTAGTTGGGAGGGAAAGAAGGAAGAAGGGGAGAGACTTGGGTTCTGGAGAAACCACCAGTGACAACATCATGGAGGAAATCACAGATAGTAAAAAAACATTCCTAAGACTGTTTCAAAGCCTGAAGAACCTCTACCTTTCCACCAAATGCCCATCAATTCCTTCACAAATTTAAAAAATCACAGTGGCAAGGATCTCAGACCCAAGGTATCCTCTCTGATAACCATGTCATATTATGGAAAGGGCATGGAAGTTAAAATCAGTTGAGATTCTGGCTCTGCCACTAAATAATTGCAAGAGCAAAGGAAATTTACCATATTCTTTGGAGCTCCAGTCTCTTCATATAAAAATGATGATAATGATACCCACCTACAAGTTCACAGGTGGTTGAGTGAGATAATAGCACTCATGGCAATACCTAACAGACCCCTGGTAATAAAAAGAAGTGATAAAGATTGAGAGTGACCTGTGGCCTGGAAAGCATCCTGGGCTGGAAGTTTAGTCCAAGGCAGTCTACAGGCTCCTGAGGAGGACAGTTAAGACCTTGGACTCTGGAGTCAGACTGCCTTGATTAGAATCCTAGATCCACCATTTTACTAATTGCATGAAGTGCTTGAATTTTACAAATGACATGAACTTTAAAGTTACTTGAACATTTCATGTCTTGGTTTCCTTCTCTGTAAAATGACAATGATAGTAATAATTTCTAATTCATGCGATTGTTGTGAGAGTTAAATGAGGTTAATAGATATGAAACACCTAGAACAGTGTCTGATGCTTAGTTTGCACTCAAGAAATGTTAGCTATTATCATTATTATTCATTTAACACACATTTCTTGAGAATTTATGTTCCAAGAGCTATGTTAGGTGCTAGAATTGCATAAATGCATGTATGCTAGTCTCCTCCATCAAGGAGCTCAACACAAACAAATATATTTTTAATTGCAAAATGAGATCAGTAAAGAAGAAAAAATTCCACAGGAGCCCAGAAGAGGGAGCCTAACTTTGGGAAAATAAAGGAAAGACTTCACTGAGAAGGGAACACTTCAACTGAACCTGACATTGATAAGCTATATAATCAAAACAGTTCTTAGAAATATTATTCTGAGTGAAAAAAATAAGAATGAGATTTATCATGCTATACAATTTTTTAATATAAAGATTTGCACACAAAATGACAGGCTACATTTTGCAAAAACACATACTAAAAAAAAAAAAAAAAAAGGATGCTCATGAAATGTACTGAATGGGAGTAATGAATCAGGATTTAAGCATAAATAAAATTTAAAGGGAGAAATAAAGCAAGATCATGAACACCGGATGGTAATTATGTAGCATGAACTAAAAGACAGAGAGGGAGGGAGGAAGGGAGAGAAGGGATCAGGGGTGCAAAGACACCAAATACAGAATACATGACGATTTGCCAATGACATGTTGCATCTGACATTCTGGAAGAGTCGGTTCACTGCTGGTAGGATAAGGCATCAAACTGTTTGATTTGAGTTCTTAAAAGTAAAGTTATAGGTAGCAGACACACTTGCACACAAACAATCAGACACACACAAGTTGAAAAGTGGAGAAGAATGCAGGCCCACTTGGGCCACCAGGAAAAGGGGGTGATTCAAGCCTGCACCAGCTTGTCTGGCCCTCTGATCCAATTAGAATAGATGCCTCTTCCCCTGGACCAACAGAGACAGCAGGCGCACAGCTCAGCAAACAGGGTGCACGCTGGATTTTAACACCACGCATGCCCTTAGCAGGGCACCCTTGTGCAGGATACAACTGTACAACCCTAAGAGGTGGTCCTGTGATAGTTATTCCCTTTCATTAAACCTCTAAAAAAATAAATAAAAAGCCCAAAACTACACACAAAATAAGGAAGCGAAGGCACAGAAGCGGCAGATGACGAGAACATCCCCACATTAGCAAATCCAACAGCACTGAGCCTCAGATGGGAGCAGGTGCCAAACTCAGCCTCCCTCATCAGAGCATTCCCTGGGCTCAGGAAAGGCCATCTGACAAAACAAGATAACATTTCATCTTCAAATGGAATGTCTACAGTGCTGCACTACGATTGTCCAAGTAACTGCACAACTCTTTAACCTCAAATAATTTTCCCTCTAGCCAAGAGAATTTGACCCAAATACTATCTTTCTTTCTCTGGCCTAGGATCTTCACGAAGAAGTTTTACCCTGTCTTCTAAACTTTAAAGACTTGTGAATATTCAACCATGGCAAAGGGAAAAGAGGGTAATAGAAGATGGGATATGGAGAAATTAATGGGAATGAGCCACTTTAAATGCTAAAGAACAAATCATAATCAAAGTGGCTTATTACTCAAAAGAAAGAGTTAAACATTTGAAAAGGGACTTTATATCTGACAACGACATTACAGTGTAGAGAGCTAGAGCTTTTACATCCATGAGTTCATGGGATCTTCACAACAATCCTGTAGAATTAGTATTAAAATCATTACTGGTGCTGGAGTAGGAATAAAGGAAGGGACCTTATGAGGTGAGGGATGAGAAGGTTTAACTCTCAAGGTAATGAGCCCATGGCCAGCTCCTTAACAGAAAAGAAAGCATTTCTAACTATAGAACATGACAGGCAATATAACATGGCTGTTAGGGTCATAGACTTTGCAGACAAATGGAACTGGATTCTAGCCAGCAAAAAGGAGCTTGAAGTCCATTAACCATTCTAGGCTTGTTTTCTTATTTGTTAAGTGGGATATAATAATAACTCCCACATCATAGGATTACTGCGAGGGATAAATATTTATAAAGTGCCTAACAAAATGCCTATCACATAATAAGTGTTCAATAAATAGAAGCTATTATTACTTTGTATATTCAAATAACATTGCTGTAAGGGCATGATGCAGCCCAGGAAAGAAAAACGAGTGTGGCTAAAGTATTGATAGAAAGAGAAAGCGCAGTGGAAGATGAAACTGAAATGAAGAAGGCTAAGTAGGCAGGGACAGCACTTTATGGGCTATGGTGAGAATCAATGAGAAACCTCCAAAGGATTTTCACTTAGCTGGGATTGACTTGTCAGAAACACAATGAAGAGTGGAATAACATGTGCACATGAGGCTTTAAAAAGATGGCTCTTGCTTTTTGTTTGGAGAATAGTTGAGAAGGAAAAGATGATGAATGGATACCAGGAAACTTGTTTTGCAGCGATCATGGTGGTCCACCTAGAGATGATCATGGCTTGGGATTGCAGTGGATGAAGTATCATGAAGTGAAGGAATCTGAGATATATTTGGTAAATCGAATTTGACAGGACTGTAGGATGGCTTAGTGGTGAGGGATAAGGAAGAGGGAAGAATCAAGAATGCCACAGATTTCTGGAAATGCCAGTTGCTGACATAGGGAGCACTGGAAGAAGCCCCATTTGGGGGTTTTACCAAAGGTAATAAATGGATTTCATTAAGGCTAAGATGTCTTTAGGACATCCAGGTAGAGATATGATGCAGATATATGTTTCTGGAGTTCAGAAGGAGGTCTAGGTTATGATTATGTATTTAATAGTCAGCAGCATATGAATGGCATGAAGGAGATGTGTAGGGCAAGGATGTAGAATAAGTTTAAAAAATAAGGAAAAGAAGGTGGCTTTGGACCAAACTTTCAGGCATTCCAACATAATGACTGGGTAATGGAGAGTAATCCAGCAAAGGGAGGTAGAAACGGAGAGTTCTAAGATAAGAAGAAAACCAAGAAAATGTAAAGCAACAGAAGTCGAGGGAAGAGAGAGTTTGAAGGAGTCGACATTATTAAATGTTGCTGAGAATCATGTAAATTGAATGACATAAATCACAGGTCTATTTGTTATTCAACAGCTTAAAATTGAACACCTTTAATCAAGATTTTAAAAAATAAAGGCTTAAAAGTTCAAATCATTTGCCTAAGTTTATGCAACCAGGAAGCGTGACCAGGGTTTCAAATGCAAATCTAGATCCATAGTTCATTCTGTGGAGGTTCTCTTGGGTTCCACTGTCTTCTCTGGGAATTAGATGTTGTGATTCCTCACTGTGGCACTATGATTTGCAAAACTAAAGGAAGCCGACCCTCAGAACTTGACAAAAACATTTGAATCCTCTCCTCCCAAAGGCTGTACATCTCAACTGAGGAAAATCATTTGTTGTCTCTGTATAAGTAAATAGAGACAATGGCAAAAAGGGACATGATAAAGGAAATAAGGAGGTTGTGGCATATGCCAGGGTTTAACTCAGTTGTAGCTGTGATTTCACCTTGAATCTAGACTAGGATCAAATGCATCTGAGAAACTGGTAGAACTCCTGACCTTGATCTCTTTTCAGAATGCTGCAAAGAATCTATAAAGAAATTTTGAAAGGGAAGAGGGAGCCCAGCACCCACCCACCCCCCAAAAAAAACTCAGAAACAAAGTGTTATTGATCATTTCCGAGTTGAGCATAGTGGCTGTTACTTAAATCCATCCCCACCCAAACCTGCTAGGTCCCAAAAGGAGAAAAGACAGGACATCAAGTCTGAAAAAACTGTTTTTATCATTTTTCTCTCCTTTCAACACTCCTAGCTCCTTTCTCCATCCGTGCCTTAGGACCCTTGAGATCATCTTATTATAGTTTTTGTCCCTGTTCATATCAGTCACCCCATGAAGCCCAGGACTCCCAGCTCACTCCCATCCACTCATTCTAATGCCTTTATGGCTCCATCACATTTTTCTGAACTCATCTTCCACTTTCTCCTTCTGAAATCGGTTCACCATGACTCTTGAATTCAAGGTCTCTCTCTCATCAGTAAACTTCTCTGTATCCTCAAGCTCTTCTCCTAATATTCCCTTCACTTTCTATCTTACTAAAAACTGTTTCTTCCTTGAGGATACTTCAGCCTTCTCACATGAAGGCTATTTGCTACTCCTTGTACCACCAGAGCTGGAGGTGGGATAGATACTCCCTCCTCACTGCTTCATTGATGCTTCAAAATCATTCTCCCTCATTTCTCACCCAAAAAAAAAACAACTTTGAATCTCACTTCATGAAACTATACCTATCCTACTCCCTTTATAGTGCAGTCACTTTCCTCACTATTCACAGTGAATAACCATGTCACTATTCACTTCCTGAAGATCTTAGCTTCCGGATCATTGTCATCCTTCCCAACACAACCCTTGTCACAGGTCTTATGTGTCAACATCTCCATAGAAAATCCTTATATTCTGTCCCCTCACTACTTTGACTCCCCTCCCCAACAATCAATTTTATTCTTTTCTGGTCCTGCTCCAGGCTTATTATCATCAATAATCACAACTCTTACATAACCACAAATTTAAACATTCCACTCTCTAACCACTACCTTCTAAGCCCCAACTTCAACAGTTTTTTGACTGCACCTGAGCCTTCGATCTATTCATTCTACCACTTCTTCACTGTCCCTCATGTCTCATTTCCTGCTTCTCTTCCGTACTTTATTATCATCGTGATCCTCTTGCATACATCTTCAATTCCATCCTCTCTCTCTCTCTTGCATTGTCATATTTAAGAGCTAAATCATAGTTCTAATTCAATCCAACTCACTGGTTTCTCTGCAGTGGCATCGCTCAGCTAATAGAAGAACATGCTACCATGCTGGCTGGCCTCACTTTATCTTCTCTTTATTCTTAAAGCCCCATTTATTGCCTGACAATGATACAATAATTCCTTAGCCTATCCATTCTCTTGGATAGTTATTTCATCCCTTCTCTTCTCTCTTTAAACCTCTAACACTGCTGCTCCATCCTTATTCACAGCTAACAAATTTGCTTATTTCATATAGAAAACTGAAAAAAAAAACTTCCACATCCTTCCTTCACCACATCTACCCACCTGTCTGATTTTGTGCCTCTATACTCCTGCCCTCTCTCCCACACTTATGTTCCTATTTAAGGCCAACCCCTCTATTTTCACACCAAATTATATCTCCTTTTGCCTAATCAAGGACATTACTCTTCCAAATGTCTCCTCTCTTTCTTGCATCTTCAGCTTCTCAGGGCCTTTCTATTGGATCGCTCCCATCAGCATACAAACATAGTATTCTTTCTCTCAATATTAATACAACAACCAAAAAATCTTCTTCATTCTATTCCATTTTTTCTCTTTACAGCTAAACTCATTGAAAGAGTTGTCTAAACTCACTGTATCTAAATTCTCTCCTCTCCTTCTCTCTTAATTCCGCTCCAATGAGGCTTTTGCCAAAATCATTTTTCTCAAGGTCACCAACAACCCCCACATGGATAATTCCTATGGCCAATCCTCATTCCTGATCTTATTTTACCTTTCACTAGCACTTAACATAGTCAATGACTCTCTTATCCTTCAAATACTTTCTTTACTTGGCCTCTAGGACTCTACACTTACCTGATTTCCCCTTTAACGTCCCTGTCTGCTCTTTCTCAACCTGTTTTGCTGGTTCCCCCATATGTTCCAGATCTCTAAATGAGGAAGAGTCCCAGAGTTCAGTCCGTGAATCTCTAATTTTAGAGATATATACTCAGGGCTCTAATACTATTTAGATGCCTATGACTTCCAAATTGATATATATAACCCAGACCTCTCCCCTTTAATCCTGATTCTTATACTCAACTGTCTACTCTGCATCTCTACTTGAATGGCTAATAGATATCTCAAATGTAACATATTTATTACATATTCCCAGATAGTCCCCTTAAAACCTACTCCCCCTCAGCATTTCTCATGTTGTTTAATGATAAATCCATCCTTCCCATTGCTCAAGTTAAACAAATGGGGGTCCTCCTTAATTTCTACCTATTCCCACATCCATTTTTCCAGCAAATCCTCTCAGATCTTCTTTTGCTTATAATCCTATTGCTTCTCACCACTTCAGCTGCTATGATTCTGATCTGAGTCAAGCCACTATCACCTCTCCCTCTGAATCATTGCAATGTCCTCCTAACTGGTCTCCCTGCTTCTGCATGTGTCCTACAAGCTATCCTCCACCAGGATCCAAAGGGTCATGTTAAAACATATGTCGGATCTTGTCTCATTTTGCTTAAAACCATTTGGTGAGTCCTAAACCAAGCTCCTTTTCACATGCTCCAGAAGGCTGACCCATCATCTCTCTGACCACAGCACCTACCACTCTCCCTTCTCCCTCACTCTCCTGCAGCCACGCTGGCCTCTTTGACATTTCTCTAACATGACAAACATGCTTCTATCTCTGTATCCTTGCCCTGGTAGTATTCCCTCTGCCTGGATTTACCTTGTCCCTGGTATTGGCCACCCTCACTCCCTCACATCCCCCAGAGCTTTACTCAAGTGTTGACTTCTCATTGAGACTTGCCCTGAACACCTTATCAAAAATTCGTTCACCCTCTCACACACACTTTTTCTGTCCTTGTGTGGCAGTATCTCCTAAGGTTCCCGTTATTCCTGATTCTTGTAAGATATTTACAGTCCCACAAAATAAGCTTTCCCAGTACCCCTGATGGAACTTTCCACTCATCTCTATGTTAGTGAATCCAAACAAAAGGTCAGAAAAGGGGCTACTGCCCTATGAATAGAGAAGCAAGTAAATAGCTTCCTAAATTTCAAGTTGCAATTAGCAGTTTCAGAGAACAATGGATTTTAGATGATCTAAGCTAGTCATTATCAGCCCTGCTGCAAATTTTAAGCTCATTGAGGAGAATATGTCTTCTCTCAGCTCAGGGGACCACTGGGAAATACAGGCCCATTCATGAAAATTGAACTTGATCTAACCCTCTCCTTTAGTGCACAGTTACCTAGAAATTCAGTGTTCTGATTGGCCTGGAAATTTTGTATTTTAACTAATAAAATGTACACATTTTCTGAGTCTTAAACTTCATGCAAAGTACTCTCTTCTGTTGAGAGATGATTTTGAAGATAAAAATAAGAAAATAGTACCCTTTGTTAAACCTTATCATGTGTTGAACTTGAATTACGAGCTTTACAATCAGTATATCATTTAATCCTTACAGCACCTCTGCAACATGACTAAGAATGGTGGGTTCGTTCATCTTCCTAAGGCCCTAGAATGAATAACTATCACAGTGAAAATTACAGTCCAAGTCCCTCTGATTCTGAAGCTGTGCTAACCAATGTGTCAGACCACCTTTAGTTACAAAGATTAAAAAGTTAAGAAGGGGAAAGATTCAGACTCACCTATTATCTCTAGGAGCTGAGATTTTTCAGGATAAAAGTGGAAAAACATCTAACTCTGATTTTTAAAAAATGCTGATTGCTGTAATGATAGATGCTAGTTGGGAGAAATTTATCCTAAAAAGACTTAGATAAAATCTTCAATATATATAAAGTATTTGCATCATGTTTGAACTATGGGTAAGGTTTAAAAGGTTGGTATGAGGTGAAGATTTTCAAGGAGAAGAGATTTTACTTGAACAAAAACAAACTCTTGAATCAACCAAAGCAGCTAAAGCAGCAATTTTTATAAGTACAAGACTGTGACAGTCCATGAACATCCCCATTCTTCAGAAGAGATTAATAACCTACCCTAACAGCAGGACTAGCACACTAACCTCCTACATTTCATCTGTTTAGAACTGTTAAAGGAATAGAGAGTGTCTGCCCCTAAAGTTCTCCCCTACTTGGCCTATAGACCTCTACCTCCTTTTCTTAATGCCTGAACTTCTGCCAGAAAGTCAGCAGGTTAACACTCTGCTTCTAAAAGCTGAAACTCCTAGGAAAATTACAGTCTATAAATCACACCTCAATCTGTATTGATTTATTCCCTGTGGCTTCCTCCTAGCCTAGCTGGGAGCTAGCATCTGATGCACAAAGAGTATTGATGGGGAGGAAGAAGGGGGAAGGAAGAGGAAGAAGTAATTCTAGAACCTAGGGTAGACCCCAAGGGGCAGATCCGAGTAAAGTCCTGAGACTGAACTGTTAGTTGTTAAGTGTTTAGACACAGGAAGGGAGGAGGCAAATGGGGTCGGGGTGGAGAGGAGGGGGGAGAGTAAAGATTACAAGGGACAGAAACCAAACTCAAACTGGCCTAAACAAATTAGTGAAGTGATTGGATTATGTGTCTGGACCAAATTCAGACAGGTTTATGCTAAGGCTAAACTTGCACACTTGGTCACCACATTGCCTGAGTTCAGATCCATGCTCAAATCCTTACTTATTGTAGGACTTTGAGGATGTTACTTAACTTCTCTGGGCTTTACTTTCTTTTTCTGAATAAGGAAGAATGTGGTAATAATAATCATAAGTTTGAGTGAGTTAGTGCATGTGTTATGGGTTGAAATGTTTCCCCAAAAAGATATGTTGAAGTCTTAACCCCTACTACCTCCAATTTCTTTATTTGGAAATAGGACCTTTGCAAATGTAATTAGTTACCATGAGATCATACTGCAGTACAATGAACCCGTAATCCAATAAGTTTGCTATCTTTCTAAGAAAAAGGGAAGAGACACAGACACTAAAATGTCATGTGATGATGGAGGCAGAGATTAAAGTGTTGCTGCTTCAAACTAAGGAATACCCTGGGCCACCAAAAGCTGTAAGAGTCAAGGAAGACTTTTCTGCTATCATTTCGAAGGAAGCATATTAGTTTGCTTGGGCTATTTTAACAAAATACCATAGACTGGGTAACTAAAACAACATAAATTAATTTTCTCACAGTTCTGGAAGCTAGAAGTTCCAAATCAAAGTCCAACAAAGTTGGTTTCTGGTGAAAGCCCTCTTCCTGGCTGGCAGATGGCACCTTCTCACTATGTCCTCACATGATGGCAAGAAAGAAAGAAAGAAAGAAAGAAAGAAAGAAAGAAAGAAAGAAAGAAAGAAAGAAAGAAAGAAGGAAGGAAGGAAGGAAGGAAGGAAGGAAGGAAGGAAGGAAGGAAGGAAGGAAGGAAGGAAGGAAGCTCTCCTGTGTCTCTTCTTATAAAGACACCAATCCTATCAAATCAGAGCCCAACCCTGTGACCTTATTCAACCTTAATTTCTTCTTTATAGGACGTATCTCCAAATTCAGTTACATCAGGGGGTTAGAGCTTTGACATATAAATTTGAAGGGTGTCTGCATGAGACACAATTCAGAACAAGGAGCATGGCCTTGCCAACATCTTTAATTTGGACTTCTGACTCCAGAACTATGAGGCAATACATTTCTGTTGCTTTAAACTGCTGAGTTTGTAGTACTTTATTATGACAGCCCTAGGAAACTAATACACCATGTGAAATGCTTACACTCATGCTTGGTATACAGTATTTAATATATGTCAGATATTATTATTACAATCAGGCACAATTCAATCCAGGACCTCAAGCAATGTCAACAAGAATTTCTTTCTCTTTATCCCTTAGTTTGCTTTCCTCTGTATTGGCTCACCCTCACAAGCTCAGGTTGACTCACCCTCACGGCAGCCCCTGGAAACTCCAGCCTCATATGCTACCAGCTTAGCAGCCCCAGCCAAAAAAGACACATCTCTTTCCCAGTAGTTCCAACAAAAGTCCTGGGATTGAATCTCATTGGTCTGGGTGAGGTCACATGCCCCTCCCTGAACCGATCATGGGTAGCCAGAGGGATGCGATATTCTGGCCAGACGTGACCACTCTGCAGCCATGACTGGAGGCAATTCGATTTGGACACAGACAGAGAATGGAGATGGGCAGTTTGGAAAAGAGAAATCAAGCTGCTAATAACAGAAGGGATACCAAAATGCTGAGGCGGCATAAACAACAGATAATCTTTCTGTGGGATTTCAGCAAACTGAAGTTTATAAACATCTCTGAAGTTCCCATTGTTTCATGATACTATACTATTAAGAATTATTGGTTGCAAACAACAGAAACAGGATTAATTAATTTAAACAGAAAATGAGTTTTCCAGAAAATCTCTGGTAGTTTACAAAGCTAAAAGGAAGGCTAGAGAATCAGGCTTAGGCAGGAATGAGCAATGATAACCTTGACCAACATCTTGCCTGTGTCTACCAGTCTGGGTACACAGAGAACATGAATTTCTTCAACCCTTATCTGGCTTCTGTGCAAGAGGTGAGACACTTCCACCTACCTATTTAGGATCCCACCCACCCACCCCCAAAAAAACAAGTAAGATGTTTGACTGTTGAGTTGACAAACAGAAAATTTGATTATTATTTTCTACTTAATGACGCTGATGAAATGGCCATGAATTGAAAAAAGCCTAGAGTTCTCAGAACCTGGGGCCAAGGTGGGGAGAGACTTCTTTAGAACTAACCAACACCTACGTCAAGTCCAGAGAATGAGACTGGCTCCAGCTGAGGGAACCAGACAAATCTCCAAGAGAGAAATGACAGCACAACAGTGAGGATGGTCCCGGTAGGAGCAGACGACCAGGAGTAGGGGTAGAGCAAAGTATTCTAAGAGAAGCGATAGCAGGAGTAGAGACATGGAGAAAAATAGAGTCAGGCGAATAAAATGGGGAAGACTTTTCTGACTTCAAGAAACTTGTTTTTTCAGCAGCATCTCAGTGCCTCGAAGATTATCTATAAAAACAGCTGTTACCCAACAACTACTTAAGATTTGAAATAAAGGAAAACATTCCCACGCCAAGTCTGCTCTCGAAATAGGAGCTGAAGAGACACAAAAATACCGAGGCCAGGATGGCAGCCAGAGTCGAAGCTTTTTATGGAACAAAATGCTCTCCGTGGGTGGGCTGTGAGAGCCTCATTCCTTCTCCTCCACCACTGTTGTTTCTCCTGAGGACCCCTGGTCAGGGTGGCGGTGAGGGAAAAGGTACAAGCCGCCACCTGGAGCCAGAGCCAGCCATGCAAGCGTCCTCGTCTCAGGAACAATGGCAATAATAAAATAATTAAAGTTGTCTCTAATATTTACTGAGCATTTAACAAGACTACAGCTAATCTGAGAGCTTCACGTGGCTTTTATCTTCTACAATCAAACTTATTGCATAGATGTCACTCTAATCCCCATTTTATAGATGAAGAAGCTGAGGCAAAGAAGGTTAAGCCATGTGCCCAAGGTCACATAGGCTGTCCTGTCATTCTGCCTCTCGCATTGCACAAAAGAAGAGTAATCAAAATCTCTGTGGCATTTTGGAGTTTTCAAAGGCTGAAGGACAGGCGGGGCATGAGTGGGGGTAGAGGAAAAGCTGAAAGTCATTAAATACTTTCAGTATGCCAGGTTTTATGCTAAGCACTCTGCATAGTCTAGAAAATGAAAGCAAACTTAAAATCTAGTCGGTAAATGTACAACAATGTGATTGTACATAATGCCACTGAACTGAACATTTTCAAATAGTTAAAATGGTCAATTTTACGTTATATGTATTTTACCACAATACATATTTTAAAACACATTAAAATATTTTTTAAAATCTTTCAAGTACAGGCTAATGCTCTATAAGCATTAGTTCATTCAACCCTCTTATTAGCCCTATGAGGAAGATGCCAATTTTTTATCCCCATTTGACAAATGAAGATGAAATGGAGGCTTCCAGAAGTTATTCCCTCAGTTAGAGGCACCCAGCTAATGCATGTTTTCAATTCCATTACCTTGTGTTGCGGGTAGTACTATTAGTAATAATACTGTTAGTGCTGTTAGGAATAATTCATACTATTAATTACTGATAGTATTATTATTAGAAATAACATTATCACTAATAGTACTCAGTATTATTAGCATAGGCTTTAGAAGCAGCCAACATGGTTTTAAATTGTAACTGTACCATCCACTAGCTATATGATTATGGGCAAGTTACTCGACCTCTCTGTGCCTATTTGCTCATTCATTAAAAAAAGGGACAACAGTAGTACCTCTTTCGTAGTGTTGTCAAGTGTATTGAAATGAGATAATCAGTTAAAAGTGTTTAGAGCAGAGCTTGGCAAATAATAGGTGTTAAATAAAATATTAATGCTACTACTTAAGCTTAAGGGATTGCACAACTTGCCTGAGGAAAGAGAGTCTCAGACCTTGGCCAGCCAGAGTGGAAGAAAGTGCACACTCACAGGGGACATCATGATACTTCTTGCAGCCATCAAATGACCATGGCAGAGTGATTTCTGGAAGGGATTTTGGATCAATGAAGGCTCAGACATCTTACCGGGTAAGGAGCTCTTTGATAAATCTATAGAAGGTTAAAACTGCAGACATTCTCTCCACGAAAATGCACACATGCAAAGCGACAAAAACTTACAAACAAGTTCCCAGGATTCTCAGATCCCTGAATTTTCCCCATCCGAGGGGCCCCCGGGTAAGGACCCCTGCCCTGAACAACCCAACCCAAACCCCACTCCCACTTATACTGATTTAGAAAGAAAACCCTCAAAGAAGTTACAGCGGTTCATTCAGTCTGGCATATAAAGGAATATAAAATTTTAACAACCTTCCCAAGAGACTCTGATGCAGGGAGCCACCATATTTTGAGAATCGTATTTTCATGGAACTTGTCCAAAGTCACTCAGATAAAATGAGGCCGAGACAGGATGGCCCTGGGGACTCCAACCAGTGCTTTGTATACCTTTCACACAACCTAAAGATATTTTTAAATGAATTAAACTTTTAAAACGTTTCACAGTAGCTATGTAAAGAAAGAAATTCTGCATAAAAGAAAACTAGAAGGAAACACACCAAGATACTCGTAGTGCGCGCCCTGAGAAAACTGAATCGTGACCTGTTTTCCCCTCCTACCCACTTTTTTTTATGTTTTCCAACTTTCATATAATAAATACATATTCTATTCTAATAAGATAAGACATCTTTGAAAGTAAACCTTATGTTTAATATGTATTTTTTATATCTTAGTTTCCTGGATATTTAGACAATTAAACCACTTAATTTACATTTTTCCTGGCTTCTTACTTTAAAAAAAAATCATGGATGGCTTGGGGAAACTGAAATGAATTGATTTGAAAGTGAATCAAAGTAGAGAGAGAGGAAGGAAAAATACAGTATTTGATTAGCAACTCTGCAAGGAATTAAAGATGCAGACCTAGAATCGTTGGACTTCTCTATCGCCCTTGAAGAGAAAAAGAAATTAATAGTGCAGCCTTGGATGATTTAATAAGGCGTATGTTTTCAGATCTTAGGTGCTTCAATAAGAATGCTATTAGGAAGAAGAAGGTCAGGAAGACATAAAACGCCTGCATCCTGGGAGTGTGATAAAAAGAAGGATGATGGAGCCCTTCCAGCTGCCTAGCACTTACCAGTTTTCAAAGCCCATTTATAATAATTAGCAATTGGAAAGAACCCAAATGGCCAACAATAGGAGAATGGCTAAACAAACAGTGGTCGATGGACTCAGATGGAATATTTCATAAAGAGAGACAATGGTGAAGTGCAGACTGAGCTGATTCTGGAAATGTATGTATGACCTCATGTTAACTAAAAAAAGTCCAGCTCAAAGTGGTGCTTTGGGACTTCAACGAGGCATTTTAAAAGGCCTATCACATTAGTGTCCTAGGCAAGATGGAGAAATAAGGGTTTTATTATTAGAGAAAAGACCTGACGTCGAATTCTGGCTCTACCAGAAACTAGCTGAGTAGCATTAGGGAGGATAAAGGCAATCTCCTATTTATGTAGATAATGCATTTCTGTTTTCAAAAAAAATTTTTAAAGCCTGAGTTGGTAAATTAACTTACATGTCATAAGCAGGATTCTTTTCCCAGAGGTGAAAAAAATATGTGAAATCTCTAACACATCTTGTCTTCTTGAAACGACCTTTTTGTATTTACTTCTAACAATTTATACAATCTTTAATTTTGCTACTTTCTTTCCAAGTTGAACCTGAAGTCTGAGGGCTTGCATCCGAAGAGAATTCACTCTTTTTAACATTCCCAGTCAATTTTTCATTTTAATCTCAGTTGGCACTGAGTAGGAAATATTAAGTTCATTATCACTAATATTAGAATTTAAATTTTTTCTGGTTTCCACATGTCAAACAAAAACCTTCATGGCCAAAAGCTTTTCTAAAAGAAAGGATTTATTGTGCCACATGCTAACCAGAAAAGGACCAGGTCCAAACCACCAGTAGCAGGGCTAGGTGGAGAAGAAAAACGTAATTTGTTTTGAAGAATTTACATTGGCTGTAAGTAAAAGGAGTGAGAGAACATGAAATGAAGCTAGTTCCAGGATATGGACCTCTGTACCGAGCCTATGAGGAAAATCATTTGCTCCTTTGGAATGACAATGGGCAACAGCCTGGAAATTCACACATACGCAAGAATCGCAGGTGCCTAGTGGTCTGTGGCACCTGGCCATTTTCTTTACATAGTCACGAAAATAGCCACCTGGAAGTTAAAGTTTTGACATACAGTAATAAATGTAAGCGGCTTTTGTTGGTTTTGCCCTGCAGTTGTTAACTGATTTACCTATCTCATCTCTTTCTTTTTTCCTCTGACCTGCTATAATTTAATGTAGGACACCTCAGAATTTTCTCCTTGTCACACACAAATCTAGCAAACCGTGTGTCAGATCTTGTTCTATATTATATTTCTGTCTCAGACAGTTCAATGAAGAACAAATTCAAATGTACATAAAAATGTACATGTACGTAAAAACTCTTGCCTGACACCTAATTTGTTCTCTGTAGACATTCACTGAATTTTATTTGGGATACTCATATGAAGATTAATACCAATGACCGAATACTATCTTAAAAGAAGAACAGTGGTTACCCAGAAAAAGGCCTTTGCTAACAAGCATCAGAGCTCTTGGCTTTGCTCACCATAAGATTTTTATCTCTGCACAAAATGGTGATAAAGAGGCTCAGACCATCCAACCTCAGAATGACATCACGCTAAGAAGGAGAGCAACTATCCTGGATTATGGAACAAAAATTTAGAATAATTTTGCCAGGTTCTAAGAGATATGGTCCTAACATAACCAAGATGAAAGTTGTTGAGAGAAGTATAAGATCTTCCACTTATTTTTAAAAAACAATAATAATTGCCAAAAAACAAGTTGGAGAAGAAATAACTCACTCTAGAAGATTCGGAAAGGATTTGAGGAATTTGGCTAGCAGGTTTTCTTATAGTCTGAATAAACCTAAAAATTAATATCTAAAGTATATTTTTAAAATTGAGTGGATGACATAGTTTTCAGACAAACCTTTGTAAATATTACTTCTCTAAACCAGTTAGAGAGTTTGAGCTTATACTTTGTGATGAGAGCCAATCCTTTTAAGTTTATAAGCATTGCTTTTTGCTTTAACTCTCTCCTTTAATGCCCAGAATATTATGCATGGCCCCTCTCTTCTGCTGGGTATGTTTGCCTTTTCCAGACTCACCTACGGCCTCCATATACAGCTCACTTTTCCCTTTGTGGTACTAGGCAGCTTGTGTGACATGTATCCTCCCACTGGGAACTAAATTAAGACATCAAAATCTTGTCACATCAGGCACCTAATAATCACTAGTTGTTTGCTAGCACTGTTCTCTGGGATGAATTCAAAATTCTGATCCTGAAAGAGAGCTGCCAGTTTCCATTAACATTCAGAGTCAATCCAAACACTCTGACTGGTAGCTAAAAGCAGAAAGCTGATAGGACCAAGGGTTAATGGGATTTTACCCACATCTTGAGCTAACATATACTTCTTTAAAGATTGATGGCCCTTCCCATCAGTGTCCTCCTGACCACTGTGCATGAGTACAGCTAAGCAGAAGAACTGGGGTTGTGTGTGGTGGGTGGGGGAGGCATATAATAATGACCTAGATGTTTTATTATAACCCACAAAACTGATGCCAACCACACCTGGTCCCCTTCATTCTCTCACTTTCTCATCAACCTTCTTTCTAATCTTATAATTATCTTTCCTCTTTTTACTTGTTTATTGTCTTCCTCCTCCAACTCAAATATAAAATCTTAAGTGCAAGGGACCTTGTTTTCTTGTTATTTCCAGTACCTAGAGCAATGCCTAGCATTGAGTAGATGCTTAATAAATATGTGCTGGGCTGGCTAGTTAGATAACTGCATAACTTCGAAACTTCACAGCTGGATTGACGATGGGAGTGACTCATTTTCCCTCTATGAGCTTTTGCTTCTTCCTCTTCAAAAGGAAAGTTTTGGGCCAGTGAGACTAATACTGATGGCTGTCCATTAAAATGTCTTCTCTCCTTCTTCCGCCATGGGAGGGCTGCCTGAGTATGTTGCTGCCCAGCAGTTAGGTGGTCGTGTGACTAAGTTCCTGCCGATGGAATGTGAGTGGAAGTGATGTGTGCACTCCATGCTGGAGCCCTTAAAACAACAGACATGCCTTCTCCATCCTTTTCTTCTTTCTGTTACTGCATGTACAGTTCACACGATCTGAAAATTATTTCTGGCTTGTCCCCCTAGAAAATTCTTGAAAATGGCAGCCACCCAGGTTCTAACACATGCAATGAGGATGCCCAGGAAGAGGTCAGAGCTGTCCAGCCTGGACAACTACTAGCTTGGACGGAGCTGAACTACTTACCCAAGAGAAAAACAAGCCATTGTATTTTGGGATCTCTTTATTACAGCAGCTGAATATCCCCCTAATGAATACAACTAGATAATCTCTGAATACCTTCTCCATCTCAGAAGGGCTCAGTTGGTGGTTGACTTCATCACATATAGTCACTTAGTTCATTTAAGAAATTTATATTCATCATTTTAAAAGGATACACTTAACCCTTAATCTTTTCTTAAGATTTTTCTTTATTTATATGAATGTATGTTTTTCAGAAACAAAATTTAGTTTGCACCTTTGTTTTCTTTTGTTTATTTGTTTTAGTTTTTTTTTAAATTTGCACCTTTGAAACAACCACTTATACTGGCCAGATGGAATGAAGGTTGAACACTTGGTTTCTTTATCAACCACAAAAAGGGCAGTAGCAATAATTACATAAATCACTATCATTTCTCACAGAGAACACTACATGTTCCATCACAGTTTAGAGTGTTCTAGTGTCTTCGTGCTTTCCAAATTGTGGCAAATATACCAGAAATGGGAGATAAGATGTTTTAGGTGGGACACAAATTTTTTTAAAGTTAATAACTACACATTATTTTAATGTGTATTTAATGTACTTCCTATTTATGGTAAATGACTATTTCTCAATTAATGGGATGGTATAGTTTTCTTAAAAACAAATTTAAGTAAGTAAAAAAGAATTTATTTAGAGAAAAACATGACTAGTGTAGGAAATGACAAAAAATCTGAAGGTAGTATGCAAATGACTGAAACTGGGGAACTCAACAATAACTGCAAGGTAGATTGAGACTATATTATGATATTCATCTGTAATGATGAAACTAATACTCTAAAAGGGACACTGATCAACCAATCAAGACTAAATAATTAACTCACATGAGAATACTAACAACTATCAATTGTAAGCACCTTCACAGTTTACAGAACACTTTTTTATGTTCAGTATCTTTTAATTTCATAATTGAAAGGGTTAAAATATAATGATAAAGCAAGTGGAAAATAGCACGGAGTTCTATTTTTTAAAAGATTCAGTGTGCATAATACTGTTTGTGTTAAAGGAGCGACATGTGGGCTTTATAATATAAAAGCTAGGTTCAGACCCCAGGTCAGCCATTCATACTCTGTGGGACCCAGAGTGGGCCACTCATCAACAGTCAATAGAGACACACTGAACATCTATAATGTGGGAGGCACAGATCTAGATGCTTAGTCTACATCAGTGAGCAGAACAGCAAACATGCTTCCCCTTAAGCTAAAAACATCAGCTCAACTTCTAAGGAAGGAGACATACAATAAACATAATAAATAAGTAAATTATATAATGCATTAGAAAGCAGGAAGTGCTCTTTTTAAAAATTGGGGGACAGAGAAAAGAAAAAGATTATATTAAACAGAGTGATCAAGGCAGCATCCATGGAAGAGGTGACACTTGACAGACCTGAAAGAAGGAAGGCATGAGCTAAATGAGTGTCTGGGGGAAGGAGGGTCCAGCAGGGGGACTTCCTTCAAGCTTTCTAAAGCCAAGCACTAAGCTGAGACCACTGTAAGGGTCACCTCATTTATTTCCCTTCTCTCATGGACCATTGTCTTGTGTTGCTTATTGTCCAGTATCTGTAAACCATTGTTTTATATGTTTAGTTAGTTGTTTAAGTTGTTTAAGGTGGGAGGGTAAATCCAGTCCCCATTACTGCAAGTTCAGTTGTGGACATGTTGACTCTGAGATGTTTATTGGGCATCAAAGAGGATGGAGGGCTCGCTAATACACATCTTACCATGCCCTACCTCCAGGATTTCTGATTCAGTAGGTCTGGAGTGAGTCCCAAGAGTATAAGTTTCTAACCATTTCCCAGGTGATGCTGTTACTGCTGGTTCTCAAAGTATGAGAACCACTGGTAAACTATAATTTTCCCCTACATCCTAAGCAATGGTCTTTATATAAAAATGTAAGTCAGAAAGTCGCTTCTCTGCTAATAATCTGAGACAACTTCAGAGATCTGTGATGTTTGGGATGTGGCTTTCCTTCCCGCAACCTTATACCTTTCCTTCGTACCCATCCCCACATCCTTCTGCTGGACATCCATGCAATGTGCCAGGTTCTCTTGGCCTCACCTGATGCCCTTGCTCATGTCGTGTCCTCTTTCTAGAAGGTCCTGCTTCCACCATGATCTGCAAGGACAAGTCCAAGCCATCACTCCAGTCTCCTCTGTGAGACCTTTCCTGCCCCAGGCAGAATGGGGATCTCTCCCTTCTGGCTCCCACCACTCCGTCGGCACTTAGCACAACTTGTTTAATTTGTCTACCTTCCTCGCTATATTTTGAGCTCCTTGAGGTGAGGGATTTTAAATTATTTTTTAATTATTCTTAATTTAATTCTTTTATCTTTGTTCCTAAGTAGATGGTGAAGTCCCCTGGGAACTTTATTTCAACTTCCAGGAACACCGTGAGTTGTCACAATTGGGGAAGACAATCGGCATTTAAGGAGCAAAGGCCACTATGAGCTTGCACAGCACGGTCTCTCACAAGCATGAATAGTCAGACCCACAACCCTCATGGCTTTCAAATGTCCCTCCAGGTATCATGAAGGTAAGAAACATGTTTGTCATTAACTGAACATTCAAATCCACCTCATCACACTCTACTTGGGTGACCTTGACTTTAGGCAAGAACATTAACCTTTCTAAACCTCAGTGTTCTCATCTACATAGTAAAGGCAATAATACCTCTTGAGGAGTTTAAAAGAATTAAATGAAATACTATATATACAACACCTCACACAGTACCTGCTCCTTACTAAATGCTCAATAAGTAATGATTGTTATCATAATTGTTATTATTTATTTCTTATACCTATCATATAACATAGCACATAGTAAATGGTAAATAAATGTTTGTTGAATGAAATAATTTGGTTTTAACATACCATTTCTAGAAAAAAAACATTTTTAAGAAAGAATCTCTAATGACAAAATATCTAACCTCAAAGAAAGCTATTCAGAGAGATGTTAATCAGAGAACTTTTATGGACCTATGCAGTCACATCATGCAGCCAATACACCCAGCCAAGACATATCTATACCTCTTGACCATTTAAAATTAATCTCGATGGCCCAGATCTCAGATGAAGGAAAATAGGAAAAGAGATGATTGTTTTTTTTATTCCAGCTTCTATGCCAGAAAATAGATAATCCTTTTAAAGAGGAATTTTTAGACTCTGTGGGAAGACCTGCCTCATACTCTGCTCTGATTTAAAACAAGCACTAGAATTGGAGTGGAGCCAAGGACTCTGCCAAGGACGGGAGAGGGAGTGAGCATGTTCATTCTCCCCATGAAAATGAACAGAGGGAGCAGTGGGAACTCTATATTGAAAACCACCCAAAAGGAAAATTGAGAAAGGAAAATGTGCTCAATCACAAAACACAAAACCAGAGAGATTTTTCTATTACCTTCCCCATTGGCAGTTACAGTGATGAGACTGGTTCTGATCCTTCACCCCTAAAGGATACAAAGAACTGAAGTATGTATTTGGATTAAGAGAATTTTTTTACACAATTACCTGGAAATGTCAAATAAAAGCAATGTTATTAAAAATAACTCTCGTGTTATACCTTAATAAGACTTAGATTTTCAGAAACCTAAAGAGATCAAATTTTACAAGAACCCTGAGTGAAGATTTCTCTCTGTTGCTATCTTTGTGTTTAAATGTCACCCAGGCAACAACTCTGCAGCTACCATTACAGGTTTGATAAGTATGGGTTTTCTGAGAAACCCGTTTGGAAGCTGATTAATTTTTCAGATGTCCTTTGTCAGCAGACCATTTAATTGACAATGCATAGTGTGGTTCTCAAACTACCCTGGACAAAAAGAGCTGATCTAGGCAGATTTTGTTTCCCATTTAAAAACACAATTTATTACAAGTATCTTTTCACTGTGTTTTCTATTTGCTAGTTATAAATGCATTTAGGTAATGATTTAGTCTCGTCAGACTCAACTGTGATTCATCATTAACCAGTTAACAATTGTTTACTCTTAGGGAAAGGCTTTCTACCTCTCATGTTGATACTTAGGCTTTGTTTACCACTCTACTTATTCTTTCTCCTTCCTGAATAGCTAGAGAGGCAGACAAGTTTCAATATTAAAAGTTCTAAATGAAACCTGGCCAGAGTACTTCTTAGCCTCACAGGCCTCTCAAATCCCTTCATAATCTGGCCTTCATTCCTCTCTTCAATTTCAGTTCTTTTTTTTCACTTTCCATCCTTTTCTGGCTATATTATGTTTGTTTAAGTTTCTTAAACATTCCTCGCATTCTCTTATCTCTATCCTTTGTACATGCTGTTTTCTCTGCCTAGGACACTCTTCTCTTTCCTTACCCACTGCAGCTCATCCTTCGCATCTCAATTTAAACCTCACTTCTTTCTGAAGACCTTCCTGGAACCCTAGACTGGGCAAGATGTTCCTATAATACATCCTGAGGGTAGCCTCTATTTACCCACTTATGCAATTATATTTCTTCTACCTAAAAATAAGATCCACAACATCTGCCTTGGCCACACTGCTTCTCCATGATTGAGTATATAATATATATATCCAATTAATATTAACCAATTGAGTAGACCAAGGAATAAATCAGTTGTCCCGAACACCTTCACATAATAAGACAATATTGCCTTTATTGCATGAATTAAACAAGGTCTAGTGAGCTTAAAAGACTGGCCCAATGCCACTGTAACATCTTGACATCAAAACTAGTGTTCAAGTCTCCTACTCCGAGTGCACCGCTTTTTCCATTATTTCAAGGGTTACAAACCAAAATGTCCATTAGGATAATAAGTAAAATGGGAGGGATGAAGGACCACATTAAGTAAAAGAGACTGTGATAAACTGAAGGACACATGCCTCACTTGAAGACAGCACCTGCCACGTGGGTCCAGCCTATTGTTCCCATACAATAGGGTCCAGTTTGCCAGAACTTATTTTTTTTGTTTTTCAAGGGGAAAAAAAGGGAAATCCATAACTGCATGTCAAATAGTCTGATATTTTAATACTGGCCAAAAGAATGTTTTGAATGTAATATAGTATGCTATCCCAACAAAATACTCATGGGCGAGGCATATCCTCTAAGTCCCCATTTGCCATTTCTACATTACTCTACCCTGAGCTGCTTCTTTCTACACAACTCAGCCCTGTTTTTGGAGACACCTTCTCATATTCCAACAACCAGCACTCAGGCAATTCCATAGTGACCTGCCATAGGAAAATCTCTTCAGAATTAAAAAATTCAGTAAAAGACAGTTGCCTTTTCCTGATGAGAGACCCTCAGCTCCCTCTTCTCCAGTTGCTTTAGAACTGATCCACTCCATGGCATCCAACTCAGCTTCCACACAGGCTGTGGTAGCTCTTATGATCTCACATGACAGGAACCCAAAACTGCAAAAGTAGAAAACCTACTTTTTTCCTCAGGAGAATCCAAAGTAACATTCACATAAGGATACAAGACCAGTTTTAATTTCTGGGGGAAAATAGTACCAAAATTTCTTCCTCACTCCATTATGACTAAAAAAGCTACTTACTAGCATTAAACTCAGAGGGGTCAGTTATGGTGTCTGGCCCTCACACTTGCAGCTCTGTGATCTTGGGTAAGTGGTAACCAGCTGAGAGCCTCAGTGACCTCATAAAATAGATAAAATGGGAAGAAGAGTTACCTCCATATCCATATTAAGAATTGACAACAAGCCCAGCTAACTGGACTTCATTATCCTTGTGGTTCTATTCTAGGTAGAAATGACTGGTCCCAAAATCACTGCTCAGTACTGAGTGTGGAACAAATGGAACCACCGTGGTCCAGAAGAGAACTCACACAGAGAGGAAATCTGGCTTTCATACTCTTGAGCCTATTCATCTAATTCTCATCCAGTTATGCTCTCTTTTCCTCATTCAAATAATGAGAAAAAAGTCATGGGTACTCCCCATCACTGCTTCCTCACTAACTTCTCTATAATTTGTCAGGAGCTATAACTGATGCTTCTTGGGCTCTTACAAGGACCATTCTCTGCACTTACCTGTGTTTGCTAATTCGATCCTCACATCCAAGCAACTGCATCGAAATCCCACAGCGGGAAGTGGAGAGGCCAGGATTTGGACCCTATTCCTCAGGCTCCTGATCCTGAGCGTGTAGCTACCAATATACGTCTCACTTTTGCCCCACCATTCCTTTATTCATTCATTCACTCATTCGACAATAAAGAGGAAGTGCTTACCATGTGCCAGGCCATCAGGAAGCTTATAATTCTAGGGGGAAGAAAAATAAATAAGATAAATAAGTAAAAATATAATAAATATAGTAGGTAGCCTAGTAACAAACACTAAGGAGAAAAAAAGAAAGCAAATAAGAGGATTACGATGACTAGGGCAGCAAGACCAGTCTAGTGGTTGCAGGCAGGTAGCTCAGCACCAGGCAGAGAATGCATGCAAACTGGCAGAACATGGGGAATATCCAGGAAAAGAAACTTGCAATGATTAAGCCCCACTTTTATGCCAAACATAACATGTACAACGTAAGTCATCTAATTTGTCTTCTATCCATCTTATTTATCTGAGGTATTATTCTATCAATTTAACAAACCAGAATTTTTAATAATTTTATTTTATTATTAATAATCCTCTGAGAAAGGCGTTGCTATCTCCATTCACAGACAATGAAATAAAGAGCCTGCCTAAGGTTAGCCAGCTGGTAAGTGGCAGGACCATGATTCAAGTACAGAAAGCTGAATGTCTTCCTTCTAAACTAAATAACTTGCCTTGGGCCAGTCAATAAACAAGGATCCACACTGAAAAACAGTATCAAAGAATATATTAGCGAGTGACAGCAGGTATATTCTTTTGCTAGGGCTGCCAAAACAAAATACCATAGTCTCGGTTGCTTAAGCAGTAGAAATTTATTACTCACAGTTCTGGAAGCTAAAACTGCAAGATCAAGGTACTGACAGGTTTGGTTTCTCCTGAGGCCTCTCTCCTTGGTTTGCAGACAGCTGCCCTTTCACTCTACCCTCATATGACCTTTCCTCTGTGCCCACACATCCCTGGAGTCTCTCTCTTATAAGGACACCAGTCACACTGGATCAGGTCTCCATCCTTATGACCTCATTTAACCTCTCTAAAGACTCTGTCTCCAAATACCGTTACATTGAGGGTTAGGGCTTTAACCATAATAACAGGTGACAGAACTTCACTTCCTTTGGGAAGAGGGAAGAAACAGATGATTGAAAAAAGCAAAGCACAGTCCCAACCCTAATATAGCTAGAGTGCAAATTCTGGCTGGAGGGAAGATGGAGATAGTGGAGTTGGGGTATGAGGTGAGAGTGAGGTGAACAGCAGACTGACACTGAGTTAACCCATGTCTAATCTAGGGCTCCTTAAATGTGCCCTGGCTGGGGAGTCATGCCCTCATAGCCTTGGCCTGCAGTGCTACAGGGGGTGTGGCGCACAAGCACCATATCTGTGGGATGGGGAGCCAGGAAAATGATTCCACCACCGTCAGAGTGTCTGGGCTCTCTGGGACCCTGGCATCTCTCCGCTAGATGGTAGCCCTCTTTATCCAGCTGCCTTTTCTCTTTCATTAAAAAGGTGTGTGAGTGTGTGTGTGTGTGTATGTGTGTGTGTGTTATCCCAACAGGGGCCTGGCATTTCTTAGCGACTAAAACAGAGGTACCTATCACCATCATCAATGAACTCTGTTTACTCCATGTCCACCAGCACCATCCTTGTGTGCATGTGTGTATATGTGTCTGTCTGTTAAGCAGAAAGAAAGAAATAGAGGTCAAAGATATGAAAGAAAGAGAAAAGAGAAGAGAACAAAGTGAGGACCATAGGGAAAGGAAACAAGGAGGCCAGAGAATGAACTTTGGGGGGCACCATGCAGAAATCTATAGCCCTTACAGTCATCAGGTGTACAGGCCAAAGGTGGAGGAATCCAGGAAACTATCTAGACAAGGCTGATTGTCTTGTCTATAGTCCTGTGGTTATCTAGCTTGTAAAGAGTTTAAACCAACCTCCCAGCCACTGTGCCATGCTCAGAGTACCCAGGCTGGACCTGGGCAGCCAGAGCCTCTAAGATCATCTCTGACAAGGAGCAGCCTGTAGTGTCTACCCAGGATGCCAAATAAATGTTATTTTCTATTCACACAGGTTACAGAGAAAGTTAGGGAGAACTGCTTCAGACTAGCATTTCCCACAGCATGGGAAAAAAGAGTTCCTCAGTCATTTTAGGAAATCTGTGTATTATATTCCCTTTCATAAATACAGTCACAAAATTCATTGGCGTAGTGTGGCTCTGAGGATCCCTAAGTGTGAGAGATGGAGTGAGGGAACTTTTAACTTTGCTTAAGCCCTCTAATATCACACTACACAGCTGGTTACTTATGTCCTTATATCCAGTTGAATAAAGCTAAGGACAAGGGCTATTATAACTTCCTTCCTAAATGCATATTCTTTCTCTATTGGAAGTATTAATTTTTCTACCAGGTGACCCCTTCTGGAGCAAACACAATCTCTAGGATTACATGGCCACCTTCCAGACCAAGTAATAAGCTCCGAACAAGTCAACCTACATGTCCTCACTGGCCTAATCTCCTGCTTGGAAAACCAACACACGCCTCCTTACCAAGAGTTCAGCAGCTGGCAATAAGCTTGTTGTAACTAGTATGTTGGAGCGTGGACAAACATGGGCTTAATTCTTAAGGTTTAGTGCCATAGTTCAAGGGGCTATAAAATTACTATTGAAATTGTAATTTCTCTTAAGAAATCACAGTTCTCTTAAGAGCCCTCAGCTTTCCCAGTTTTTAAGTGAGAGGGTTAGATGGCGGTATGGACTGATTTTATTTCCCCGAAATTCGTATGTTGAAGTCCTAACCCCTACTACCTCAGAATGCGACTGTGTTTGGAAATAGGGCCTTTAAAGAGGTGATTCAGGTAAGATGAGCTCATATGAATGGGCCCTAACCCATTACAACTAGTGTCCTTATAAGGAGAGCAATTAGGACACAGACACAACACAGATTGGGGGGAGGGAGGATGACCATGTGATGACACAATGAGAAAGCAGCCATCTGCAAGCCAGAGAGAGAGGGAGACCACAGAAGAAAGCAAACCCTCTGACACCCTCAACTTGGACTTCTAACATCCAAATTGTGAGAGAGCAAATTTGTGTTGTTTAAACCATCCTGCCTATGGTACTTTGCTACAGTAGCCCCAGCAAACTAACACAGACATCTGAAAAAAACTCTCCGGAATGAGCACTTAGCTGCCTATCCTATATCCATTCCCTCCTGCTTTCTTACGAACATAATCCACTTTATTTGAAAATCTATCCCTCGCATGTGACAGAAAGGTGATTCTACCCCCAGCTCATAAACACAGTGTGAATAACCTATTATGTTCAGTTTATTCCTGTTGCCAGCAATTAGCTCAGGAACAGGCAAATGGCCAAGCTCAGGTCAGCAATCACGTGCAGACATCTCTTGGGGGCTTCCAGGAAGTGTTTTATCACTCCTTATGGAGAAACACATTTGATGTGGTCTCTCATTCTTCTAGAAAAGTGTGTCTAGATAGTGCATCTGAACTATTTGCAGCTGTATGGGGCCTAGAAGCCTGAAAGCAAAGACGATTTTCTAAGGGTAGCAAAGAGGAGAGATGGGTGACGATGCCTCTTACTATCTCAAGCAACCCTGGGACACATCAGGACTTCCAATAATGACAGATTTAAAAAATTTCTTTTTATTAAAGTCAGTCAGAGTGTTCTGTTGTTGCAGTTAAAAGCATACCAAGAGATACACTCTATAATCTGCTCCAGCCCTGTGACCTCCTAGAAATCATGTTCCTAAGACAGTAGTAACAGTTAACATGTGACAGAGAAACCTAAGAAACAGCCTACTACAACCCTATGAGGTAAGCGTCTACCAGAAACTCTGAAAAACCAGGAATTTGCCAATCAGCCAGAGTCCCTGGGGGTCATGGGAAAAAAAATCCTTGACCATTCAGAAAGCTCTCATTTGAGATATCTATATTTTCAGAATCTCTTACACTCTTTTAAATTATAAAGCACTGTGAAATTATTAGGTAGGGCTAACAAGCAACAAGTCTAGAGATATACTTTGGTTCTTCAACCAAGATATAAATACCAAGTTAACTTCTACCACTTTTTCTTAAAAGATTTCATCCTTATCCAAACGAAATGTTCCTATCTTTTCAATAGTCCAAAGGCATGTGGTTCTCCCTCTCTTTTTTCTTTTCTTCTTCAGCTAAATTCTTGGAATTGCTAAGAAATTTTTCTCTGTTCCATAGAAAAAAAATTATAAATACCTACTATGAACAAGTTACTATAAGAAAAAGAGGGCAGTACAGAAAGAAGAAATGACCTATCACAGAACAAAAGAAATTGGCCTTGAAATGTAACAAAAGACATGTATACAGAACCTCAAGAAGCACTTCCTAACCAGAAGGGTATATGAAGTTAAAAGTGTTAATGAGAAAGCTCACCATTAAATCTTTCAACGTTTCAAAAGAGAGGTCTGCAAATTTTAGGAGCAATTTTTCTTGATTGTGGAGGAACATGACTAGTTTCAATGGTCTGATTACAAAGAAATCATCCAAACTAACTTAGACAAAAGGAGTTTACTAGAAGAACATAAAAGCAGCTTACAGAAGAGCAGGAATAAAAGTCATTCAGACCCCCCAAGGCAAGTTCTCTCTCCTCCTCTCTTTCCATTTTTCCATCTCTTCCTCTCTTCCTTCCTTCTTTGTTCCTTCCTTCCTTCCTTCCTCTCTCTCTCTCTCTCTCTCTCTCTCTCTCTCTCTCTCTCTCTCTCTCTCTCCTTTCTTTTTCTTTCTTTCTTCCTCTTGCTTTTCTTTCTCTCCTCATCACTCGTCTTCCCTTACATGGTCATTCTGTTTGTTTCTAACCTATTCTCTCTGTAAGTGAACTTCCTCTGTTCTATTAGCACATGGCCTATTAAGACCAAAGATGGCCTCTCAGACCTCAGTTCTGCATTGCCTAATAAGCTCAAGACTCACAGCAAGCTAAACAATTCTCTCTGTAACCCAGTTCCAGATTTTCTGAAGATGTTCTGATTGGACCAGCCCAGCCTCTGGGTTTCTTTTCCTGAGCCAGGTATTCAATCAGCTATGACTAAAGAAGTAAGAATGTGCTTTAAAAAAAATAATAATAATAATCACTGCTGGAGTCCATTTTTGCATGTGTAGAGTGGGATGGCAGGGCAGAAGGACTAGTGACAGGAGCTGGGTGTGCCCTCCAAAAGATGTCTTCCATACATGATCTTACACCATGAAATTCTCTGTTTTAATGATTGCATTATCCTACCCAGCCCACTCCCTTCATTTCTCAAACAGAAATACAAACAGGAAAGAGAAAAGGATAACAAGAAGCACCCCGCCCTGCTCCTCAGTTACAGAAACTGGGCTCCAGGGTGCCATTTCCTCCAAGGAGAAATATGGGATATGAGTGGTATATTATCTTCAGCCTAAGCAAGGAAGCACAAACTCAGCTGTTTCCTGGACACCTGCCCTCAGCTGATTAGCACTTTCACTTATCTGTTTCAGCTCAGCCCCAGCGTTAACTCTTACCCTGCCTCCATGCAGTCCACTGACTCGGGCTTCCAGCAGTTGTAGCTCAGGAGTGGGGCCGTGCTCTGCTCAGACCACTGGCTTAAGCCCATCACCCACACTGACGACAGAGAGAGCATGCTGAAAGGAAAAGGTCATTCGTCACTCCTTGCTCCAAACCCTTCACTGAATCCCCCCAGCTACAGGGCGAGTGCCCTTGGCACAGCCTACAAGACGCTGCCCGACACATCTCTGCATCCCCTCCTCCAGCCTCGTCTCCCACCATGCTCTGGCCCTCACTGAACTGTTTGTGGTTCCCCAGGACGCCTGTGTTGTTCCTCTCTCTGCATATTGGTGATGCTGTTCCTCCTGCCTGGACCCTCCCTCTCCTCTTTGGTCACTCGTGGCTAGGCCCCTGCCTCCACCGTGACACTATCACTATCACACCATAAAGAAGTTATTTGGGTTTCTGTCTATCTCTCCCTACTAAGTCATTTGTTCCTTAAAGACAGAACCCTGCCTCACTCTGAGGCATATATATCTCCAGGGCCTCAGGTGGTACCAGCACATCAAGGAATGTTTGAAGGGAGAATATAAGGGAGAATGCAAGTGAGAGAAGGAAAGAGGGAGAGAAACAGAGATCTTCCCGCCCCTTAACAGTGTTCCTAACCAGCTTAGCCGTGGGGCCAGGGAAAATGAAGGCAGATGGTTTTCAGGGAGAGCAAACTTCTTCCATCCGTCAGAGGCTTTAAGTCTTCCAAACCCTCGTGGCATATGAAAGCTCGTTTGCTCCTCACACCATCCTTGTTAAGTGACCTACAATTATTCCCACTTTACAATGAGGAAAAATGGGAGCTGGAGAAAGTAAATGTCATTATTTAAGAAGGCTACCAGTCGGTCTTGGCACCGAGAGCCAAAGGGATTCCTCCACTCCAAGGGGACTCTCCTGGGCAGCCGAGATGTGGCCCAGCAAGAGGCTCGTGGTCTCACAAGTGTCCCAGGCTGGGCAGCCTCAAGGAAGCCGGGGGGAGACCCCGCTGTAAGCAGCCGCCCAGGAGCCAGAGCCCCCACTCCCTGCCCAGTTCCTATCACACCACAAACATCGCTTTATTCCCCTGGGCCCAGCAGCCTGACGCCGTCTCAGCTTCCTTCTGGCCCCTGTCTCTGTCCTACATCTGGGGAGACAGTAAATAAGCCTTCCTTTCTTTCTGGAGCTTATTGCCTTGAAAATATTTATAGCCTGCTCCTGGCCTGGCTAAGGCATCTTTTCTCCCCTGTTTAAATTTAGCTCCCTTTGTCTCCTTCCCTTGATTTATCTGCTGATCCCGCCTGGGTTTCCTCTACGGCCTTTGTTCTCTCTGTGTTTGTTCCACATCTTCTTTTATCTGCTGAGCCGAAACAATCTCAACAAAGAGTCTCTCTGAAGCCTTTATATAACTTTCTCTTGCATGCTCAGACCTCTCCAGCAGGCGTCTCTCTGCCCACTTTCCACTTTCTCTTTCAGCAGCCTCCATCCTTATCGTCTCTCCATCTAGCCCAGTTACAGAAGGAGAAAAGGGCATGGCTAATTTGCAAGCAAAGCCAGAACCAAGGACATCCCAATCCTGTCTTCCCAATGCCATTTTTACTTTAAAAAGCTCCTCGTTCTCTTGACCCTAAATTGAGGTCTCAATCCAGAATCATGTTGTCTTAGGCATAGAAAGATATGTCAGAGTCTTACGTATCTTGGTTCTTTTAGGCCTTGAAACTGACCCAAAGACAATCTTATTGCTTGAAAGAACAGCCACTGTCAAAATCCAAAGGCAGGAAGGGCACTGTTTCACCTTTAAAGACATTTAATAGATATAACGTAGGTCGAGAATAAGTGTCCCAAGTCCAAATCAGGAGGTCTCCAATTCCAGTGGCTCCAGAGAACAGGCAGGTAAGAAAATGAAGGAAGCAGTTCTGACCACGGGTGGTAGGGACATTCAGCATGCACACTGCGTCTACAGGAAGTACACATTGCGTCTACAGGAAGTACACACTGCATCGCCCAGAGATTCTAATTTTCCCAAGGAAATAAAAACTCTGGGCTTTTAAATAATGGCAATTAAATCAAATTTTTAAAAGCGCCGTGAAAGCAGAATGCAACATGGGCCACAAATTGCAACCTCTGCACTCTGCCACCCACCCACGCCTTCACATGTCATCCACGGCCCGCCCCTCTCCACCTCCCTGGTCATGACTTACAGACCAAATGGCTCCTCCAGTTCCAGTTAGCATCTCTATAGCTCTCGACCCATATGGTTCCATTTGCACCCCTCTGCAATTCTTACAACTGGCTCCTGAACTGCTTGTAGCAGAGCTTTGCCTCTAAGTCAAGCTTCCCGTTTCCTCTTTATGTTTGGCAAGAGCGATGTCCATTTCCCAAATCGTCTCCCAGAAGACCTTTATGGTGCATCGGTCATGATGAGCTGGCTCGTACTGTTAAGACAAATAGTACTAATATCACAAAGGTTCATGCTCACCTGTGCTACAGGTCCTCTGTGGGTCACCTCTGACCTCTGTTGTAAGCCACTCTCAGATGCAAGCTGCTGGAGTGGCCGCTGTCAGAAACACGGCTGCCTCCCCAGGGCAGAGGAAGAACCTGATGAACAGTGCACTGGCTCTTAAATTTTTCCCCCAGAAATAACATTCACATCGCCTCCACTCACATTTCTTTTCCCAAAGCAGATGACATGGCCTTATCTAATTTCAAAGAAGGTGAAAGAATGCCATTTTATCGTGTGCCTGGAAGGTGAGAAAAAGGAAATATTTAAAGAACAGCATTAATATGACCCCATATTGGTATTTTCCACTTTTCAGGGAGGTTTTTAAATTCTATTCAGTGGTTCTAGATTTATTCATTTATTCATTTAATAGTAATGACAGCAAAGCCCTGAGCTGCTCAGTCTGAGGATAGGAAGAATTTGTCTTTGTCTTCAAGCAACTGTAACTCGTTAGGGGCCATTTGTAGATCTTTGTCAATGCCTTAGAAACAAGCTACAGTGTGGGAAATGCCACAGGCAAGCGTAAACAACGTACTGAGCATAGAGACGGCAGCACAGTGGAGAAGATGGTATCTGAACAAATCCTTGGACTAGGGAAAGCTGAACATGAGCAGAATGACTACCCATCCCAAGGTGACTCCCTCCATCCCCATACTGTGACCACACGGCAGATCGAAATGCCTAAAAGAATCAACTGGTTTACAACCAGTCCCGCATCTGTGCACACGGTGCCAGCAACCAAGAAATACATGTCCCATTCTCAGCAATCCCTACCCCTGACTAGGTTCCAAGCTTAGATGAAAGCCAGTGACTTAGATTCAAGCTTCAGCCCCTCCACTCACTTGCTAGATGAACTTGAACCAGTCATTGTACCACCTGCGCCTGTTTCCTCATCTGTAAATGGGGGTATTAATAGCACCTACCTCTGAGGGTCGATGTGAGAATTGACTATGTCCATCCAGGTAATGTACCAAGTAAGAGGAGGCTGAGCACAGAGCGGGCATCCTGTCTGTGAGCACTAGCCTCCTTGTCCTGCCCTCGTCACAGCATAAATCCTCAATCTTGTTGTCTTGTTGTTTCTCCTTCCCGCAACACCTGGGTGACAAGACTGCTATTTCCAAAGTGTGCGCTTTGGGGCTTGATTAGGACTGTTCTTAAGTATCTCTTGGAAGATTTTATCTACATAAAAACATAAGGAGTAGGTCCCCCTGAGCACTAGCCTGCATCCCTTCTCTGCCTCAGCACCAAGGAACTTCTCATAAATCTAATTTTATATATCCATCCCCCAGTACTCTGTGAACTTCTAGCTGGAGTCACATTGTCCATAGGATGTGCCACAGAGCACAGATCCCACAAAATGGGCTCCAAGGGAAGACGGATTTGTGTCACGCGCGGTACATATGAAACTCCCTCTTGGAAATGATCAAAGCACAAGCCAGAAACCTCTTTGATTTCATTTAATCCAGCATTTTCTGGGTTAAGCTCCGACCATGATAACTTTATTTTGCATATTAGACACTTTGAGAATATTATGCAAAGGCAAGAACTATTTTTTTTCATTCAATTACCCACAGATATGCAAATAATGCTTGGAGTGAAATAGGCACATGAAAAGAATCAATAAATTAAACCGATGTTATATAATTTGGGGAAAAACATTTCCTCCCTGGACTTCAGTTATCCCATTTTTAAAATGAGAGAATTAAACGAGATAGTTGCTAAGATCCTTTCTATCCTCTGTTACTAGCCCATCTTTCATTAGATATTTTTTCCTTGCCCTCTGCCTGGTCATTATTGAGCCTCATTATTTTACTCAAGATGAGAGCAAAAGAAAAACTGTCCACTCCAGGAGCAGGAAGCGAACAGAGGAAATGATCAAAGCTGACATTTACTGTATGCCAGTCACAGTTCAGAGTACTTCACAGGATGATTGCAACTAGTCACAGTAAGCCCAACAGGTAAGTGCCATTGTTAAAATCATTGCCATTTCACTAAAAAGACATTGAGACACAAAAAGACCAAGCTATGGCTTAGGTGATTCTACCCCATTGGCAGAGATGCGTTTTGAATCCAGGTCACTTGATGCCAAAGCCCATATTCTTCACCATTAGGTGACACGGCCCCCAGGATGGCAGGAGGTGGTGGAGTCCCACGGATGCAGACGCCAGTCCACCATTTCTTATTAAAAGAGGACAAAAGACTATAAAGATTTGCTTAATTTCTTCCGATTGACCAACATGTTCACAATGTGATATTTGTCCATCCCTAGATTCTGCCCTTCTTTTGGCCTCAGCTTTCACGAAAGAATGCAAGGAATAACAATGTTGCATGCATTTATTTCCATCAGTTACCATTATAATAATAATGATGATCTACAGCATTTCCAGGAAGCACTTTCATTCCATTATAAAATATGATTGTTTACACCTGCCTCCTAAGAGACACAGGGAAAATATTACCATGTTGATTTTACAGTTGAGAAAACTGGGACTCCAAGAAGTAAGGAAGTTCGATCTCATGCCTACAAATAAATTGAGGATCCTAAATTGGAACCTGGTCTTTGGGCTTCAGCAAGAAAGCATTCAAGGACTCAGCATGGTCTGGGGCACTTGGTTGGGGTTGGGCAGAGTTAGTGAAGATATAGGTGTACACTCAAGAGAAAATAATATGGAAGGAAGGACAGCTAGAGAGAGAGGGGTGTCCTGCTTGCTTCCCTGCCATTGGTGTGGAGGGGGGCCGGGTGCGCACATTAGGGGTTTCAGTATTCTCCATGCACCTGCTCTTATTAGTCTTCCATCTCACTAACCTGCTGCCTCTTCACGTCACTGTCTATCTATCATCTTAGCCACCTCCCATATCATGGACCTGGGACAATTTATACATTCACCCACAAACATTCACTGAGTACCTACAGTAGGTCAGGCCACTGTTATCAGGCACTAGGGACACTGTACCAATCATTAAATGCCAGGGAAGGAGTGACTGATTTCAGGGCTCAGGAAGGCCTCGAGGTGGCGTATTTGATCTGATTCTGGCAGGCATGTAGGCACTCTCTAGAAGGATGATGTGGGCCAGAACAAAGGTTGGGCAAAGAGTGTTCCAGGCAGAGGGAATATGCACAGAGATTTGGAATGCTTTCTGATAGAAGCACGTGAAGTGTCAAGAGCTGAGGCTAGAAAGGAAGGTAAGGCCAGATCTTGAAGTTCAAGTAGAAGACATTGAACTTTGTCTTTCAAGCAGAGAGAGAGTTTTACCTGTTAGGGACAGCTTTCCCTGTGTGCTAGGGAAGGTTGTGAACCTCTTGTTGTTCGATTCTTTTCCAGGATCCAGAAACTAATTCAGAAATTCTCACTGCAATTATAAAGGAATGTGAAGATCAAAGAAAAGAGAAAAAAAATTACTCTCTTTGACCAAAAAAGGTAACCATAACTAAAGGTGCACAGTGCTATGGAGTCAGGTGCCAACAGAAGCAGGCAGAGGTCTCCATCCCCTACTTAGAGCCTGGGAAGACAGTAGAGGCAGGTCCTCAAAACAGACCCTCTCCCCTCCCATCAACATGACCCTAGAAGGGAACATGAGTGTTTTTCCTACGTCATTGCTAATGAAATGAGTCTCCTCATCAGAAAAAGCGAGTGAATGAGGGTGGCAAGACACAGCTGGCTCCCTGAGCTTCCCGTCTCCCTTCCAGTCTTGGAAGTGGCTGTGCTGAGTGCTATGCACAAAGCCGGCACAGGGAGGCAGTGCGGGCCCACGGTCAGCCTCAGCCCAGACACCTTAGAACAGGGAACCAGGGACAAATAAACGAGGGAAATAAACCCAGATAACTAAAGGGTAAGGAAAGAGAGTTTATTCGAGAAATTTATTGCAATTTACTCTTAGAAGCTTTTCCTCTAGAAGGTACCCCTAACCTATAAATCCAGTCCTTCGGCTCTTAAAATTGACTCTTGACAAATAGAAATCTTATGGAAGTTCTCGGTCCTTCCTCATTTCCTGGGACCTCTGCTTAATACCACTGGCACCTGGTCTCAACCTATCCCACCAGCTTTCTCATTCACTCATGCAACACAGGATGCTCAGGCCAACTTCTCTTCCCCGTCCAGGCCCTTGTCTGTGCCTGTGTTTATGCTGTTCTCTCCACCTGGAATGGCGTTTTTCAAAATACCTCTCTTCCGTTTCCGATCCAACTCAAATGTCACCAACACCATGAAGCCTTTCCTGGCCCCTCCCAAGTCAGAAATCAGCTCTGATATGTTCTCTCTCTCTCTCTCTCTTTCTTCTCTCTGTCTCTCTATCTCTATCTCCATCTCTATCTCCATCTTTCTGCTGCCTCCCAGAATATTCTCCACCCCCTCTGCCACCTGTCACAATCTACCTTATGTGGCAGTCATTCATATATGCAGGCATAAATACTATCTTCATTTTCATAGAGTGTCCCGAGTGTGATCCCTGCTCACAGTAGCTACTAAATGCATGTACCAAAAAACAGGTTAAGTGCTGTCAGAGGGATGGCCAGGGATGCTCTTGCTTGTCAGGCGAGCTTTAGTTTTCTAATCTAGAGAAGCCATAACAGAAAGAGGTTGATGAATTGGAGACTTATTAGCTAAATGTGGTATATCCATGGAAAACTATATGGCTTTTTAAATTAACAAGAACTTCTATATGTGCTGGTATGGAATGATGCCCAAGATACAGACTTTTAAAGACAAAAATAGAAAGCAAACTACAAAATAGTATAACAGTATGATCTAATTTATTTAGAAGGAAAAAAAGCAACAAAATTTTATACACATACATACAATCATTCAAAATTGTTGGTATGTAATAAAAAAAATGACTATACATGTGGAAAGTAGGAATATGTAATACATAATCAAGAAAAAAAGCATTCAAGTCAAACAGACTGCGAGATGACCCAGATATTGAAATTAGCAGACAAGCACTTTACAAGTTTATAAATTATGCTATAAAAGCAGTTATAAATATGTTCAAGGACTGAAGGGAAAAGACTGTCATAGTGAGTGAAAAGTGTGGCAATCACAATGGAGGAATGGAAACTATTAAAAATAGAAATTCTAAGACAGAAAAATACAGTACAATACCTGAAATAAAAAACTTACTGGAACAGAGAAAAAGGTTTTTTTTTTATGTGCAGAATTCCAGCGACCTCTGGGATGATATTAAATAGACAGATATACATATAATTGGGGCCTAAGAAGAGAAGAAGAGTAAGAGAGCAAACAGAAAAAAATATTTGAAGACATAATGATTGATATTCTCCCAAATTCGATTATTTTTAAATCAACTTATAGATCCAAGTCATTTGGCAATCCTCAAATGGGATCAATACAAATAGAACATATATCATACATATATCATAGTCAAACTGCTTAAAATCAAAGATAAAAGGAATATCTTAAAAGCAATCAAAGGAAAAATAAGGAACAGTACAAGTGCCAATTAACTACTCTTAATGAACAGCTGAGGCAAGAAGACAAGGGAACAAAAACTTTAAAATACAGAACAGGAGAAAAAATGTATATCTGTAGAGAATATCCTTCAAAAATTAGAGAGTGAAATCAAGTTATTTTTAGATGAACATAATGTGAGAATTCATTGACAGCAGGCTTGCACTATAAGAAATGCTGAAGGAAGTTCTTCAAGGTGAAAGAAAAAATGACACCACATGGAAATTTAGGCCTACATAGAAAAAATAATAACATTTTAATGTGTAGTAAATTACATATGTGTATTTAATATACATGCAAATCATAGCACAGAAGATCTATTGGAGTAGGTGACATTTTACTGTTGTAAGGTTCTTACATTTTACATAAAACGATGCAATATTAACTCAAGGTAGACTTAATAAATTAAGGATATTTGTGTTGCCTAAAGCAGTGCTGGAAAAAAATGCAAAGTTATAGTTAAAAATCCACCAGAGAAATTTAAATGGGCTGCCAAATAATATTTGATTAACCCAAAAAAGGCAAGAAAGGAGGAAGAGAGAGAAAATAAACAGATAGGACAAACAGAAAACAAATACCAAAGAGGTAGGCTTAAAACTAATCATATCATTCATTATGCTGAATGTAAATGCACTAAACCCTCCAATCAGACAGAAGGGGAGACTTCTGGTATGGCAGAAGGTGGTGGCAGGTTAGGTGAAGAGAAGTGGAGGTTTTCCATTGTGACCATAGCAAATTACTGGATTAGGTGTGCCCATTTTTAATACAGTGTGACCACATCTTAACTTAATTGCATCTGCAAAATTCCTATTTCTAAATAAGGTCACATTCTGAGGTCCCAGGTGGACATGAGCTTTTGGGGGACACTATTCAACCCAATCCAGATATCATTAAGCATCACAACACTGTCTGCAGTCCCAAAGCAGCAGCACAGTAACTAACAGGGCTACAAGAATCTCTACTGCAGCTTACCATGGCCTCATAGATCAGGCCAGCAAGAGGCAGCAAGCCCAAGTGTGTTTGGGTTTTTTTTTTTTTTTAATTTAATTTTATTATTAGTTTCCAGTATACAGCACATTGATTAGACAGAGAGTTTTCTTATTTATAAGAATCCAGGTGAGCATGGTGTCAGCTCCCTATGTCCCTGGTTCTACAGACAACACCAAGCCAGAGGGGCTGATGACAGGCTGCTCAGGTAGCGGGTAGCTCTGCTATTAAGATTTCTCTAAACTAAAGGAATTTTGTAGACATACACAGAGGACTGGAGCTCTACCCTAAACAGGGTCAAGGTAGAAAATTCTGTGATTTGAATTAAACTAATGACACAAGGAGATGGATGAGAAATATTTCTGTGGATTTCTCCCACAAGTTAGGGAGATGCATGATAAAATTCCTCATGGCAGCTCCCCCATGATGCTGTTTACCTCCCTTCACTCCATTGGGAATAGTAGGGTGCTTTACCAAGACTTGGTAAATGCTGCAGTTAAACATTGCCTATGTGGCCTATAAGGACATGTGACAGAATATCAGAGCACCACAGCAAAGTTGTTTCTCTACATGTAGATATAACAGGAACCCCAGGAGGAAAAGAGAGAGAGAAAGGGACTGAAAAAGTTGAAGAACTTATGGGCAAAGCTCCACAATGAATGCCTGGAAGATAAACACAAAGAAATAAACACACCTAGACACATCCTAGTCAAACAGTTGAATGCCAAAGACAGAGAAAATCTAGAAAGCATCAAGAGAAGTAATTTAACTCATCATGTACAAAGGAACAGCAATATAACTTAATGATGAGTTTCCCATCAGAAACAACGTGGGCCAAAAGGTAGTAGAAAAACGCATTCAAGTTACCTAATGATAAAATAACTGTTAACCAAGTAAACAGTCTTTCGATATTGAAGGTGAAACAAAGGCATTCCCAGATAAATAGAGACTGAGAGAACTCACTGCTAGCAGATATCTGTCTTATAAGAAACATTAAAGGTAGTCCTTCAGGTTGAAAAGAAATGATAGCAGATACTAACTAGAATCTACCAAAAGAAAATATAATAAATGCTAATACAGTAATAAAAAATAATAAAAACATAGAGCACCAAAAAATTGTAAATGTGTAGGCAAATATAAAAGACAGTATACATATATATTTCTTTTCTCTTAACTTTTTTAAAAGACAAGATTATATAAAGCAATAATTATAACACTGAACTGTTGGATTATAATGAACATAGATGTCATACATGTGACAATAATAGCACAAAGGAGGGGAAGCATATGTAGTTATATTAAAGAAAGGTGCCTATATTTTCCCAAAATTTACTATTAATCCTTAATTTATTGTTATTATTGCTATGAATTAAGATGTATGTTGTCATCCCTAGAGAAACCACTAAGAAAATGAGTTAAAAATTATAGTTTAAAAAAAATCAACAGAAAAAGTCCTTGCCAGTTAGGACGCAGAGGTTGACAGACCGGTAAAATAGCAGATCCAACCAGATGCTGACAACAAGACGTGTACTTGAACTACAAAGACACATGTTGTTTAAAAGGAAAAGGATGGAAAAGATACGTAATACAAACACTAAATATAACAAAAGCTTCTGTAACTATATTAATATCTGACAAAATAGACCAGAGTATTGGTAAGAACTCGAGCATCAAAGGATGTGAGGGATGACAACATACATCTTATTTCATTGGAGGCCTGCTCCATTTCAGACATTGGACAAAACAATGATAAGATCTGTCATATATCAAACACTTTATACTAAGTGTCTAGTCCTCACAAAACTCTGTAAGATCAAGATTATCATCCCCATCTTTCTCACTGCATAACAACCTGATATCTAACAAACAATTAATTCTAATAATAGTAATAATTATAAGTATTTCTGCTTGTTCAATAAGTTCTTGTTATGTGCAAAGCACTATCCTAGGCACTAGGAATACAGTGATAGCTAAAACAAAGTCCCTGATCTGATAGAGTTTATTTCTAGTGGAATGGAAACAGTCAGAGTAAAAAAAAAAAAATTAATCATACAGTGATAAGTATGACAAAGAGCTTTAAAGTAGAGTGATATGATAGAATGACTGGGTGGGTAATTCAGATGGAGGAAGTGACATTTAAGATAAAATATAACTTACAAGAAGAGGCAGCCACGTGGAGACGAGAAGAATGGTAGTGTGGGTAGAGGTCACCTTGCAAAGGCCAGGTGGCAGAAACCAACCTGGTATATTGGGGGAGAGGTCATTGCAACTGGACATGTGGTGTGGGCACCAGGGAGACTAGCGTAATATGTGATTAGAGTGTGCAAGGCTCTGTAAGCCAGAGTAAGACATCGATGTGTTATTCTGTGTGATAAGAGACAACTGGAGGGTTTCAAGTCAGTTAGTGATATAATGCGATGCCCGTTTTTAAAGAACACTCTCCCTTCTGAGAGGAGAACTACGGTACAGAGCAGCAAGAACAGATCTAAGGAGAAAACACGGGAGTCGTTACAGCGGTACAGGAAAGAGGGGAGGCAGTGCTTGAAATAGGGTGGTTGGCAGGTTAGATGAAGAGAACTGGACACACGCAGGATAGATTTCGGAGACAGAGCTAATCTGGTGATAAATTGGACTTAGAATGGGAGGAAAGATGGAGAGGAGTCAAGGGAGAGACTCCTAGGTTTGGAGCTGGAACAACCAGGTGGATGGTAGATGGTGCTGTCTGCCAAGAAGAGGAAGGCTGAGAGAGAAAAAGCATCACTCGGGGAGATGAGAGATTGGGGGAGGAATGGAATCAGGGGTCCTGTTCTAACCATGTTAGGTTCGAAAAACTTATCAGACTCCTTAAACTATTTACTAAGTTTAGTCAACAATGTACGGATGACCAAGACAAAGTTCCCAATTTCTATGAATTCATAAGTCTGGTCGAGAAGAAGAATTGATGCATAAGGATTCAAGAAAAACTGTAAGTACTCTGACAGAGTTAATATGAAAGTATGAGAAAGAAGAGATCGGATCCAACAGGTTGGCAGAGTGTAGACATCTGGGGAGGCTCCATGGCGTAGGGAGACTCTGGGTTCAAATTCTGAGGATGGACAGACTTGAACAAGCACCACTCTAGAGTTGGATAGATTCTAGGAATAAAGAAAAAACGTAAGCTAAGGTTCTTTCAAAGTGAACCACACTCGAGGAAAGGTGAGCAGCCAAGTATCATCAAGGTTCAATGTGTGTTTGGAGAAGATGATGGAAGACCCCGGAAAGGTCAGTTAGAGTCAATTATGAGAGCTTTCAAAGGCAGGCTGGGACGATGGGTTTTATCCTGTGGCCTAGAGTGGATGAGGAGACATACAGGGACTAAAGCAGAAAAGTGACTTACTTGGAGATATGCATTAAGGTCACTCTGGCAAAGGTGTTTGAAAAGTGGTGGTGATGGATGGCAGAGAGGGGATAAAGAGAAAGAAACAAAGCAGGAAGGCAGTTCAGAGATTATCCTATAGTCTAGGTGAGGGGGGCAGGAAAACCTGAAGGAGAGCACTTGGAATGAAATGAAGAGACAGATGAGGCACTGTGGAGGCTCAGAGATAGGGTTTGGCGATTGATTGGTTGTGGGAAAAGAAGTCCGAGATAACTCTGAGATTGAGCGTGAGTGTCTGGAAGAATCACGGTGCCATAGACCAAGATAAGGGACCAGGAAGAGAACCAGGATGGGGGAGAGAACGGGGACCAAGGGGGATGATGAGTTTGATTTTGAACACGTCTGATTGGATGTACCAAAGTGACACCAGCTTCCAGGCAGAAATGATCCATCAGTAGGTGGACACTTTGTCCCATGCTCAGGATGTGGGAGTTTTTGACACCAGTAATAATAGCTTATTGTGCATCAGGAGCTGAGTTAAATCCTTTTACATAATTATCTCATTTCCTCCTCCATAATAGCCCCACAAGGAGATTACTATTCTTATTATTCCCATTTTACAAATGAGGAAGTTGAAAGTTCAGGAAAGTTAAGACGGCTTGCTCGAAATGACATACGAATTAAATGGTGACGTCAAAATTTGAACTCACATACCCAGGAGCTGCCTGACATGGCAAAATTGGGGGTGCAAGGTGTTCTGGGGGCTCCCAGGCACTCCTCATTGCCTCTGCTCAAATGTCCATGAAACTTCAGGACCCAGTGGACCTCAGAGATAGCTGAGTCTCGCTCGCCCAGCTCACAAATAATGGTAACAGAAGCCCAGAGATGGGAATCAATTTACCCAAGGTCACGATAAAAGTTCCAGCAGGCTTTTCTTTACTGGGTGTAAAACCCGACCCCAGAGTTCTGCACGCTCTGGCCTCATCGCCTCTCCGGCCTCATCGTTTCACTCACCCTCACAAGCCAAGCATGCCCCCACCTCAGCGCCTCTGCATTTGTGTTTCCCTCTGCCTAGAGTGTTCTCCCGTCTTCTCATGGCCCCCTCCTCCTTATTCCAGCTACAGTGTCACCTCCCCACGAATGCCTGCTCTGGCCAACTGACCCATCGTAACCAGCACCTACCCACTCCATGTTATCCTACACGGTTTGATTTTCTTCATGGCTGTCAAGGCTATCTTGCAGCACTTTTTTTATCTATTCGATTGTTAATACTCAGTCTCCATCTGCCAGAATGTTCAGCAAACTTTACTGTATCCTCAGAACCTGGAACGGAATTTTGCAGTGTGAATACTGAATGGATGAAGTGAGAACAGAAGGCAGGGGAGGAGGAAGGGGGCTGGGAGGGAAGAGGGCATCCTCTTTAGGACACAGGGCAGGAGAGGGTTTGTCCAGTGCCTTTAGTAATGGAAGGCCAGACCAGGCCCCCAATGAGCCCCCACTTCCTCCACCATGACATTTGTACCCCACAGACTAACTGGGAGAGGCTTGGCCTAGGGGAAGCCATGGGCTCACTTCCAGAACAAAGACAGTAAGATCATGCCAGATACCGCAGACAGCCCTGGCCGTCTGGGACCACAGCCCCCATCACATGTCTCTCTCTAAGTGTGTCTCCCTCCATCCCACTATCTCCTCTTATCTCCTTCTCCTTCTCCCTGTAATGCCCATGCCCCCATTCCCCATGGGCCACCATGCCCCTGCCCCTTATCTGCCTCCTCTCCTCCATCGCCCACTCCCGAGCGCTTCTCCCTTTCATCTCCTCTACCCCTTTATCTTACCTTCACCCCCCAGCCCACCTATCTGTGCTTTCCTTCAGTTCTCCAGCCCCTTATCAGATGTCCCTGTCTCCATCACTGTTCCCTTATCTGCTCATCCCCTCACCCACACACAATGTTATTTTTCGTCTTCTTGACAGAGGCCCACAGTAAACAGCAGAAGCCCGGAGACTCACATTCCAGGCTCTGACGGACAGGCTGAGGGAGTGACTGGCAGGCCCTCGGAGGAGAGGGTGTTTCTGGGAACACAACCCCTGACTTCACACACAAACCAGGACACAGGCTTTGGAGTCAGTCTGGGTTGACATTATGCCTCCAGAGCTTGAAACATTTTCCACCCCATACTAACAGAGAGATGGTAGGTCAATGGTTTCGACCTCCCTGAGCTACATCTGTAAAACAAGGCTTCAGACTGCCTCCCTCTAGGATCACTGGAGGGCAAGGGTGGTGCATGACAAACGCTGGACACATTTAGGAGACTCTGTTCATTCTCTCCTGCTACAGGCATGCGGAGGTACCTGTGTCAACTCCTACAATTGTCTCACTCCTGGAGACCCCTGAAATTCCTAGCAGTCCTGTAACACACAGGCTGTTATTGTTGACATTCTACAAATGATGGAACTGAGACCCAGAGAGGGTCCCTGACACGCCTGAAGCCACAAGGTCGGCCCCCAGTTGACTTCCAGCGTCTCCCACCCTTCCACGCAGGGAAGCAGCTCTCAGTACTATGAGAGGAACCTCTCAGCACCCACACCTTGCAACTGTCTGCCATGATGCTAAATTCCAAAGCCAAACGAAGCCTGCGATGGCCTTTCCCTCACGGGAACATCTGCTTGTTTCCCAGGACAAAAGGTGAAGGTGAGAACTGAGCTTCCTATAAAGAAATGGGAGGGTCCAGCTCCTTCCATTAGGACCTCAGGAAATGACCTCAGCAGCCCGGCTTGGCCAATTTTCTGGTGTTAATCATTTTCTCACACCCGACAACACCTCGTCCACACCTCCTGAGCCATATCCACCACCTGAGCCCTATTCTTCCTGACTATAATTAGGGATGTCACCCGGGTGTTGCTGTGGAAAGCAACACCAAGAGCCCTTCACACACCTGCTCTGGGAAGCAGTGGTGGCCCAGCCCTGAACTCAGCAGAGAACCGGCTGCTGCCAGCTTGCCCCGCGGGGACAACAGACTCTCGCAAGCTGTGGGTGTCGTTACGCTGCATAATGAAGCAGCAACAGGCAGCTGGAGCTGCTGATCACACTCCTGGGGCCAATCTCGGGCCACTAGAGAGAAAGGGTCCTTAGGGACCACCTAATGCACTTTACTTTTTAGAAAAGGAAACTGAGGCCCAGAGAGCGGAGATGCCTTGACCGGAATCACAGAGCGCGGACTTGCTCGCGCGGTAGCCTAGGTTCTCTGCCTCCGCAGCCCGTGTCCCTGCTTCCCGCCCCCACCGACATTTAGGATAGTCCTTCTTAACCAGGATGGTTTTGCCTCCCAGGGAACATTTGGCATGTCAGCAGACACTTTTGGTTGTCCCACCTTGCAAAGGGGGCGAGGGACGGCAGGGGAGAAGGCCAGGATGCAGCTAACCCTCCTATGGTGCGCAGGGCAGCCCCCTACAGCAAAACGTACCCAAAACGAAATGCCCAGCAACGTCCAGATTGAGAACCCGTGGTTCAGAAGCACTGGCACAGGGGCCTGTGACTACTGGTCACAGCAAATGCCCTTTGACAAGTGTCTGTCTGTCCCTCTTTGGCAATTGTTGGATTTGGACTGTAAAACTGGGACGGAGTGTATTGGCAGTACTGGTTCCCACGTGGTCCCGTGACTCCTGAGGTCAGTCCTGGCATGTCCTTACTTCTGTGCCTCTGTTCAGGCTGTCCTCTCAGCCTGGGATACTGCCCCCTGGCTCGCTCTCCACAGGCCATAGTCTACTCATCCTTGCAGACCAGTCTGGTGTCACCACCTCCAGGAAGGTATCCCAGGATTCTCCTGCTGGGAGTCATCTCTCCAGAAAAAGTGGTTAACACCAGAAAACAGGGATGCTGAACTCTAGCAGCACTTTAGCAATTGGTCTTGACCCTGGGAAGAGCCCACTCATGTTAGAGTTAGAGGCAGTACAATTCCATGCAAGTTTGTGGGCTCTGAAGTCTAAAGCCCTGAATTTGAATCCTGGCTACTCTACTTCCTGGTTGTGTGACTTTGGACAAGTTACTTAACTTCTCTAAGCCTCAGTTGCCTTATCTGTAAAATGGGAGTGAAGGTAGTACTAGGCTGGCCACAGAGGATTATTGCGAACGTATCATTAGTCAATCCATGTAAAGCATTGAACACAATCCCCAACACATGGTGAGTGGGCCATGAAAGTTAACAACCAGAATTACTATGTAACTAGACAATGGTCTCTGTCAAGTAAAGAGTCTAAGGTCCACCCCCCCCCCCACCCCTGCCACTTTACCTAGCACATGAGATTAAAAATTATAGTATTTTCTTAAAGCATGAAGGCAGGTAAGAAATGGTCAGAGCCATGTTACATAAGCATCTTCGATCGTGGTCATACATGATTTCCTTTGCATCCGGCCTTGCTTAGGGCCTGTAAGCAGTTGCTTTGACACACACTGACACACACACAAGAGACACGTCTCCCACCTTGTCTGATCCCGGGACACGAACACTGTTCTGAGCATTCTTAGGTGGAACCTACAGCAAGATTTCTCAACCACATCACTGCTAACATTCTGGGCTAGGGAATTCTGTGTTGTGGAGGGGTATCCTGTGCATCTTAGCAATGTCCCTGGCCTTTACCTTCTAAATGTCATTAACATCAAAAAAAAAAAAAAAAAAAAAGCAACAACAAAAACAACTCTGGACATTGTCGAATGTCCTCTAGGAGGCAAAATTTCCCCCACTTGAGAACCACCAGTCTTGGCCATACGTTCTCAGTGAGGGCTATATCACCCCCAAGAGAGTGAAAATTCTTTCTTAGGGCACAAAGAAATCTCATCCTTTTTCTGTATAAGGCACAGATATACAATATAGGGTGCACACAGTTCTGCAGTATATTTGTGGTGATAAAATTCATAGAGGGAAGCAATTGGGGGAAATATATATAAGAATATTCATAGAAGAATTTTTAAAAAAGATTGAGAAATGCTTGTATAGCCAATTCATCCCTTGTAGAATGTCATCAAACTGAATAAAACTATATGTTGCTAAATGCCTAATAATAATAATAATATCTGCCAAGCTCTGTGCTAAGCCCTGTGTGTTCATTCACTCAGGGAAGCCACAGCCTGAGCCATGAGGCCAGTGTTTCTGTACTCACAGTTCATAGGCCTAGAAATGTCCTTCGGCAAGACCTAGGTCACATAACTACAAAAAGACAGAGCCAGGACCCCAAGGCAGGTCTTACCCCAAAGAGCTCAGGCTTACTTACTGCCATCTGCTGTACCCAGGCATGGAGCCTTTCCCACTTGCTCACTTCCACCCAGACTTTTTCTTGGGACCACACTCTAGTTTTTAAGACTTCAAGAAGATAATAATGGCTGATAATGATGTTTTCCAGCTAGCAGTCCTGTTAGGGAGATTCTGTTACTGTTGATTTTCTACAGTTGAAGGAATTGAGACCCAGAGAGGCTAGGTTACTTGCCCAGGGTCACACTACCAACAGGCAGAGCTGAGACTTGAACCTTGACAGTGTAGATCCTGAGCCCACAGCACAGCCACCCCATCTTAGCCCTCTCTGCCATCTCCACACCTTCTACACAGGCACGCATGGATCCACAAGACTTTGGAGTTCCATGAAATAATGTCAGCCCATTGTAGTTTCAGATGGGTAGTGAGGGGCCCTGCCTTGTCTGACCGTCCACACCCTGGTCAGAAAAGCAGGGAAGGCAAGAAGGTGGAGAGGAAATATAAAAAGGGAGGCTGAGCAGATGGGAGGGAAAAGGAAGAACAAATGTGGGGGAGGGTGGGAAGGAGGCAGGCCTGGAATGAAGGAAAGAGAAGGTAAGAGAAAGGAAGCTAGGATTAGGAGCAGGAGCTCAGAAGCTGGGGAGGAGGGGGGAAGGAGCAGCATTGCTGAGCTATTTTTATGAACCTGAGTGCTGCTGATTTGCATGTTTAGCATCTCTTTGCATATTGAGGTCAGAAGGTCCCAACTCCTCATGTGAGAAGGAATAGAAATTCATTAGAGCAGATTTCTGGAAGGCTCTTCAAGCACACTTTCCTTAAAGAAGGAAAAGGAAGGGGAGGTCCAATCCATTGTTCCTCAAGGGTGAGCGTGTAGCATGTGCCAAAGAAAGGGGCACTGGACCCTGAGTTAGTGGCAGCTGGACACCCCCACGGCCCCCATTCACGGCATCTCCCTTGTCAGGTGGCTTGACCTCCAGGATCTCAGTTTCCCCATCCACAAAAGGAAGGCGAATGGGCTAGGGTCTCTGGAAGGAGCCTAATCAGGTTAGGCAAATCATTTCATGAATTATTCATAGAAAGATCTCATACTTCAAAAGAGGGTAGAGCCAAAGGTAGTTGTAGGAAAGTGATTGACAAGGCATTTCTCCCTTTGTCCTGAATCCTTAGGTGCAAAAGGGAGGAAAGAGAGAAGGAATGAAGGAATGGAGGGAGCGAGGGAGGCAGGAAGGGAAGGAGGAAGGAAGGGAAGAAGAAAGTTGGTTTCTACACTAACTTATGTACTTATCACTTGCATTATCCTCAAGGTGCACTATGAAGTAGACACACAAAGAATCCCATTTGTAGATGAGAAAACTGAGGCTTCACTTGGCTCAATTACTTGCCCACAGTCACAGGATTAGGGGCAAGTAATCTGAACCCAAGTGATCTGAACCCAAAACTCTCTGAGTCCACAATGTATACTCCCAACTCGTACACTATACCGACCCAACAAACACCAGGACAGGCAACGAAGGAGAGCTCAGGCACAGGAGGTGGGAGCAGGAGAGAGAGAAATCTCTCATGTCCCATATTATCTCCTGCTCTCTCTCCCCTTCTCTCCCTCTGAGCATCTGCTCCCTTAGCTTGGAGGAGACCGGTTTGGGGAGTTACTTAGGGCTCCTCTGTGTCTCAAAACCTTTGGCTTACAGTGCCGTTTTGATTTGTCACAGCAGGAACTCTGACCCCAATTCTGTGCGACCTCTTGTTTCAACTCCCACCACCAACTAACTGATTTAGTTTCAGTGTCACTCAATTCCAATTCTCCACAGAAAAGATGCTATGCACCCAACCTAGCTTGTGAACTTTCTCCCTTTGGGAGATCCCTCAGATGTCCATGCCTGGTCCACGCTGGTGTGGCCTCAAGAAACGATGATAGGGAGTACAAACAGGAAAATTAGATGCCAGAAGTATACCAGTAAGGGTAGAGGGTATTGCAGTGGGGAGCATGGTTGGCTTCTGCAGGAGTTCACTCTTAAACACAGTGGCCTTTGCTTAGGGTAGCCTTTGCTAAAAGAGGGATTACAGTGTCCGAGCTCAAGCTCCATTGAAGAGGAGAATCAGCAGCAGAGACAGAAGTAGCACAGAAAGAGTAGGTGACTGCCCACATGGGAAGAGCACTCTGGAGCCCTCACGAAAAAACCTCTCCTCTGTCTGCTTGCTTAGTGCCTGAAGACCCACCAGTATACATTCCTGGTGGTAGAATCCTGGACAAGTCATCCAACCACTTCCTGCACGAAGAGCATAAAGGGCAGCTCTAGACATTCTTCCCCGATGAGCGGCTAGGAAGGGTTATTGGGTGATTGTGGGCACCATGTGACTGTTGGAGCAGAAACTGCTGGTTATCTCCCCAGTATCCATTCTCCCCTCCTTTATCAACAGATGTCTTATCTGGGCACATGGCCACCCAGCCTAAAACCATCTTTCCCAATCTTCCTTGCAGCTAGCTGTGGATTGAGGCCAATGCTATGTGAGCAGAAGCCATAATCAGGTCCTTGAAGGAAAAAAGCAAGCCTTGCCTTCTCTCCACTCCTGCTTCCTGGGAAGATCAACACAGTCGGGATCAACTCAATCAGCCATCTTAGCCACAAGATGGGACATGCATTTTGAGGATGGCAAACCAACAAGATTGAAATGGCTGGGTCACCGGGGCTGTAGGCCATCATATCAGCCCTGGACTGCTGGTGCTCACATTGTTACAAGAGTGAAACAGAAATGTCTTCTTGCCAGCCAGCAGAATTTGACCTTTAGCGTGTTAGTCAATGCCTTCCATGGCCTCAGTTAAAGGTGCCCTTTGTGCACATTCCCATGCCAAGTGGTAAGCATCGCAGGGTGCCCTTCATAGAGCTGGCAACGGAGAACCTGGGCCAGGCAGCCTGAGTACAGCCCTGACCCTAGCTCACAGCCCACCCTCAGAAACCTCTGCTACCTCTCTGCTGAGGAGACTTTGTTTCCTGACCCATAGTCAGGACCCGTAGTCTGACAAAGGATTTGAAGGCCTCTTTGGAGAATAAGAAGCACTCTTAGGACATATAATCTGGATGATAAAGTGTCGATATTTATGGGATAATTCAAACAAATATGGGAACACTGGGAATCTTAGATAACGAGTTACACTCAAAAAACCCAGGATGTGCAGTGTCTTGTTTAGTAGAGGCCTGTCCTCACAGGCCTGATCCTTCTCTTTTGTCTTTCCCCCACCATCTAACATATTTAAGGTATTTATCTGGACTGCGAAGGTATTAAGTTTACAACCTCTTGTGTAAATGAATCAACATAGAAAGTGGCCCCAAGGGAGGAACTGGGCTACAAGAATCCCAGCTTAGACTTGGCCATGAGTTATCCAGTTCAGTTGTCAATGGACAGATTCTCCAACCATCTTCCTGCCCCAACTCAAAGACCAAATATTTAAAGTCCTGGGGAAGGAGTATTTGTTTGGCTGGGGTTAGACATATGCCCACCCTTGACTTTTACTAAAAGCAAGGAAAGGAGTAACTAGACCTCCTTGGCTTCCTTAGGAAAAGAAGGTAAGTACCAGGAATCATTATCGCATCAAAACCCACATACATGGTGGTAGGTGGTTATTGTACCATGAAGATATGGGGCATGGTCTTGGGAAAAAGCAGTGGATGTCGACTGGCCAAAAAAATGAGGGGGAAAAAGCCCTTTAGCTACACCTCACCCTCTCAAGAAATAAAAGTAAAATTAAATAAAACAAGAAAAAATAAAATAATGAAACCCCGGGGAAGAGCTCTGGAGGCACGTGAATTCCTTTCCCACAGAGACATCATCACCAGTGGCATGATTTGACTTTCTAGCAATGCCTGTGGTGCAGCAAATGAGATGGAGGTGACATTATTAAGAGCGCAGGTCACAAGAGGACGTCACCAGGGTGTGACTTCATCATCATCCTCTGGGGGAGAGCCTTGCCAGGAACAGGGGTGGGGGGCTGGAGCTGGTGTGAAAATTCCAGACATCAGGGAAAGGGTTCTCTAGGGCACAGGACTGGACACAGTGGTCTGCTTTTGCTATTTTCTCAGATTTTACACTCCCTGGAAAGATTCCATGGTGTACCCTCTTCTCCCTGGACCCAGTAGGGTAGCTCTAGAAACATAGTTTATCTTATTACACACCTGGATGGCACTCGGTCGTTCTTGCAGACAGAAGGGACCATGTTTCCTGTCAGTACCATCTGGCCACTTGCTATGCTTCTTAGTAATGCCTCCTAAAAATACCCTTTTCCAATATCCCTTGTGAATTTAACAGAATCAAGAGAAAAATCAAAGTTAATCTGCTCAGATTGGCTCTCCATCAAGGGAGACTTTTGTAACGTGTGATAGAGGGGAAAAGCAGAAGCTTTAGAGACAAACAGATTTGGATTAGAATAATAGTGATACATATCCTTATTATTATAGCTAAGATGTATTATTACCATGTACTGGCCACTATTCTAATCACTTCACATAGACTATCTCATTTTATCTTCTCAACAACCCCCTGAGTTAGCTTAACATTATTATCCCCATTTTGCAGATAAGGAAACTGACACATAAGTAATTTGACTAATGTCGCTCAACTAGGAAACAGCAGAGTTGTCTGATTCCAGAACCAAGCTTGAAACCCCTCTGCCATATTGCTTCTGAATGAACATCAGTGCCTTTCCCATCTCTCAGATCCTCAGTTCAGACAGACCTGGGCATGAGGCAAGTAGACAGGTGGGGAAAGGAAGGAAGATGCAACTTGAGAGGACAAAGGAGTGGTAGCTCGGTTATCTTGAGGACTGTCAAGTGATGTGCAGCACATGGGAGGGGCACGGTTTGGGCAGCCACTGTTTCTTATGGAGAACCTATGTCGTAGCAGACACAGCTCCCAGCATCATGGAGGCAAGTTGTCAGGGAATCAGGAAAGGCTCCAGCCCAAGCATAGATAGATGATAGATGATAAATAGATGGTAGATGATAGACAGACAGACAGACATGAGATGAGATGAGATGAGATGAGATGAGATGAGATGAGATGAGATGAGATGAGATAAGTAGTTAGATCTTGGACCAGCATGCTGTATTAGGTACTTAGCCACAGAAACAGATCCATCTGTGAAGAGGTGGGCATGTGGATGATGTGGTACAGTATTACCAGGTACTAGACCCCTGACAGAGTGTGGGCTGAGGCTATTGATATACCTGCCCCAGTCAGGATGACCTCTGAAACTTAGACTGGGCTGAGCCTCCTGATAGGGGCATGGAGAATTCAAGCCAAGGAGGGCTTAGCTCGTGTGAGATTCCACCTTCCTGCCCTTCCCACTTCTGTGGAGCCCCAATCACCTCTCTGGTCTTACAGATCATCATTACTGTTATCATTCACATTTACTGATCAATTGCTCTGTGCATACTTCAAAATGCCTCACATCTGTTTTTTTCATTAAACTATCACAATAGACATATGCAGTAGTATGTCATTTTAGCTTCTTGAGTTGCAAGAAATCTGTCACCTGTTCCACTGTCTATCTCTCCCTATCAAAGCATCCTTGGAGGGCACATGTTTCAGAAAGGGAAGGCAAATGGCCCAATCTCCTTGGAAAT